>OY856410.1:1340639803-1341247303 GCA_963693085.1 Alisma plantago-aquatica
ATTTGGCTAATAGGAAGCAAGGAACGAGGTATCCTATTTCGATTTCGCTCGACGGCATGGAAACTGAAATTTATTGAAATTTCAATGAAAATTTCAATAGATGCAACCGTGCCCGTTTCGACGCCAAAATGAAGGAATTAATTTATGAAATTTTCCAGGTGTGATCACTACACCTAAATGCTCGTTTTATGCAATAAAAAAAATTTGTGGGGGTAGGTTGAGGGTGGTCCTTCATGTGGGAGGTAAGGGAACTCATCATGTTTCTTGAGGATTTCGATGAAGAGTTTCGATGAGAAAATGTAGGAATTAAGTTATGCAATTTTGCAAGTATTAGCTATATGCATGCATGTACTTATTTGTGTACATGACTCAATAGTTAATAGTCAAATCATTTTCATTGGTCCCAAGAACACTAGTGCAATGTTTCCATACTAAATCATTATTTGTTGGTGTGGTTGGCTTCCTAGCACCCTCATTGTCTAATAAACCACCACTAGGATACATGTTGTCCGCATTGCAGAATCTAAAAAAGCATGCATTGCATAAGTATATAATACAACAATAACAACAAGGATTGCAATTATCGAAATTTGGCGAAACTCATTGAAATCATCGAAATCGACACAGTCGCACGTTTCGGTACCAGATCCCATCGAAATTAAAAAAAATGACAAAATTTTGCCAATTTCACTGAAACCTGATTTCTTGATAGGAAGGTGCAGATCAAAGATTACCTAAGAGGTGTTATGATCTGTCGACGAGGGAGGAATTGGTTGTTGAGGGGCCAGGGATGGATCTGTAACCTTGGGTCTTCTCTTGTACACGTTTAAAGGAGGAAGATCTTATGTTATTTCAGTGTGATCATTATGAAAGTGTGTCGTCTTTCTGTATTTTGGAAAAGAGAAAACTCACTCCTATACTATGAGGAGGATATACAGGGAAGCAAACAGAAACCCTAATGGGCCTCTTTATACAAAGGCCAATGTTATAAGATAAGTAAAATTAAGAAAACAGTAAATAAAGGTACAACAATATTTCTCAATACTCTCCATCAAGTAGGAGCACATATGTCAATCATGCCCAACTTGCAGCACAACTCCGCAACTCTCTTGCCAGAGAGAGGCTTAGTAAATATATCTGCAATTTTCTCATGTGATGGCAGAAAAGAAGTAGCAATCTTCTTATTCAATACTGCATCTTGGAGAAAATGGCAGTCGACTTTGTGAACAAGTGTATATGATGATGTTGTGTTGTTCTATTGATATTTACACCCCTAACCTAAATATAGGAGAGGAGGCTATTACAAGGAAGCAAAAAGGAAGCGAACTAACCCTAATGGGCCATGGGCAACAGACCCAAGTACAGAATAGACCAATCCTATTGACTAAATAGGCTAATATTCTAACAGACCTCAATATGCTTGGTCCTCTCATGGAAAACAGGGTTACTAGCAATGAAGGTAGCAGCAAGATTATCACAATACATGGGGATAGCATAAGTGATAGGGAATCCAAAGTCTGCAAGAATAGATTTCATCCATAACAGTTCACAAATAGTATGTGCCATTGTACAATACCCAGACTCTGCACTAGATCTGGCAACAACATTTTGTTTCTTGCTTCTCCAAGTAACTAGATTACCTCCTACGAAGGTACGGTAACCAGAAGTGGATCTCTTGTCATACTTACTCCCTGCATAATTAGCATCAGAATATTCAGTGATATCAAGGTGTCCATTTCTTTTATAAAATAGTCCTTGTCTAAGTGCATTGTTCAAATATTTCAGGACATGACATGCAGCCTCCCAGTGACATTGCCTAGGGAAATCCATAAACCGACTAAGAACTCTAACAGCAAAGAATATATCTGGCCTAGTAACAGTGAGATACAATTGTTTGCCAACCAGTCACTTGTAGCAATACTTATCTTCTAAGGGTGGAGTGGACTCAGCCCATAAATCATGAGCTTGATCCATAGGTGAGACTGCAGGTCGACACCCCAACATTCCAGTTTCAATCAATAAGTCAAGAGTATACTTCCTCTGTGATAGAGATACTCCAATATTGTTGTGTGCTACATCAATGCTAAGAAAATACTGAAGACGTCCAAGGTCTTTGGTTACAAAGTGTTTCATAAGATAGTTCTTTGTATCAGCAATCGCTGTGTCATCACTATCACACAAAATGATAACATCAACATAAACAATGAGAATAATAATTCCAGAAGTAGTGGTCTTGATAAAAACGGAATGATCACATTGAGATCATGTCAAATCAAATTTGTGCAGTATAAGGGAGAATTCGTCAAACCATGCTCGAGGACTCAGCTTGAGATCATAAATAGCCTTCTTCAGGAGACGCACTTTCCCAAAGTGCTCCCCCTCGACAGCATAACCTGGAGGTTGGGACATATAGACACTCTCTTGCAAATCACCATATAGCAAGGCATTCTTGACATCTAGTTGATGCAAATGCTATCCTTGATCGATGGCAACAGAAAATCAGAAATAAGAATGTGGACAGAATTAAGACAAGCTACTAGAGAAAAGGTATCAAAGTAATCAACCCCAAATTCTTGTGTGTATCCCTTAGCAACCAGTCTAGCCTTCAGACGTTCAACTGTCCCATCTAGCAGATATTTAACGATATACACCCAATGACAACCAACAAGATTGCTACTTGTAGGCAGATCAACAAGTTCCCATGACCTACGGGATCGAAGAGAATCCATCTCATCCATAGATTGTGTCCATCCAGGGTGTAGAAGTGCCTCCTGAACATTCTTTGGGATAGAAATAGTTGATAAAGCAGCAGTAAATTGCGCCATGAAAGTAGTGAGGTGGTTTGTAGAAACATGTTGAGAAATACAATATTTCGCATCAGACCACTATCTTTTCATACATGCTGATGATATTGTTTTGATTGACGAAACAAAAGATGGATTGAATGATAAAGTTGAATGTTGGAGAAAGGCATTGGAATCAAATGGATTGATGATTAGCAGGAGAAAAACTGAGTATATGCATTGCAATTTCAGCCAATCTCGCAGTGTGAATGATGGAGCCAAGTTGGACGGAGAAGATATACCAAAATGTGACAAATTTTGTTACTTAGGTTCTATTATTCAAAAAGACGGGGATGTCCAAAATGATGTTTGTCACCGGATCACTGCAGGATGGTTGAAATGGAGGAGTGCAACTGGAGTTTTATGCGATCAGAAGATCCCTCTCAGGTTAAAAAGTAAGTTTTATAGAACAGCTATACGACCAGCCATGCTCTATGGGAGTGAATGTTGGGCGGTGAAGAAACAAAGTCTCAACAAGATGAACGTGGCTGAAATGCGTATGCTGAGATGGATGTGTGGGAAGACAAGAAAAGATCGTTTGAGAAATGACTATATCAGGAATAAAGTGGGGGTGGCGAGCATTGAGGACAAGTTGCGTGAGGGTCGACTCAGATGGTACGGACATGTGCAACGCAGACCTACTAGTGCGCCTATACGAAGCAATGCTATTGAGCCAAACACTATAAATAGAAGAAGAGGAAGGCCTAAATTAACATGGGATGAGCTTATACAGAGAGATTTTGAATCTCTACATCTCAATCAGAATATGGCCCATGATAGAGCTGAATGGAAACGAAGGATCCATGTAGCCGACCCCAACATAGTTGGGATTGAGGCTTAGATGATGATGATGATGATGATGATGATGATGATGAATAGGAATGTCCAAATCAGAAACAGGAACAGAAGCAGTACAATTACCATCATCTTGGTGGACCATCAAGCGTAGAAGAGGTCATATAAGGGGATACTACAGGTAGAGGCATTTTGTTTCGTCGCTCATATACTTTCAAAACAGGGGTAGAAGACTCATTCAAGGAAGGAACACTGGGAAGTGGCCCATCAGGAAGTGGCGCATCAGGAAGAGACACATGTTTACTAGGCTCAGAGAAGAACGATGCATCTTCAAAGGTGACATCTGCACTAACATACAATCGACGTGCAACTGGATCAAAACATTTGTACCCCTTTTGTGTACGAGAATAGCCAAGGAAACAACAACGAAAAACTGGTGGAGACAATTTATCACGCCCAGGTTGGTGACTGTGAACAAAACCTAGGCAGTCAAAAGCCTTTCGTAGTAGGGCAAAGATTGGTCATGAGGGTAGAGGAGTCGGTAGGGAATTTTATTTTTTAAGATAGAAGAAGGCATCTGATTGATGAGGTAGTTGGTTAAAAGAATGGCATCAACCCAATAAAACTTAGGAATATTTATTTCAATCGGAAGAGTACGAGCTACATTAAGAAGATGTATGTTTTTCCTTTCAGCTATACCATTTTGTTGTGGATTGTATGGGCAAGAGATTTGATGAATAATTCATGTGGAAATACAAAATTTTTGAAAACCATGTTGCACATATTCAGAAGCATTGTGTGTGAACAAACATAGGAGTAGCAGAAAATTGAGTCTTTATTCCATTTAAGAATCTAGAGAAAACATCTAAAATTTCAAAACGATCTTTTAAAAGATAAAGCCAAGTGACACGAGACCAATCATCAATAAAGGTTATAAAATATCGCACACCAATACGATTACCAATACGACATGGTCCCCATACATTAGAGTGAATTAAATAAAATAAACTTGGACTCATGTTATCATGACGAGGAGAAAACACAGATTGATGATGTTTTCCAAGTTAACAAGATTTACATGTAAATTTTCAGACGACAAACTAGGAAATAAAGACTTCAATATAATGGCGGAAGGATGATCAAGCCTCAGGTGCCATTGATAAAGAGAGGTAGACTGGGCCACAAGAGCAATACCAGGTGAGGTTGATGAGGTTTGTAGATACTACAAACCATCTCCACCTTCATATCCCCCTCCAATCGTCTTCTTCGTCCTAAGATCCTGCGTGGACACAGTGCAAGGAAGAAGATACCGACGATATCGTCGGTATACCGCTCTGTATACCGATATCGACCCAACCTGGCATCGATTTAAGCATTTCTATCGTTGCTCCGCAAATTTCGGTAAACCGGTGGGTTTACCGGTAAAACCGACTGGTTTTCGGCGGTAAGGACGGGGTTCAGTGTAAAATGTCCCACTTATGGGCGATAGGGGCGGTATACCGCCCCGGTATGCCGGCATTTGCGAGTGTGTTGCTGCTGCTGCTGTTGGAGTGAAAGAACAAACACATTTGGGGTGATTTTCTTCGTTGGAGCTCAAATCAGCTGTAATCAAGGTATGTTTTCTTGATTTCTTGCATTCTTCATCATTTCCAACCCATTTATCTATTTCCATCTATTTTCACCATAAAATCTCTCCAAAAATCTCTAAATACACCCAAATTTTAGATCTACTTCAAAAAACTTAGGATTAATGCTATTTAACATTAGATCTATGAATATTATATGTAGATCTACTAATGTATAACTAGATCTACTACTTTTAATTAGTATTATCATATAATTTCACTAATTAATATTAAATTCGTAATAATTCAATAAGTACTAGAAATAGTAGGTATCTAACTTAGGTTTAGTAGAAGAAGTTGTACCAAATAGCAATGTGAACAAATACAAACAAAAATATAGTAAAAAGATTTACAACCTCCTATTGTCGGAGTTCCATTACAACCTCCTTTTCCTCAACCTCCAGCTCCTCAAGCAAGGGCACCCACACCTCCTCCCGCTTCTTCTCAGCCTCCCAGGAATTCAGCAAACAAGGCTCAATATCTCAAAGATTTACAAGAACATTTTCCAAAGATTGGGATGATGCAGTATGTGAATCCTGAAGTATATGAGGAGCATGTTGTCACATACAACAAATCGTATAGAGCTTTGATGACATGGGAGCAATATGTAGAACAACAATATCCTTATCAGCAGTCGGCGCGCCACTTAACATACAACTGATGTGAGTTAGTACTTAGTAATTTACTATGTTGTTATATGTTTGTTGTAAGTTGAATATTATTGCATAAGTGTGTAAACATGCGTTTATGGATTGTGCTACTAAAATTTCAGATCTTAATTCTTATATTTTGTCATCGAAATCCTTCATCGAAATCTCAAAAAAACAGGATTGATTCCTTACCTCCCACATGATTGACCCCCCCCAACATACCCAATATAGAATTTTATTGCATAAAACGTTGCATCTAGGTGTTGAGACCACGCCTGTAAAATTTCATGATTTAATTCGTTCATTTAGGCGTCGATGAGTCCAGGATTGCCTCTGTCGATATTTCCGTCGGTATACCTATAAATATCTATTTCCACGCCGTCAATAAGGCGTCGGTATCGGCATTTAATTCCTTGACACAGTGTAAGGAAAGAAGGTTACATTGTAGTTTAAAGACTGTAATTAAACTGATAGACATCAAGTTTAAAGGAAATTTAGGCACAAACAGAATAGATTTAAGAAGGGTGTTATTAACATCCCGTATTCCAGTGACCGACGAAGTTGAGCCATCCGCTAGACACACAGGAGAATGATAGGAGGATTTCTTTAGATAAGTGAAGAGATTTTTATTATCGGTCATATGAGCCATAGCACCTGAATCAACAATCCAATCTCCCTTTATCGAAGAAGAAGATGCTTGAAAACAAGAAGGATCACCTGAGTGTTGAGCGATATTTGCCTAAGGTGTAGTAGTAACAACAAAAGATTAGCTTGTCAAGGCCAGACAAACTTAGTGTTCCCCACTGAGAAGTGGTACCGCTTGAGGCATATGTAGATTCTCCATCAGCACCAATAGTCAATACTTGGTTTGCCCATTCATACTTTCCATGCTCCTTCCAACATTTGTCTTCGATATGATTAATCCGTTTACAGAAGTTGCAGTACTGAGACTGAAGAGGAGAAGATCCTCTTCTAGAAGACTGAGGAGGAGGCCCTCTTCCACCATTGTTAAGACCTCTCCCCCCGTCCACGAGTAGAATTGCCACGTCCCCTTCCAGCAACAACTAGAGCAGCAGGCTCTTCTTTAGTAGTAGAAGACATTGAGCGAGATAACTGGAGATAAACATCGTCCAACATGGGCAATGGTTCAGATGCTAGGATCTGTTGATGGACAGCTTCATAGTTGGGAGGCAAGGATGCCAAAACTTGGCATAACTAGACTCCATCTTGTTGTTTATGTAGTTTAGTGAGATCAATGGATAGCAGATGGTGGAGTTTGAGCTCTCCCCGAATATCTTTGAAGGTATCAAAGTGTGAAGCAAATGATGTAGCTTCGTCAAGTCTTAGAGAATGTAAACGTTTGTAAAGTTCAAAAACTCGGGAGGCATTTCCCTTACTGGAATAGATTTGAGCAATATGATCCCAGGCTTCCTTGGCAGTGTCAATATAAAGAAAATTGGGGGATAAATTGGAGTCACAACTATTTAGAATCTAAGAGAGGACTTCAGAGTCACACTCTGACCATTTCTTATACTCGGCTTTCTTTTTGTCAGTCGTTTCATTTTGAGGAGGAAGTTCGGTGAGTTGCTCAAGCTTGCCCGAGGAGTGAGTCAAATTTGAAAGGATCGTGCCCATAAAACGTAGTTGGATATGTTGAACTTGACGAAAGTTACACATCTAGCATGTGTCTCAAGGGTCTCAGAAGAAGATGAAGCCATGATTCCAAAGTATAGAACAACAGAAACTGACAGAAGTCGACAGATGCGGGGACACGGCGTGTCAAGAAATCGACACATCGAGTGCACAACTAAGAGAAGTCTTCAGCGGAAGGGACATGATGTGTCAAGAAACAGACACGGCGTGTGCAAAATTGACAGAGATGTCCAAAAGCAGTGGCACGCCGTGTCGATAAGGCGACACGGCGTGTGAAATAAATAGCAATGGCAACATGTAGTATTAGAGGTAGGAACACGGCGTGTCCAGAAAAATACACGACGTGTCTAGCAGCAGTAGAAGGTAGTTCACCGAAGAGACACGGCGTGTGTAGAAAGAGACACGGCATGTCCACGTTGTGTTGGGCGATATTCGGCAGCAGCAGTAGGTAGTTCGTCGGGGAGACACGGCATGTCGGACAGATGCACGGCATGTCCACGTCGTGCAGGGCAGCAACAAACCAAAAGAGGTCACGAAAGGACCCAAATACATGGCAAACACTATGGTTCACCAAGAAGAAGAGCGATATGTTGGATAGATCCAATCATATCAATGATAAGATGGATCGAGCCCTAGAATAGGTGGTTATAGATGACCACACATATTTGTCGAACAGTTTTCCAAATAGCAGTCTTCAGGGCATAAGACCATTGGAAAGATCGTCGGCCATGTCCCTAGATCCTCTTGTTGGAGAAGAGAATAGGGTTAGGGGAGTAGATCCCCTTAGGTTTGATTAGCAGGTAGTGAAGACAGAGGAAGCTAGCAAAAGTGGAACCTAGTGGAGGGAAAGAGAGAGAGAGAGAAGACGAGGGTGGAGATCAAGACTAGGTATCCTGCTCTGATACCATATAAAAGTGTGTTGTCTTTCTATATTTTGGAAAAGAGAAAAGTCACTCCTATAAATAAGAAGAGGTTGTACAGGGAAGCAAATAGAAAACCCTAATGGGCCTCTTTATACAAAGTCCCATCTTACAGGATGAGTAAAAATAAGAAAACAGTAAATAAAGATACAACAATATATCTCAAAATCATGTTCGACCACATGAGGCAGCGGAGTGGGATCCAACAGATCACTTGATAAAGCAACCCCCTTATCAGAATAGTACGGCATGTGGTCAAAAAAGACAACATCCGCACTCACAAACCATTGTCTCTTGACAGGATCATAGCACCAATATCCTTTTTGAGTTTGAGAATATCCCAGAAAGATACACTTAGTGGAGCAGGGTCAAATTTAGACATCCCGGGGCGGACATTCTTAACAAAACAAGTACTGCCAAAGAAACACAGTGGAACAGAAGAAGAAAAAAGGCGCACTAAGATACAGAAAAGAGATAGGAACTAGATTATGCAACACTAGAAGAAGGCATATGGTTTAATAAGTAACACACAGTAGAAACGGCCTCAGGCCAAAAATGTTTAGGAACATGATAATAAAAAATAATAGTGTGTGTTACTTCAAGAAGATGATGATTCTTCCTTTCTGCCATACCATTTTGTTGTGGTGTGTAAGAACAGGAAGTCTGATGAATAGTACCTCGAGAGGTACAAAACAGATCTATAGATTTTTGCATAAATTCTAAGGCATTATCAGTTCTTAAGATTTTAACAGTTTTTTGAATTGGATTTGGATCTCAATGAAAATGTGGTGATAGTTTGCAAAACAGTCAATAAAGGTAATAAAGTAGCAAAAGCCAGACAAGCTAGTAATAGGATAGGGACCCCAAATAACGGCATGAACGATATCAAAAAGATTTTTAGAAGCAATTTCTTCCTTTTAGAAAAAAAAACCCGATTTTGTTTGCCAAATTGGCAAGATTCACACAAAATGTTTCTTTGAAATATGAGGAAATAAACATCGCAGCTTTGTAGCAGAAGGGTGCCCCAGTCACAGAAGAAGATAGCGGAGCTGCATCCAATTGCAGCACATCTAGGTAATACAGTCTATCAGGTCCCTCATGGCCTGAACCAATCGTCATCCTCATTCGGAGATCCTGAAACACACAAGCAAGGGGATCAAAAGTGATTGAGCACTTAAGGCTCTTAACAGTTTTACTGATCGATAGCAAATTAAGAGGAAATCTTAGAACATTTAAAACAGATTTTAAGGACAGATTCCAAGATAGAGACATAGTTCAAACTCCATGGATAGCAGACTGAGTTCCATCAGCAACTTTTACAGCAGGGACCCTTACAGTCTTAAATAAAGCAGTATACATATTAGAGCAGCCAAAAATGTGAGCAGATGCATCTAAGTCGATGACCCGTTGATTTTTATCGTAATAGCAGGAGACGCAAGTAAAGCAGAAGAACCTCCTTCTAAGGCATGTCTTTCCGAGGATAGACGAGCATGGAGGAGTTTCTCAAACTCTGAGTGGATCCAGTCAACCTAGTTTGGATTGAATTAGAGGCAACAGTAGTCGAATTCTCAGAAGCAGCAGAGGAGACCTGGTTCGCCCAGGCAGGTTCACCATGCTTTCTCCAGCAACAGTCTTTAGTGTGGTTCGTGCACCCACAAAAGTTGAAGAAGTGGTTGTCTGTGTGCAGTTGATGTTGGCCTCGTCTAGGGGTAGGAGGTGGATCACGTCGAGCAATACCAAAAGCACGACCACCGCGATCGAGGTCAAGTCCACGTCCTTGACCTGAGTCATAGGAGCGGACAGCTAGAACCGAGTGATCAGAAGAAGGTGCAGATAGCGAAGACATGGAAGGGAGGCGTTGGACGCGCTTGAGAACATCCCTTAAAGTGGGTAAGGGATCACTTGATAATATCTAGTCAACCACTTTATAAGTTCCGGGACCTCCCCAAAGCTCAGCGGTATGGGACTATTCTAACATCCCCCCTCAAGTGCAGCCACTTTTGTGTGCTGGCACTTGTTCTTTTTTTAGGTAGGATGTGGTCCTTACACTTGTCTCATGGGGTCCGCTCTGATACTATATTAGAATGTGTGGTATTCAACCCAAAACCAATTGGCAATGGGTGAAGCAACCACATACCTTATAAGTTCCGGGACCTCCCCAAAGACCAGCGGTATGGGACTATTCTAACACCTTGTAAAGGCCTTCAGACTTCAAACCAATCCCAATCTTCCACCTCAGACCTAGGTCTTGTAGAACACATAGATCATAGAAGAATTAAAGACTACATTCCGGTGCTTTGGTGATTTTACTAACAGATAGTAGACCCGAAGATAGGTCAGGAACATGTAAAGCATTAGACAGAACCAGATTTTTCCTGATATTGATGTCACCTTTTCCAGCAACAGTAGCAACAGAACCATTTGTCATCACAATTTTCTCAAGGTCAACCCAAGCTTATACTTAGAATACCACTTAGGATGAGATGTCATGCCATTAGTAGCACCACTATCAATTACCCAGTCATCATAACAAGATGTACCTCATTTTGCTAGGGTGGAGAGAGCATGGTTGATGACGGCTCAGATTGGCTAGACTGAGAGATCATTGTATGAGAAAAGAATTCTCAGAGTTGCTCCATCCTCCTGCAGAAAAGCAACCTGGTTTCGGTTCTTGATGTGATTCCGCAACAGTGGTTGCAGCCCCTTGTTTTCTGCACCTATCATATTTCACTGAATTTCTTCTTTTTCAGGGCGGAATTTTCAACAAATATCCACGGTGTGTCCAAGTTTGTGACAATGAGTACACTTGAGGGAACATTGCGTGGATCCAGAAGAAGTTTAGCTTAAAAGGATGTTTTTCTTCATATGAGTCACTAGAATCGATCATAATGGCTTTGTGAGCCTCCTCTGCTTATAACTGACAATATACCTCTTCAGGCTAGGAATAGAAACCCCATTTAGTATTTGGCTGTGAACATTTTTAAACTCTGCAATGAGACCACCCAAGAAGGAGAAAGTCTGCATCCTCCATTTGCGATCCCAGAATCTTCTGATCAGTAGTGCGAGTTCACGTATCTTCATTTTAGTAATCTATATCATCCCACTTTGTCTTCAAGAGGTTGTAGAAATTAGTTGCGCTCAATTTTCCTTGTTGAAGAGTACAAATCTCCTAATTAAGTTGAAATATGTGGATGTCCTTTTTTTCTTCCCAGACGTATTCTTTAAAACATCCACAATTTAAAAGTAGTTTTCTTTCACATAATTTGTGGTTGTATGTCAGGAGCAACAGAATTTACAATCTAAGATTTCACTTGGTCGTTGTTAATATGTATAGGTATCTACTTGTAAATGTGAGAAAATGTTAGGGACCTATGTGTAAAGTATGTTAAGTCTCTTGTATATGACTATACAAGCACCTCAATCATGTGAAAGTATCATAAGTCTTTCTCCATTCACATGGTATTTGGTCCAAGGTTTCTCCTTCCTTCCCTTTCTGCTCAAAACCTATCTGGTCTAAGATTATCCTTCTTTCCCTTTCTATATGTTTTTATTCGCATTTTATTACAGTACATTATTGTAGTCGCCCATGTGTGCTAGGAGAAACTACTACTCCTTGAGGCAGAACTAATCTAAGGTGACAGTTGGGTTGGATATTCCCCAACCCTAGAAGCCTTGAGGACGCATTCTTCAGCCCATATTGTCTCTTTGGGCCCTCCTTTGATGTCTTTTGTTGTCCAATTTTGCGGCTGAAATAGGAGGGAGATAGGGGGCTTCCTCCCTCGAAATAAGGTCCTAGAGGGAAGCCCATGCCCGGACTTCTCCTCCTTGGAGTCGTCCAAGCCATTGGCAGCAAGTTTGGAGGCCAACAGCTTCTTCCTCAATCTGTCCTCCGCGGATTATTGTAGCAGCAAGTTGAGCGTTCGCATTGGACTATTTGGGGAGTTTTTCACTTTGTTTCTCAGCAACCTCCATTGATCTTTGAATTCTCTCATGGCTGATAAAGTGTTTACCATTCACCAATCCACTACAAAGTCCAAAATGAATTATATGGATTCCCTGAGAAGTGCACCAATATGGTAGGTATTGATGATACTCAGGAGGCTACATATCATATGCTTTTGTCTAAAGAATATGCTCAGTTGATGCATCTTCAAGCTTCAAAGTAGGCAATGACTTCCGTCTCCATTGCACAGAGGTCCAATTAGTCAGCATGCATTTCACAGGCATCCACATCCAAGACAGATTGGTCCTTGATTCTGGTAAAATTGATCAAATCATCGAGGTACCAGCGATGTTCACCACCTACATCCATAAGCCCAACCTACCAGGTGTCACACTTACAGACGGCTTTGTTGCTTTTGTAAGAGAATTGGGGCCGTGTCACCAACCCCACATACATCATTTCCATCTACCTTGTTCATTCCCCAATTTTCTTTTAATTTATTATCAATTAGCAATTTAACTCGTTCTTTTCAAGCCTCTGTCACTTTCTTACCAGATACTTGTCTTATATAGGACTTGAAGACGAGGAAGAAGATTGATGAAGGATGTGAACTAGCTGGACTCTACTACTTGCAGTAGCATTCCACGGCATGTATCATTGCATCTCCTTTGGTGGTGCAGTACTTGGTCAAGCATCTGTAGAAAGTAGAAACGCTCAAGGTTTTGGTTAGGTTTGTCCAACCTAGAAAGTTTGTAGTGTGAATCATGTCAATTGGGGAAACATACAAGGTCTGCCTTTAGGTCTAGGGAGAGTTAAACAACAAAGTTTGTCTTTGAGCTGGTACATTCTGATATATGGGGTCCGAGTGGTGTTACAGCTAAATTTGGATTTAGATTTTTTTTAGATGATTATTCTTGTGCTACATGGCTTTATTTGATGAAGGAACAGTCTGAATTTTTGTCCATATTCAAATCCTTTTGTGCAGAAGTGGAAGCCCAATTTTAAAAGAAAAATTCTACTCTTCGTTCTGACAATTCCAGAAAGTATTTCAGTTGTGAGTTCATCCATTTCACCTCTACACATAGCATCATCCATTACATGTTTCTTACATTCTCCACAATAGAAAGGGGTGGTTGTGAGAAAAATCCACCACATTGTTGAGACCGCACACTCTTCTCCTTCATATGCATGTTCCTAGAGAATTATAGGGGATGTAGTTCCCACGGCCACCTACCTCATCAACCATACGCCATCATTTGTTCTCCAAAACCGCATACATGTTAAGATGCTTCATATAACGAAGCCATTGTACAATGTTCCACCTAGAGTGTTTGGATGTGCTTGTTTTGTACATTGTCTTGGTCCAGTTATGAACAATTACCCTAAAGTTTGTCAAATGTGTTTTCTTAGGTTACTCTCAGGTTTAAAAGGGGTAGTAGTGCTACAACCCTACTTTACGTCGCTTCTTTGTATCTGCAGATGTCACATTCTTTGAAGACACATCCTATTTTTATGATAGTTCTTCATTGACACCCATAGTCGTGGAGGAGCTATTGCCCCTTCCTATTATTGTTGAGTCTCCTGCTTCTGAGCATGAAAGTGAAGTTTCATCGAAGTTTTGAAATTCAAGCATATGCACAATGCTCAAAATCCCGACGAAATTGTCATTTCGGACGAAATTTCTGTGGTAATCGAACATCGAAATTGACTGACGAAATTCTCGAAACATGCAGATCATCGATTTTTTTTCTACATTTTCATATATGTAATACCTAGAGCATATTTTTTTGCACAATCTTGTGTTTTTAAGTCTAGATATTGTGCTTGCAAACTATAATGACTTAATAATTCATTGATTTCACCATTGAAAATTAACATCAAAAATCCCCATCGAAATGCCCATTGAAACAGTTTAGGGGTCATTCACTAAAATATGATGAGACCCCACCCCCACATATCCAATATGAAATATTATTACATATTTGAGTAGATCTACACTAGTAGATCATTCTGGTAAAAATTCATAAAATAATTCGTTTAATTTGCCGTCGAAACGCCAGGAATGCATTTATCAAAATTTCTTTCAAAATTTGTCGAAATTTTTGTTTCTATGGCCACCGAAACGGCATCGAAATTGGACATTTTCTTCCTTGCATACGCGGAGTTGAATACCAAATACTTTGGCCTTGTCAAACTTTGGGGCTAAGTTTCACTGATGTCAGCGAAGTTGACTTTTTTGTGTGTATTTTTGTCTCAACTTCTTCGAAGTTAGCAAAGTTGGGGCGAAGTTGAGATGGTCCAGAACATTAATCCTAACTAGTGCCCTAATGGCCATATAAGGCATAAATGTCGCCTTCAACCCTCTTCAAAACTTCTAATATCAACTCATATGTTTGTTGTTGCCACTCTTTTCTAGAGAGGGTGTTGTAACTACTATTTGACTCTATATCGTATAGAATACATACGGTGAACTATATTTGTATATGTGTATTGCACATTTGACCCTTGCAAGCAACATATTGTATTATCAAACTAACTAGGGCTAGAGAGAGTAAATCGTTTTTTTGTGTTAAATTAACATATATAAGATAGAGGTTTTACATATTTAGAAGTTTTCAATTAAAGTCTCCTTTAAATTCACATCATTCTCTTCAAAAAACGGAATCAAAGTATATCGAAGTTTGCGTCTAAACTTCCTCAAAACTTCCTCAGTTTCCACAAACATCCACTTCCACACCTGGAGAAGTTGACATGAACTCGAAGTCTTGCACCATGCTTTTGAGTCCCCTAGCAATGATGGTCCTAGTAATGTAATTCCACCCAACACTGCTAGACCACCAATCACTCGAATCTACACTCACCGTACAGGTATACGTGGACAGTCCAGTTCAAGTACCAATGTAGGTAGAACAGAGGCTCCCACCAATTCGGCTCCTTCTCCAGATGCCTCCTCTTCTAAAGATCGGGTAGAAACAACTCCAGTCTACGTGTAGGATCTTTCCATGGCCCTGAGCAAGGGTATTCGATATTGCACCCTCAGAAATGTTCACCACCCTATTTCTAATTGTCTCGTATAGCCATTTTATCTTCATGTTATGCATTTATTTCTTTTACATCATCTGTCTCCATATATGTGTCTATTTCAGTTCCACTTGATCACCAAGGTTTGTTGGATATATAATGAGCTCTAGAGGGGGGTGAATAGAGCTAAGACTAAAGCAATATTTGTTAGACCTTCAAGTTATATCCTAAGATAATATTGCAAGTATGAAATTTATAGCAAGGGAGAGAGAGATTGAGCAAGCACAAGATAACACAAGTTATTTATAGTGGTTACAACCCCAAACTTGGAGATGTGCGTCTACTACCTAGAGAGGTCAACTTCTAGGATTTTCAACCATGTCTTGTTCCTTACAAGATAAGACCTCCATGTTCAAGGTCAAGGGTACCTAGCATTCTCTTTGAGGACAAGGGAGCCAATAACCTTACAAAGGAATTACCTATCCATGACCAAGAGTCTTCTACCCTGCCAAGGACTTACCTACTCTTGCAACGAGTCTTCTGCCTTCTCAAGGACTTCCCACTCTTGCAACTAGTCTTCCACCTTCAAGGGTTTACCCACTCTTGATTTGCATCTTCCGCCTTTGGCTTCACCTTTACCAAGGAGAAACTTTCACCAAGGGTTTCCTACCCTTCATCTTCTTCACCTCTCTTCGCCAAGAGAGAGAATCTTCATCTTCATGGTAGAAAGAGAAATTGGGAGGTGGAGAAAGTGAGAGTCTCACAAGATATACATGTAGGACTAGCTCTCTTACAAATCTCCTACTTACTCTAACGGATGTAGTAAGTAATTAAGATCATGAGAGTGGATGGAGGCTCTTAGGAGGAAAATCTCTTTCAAGTATAATATAAGGACCTTCATAGCGTTTGGCTAACCATGGGATGAAGCCCACGGAGTCCTAGTTATAGTTGAGGGTGCCTACTAGTCCGTAGAGACACTTAGCATCGAATTCTAACCGTTTTGGGCGGTGTTCCAACGGATACATTTTTTGAATTTTCTAGCACTCCAACGGTTAGAAACACTTTTGTGCACTTAACCGTACAGTGTTGTCAGATGAGTTGTCTTTTGGGAAACTCGACCGATGGCACTATATGACAAGTCAAAGTGCAAGTGTCGGTCGAGTTGTCACCAAGACAAACTCAGCCGACCCTGGGCATTTTCCAAAAGCAAGACAGGTTGTTGGTTGAGTTGTCACCAGGACAAACTCGACCGACAAGACAGCTTGTAATCACTTTTGACAAATGACCGCAAAGTGCTTAAAGATTTGAGTTAAGTGCTCTCAATTTTTCTTAAGCTTAATTGCAAGTCATGCAATCATTACAAGTGATTTACATCAAAGATCTATGGAGAAAACTATCTATTCTTCAATATTGATCTTTATGCATGTATGACCTAATTTCTCCAAGTTAAGAGGCACAAGTTTATGCATTTGGAGTGTGTCTATCCAATCTGAAATCACTCAAGTAGAAGCATTAGACACAAATAAGTTGAATGGTTAGTCATCATCAATATAAGGGTTTAGTCAATTTAGACCTTGAGTCGACAAGGTTGACATCATGCAATGGATGAGATATTAACTCTTCACCAGAGCAAGGCATGGTCTCTTGCTTCATGTCTGCATTGCAAGTCTTTTGTTGGATGTCGTTGGGTTTACACTTTCAAACTGGGTGCAGATGGGTGTGTTGATCGGCTTAAGGCACGTTTGTAATCAAGGGCTACACTCAAGTCTATGCAAGGATTATTCAGAGATTTCTCCAGTGGCAAAGATGGCAACTATTCACATTTTCTTGTCTCTAACTACTAGTCACTCTTGGCTTCTACACCAACTTGATATTAAAAATGCATTCCTACATGATGATCTAGATAAGGAGATCTGTATGGAGCAACCACTTGGGTTTGTTTCTCAGGGGGAGTCAGATCTACTATGTTGTCTTCACAAGTCTCTTTATGGACTGAAGCAGTCACCTCGTGCCCGGTTTGGTAGATTCAATAGTGCCCTTTCTGAGTTCAAACTCTAGAGATGTATCATGGATCATTCAGTTTTTTACAAACAACAGAGTTCTAGGAGCATTTTCTTGATGGTATATTTTGATAATATTGTGATGACAGGCATGGCATTGCAAAGTTGAAGACCTTACAGGACCAGTTTCAGAAAAAGGACTTGTGCACTCTTAAATATTTTCTAGGTATTGAAATTGCCTAGCCCATGTCTGGGATAGTTATCTCACAGAGGAAGTATTTTCATAGATCTTCTAACTGATACAGGGATGTTTGGGACCAGACTTGGTGATACTCCAATAAATCCTAAAGTCAAATTGTCCATGGAGCAGGGGGAGATACTTGATGATCAATGGAGATATTGACAACTTATTGGGAAGTTGATTTATCTGACTGACACTCGGACTGGCATTGCTTTTGCTACTAGTGTTAGTCAGTTCGTGGATAAGCCGATCACATGTCATATGGAGGTTGTAATGTGCATTCTGAGGTATCTCAAGAAGTCTCCTGGCAAGCGGCTTTCATATTAGAATCAAGGACATCTACATGCAGGGATTCTCATATATTGGTAGGGCTGGATTCAGTATCGACAGACGGTCTATTTTTGGCTATTGTGTATTCGTAGGAGAAAACTTGGTATCCTAGAAAAGCAAAAAGCATTTTGTATTAGCATGATCCAGTACAAAGTCTGAGTACGGAGCTATGGCCTTAGCGACATGTGAGTTGCTATGGATTCTCCACTTATTAGAGGGCTTAGCTTTATAGCTCCCATGAACTTGAAGTGTGACAACCAAGTCGTTGTCCACATTGCTATCAATCATGAATTTCATGAGAGAACCAAACATATTGAAGTCGGTTGTCATTTCCTACGAGAAAAGATTAAGGAGAAGTTGATCCAGTTGTCACCAATCAGATCAGAAGATGAGTTAGTTGATTTGTCTACAAAGTCACTAAATGGTTGTTGGGTCCAATACTTACATAACAAGATGGACACATGATATTGTATGTTCCAATTTGAGGAGGAACATTAATATGTATGTTTGGGGCATACTTGTAATTGTGAGAAAATGTCAGGTACCTATGTGTACAGTGTGTGGTAAGTCTCTTGTATATGAATATACAAGCACCCCGGCCGCGTGAAAGTTTCATGGTTTTTTCTCCATTCACAGTTGTCTTCTGGGTACCATTGGCCCCATCCCTTGTCTTCACTTGCAGGGGCTTTCTTTGTCCCATTAACATAGCCAATTCATCCCTGACCAGCTATTGTCATCTCAGCAGCAGCAACACATAGGAGATAATTGGTACGATTCAGCTTTGCTGTGGTGATTTGCATGGCTAATATGTCATTGCACTTGGAGTACTCCATGAGAAAAATGTGAAACACAACCTGACTGTTGTGCACAAACTGCTGGAAAAACAAAGAAAAAGATGAGAGGAAATGAGTCTTATTAATTTAGAACTAATGTAGAAATTTCCTTTGCTTCACACAAACTGTAGCACTACTGCAAACAACAAGGTGCACTACCAGTGCAATTTAGCATGCAAGGCAGGCTGCAAATCCACAAAAAAGCTGGTGCGACGAGGCTGCAAGGGATAGGCTACATATCATCATAAAAGACATAGAACGGGCTTGTGCGGGGTAGCTGTAGCACTAGTAGGAAAGGGACTGCCCGCTGCCCAAAACCCCTACAGCACTAGTAGGAATCAACAACACGGGCAGCAGGAGGAAGGTGAAACGAGAAGTACTGAGGTAGCAACGGCAGAAGATCCAGGTCTGTCCGCTGACCGGATCTATTGTAGCGCTAGTAAAAATTCAAATTCGGGCAACGACCAGAACACATACAAAGCAGCAACGCCGGAGGATGCAGAATTCCCCAACTGACCGGATCTACTGTAACACTAGTAGAAATCTAAAAACCGGACAGCAGACAGGACGCAGAAAAAAGCAACAGTGGAGGATGCAGGCTTCCCTGCCGACCAGATCTACTATAGGCTATAGCAGTAGTAGAATATCCAAAAAAGGGGCAGGAACCACAGCATACAAGAAGCACCAACGACGACAAGATTCAAGCAGCTGTTGATGGTGCACAAGGCACGGTGGAAGTGAGCAAATCTGCCGGGCAGAAGCAAAAAAAGAGTCCCTGATTGTCAGGGCTCCGATTGGGATTAGTACTGGTATCAACATTTTCAGTGACGACTGGATTTCTGATCCTTTCTCTTTCATACACCCATCCAAACCTTTGCCCTTCACGAGTCTTTTTTGTTCTGCCTTCTAAAGTATTAAGAAAGCATATTGGTTCCTCTATCGGACATGTTACTCCCCTTGAGGTACAAACTAGGAGGTTAGGATGGTCCAACAACTATTGCAATGCTAAGGACCAAAGGAATTTTGGTTCTATCTCGTGCACCTCCCCTTGAGCTACGACCTGGGATGGTTGGGTAATGAGCTCATCCAACAAAAGCTATGAGTACATCCACATCTAAACATAAAAGTGTGGGAGTTGAATGGTTGGCATAGTTTAAAATCTCGATTTCGACGCCGTTTTCTGATGGTCAGGAAAAAGAAATTTACAGAAATTTCAACCAAAATTTCAGTATTTCCACCCCTGTCGACGTAAGTTTTTGACGCAAATTTGACGATTTTGAAGATCAAATAAAAGAATTAAATCGTGAAATTTTACCATGACGATTTGCATACATAAATACACCTAATTATGCAATAATATGATATGTTGGTATAGGGTGGGCCGGTGAGGGCTCATATATGTGTGAGTGAAAATATACAAAACTCCTATCGAGATTTCAATCATGCAATATACACATGCATATATTCTTATGCTATAACATGTTATATCTTATATTTTGGATTCAACTAACTGTTGGATTCAACTAACTGAGGGGAAAAAAAAACTAGCTGAGGGGGTGTCCCACATTTTTTACAGATTTTTTTCAATATTTTAATGAAATTTCATGTCAGAATTTTTGGCACGTTGATCTCGATGACTGGTAGTGGTTCAAACCGAATTTTCATGAAAATTTTGCAATTGCGACTGCAATTTTAATCCATGATGGGTGGCACAATTTGTAGCCTCTAGTATATAGCTAGTAACTCAAGTTGTAGATTGCTAACAAGAATCTGCTTAGAAATTCCAACACATGGCTACGCATTAAATCGCTTGAGAAGTTGCCAGGTCTATGGAAAGTGGATGGCGGACCATATGTTACTCCCTGAGGCTCATTAGCATGACAAGAATTAATTCAATATGCTCACTAAGAGAGCGCCTCAATCCAATAGCATCTTTTAGATCTGAACCACCATACCAGGGTTCATTTTTTAGATTATATAAAAGCCAATGGATTCCACATGGTAGTAGCCAACTCCAGATAAATCATAGTGACAATAATCCTCTACTCCATTGAATTTAGTGAGATGATAAAGGAATTGAGATGACCTTGGTTTTAGGGTTCTGGAATCCAATATGTATTTGATAACTGTGACGGTCGTGTAGGTGGTTGACCTAAATTGAGGAATTTGTTATTAGGTTATGATGGATTCTTGTTCCATGAAAGGTATATTTAAAGATACAATCTATGATTGTGACACCTAAATGAGTTTAATTATGAGGAATAACTTTTGTTAATCAAATTGAGTATATATGTGGTAATACATCCATTCGTGATATGCATAGGTCTAAATACTCCAATATTGGCCCCTAGGTTTCATTCTGATCATAGTAGGTTTAATAAAGTCATAGGATTAAAAGTAGAGATCGAAAGATAATTATGTGCGACCATATTACCCCTAGATATTGAAGTTACTTTGAGGAATTATTTGAATGGCCAGACATTTGAATTTGTGACTCAGAATATGAGATAAGCTACTTTGGGATTATTGGGAACCTATGTATAAACATTTATAATAGTTGGAGGTTCCTACAAGAAGATATGGTTGTTTGAAGTTGAGGGCATTAATGAGTTATATGTTGTCAAACTTTGCTCTTTTGGATACTCAGTACCAAAGAGTGACATATTAATGTCACATGGGCCTATTCCCCTTTTCTTAGGCATGGTTTATTAGTTAGTAGCTAGGCACCGGTCATTGAGTGTGGATCAGTAAACAGCGGAAGCATTGATTCTTGATAAACATTTAATCAACATCAAAGGATATTTGTAACATTTTCTACCTCCGCATTACCTGGGGCCAAAGACGAAGTCTTACCCTTATCTACTAGTGTGTTGCTTACAAGGAGATAGAGAAGTAACAATGATCCTCCATCCTCGGATCTGAGCAATGACTATTAGATCATATCTAACTGTTCAGAGTGAAGTAGTAACAAACCATTGTTATCTACTTCATCTCCTTTACGCATAGGCGGTTTGCCTCACGCTGAACCTCAATAGTCACAGGGGCACCAAAAGGCCACCACTAGTTTGGGTCCTTTGGGAAGGGCTCACAAAGATCAGATCAGTGGCGACCGCGACAAGGAGAGGTTCCTGCACCTAGATACTTTCCTTCTATGAGCCTAGGGTGCTTGGAGAGACACCATGATCCCATTGAAGCAGCATGGTGGGGGAAGCTCTATTTTGTAGAGCAAACAGATCACTCCACAATTGGGGAAGCCGACCAGCTAGCGGGATTGGGATCCTCATCTATGTTTGGTCATCCAAGGCGCCAACGAATTCCATGGAGTAGCGATGAATCTGAAGTGCCCTTTTGCCTTTGAGCTTTGTGTTGGCTGATTGCAGGGTTCCTCGCTGTGAACCCAAGCCACAGCGGCGCCTCAACTGTAGAAGAACATAGGCCCGACTTTTAGATCGCAGAAGAAAGCGAGATAGAGGGAGGTTCGGCCGAATTATTATCCAGTAAACCAGGCGGTTCAAGCCAATAGCCACCGGCTCAGGTCTAATCCAATAGGAGAAGGTGGTCTTGTTTATGGCTACAAGGCGTGTATCTAGCGCCTAGACAAAAGATCTGACGGCCCGTGAAATTTTTCACAAAGGTAAATGTTCATTTATTCCATAATATAGCACTTTCTTTGATAATGCATAGAATATAAGTTCCCTTTGCCAATAAATACAGAGAAAATACCCCCAGACTCAGAAAAGTACCCTCTTTATTCTGAAACTACTATATCAGACTTTTGAGACATAATTTATAATGTTATTTAATTTACATGAGAATGCTTCATTTAAATGGTATAAATAGAAAATAGTTGAGATTAAATCTGAGAAAAATATTATTGAACCCTAGTACCACAAGGAAACTAAGTATGGACTCTAATCTTGAAATTATGCCCAAATGTTAGAACTTCCCTAATAAATGACTAATAAGGGGCTTTTGTCCTCATTTATTTCTAGAAAATAGACAAATGATCAGAAAATTATGAAAGTCGAAGCAGGCCTGATTATGACATATAGGCCAGTAGAAAAATGCCATATAAACTTTTAGATCAGTAAAACAAAGGTTTAGCCTAAACCCTGATTTGGACCTAAAATGCTTAGAATAATGATCATTTTACATTAATAGTGCTCATTTGTTATTAATCAGGTGTTGACCAATGGTCTAGATGGTCCAGATTAATTAGGAATCTACAGATTCAGGTATGTGCGTCTATCCTCTTTGATGACTGTCTAGTCCATTTGGACTAGAAGCATATATTAGGTGTAATTTACTCTATTTCACCTCTTGACTAGTTTGATATGTTTTATAAATTGCCTGGCTTATGTACTTGTTTGTGTTGCTTTATTTTCTATTGAATAATCTTTTGAAATTATATATATGTCTTGCAAATAATCTTGAACATAAATGATATGCCCATTATGACTGCCCGAATTATGATGATGATGATGATGATGATGATGATGATGATGATGATGATGATGATATTGGGTACAAGCGACATCCTCACCTCGGAGGGTGGAACTTGTACAAAATGGTGACCTCCCCCATCTCGTTGGGGAGATTGGAGCCATACATATATAAGCATCATACTTGTTAAGGCGGCAAGGCGACAGGGCGTTGGGGCCGGACGCCTTGCGCCTAGGCGCGACTAGGCGTCGCCTAGGCGACCTTTAAAAATAATAATTTATGTATATATTTTATGTATATATACATGTGTCATGGTTTTTCCCCACTCATATACACACATTGTGTAGTTATATATGTAGTTATCTACATATTTATAGTCTATCTCTCCATATATATATATTTTATTGTATGAAAAAAATAACCAATTACATTTCTAATATATTATCATTTGACAATAATGTCAAGGACACAAAAAGAATTATTGTAAAGAATGTAAGAGTGATCAACATATAAATATATATTTATTGTCATACATAGCTACAAATATTAAGCAATGTAATCACTATCCTTCATAGCATAGCTACTTAGTACAATCTGAATTGAAGGTGCAAACTAAGAAAAATCAAATGTGTACTAAGAGTATTAGATCCAGTCAAACAAAAAAGAGTATTAGATCCAGTCAAACCCAAAAACGAGTATTAGATCCAATTAAAAAGTGATATTTGGCACATAAAATAGGCAATACTATTAATTTTGAGCATTGGTGTAGCCATATCAAACATTAAAATAAGTGAATATACAACTAGACCCTCAAAACTAGGTCACTGTAGCATTATAATAAAGCGACCTCGCCTAGGCGCAGCCCTGGGGCGCCTTGATGCCTAGGCGGCCGCTTAGGCGTGCGCCTTGACAAGTATGATAAGCATGCTTCTTGATATCAGCATAACGGGAAAACTCGTAATAAAATATCGTCGAATAAACTAAGCTATTGATCAAATGTTGTTCTTGCTTCTTTTAAACTTTGTCAAGCAATATTTTTGTAATATTGTACAGTTATGGTTTCTTTCTAGTATATTATGTCATTTATGGGCACCACGTACTCAGCACATTTGTGCTGACTTGTTTCCCTATTTTAATTATTTTAGGTTCAGAGCTAACATGGAAGAAGAGATGTCTTGTGAGCAGTTGTATGGTTGTACCTATTGTAAACAAAGATCCTAGTTAGCATACATGGTCATTGACTTGTATAAATCTTCTTTCAATGTGTAAATGTAAGTTGTAATTATTAATCATGTAATTATATTACATGTTAAATGTTGAGTTTGTTCATGGTGTATGCATTTAGTTTATTGTTCAGTTATGCTTGTGCTTCCGCATTCGCACTCGGCTATCTTCTTTGGCTCACGAATTTCTAGTCCGTGACAGGAATCCCCGGTTTACTAGGTGTCATTTTTCTTCTTTACCTTAGCATCATCGTTGCTGCCATGTTTTTTTAAAGAATCCATCATAATGCCTTATGCAGATAAAGAGTGACAAAAAGTAGTTCTCCTTTTTTGTAAAGCTTGACAAGTTGTTCTTAAGTCTCAAGATTTTATATTAAAGCTACGGAGAAAAATAAGCAAGAATAAAGGCAGAGAGGCACAAACAACAAAATGCAGACAAGACGACAAGTAGAACACTAAGATCTATTGCTCGTGTCAATAGGAGCAACAACTATGAAACTCAAATCCCAATTGTACACTCAAAAAGCACCAGTACAACAACAATAGCAACAGGAAGGCTACAGCAGTAGCAACCCTTAGGTTCCAGCAGGTCTTCTGGTTGCACTTACTAGTGCCCACAACCAAAAATGGACTGGCCGACGCATGACTAGAAGAGGGAGACAGAGAGTGATAGCGAGGGAGAGAGACGGTGATGGATGATGAAGGAAAGAAGCCTACAAATCATCCTATGATACCATGCAACACAGGGATATGATTTTCACAATTTGCATATCTTAAACAAGTAGCGGGTCAAACAAGTAGAACATGCATAATGGAATACAAAAAGGAAACAAAACAGAGAGAACTATATAGAGCAGGAATAAAGTAAATATTCTAATAGGTTGTAGTCCACATTTTTGGCCATGTCACAACATGAAAATTGCATAAAGACCAGGCCAAGGAAGAAAATGTCCGGTTTCGATGCCGTTTCGCTGGCCACAGAAACAGAAATTTACTGAAATTTCAATGGAAATTCCGACAAATGTGTTCCTAACGTTTCGACGGCAAAATCAACGAACTAATTTATGAAATTTTACCAAAATTATCTACTATTGTAGATCTACTCAAATATGTAATAATATTTCATACAGAATATGTGGGGGTGGGGGTCTCCTCATGTCTCAGTGAAGGACCCTGTATTGTTTCGGTGGGGATTTCTATAGACAATTTGATGCCATTTTTCAATGGTGAAATCAATGAATTAAGTCATTATAGTTTGCAAGCACAATGTATAAACTTAAAGACACAAAACTGTGCAAAAAAATATGCTCTAGGCAATCCATAGTACATTAAAAAGAAAGAAAAATTCCGATGGACAATGCATTTCGACAGTGCATTTCGATGTCCGATGGCCATCAGTATGGAAATAATTGTGGAAATTTCAAACATTGGACCAGGCATCTACCAGATGAAACTGGCAAGACAGTTTCCGGTTCAGCTTTGGGTCCAATTAATAACATATTTCATAATCAAAACTTTGTTCATAGCCTCATTTTCGTGCAACAATTTGCACTTGTATTAGAGCTCATAGACATTGTTGCATTTAACAGATGGCATAAAAAAAGATCTACTTGCGGAGTTCAACAGTGATACATGAGTTGAGTACCATATATTTACAGTAACAGAACTAAATTGTTCCCCGTTTACATTAGGCTGGAGCAGGAGTGCTGGACTTCGGAGTAAATAGCCATTTAGAAACTTCATGGGTTGGGCCAATGCATGTCGACCCTTCAGCAGTACAGCAGACATATATCTAGGAACTGATAGTTTTTATCTAACCATGATTCCATGTATAATCTATTTCAATACTAGGATATTTTTTTGTTACTATGATAGGTTGTTAAGCCAACAAAATAGGATATATTTGTGTTAACATCCATATCTCATATGTATATCAAGCTGAGTTATCAGTCCCACAGTTGTAATTTACCTTGGGTACTTAACCTAATGTAGTCTATATATCATATGATCTGTGAGCCTAAGACAAGACCCTAGCTTAACAATATACAATATTGTAGCCTTTTAAAGTTTGTTCCATGAGTGACTTCAAGGTCCAGGCTACGTAGAGCTAGACCCAATATACAACCCTGTATTGCTTTCAACTTTCAAAACTTTTGTTTCAAACTGATTGACTTTTGTGATCACAAAATCTGTGTCATCAATTAAGTAATGCTACTGAGATGAGCATAAAAAGGGGGGAAGAGGCAGACTGAAATTAACTTGGGGAGAGCTTATAAGGAAAGATATAGAATTTTCACATCTTAATGAGAACTAGTAAACACGTGTGGAAGGGGAAATTTGTTCAATTCGTATTAGATGATATTTCATGGAGTTAAAGCTGATGTATCATCATCATCATCATCTAAGCCTCAGTCCCAACTATGTTGGGGTCGGCTACATTACAAGGATCCTTCGTTTCGATTCAGCTATATCATGGGCCATATTCTGGTTAAGAAGTAGAGATTCAAAATCTCTCTTTATAAGCTCATCCCATGTTAATTTAGGTCTTCCTCTTCTTCTATTTATTGTGCTTGACTCAATAGCATTGTTTCGTAAAAGCTGATGCATAGAAATATAAATTAATGGTTTATCATATAAATTATGGGGAAAACACCTAAATTCTTATGAAGGCCATTAGTCAATACTTAATAGATAGATCTATGCTATATATAGTTGCGGATAATAGTATATGTGATTGTTGCATTCTTTTAGTTATCCATATAATGTTGGTGATGGAGGAGAGATGGAGGGTGTTTGAGTATGGGAGAGAAAAAGGTGTATGCAGGAGAAGGTAGTCAGAAAGAGAGAGTGAATAGTTTGTTGGAGCTGGTTTATTTAGTGAGGACGTGTTAATATGAAAGTGAGATAAATACATTTAAGTAAATACGAAAAGGAGGGGGAAATGTGGAGAGAGAGTTAAGGAGAATGCAGGAGTTTTGAATTCTGGCTTTTCGATTGATTTCAATATTTTGAGAGAGAAATGGCATGATTGGAATTGGTAAAAAAACTCAAATTTGTTAAATAGTAGTATATTTTATAGAGTTGAATGGAAAAGAAGATTCCATTTAGCCGACCCCATCATAGTTGAGAATGAAGTTTAGATGATGATGATGAAATTCCAATCATAATTCCTAGTTTGATTTACTCATCTTTTATCTTGTAAGAAGCCATCCTCTTGTACCTTTTAAGTGAACTTTCAAATGTGCTTCTCTAGCAAATTTAAGGATACATAACAGTTACAGAAACTCCAACTTCAAATTTTTAAGATACCCTAATTAAAAGCTATAAATTATGAAGCTATGATAGAAATTAAAATAGATATGAAGACCTTCGGATTTAGTTCTCGTGTTGTGGTGGAGTCCCTCCCATGCCAATAATAGGTATATAATTCCTTTCCTACAATCAAAAAGTTTGCCATAAATAAATTATATCTACCAGGATCAACAATAAAAATTACAAAAGTGAGGTTTCTAAAAATAAAACAACAAATGTATTCCAAAAATTTAGAAAGAAACTAGTAGCACTGCTAAGATGACTTTGCTTACTAAAAGAACTATGTAAACAAATTAGTAGACACAACTTCTTACAACTTTTAAGAAGAAGAAAAAAAACTTAAAGAGTGCTCATTCTAATTACCAGATTGTGTGTTATTGTACCAATGAAACCATGCTTCCAAGCGTACATAAGCTCTCTCCAAGAATGAGGTTATTTTGATCCTATCAGTTTCACTAAATGTGTTCTCCTGCATTTTGCTAGCAATATCTGTAAAAACCCATCTTGGATGTCAGTCTCGAACACTATTTACCCATCTCAATGCAAACATGACAAGTGAGATATCTAACAGAGTACAGCATGGAAGAAAAAGTATTTGAGGAGACAGCCAGTAGATATCGTATGTATCAGAAGGATGGCCACATAGTTAATAGTTGTCAGCATATGAGCATTTCCATTCATGAAAAGCAAACTATGTTAGAGGGGAAAACAGAAGCAAAGTCATAGCAAGTTTTACCGTTTAATAGGTTATTTCCAAATAAACAATAGGTTATTCCTAAATAAACAGTTGAAAGAAAGTCTCCTGCTGCCTTGTTTTGGAGGGGAAAAAAGCTTTCTTATGATATCTATGCATCAAAGATATGGGGGATCAATATGAGTCTCCTCATTACTTTGAAAAAAAAATTGCATTCCCACTATGAGTGATGCGGTTTCAAGTAAATGCAAATGGTCTTATATGTCGAGTATGACTAGGTCCACTATCTTACATCTATAGCTATCACCAAAAAGTTATAACGCTAAAATGAAGAGAAAAAGAGGATCAGCCTGGTAGATAGTTGGGTCTTCAGAAAACTCCTTGGAGCCTAATATAACCATCATTTTGGAGTTCAAAGTATGATAATAATATGTAAGCGAAATGCAAAACCTCTACATTTTAGCTCGGCTTCTACGGATGGTAGGATCATCCTTTTTTTTATAACGAGGAACCCCTCCCACGCAGTGCCACTATTGGACCCACCCTAGCAGGGTAAACTCCGAAACCAGCCGCGTACATGGGGGAATCGGGGCGCGCTCAATAACGTGGGGCCTTGTTGTACCCTGAGGTTTGACAGCCAGAGTCGAACCCAGGGGATTGCCGAGCCACACCACTGGGCTACCCCCTCATCCCCAAACCATTTTACTGAAAGAAACTTTGGTAGTATCGTTCAAATATAGGAAATCATAAGTAGCTCTTTTGTGGCACTCATTGCCAAAGTCGACTATTCCTAGGAACTCTTTGTTTTTATCATGCTATGTTCAGTCTACAGAAGCCTCCTAGTCTGGAGTTGAGCTGGATAGGTCATTATCTGTTTGTACTTCTGCTGTCTACATTTTTTTAATGTGTTCCTATATCCCATATAAAAACATGCACCAAGAACAACCTCCAAGATCTTAGGGCAGGAAAAGGAGGGCCATGATAAGGAAGCTAACGCAGCTACCTGAGAACTTCAATCTGTATTAGCAAAAAGGGATCGTCTAGTCTATCCTCCACAAAAATTGTTGCTTTTGGAAGACTTTTGACCCAACTAACATCTCATGGTTTCAATCACCGTTTGCCCTTCCTGCTCCAAATATTGTCCCCAGTTGATCCAACAGTATCGATGGTCCAAATAGTCAGTTCGATATCCCTCTTCGTCTCGTTGAAGTCATGGAAAGGAAGATCGCCAATGCCGTCCAGTTTACAGTTACCATTCAATATCATGCAATCAACAACAGGGAGTTGAAGACAATGAAGATATTTTTCAAAGGCCAAGAATGCATAAAACACCTGACTAAAGAACCACCTACTGATCTTGCTGCACTTGAGCAATGGGAACATGATGCAAACATGTTGAGCATGATGTGGAATAGCATGGAATCACATATAGCTAATATGAAAAATCACTTAAAGAGTCATGCAAAACATTGTGCGATGATTTACATCTCATGTATTCTAACACTATATCACGCATGTATGGCATCACTGTAGAGTTATATGGATTGCAGCAAGGAGACAAGTCAAATACACAGTATTTTGGCGTCGTTCCATGCAAGAGATCTTAGCTCTAGATCAGAATCAGACATGGTCCCTTGTTCAGCGCCCACAGGGCAAGTCAGTCGTTGGATGGCGTTTGGTCTTTACCTAGGAAACATGGACACTTCCCAGAGGCTGACGTGCCTATATCCAATCCATGTCCAATGCGGACACGTGGTGGACAAGTCTCACGCGTGTCCAAGTCTTCATTTTTTACTAGGAGTTGAACACGGCTTGGACAGCCAATAGAATTGTTGCATTCTCACCAACACTAATTAAGAAGGGGAAACACCTATTTCTCACCAGTAAGTGTTGCATTCTCCTCGCCTCCAAGAGACAAAGCCACAGCAAAAGGTAACTCCTACTGCCGCTCCCCTCTCCTCTTCTTCCTCCTCGTGAACACAGCTTGGACACAGACAATAGAATTGTTGCATTCTCACCAACACTAAGTAGGAAGGGGAAACACCTACTCTCACCAATATAAGTGTTACATTCTCCTCACCACCAAGAGACAAAGCCACAGCAAGAGGTACTCCTACACTCCTACTCTCCCTCCCCTTCCTCTTCTCCTTTTTCCTACCCGTGTCTTCCCTTCCTCTTCATTCCCCTTTGGTTTGTGAATTCCTCGCCATCCTCTTCTTTCTTCCCTCATATGTGCATTATATATTCACAACCAGAAACATTCTCATCCACCACTGCGAAAACTAATTTTTTTTCTTTTCCCTCATCTATTCTGCACATGACAACACATCTCATCCCCTCTCCTCTTCTTCCTCCATCTCCAATACCTATGTTCTATTTCTCCACCAGTGTCCTCTTACCCCTCCTGTTCTCCTCATCGTCCACCGACACTCTCCTCTTCTACAAGTAACTTAATATCACCTCTTCTTACTTTGTTGTCCACCACCGCCACTATTTTCTACTATCCAAATTTAGATGTGCAAAATATTTTACTGCAAATTCATTCTTATGGTGTTTGACTCAAATCATAATAATTGAATAAATTGTCGGTTACTTTGACTATTATTGTGATTACAATGCGGGTTTGTTTAGTATGCCTTTGATAGCTTGATTTTATGATGTATGCAATGTGTTTTAAATGTACATTTGAAATTGAATATATCATAGATGAGATGATCTTTGTGTTTGACTGTGCTTTTTATTTATTTTTTGCTTATACATATACACATTGATTAAAAAAGCGGCCGGAGCGGCCACTAAAGCATCCAACCCACTAAACCGCTTCAAAACAAACCTAGGCGGAAATTAGGTGTTTTAACTTGATGCGGGCACTTTCGGCCGCTTTAGCAGACCTCAGGCCGCCTTTTGCGGTCTCGCTTTAGCAGCTGCAGCGGGCGCTTCCGGAGATTAATTGGAAACTCTCCCCTAATCCCTCTGCTCCCCGATCCCTTTCCCAATCACAAAGGAGCATAACCCTACCCGGCTCCTTGCAACCCTTTCCCAGTCGGTAACGATTACAGCCGACTCTTCTGTTATCGTGCACTGGCGCATAATTTTCGTTTTCGTTGTCTACAAGGAGGAAGAAGGAAGTATTTTGCATGCTTTACCTCCACGTCAAGGTACTACAGATTTGGGAAGACGGCACTAGAGCACTCCCAACATCCTCTTAAGGTGGCAAGGGTGGCTTTTTCGCATCTTCCAAGGAGAGCGCTAGGGGTAGGGGTTGTAGGGACAACCATTGACGGAGACAAAAGGTAAGTATCCTACCCTGTTATTTGTGTATCTTCTCTTTACCTTCTTCCCAATTCCTTTTTTTTCTTTCCTTTTTTCCTTTTTTTTTACAACTGTACTACTGTACTTTTTGGGTTCCCTCTTCCTGGCCCCCTATTTACTGGCTATTCACCACTCGATGTTCTTCAACGATTAGATAGTAATGTTGACACCTACAGTAGGCTTACGTAGGCAATTCGTAAACAAGTTACTAACAAATAATTCCCAGTAGTCAGTATCATGCCCGAAAAGTAACATGGTCAACGTGCAGCTCTTCTTTGATGAAGTGCATGCAATTGATTGCCCAACCAATATTTGGCACTCTTGCTGGGATCAACGGATAATCTTGTTATATTGATAAACAAAAAACTTGCTTAATCTATGGATGTCGTCTTTGTACGGTCGTCTTCTTTTGCATGCAATGCTTACTGTAATCTTTGGACTTTCTTCTTCTTTTGTATGCAATGATACATTATAGGTAAATTGATTAAGACTACGAGCAGGCTTACAGTACGCAATGAAACATTATAGATTAACCAATTTGTCTTCTTCGCTCAATGTCACTCCTCTCAATACATTATGTAACGATACATTACAGATAAATTGCTGGTTATGTGGCACTATGGATTTGAAATGTGATAATTATGTTGTTGTCCACATCTTCCAAAATACAATCTTTCATGAAAGGACTAAACTAAATGTATAAAAGTTGGTTGTCATTTTGTACGAGAAAAGGACCAAGAGAATTGGATTCAATTATCACTTGTTCAGTCTGAGATTAGATAGTTGACTTCTTTATTAAATCCCCAAAGGGTTGGTCGATTCATTTCTTACGTAACAAGTTGGGAAAAATATGACATAGGCTCCAACTTGAGGGGGAGTGTTAGTGTACAGGGACCTGCATGTAAATATGTAAGTCAGGGACAGGGACTTAGTTCGTAAAAGACAATGAACTTACATGTATATTGTACCCTGTTAATATATGTCTTTATTTACTGTCCTGTTATTTTACTTTTCTATTTGGACTTATATGTAATTGTTCCACTAATATATATATGAGGGTACATCCATTGTGTAACCCTACGCTTCCTCAATTTGGTTAGTCTCATGGTACCAGAGCAGATCTAGATCCGGGAGCCGCCTCTCCTTCTTCCCCTCCCTCCCTCCCTTCTCTCTCTCCATCACCCCCCCCCCCGCTCCGCCCTGCCGTCGACCGGCCCCAGCGGCAGCCGCAGAAACGTCGGGCGCCGCCGCGTCGGGCCGTCGGGAAGCTAGCAGCAGTGCGGGCGTCGGGCGCCGTCGAGCCAGGCCCTGCCCGTGGTACTCATCGGCGCTTGCTCCGGTGGCGTGATCTCCTTCTGAAGGACCGTCTTCGGATCTACTTCCTACCTGCCCATGTAGGCCTTGAGCAACCGGGTTTTCTGTTGTGCCTCGGCGTAGCCCGTATGTAACTGGTTAGTCCAGTCTTTCCACTGTGCCTGTTGCCGCCTAGGTGAGGAACTAGGCGGTCGTTTTCTGCCTGTGCCTGCTTGTTCTTCTCATTGTCGGTGATTCGTGATCTACCTGTCATGGCCTCTTCCCATGAGGATCTACGTCATCAGGTTACTACTGTGAAGTTGGATGGGCGAAACTACCAGCATTGGGTCTGTTATATGCAGATCTATATTAAATCCCAAGGGAAACTGTCTCATTTGATGCGTGATCCGCCTCTTGCGCCTGCTGCCAATGCCGACTCGAAGGATGTCAAAGCGTATGATGACTGGGTCAAAGACGATTCGACTGTGATGACCTAGATTCTCAATAGTAGTGAGACAAAAATCAGTGTTACCTTACTCTACCTGACTACAGCAAAGCAGATGTGGGATCAACTTGCTAGTACTTACTCTCACAGCCAGAATCCGAAGAAAGTCTTTGATATCAACAAGCAACTGAGCCGTCTACACTTCTCGGGATCTAATCTCACTGACTATTTTTCTGCCTTCAAGGGACTCTGGGGAGAATTGGAGGCCTACCATCCCTTATCTACTGACTTGGCTACCATGCAACGTCAACGCCAGGAGTTGCATGTAGTTCAGTTCATGTGTGGGTTACCTGAATCATATGTTGGAGTTGTGGATCAGATCCTTGCCAATGACCCACTACCTACTCTACAGAGTGCCTTTCAGCGTCTACAGCGACTGTCGTCATCCTCATCTGAGTTGCCTTCAGATACTGGCGATACTACAGCCCTTACTGCTATGTCTAGTCGTGGTCGTGGTCGCGGCCGTGGTCGTTCTCGCGACACTCGTCCTCCTCTTGGTGCTGGGAGGGGGAGGAGTTCTTCTGGACGTAGAGCACCCTCTGGTCCTCCCAATGATGCTCGCCCTCAGACTGGTCAACAGTTCTACAACTTCTGTGGTCGATCCAATCATATTGAACTAAAATTTTGGGAGAAATATGGAAAGCATGCCTCTGAGGTAGTGTCATAGCCTACTGCTACTGATGTATCCAGTTCTACTACTGATGACTTTATCCGTTCTGAGGTGGAGCGTCTGTTGCTCGAGCGTACTGGGTCATCTTCTGGAGCCCATGCTGCTACATATTCTGGTTGTGATATTACTTTCCTCACTGCCCCCTCACCTAGTACTGGTAATAAAAAATGGGTGATTGATTCGGGTGCATCGTCTCATATATCTGGAAATCGGTCTTTTTTTAAAACCTTATCTAGACCGGTCTCTAATTCTTCTGTTATGCTTGCAGATGGCTCCAAGACTGCTGTAGCTGGGATTGGAGACATAGCTTCTCATTTTCTGTTAAAATCTGCTCTATATGTGACTCGATTTCCACTGAACTTATTATTTGTTAGCAAAATTGTACGTAGCTTGAACTGCAGTCTCACATTTATTCCTGGTACTTGTACTTTTCAGGACCTTCGCACGAGGATGAAGATTGGTAGGCGGCATGAAGGACCTGATGGCCTATATTACCTGGATGAGTTGAAAAAGACTGACAATTTGGTGCTAGCTTCAGCTCTATCTTCATCTGTTTCAGCTTTGCAGTGGCACTACAGACTTGGACATCCATCTTCTAAGAAAGTGAAGCATGTTATCTCTGGTGTCGGAACGCGCGTCTATCAATGTGAGTCGTGTCAGTTAGGGAAACAATCTAGAATTGTCTTTCCTAAACGGTCCCAGATTAGCAGTAAAAACATTTTTGATCTTGTTCATTCAGATGTATGGGGTCCTTGTCATGTTCCAAGTTTGTCTGGCAATAAATACTTTATTCTCTTTATTGATGACTTTTCCCGTGCCATTTGGTTGTTTATGTTGAAAAATCGATCTCAAGTGCTATCTACAATAAAATTATTTTTTGCTGAAATAAAAACCCAATATTATATGCCTATTAAAATTCTGCGAAACGATAATGCTTTGGAGTTTGTTCAGAAGGAAGTTGGAATGTTTTGTCGATCTGTGGGTACTATTCATCAGACATCGTGTGCCTATACGCCTCAACAAAATGGAGTCGCAGAAAGGAAAAACAGGCATTTACTTGAGGTTGCTAGAACTATAATGCTGCATTCTAATGTACCTAGACATTTTTTGCCAGAAGCTATCTTGATTGTCTGTTTTCTGATTAATAGAATGTTGTCTTCTGTTATTGGCAACAAGATTCCTGTTCAGGTTCTCCAGCCTGATGTAACTCTATTTTCTGTACCTCTACGAATATTTGGCTCTACTTGTTTTGTGCGATTACTTGGACCAAACTATGATAAATTAACTCCTAGAGCAGAAAAATGTATTTTCTTGGGTTATTCTCGTACTCAAAAAGGGTATCGGTGCTATAGTCCTATTGGAAAAAAATGGTTCACAAGTAGTGATGTAGTCTTTTTTTATGATACACTTTTTTATTCTACTAAAGGAGATACCTTGGATTCTGATATAATCACAGCACCATTGCCTGTCACGAGTGATTGCACCTCTGAAACTTCACCTGCTGAGACTACTACTCCACTTATTGTGTATAAACGCAGGAACACGTCCCAAAGTGCTCAAGACCCCCCCCACGCAGCACCAATCTTCTCCTCACGAAGGTCCCACTCCTGCTGAGATACACTCTTAGATCTGCCTATTGCTATCAGAAAAGGCACTCGTTCTTGTACTTCTCATAATATTGCTAATCATGTTTCTACTGCACATTTGAGTATTCATGCTAGTAACTTTGTGGCTGCTCTATCTACTATTGTTGTTCCCAAGATTGTTCATGATGCCTTACAAAGCTCAGCCTGGATGACTGCCATGAAAGAAGAGATGACTGCTCTTACTGACAGAGGAACTTGGGAGCTGGTGGATCCACCTCCTGAGTGCAAACCCGTTGGCTGCAGATAGGTCTATGCGGTAAAGTATCAGCCTAATGGAACGGTGGAACATCTGAAGGCATGGCTGGTTGCAAAAGGGTATACTCAAACTTATGGAATTGACTATTTTGAGACGTTTTCGCATGTTGCCAGACTCAACTCTGTCAGAGTTCTTCTTTCTGTTGCTATTAACTTAGATTGGCCTCTTATTCAACTGATGTTAAAAATGCCTTCCTGTATGGGGATCTTCAAGAAGAGGTTTGTTGCTCAGGGGGAGTCACATAAGGTTTGCATGTTAAAAAAATCCATTTATGGGCTCAAACAGAGTCCTCGGGTGTTGTTTGATAAGCTGAGTAAAATTCTGACTACTTTTGGCTTTCTGAGGTCATAGGTTGATCATTCAGTCTTTACGAAAAAAACCTCTTCTGGTATTGTGATCCTGATTGTTTATGTTGATGATATTGTTCTATCTGGCAGTGATCATTCTGAGATTCAGGCTACTAAAACACACCTGTGCAAACATTTTTCTACTAAAGATCTAGGGAGGCTAAGATATTTTCTGGGCATTGAGGTATCTAGGACTTCTAATGCTCTTGTCTTATCTTAGAGGAAGTATGTTCTAGACCTGTTACAGGAAACGGGGATGCTTGGTGCCCGTCCTGCTGATACTCCTCTGGATCCTAATATTAATTGGGATGATGATTCTTCTCCTATGTTTCCAGCAGTAAAAAATATAGGAGACTGATTGGCAAGATGATTTATCTGACTGTTACTAGAGCTGATATATCTATTGTTGTTGGTCTTCTTAGCAGGTACCTGGATAAACCTAGACAATGTCATTGGGATGCTCTTGTAATATTTTGCGATATCTTAAGAAATCACCTGACAAAGGCCTCTACTATAGAAAGCATGGACACTGTTCTCCGGAAGGATATTCTGATTCTGATTATGATGGGAGTAAGATTGACAGAAAATCTACTTCAGGCTACTGTACTTATGTTGGAGGTAATCTGGTTACTTAGAGAAGTAAAAAGCAAAATGTTGTTGTCAGATCCAGTGTTGAAGTTGAATACAGGGTGATGGCCCACACTGCTTGTGAGCTCCTATGGGTACAATATCTTTTAAAAGACTTCGGGGTTGAGTCTTCTGCTGCTATCCCTATGCACTGTGACAATAAAGATGCTATCTTCATTGCTAATAATCATGTATATCATGAGCGCACAAAGCACATTGAAGTTGATTGTCATTTCATTCGAGAGACTATCTTATCTGGAAAGATTTGCACTCCTTTCACTCGTTCAGAAGATCAGGTTGCTAATATGTTTACAAATTTGTTGGTCAAAAAACATTTCAACTCACTTGTGGACAAGTTGGGCATGACTGATATCTATGCCTCATGCCCAACTTGAGGGGGAGTGTTAATATGTCTTTATTTAATGTCTTGTTATTTTACTTTTCTATTTGGACTTATATGTAATTGTTCCAGTAATATATATATGAGGGTACACTCATTGTGTAACCCTACGCTTCCTCAATTTGTTTGGTCTCATACCCAACTCCGTAATCTTTCAGTCATGCGATTTCTCCCTAACCATACATGTTTCAGTGGAGGAAGAAGGAACTGGTGGTGAGTTGGGGTGGAAAAGAAAGAGGTGGCAATGTCTTTGGGTGGGAGGAAGGGTAGAGAGTGGCGGCAATTGTAAGGGTATTTGAGGTTGGAGACAACTGGGTTAGAAAGGGAAGAAAATCATGGCATGGTGATGAGACCAAGGAATGGTACGTGTGCTATGCAGCGGTAATAGGGGTTGGGGTTGTGGGCGGCAGTAAGGCTAGGAGGGACAGTTACAAGCAGTGGGATGTTCAGGGGTTGGTGGGATATGTGTAGGGGGGGTTGGAGTGGGCCGCGACAACAGAGGTAAGGGTGGGTAGCAACAAGAGGCAACAACAAAGGTAGGTGTGGTGGAGGTAGGTAGGTGTAGGGTTATGAGCAGAGATGATGGAGTCAGGGCAGGGTCACCTTGGAGAAAGGGTCACCATCATGTGCAGACCCTGAATTTGAATCATGGAGGCATGTATTGCTTTAATACCATGTCAGGAGAGAAAATGTTGATTCATAATAAAACATGAGGACATCGCCTTACTAATAAAAGGAAAAAGTAACCACAGACGTGGTACACACTAATGGGGAGCTAAGAAAAGAGAAATAAATAAAGAAATAAGGAAATAATAAACATTTTAACACTATTCTCTTTAATTTTCCTAAAGCTCTTTGTGATTCTAGGAGAAGATGATGGGGGAAATGGGAGCTCTTGAGAATAATAACACGTTGGATCTTGTCCCTATTGTACAACAAAAGAAATCGGTTGGCTCAAAGTGGGTTTTCACTATTGAACATAAAGTTGATGGTACTAACGATACAGTGGAGTGGTGCACATCTGGATCGGTTTATAAAAGACACACACAAACTCAAGTGGTAAATTATGATGGTTCCCAATGAAGGGATATCACAAGAAAACATTTAAAATGCTCTAGGTCTTTGATCTCAAACTCTTGAGAAAGTCTCACTTTTAGATTATTAATCTCATTTTCATCACTTCTTGCGAGGAACAAAATGTTAAGATAGATAAGAGGAATGGTAATCATCATATTCATCAATATCATAAACATAGTGTTAGAATATAGCCTATTTAGTTAATAGGTTATTAGTCTATTGTCTACATGGGCATGTTGCCCATGGCCCATTAGGGTTAGTTTGCTTCCTTTGTGCTTCCTTGTAATAGCCTTCTTTCCTATATATAGGATAGGGGTGTACATATCAATACAACAACACAACATTATTGTATACACTTCACACATAGTATGGTCAATGTTGTCGGAGAGGGATATCACAAGTGGTAAATTATGATGGTTCCCAATGAAGCGACCAATGATGGTTCCTAATGAAGGGATATCACAAGTGGTAAATTATGACGGTTCCCAATGATGGTTCCCAATGAAGGGATATCACAAGTGGTAAATTATGACGGTTCCCAATGAAGGGACCAATGATGGTTCCCAATGAAGGGATATCACAAGTGGTAAATTATGATGGTTCCCAATGATGGTTCCCTTCATTGGGAACCGTCATAATTTACCACTTTGTGATATCCCTCACCAACAACATTGACCATACTATGTCTATGATATTGATGAATATGATGATTACCATTCCGCTAATCTATCTTGACATTTTGATCCTCGCAAGAAGTGAGGAAAACGAGATTAATAATCTAAAAGTGAGAATTTCTCAAGAGTTTGAGATCAAAGACCTAGAGCATTTTAAATGTTTTCTTGGGATATGGCACCTAGATCCAATATGGTTTTACGGCTCTCATAAAGAGATACAATTACTAAAGGAACCAAAAAATGGACGCAAGCTTACAAAGACACCAATAAAATCTGGCTTGAAAGGTCTATATACCAAAAGCCAGGAGAAAGCTCCTTTATCTACATTGGCAGGCCCTTACATCATTATGCAATCAGCATTTTTAGCCAATATATGAGTGCCCCCACTTCCACTCATATGAAGGTTGCTGGAAAATTTGTCGAGTATTATCAAAAGGTCTCTATGAAAAATAATTTTGTTCCAAAAGAGAGATAACATAGATCTTGAAGTACACAGAATAAATGAGACATTTTTGGGTTCCAACGAAGGACGCCAACATCATACATTGTCCATGCAATGATGGAGCAAGTCTCTTGCTTGACCGCACCTACTATATCGATGCCAAACCAGAGCATCGTGCAGGACCATGACTATCATAATTGATGTGAAAGAAGACAATGCAAGTGTTGACTTTTCTCCCTGTCTAGAAACAAGGATGACGACCAGGACATGCAACATTGCCATATTGTCGCCTTGAGGACACAGAGCTATGGTTTCAGACTTTCAGCTTCATGTCCTGCGCATTGCGTCCTCAGTAAACCAAGGAATGAGGTCTCATCTAAATCATCAAAATTTCAAAACAAAATCAATTTTGATGGGATATGCTACCGAACGATGTGACTATGTCAATAGGATTGCATCCATTGAAATCCTAAGAGAGAGAAAATTATTATAGATGAATTTCGCTTATTTCAATGGATTTCAAGGTTTTTTGTGCATAACTTAGAATTTTTTATGGAAATTTAGATGGAAATTTTGATAATTGCAATCCTTGGTGTTGTTGTTGTTTGAAGAGGAGTGTCAATATAGGTAGTTTATATTCTGTTTTATTTCATTATGTAATTCTTTCTATTTTGTTGGACCTCTATGTAATCGTTCCTTTTCTATACTTATTAAAAGGAGAGGAAGCGCTTTGTTTTCTTCTCTCGCTGCAATTGTGCGGCGCTCACATGGTAACAAAGCGGACTCAATCTTAAGGATTTGTGCCCTCTTCCTCCTCTTTCTCTCGTACACGTCGTTGCTAGTCGCAACAACAGCAGTCGCCGCCGCTATTCACAACAGCAGTAGCAGTCGCCATTGTCGTCGGTCAGGGCAAGGGCAGCAGCACCGGCGCCGGCTAGGGCAGCAACCGCAGCCGCTGTCGGCGGCCACAGCAACCGTCGTTGCAGCACAACTAAAACAACGCGGGCTCGGTCGGTTACTCACAACGAAGTTCTAAACTCACGTCGGAGGGTCTGTGCTTACAAAGGCTTCTTCCTGATCACACCTACTCCATGTGTGATTAGGAAATTCTCAATTGGGGTTGTAAATGGTCAGATACGCATCTCGGATTTAGAACAGTGGCGTGTATCTCTCTGTCACTCGTGTCTTCCTCGTGACGTGTATCTCTCTGTCACCTCCATATCGTCAACAGCGTGTATCTCAATCGCCTAAATCATCCCTATAGCGTAGCCTGAATCATAAAGGACACTAAGGCATCAGTTGTCTTCAACGAGATGTCACATATCCCCTCCGTGAAGTTGAATGAGAAGAATAATCTTTTGTGGATATATGTTATTCATACAGTGTTGGAGTCTCGAGACAAGGCAAAGCATGTTGATTCTGATCCTCCAGCGGTCAATGACAAAGGATATGCGGAATGGAAGCGTCATAACAGTCTGGTGAAGACATTGGTTGTGGGGGAGCATGAAACCTGGAATTGTGACTAGGTTCATGTTCTACACCACTGCTAAAGAAATATGGGATGCAGTCAAGAAGCATTATTCTCAAGAAAAGAAGACTCTTCGTCAGTTCATGATACATGACCGCTTGTTTGCATAACGACAAGGAGATAAGCCTTTAGATGAATACTTTAGGGTGATCCAAACTATTGCTCAAGAACTGAGCATTTATTATCCAGTGACCATCCAAGAACTGGTCAAGGATAGGGATTATTTAGTCACAACAAAGTTCTTATTTGAATTGAGTTCTACATTCAGTTCAGCCCGCGGTGTTATCTTGGCTACTGACAAACTTCCCAGCTTGGAGGAAGTTTATTCACGAATAATGCAGTCCAACTTTGAGCTAGTTGATTCTACAGTTGTTCCTTCTCTAGAAGAATCGCATGCATCTGTTGCTGCTACAGTTAGAGGGGGTCGTACAGGGTCATGTCGAGGAGGTGGCGCACGACCTAAGTGAATTTTTTGTGGTCGTATGGGACACACTCTGGAGAAATGTTGGAAGAAGCATGGTAGACCTTCTACGCCACCAATGGGGACAGCCAACTTTACTAGCAATATTGAGTCCTCTGAGCCTCCTACTTCAAGTTCTAGCATCACTCTTACCAATGAGGAATATGATAGATTCATTTTGGCTACCCAACGCCTTAGTACGGGCTCTTCTTCTTCAACCAGCTTGGCGTCTACTACTGGTAATCAGGCTACTTCCTTACCGGTTTCCAATTCATCTCCTTCACGGGTGGTTGACTCTAGAGCTTCACAGCATATGACTGGTATGAGGACACTGCTTCATTCCATTGACTCACATATTCCATACCAGTCTGTGACATTAGCAGATAGACCAGTGCGGAGAGTGTTAGCCAGTGGATCAGTTTCCTTAACTCCTAATATTGACCTTAGATATGTACATTACGAGCCTGAATTTTCATTTAATCTTCTTTCTGTTGCCAAATAGATTGATACTGTAAAATGTACAATGGCATTCGGTCCTTGCTTTGTATTACAGGATTTCAAGAGTATGAGGACAATTAGTGGGGGGGCTAGGAAAAGTGATGTCTACCTCTTTCATGGTGCAAGTCTGCCTCGTCAAATATTTGTTGCTCCAGCTTCTGCTATTCTTTTGAGTAGTTCTCCCTTACTGTGGCACTATGATGCAGCCCTATTTTAAGGCTTCATCTTGTGTCATATTGCATTTCAATCACATCTATACCTGTTAGATTACATGTTATTTCCCCTAATATGCATATTTATGTAAAATGCACTTATGGACATTATTTCTATTTTTTCATGCATTTGGACCACGCTTGGATGGAAGAGAGAGAGGAGTGATCCTAGGGTTTCTCTACCCTTAGAGAGGCCTAAAGTAAAGTCTGAGGCTCCCTCAACCTACCCCTAGTGGCCAAAGCTCCATTGAAGCAAAGATGTCCAAGAAAATCCAAGGAATCAAGTCAAAGTGTTGCAACAGATACTACCACGGTCGTGGTACATCAGAACGGCCATGCTTGCTCATCCAAAATCAACGGAGTCAACTTCAAGAAAGTGCAGAGATCACCACGGTCGTGCCACTCATAATGGTCGTGGTAGATGGACGTAGAACGGTTGTGCCACCTTGCAGGGCCGTGTGGCAGCTGATGCAGAACGATCGTGGAGCCAAGAACGGGCAGAGCAATCCAAGCCACCACGGCCGAGGTGACCACCACGGCCGTGCTACTTCATGTACAATTTTGACCAAGTTAGTGTGATTTTTTCCCATATCTCACCACAGTCGTTCCACTCCACCACGATCATTCTCATCCCACTCCACCACGGTCGTGCTACTCGTAAAAACCTAGCTACTCTTGCACTGCATTTCCAACTTTATCCTACTTGACCTATTGCTTCCCCCACACCTATATATACCTAGGTGGTGATTGAAGCACGAGGTTAGCCACCCTAGCTACCTTCTATCACCCCATTTTCGCATTCCACCCATTCCACTCCATTTCCACCTCCATTCCACTCCATTTCCACCACCAAAATCCTAGTTTCCTAGTGTTTTGACCTTATTCCACCATCATTCCATGCCCCTTACACCTTGGAGGAAGGAGGAGGATGTCTTGCAACAGTTGAAGAGGAGGATTGCTCCATCTACACCGAGTTCCATGGCTTCTTCTACTTCATTCTCCTTTTTTTTTGTATTTTGCATTTCCATGAGTAGCTAGGCCCTTTAGGTGGGTTGTTTGGGGCCAAAAATGTTACTTTGATACTATGTTTGGAAAAATGATATGTAAACATTGTAATTTCATTTGTTAATGATTATGTTCTATTTCTATCTCACTCTCCATGAATTGCTTGTTGGTTGGTGTTTGAAATCACCTAGGAATTTAGGGAAATTGCTTATATGTGTGAATTTTGGGATTTACTCCTAGGTCCAATTCATGGATCCCTAGCTAGCCACCCATCTTCCTACATGCTAATCGATTCTTCTAACCCTAGTTGAGAGATCTAAGTAGCTAGTTTAGATGAATTTAGTGTACTTGGCATGGAGCTTTCTCAAGGCTAGAATGTGGGTGATATGAGGCCTAGAACCTCACTTCCACCCCCATTACTAACCTCGGCCTCTAATCAACCTAAGATCATCTAACCTAGAAACCTAGGCTTGTTTAGACTCTAATTGAATTACACCTAAACCCTAACCCAATTGGGCCTCGCAAGGGTAGTAGGGAGTGAGAGGGACTAGTTCCCCTATACACAACCTTGCATATTCATGGCCAGTTAGTAGTTTAGGATAATTCATTAAACTGTAGCTTGTTGTTTGGTTTGATAACCTAAATGAAAGCATAATGTTCACATGTCACCACCCAACCTTATTGATAAGTGCATCCCCCAAATAGCCCGCACCTCTCTTAATTGCTTTAAAGCCCTAATTGCTTGCTTGCTTAGCTAGTGTTAGCATAGTTAGTTCTTTACTTGCTTAGTTAGATTCTTTCCTTGCTCTTACCTTGTTCTTGCTAGCTTAGGTCTTCAATTGCTCTTTTTCCTTGTCTTGATTGCCTTAATGTAGACTATTCTCTTCTTGCCTTTCTTGTTTGCCTTGTCTTTTCTTGTTCAGTAGAATTACATGTCTAGGGTTAACTTAGATTTTGATCTTGTTTGCTTTCCTTTAGTTGCTTTCTTGTTCAACCCTTAGTGTAATCGGCAAGCAACCATCAACCCTCAAACCCTAGACTCCGCAGGAGGCCAATACTACCGACAAGAGGTCGGTACTATCAACTCCCACAATGATTGCAGCATGTGACCTCGTCGGCACTACTGGAGTTCTCGATCAACTGTTGCCCTAGCACCATCATTGTCGTTGCCATCCTCAACACCAGCCTTCGCCGCCTCTCATGGAGAGGCTCCGCACTTGACTCGCATGCAGCCTCATGGCATGCAATATCTCTGAAGCTGTGCAGGACCGTTATCATCTCCTCCGTTGCGGTTAAGTGCTACATCAGCCGACCGACATAATCTAGCCATCCACTGTGTCTGTTCGCTGCAGTGTTGCTACCTCATTATCCAGCAACCATATCCCAAGTCGGTGATCGCAATCTTCAGTCATTGTCGCCATCATCCCGACCCCTAGGTCGCTGCTCCACGTTGTTGCCCTGCTGCTCTTCATCATCCCACCATATTCAAGCATGCCATTAACCCCAGTTCTATCTTCTCCCAGTTCCAGCTTGACGTCCTCCAAAGGTCCATCTCTCCTTCAATACTTATGATAATTGGATCCTGCTATTATTTTTCGGCCTAAGGGCCATACAAATGTCCTTTTCGAGTCAAGAAAAGATCCTTTTATTTTTGCTATCCGGATCTTAATCAAGTTGTTTTTGCATATTGATTTTGGTTATCGGTTTTCATGCCGAGAAACCAATCTGGCAGTGCCACTTCTTCCCCCTACCTAGCAAAATTTCAGTAGTGTATCTTCTTTTTCTACCGATGCTTCCATTCTGGTAGTTCTTTTGTTCTTCTTTGCATACTACACCTCGTTTTACCCTTTTCCTTTCCCATCCTTCCATCATGTGTGTATCCCCTTTTCCACGTGCGAAGGGGGGTCATATATCCTTTCCTCCACACCATATACTCACTCTCGTCGTATTTGGTGTGCGTCCGGATAGAGAGGACAGGAAGAGTATGAGAAGAGAGAGCATGACAGAGAATATGTATGAGAGAGAGTATGAGAAGAGATGATATTCATATTCCAGGCTATTATGTTCATGAAGTTGTGTATTGTTCAGCACACCTATACACTTGTTCTCCACTTTCAAATAGCATTATCACTCTTGTTGTATTCTTGAGAGATAGACGGGTGCTTCTTCAGACTTCTCAAAAGCTCAACAATTTCAAGCCAGCCAAGTCTACATCTGCAAGGTTGATAGTTCATCCAGTTTTATCTTCATCGAGTTGCTTTCATCACGTCTTCTCCGAGCTACATCTGTTGTATTAGCATCACCTTCCGATGATCTACTTGGGACTTGATGGATGATCTCCTTTCACGTCAAGCCCCTAAGGTTCATGCTCCAGAGTTATGGTACCTACATCGTATCATCAACACACCGTTCGTTCGTGTTTGTGCCACGTTATGCACGTCTTCTCAGACAATTTGAAGATTCTGCTACTGCTACATCGCCACTGTGTATCCGCGTTCGTGCCGCGTTAACTACGTATTCCAGTGAAGATGGTGTAGTTGTGGTATTGATGATAATCTGCTTCAAAGTGGCAAATTACTGTTGTAGTATTCAGGTTCCATTTATCAGATGCTCTTCATTCCAGATGCATATCAAGAGAAAGACCTTCAAAGCTCGAGGATCTCCAGCCTGCAGAATACAATTTCAAAGTAGAGAGGTGTCGTCATCACATGATTCAGGGGGAGTATTGACTAAGGGGGAGTATCAATCTTGTATGGGAGTGACATTTATCTTTTATCATTTCTTTTATCGTTTTATCGAATCATGTAACTCCAAGCTTGGACATGTGTTTCACCCATGCTCCAGCTTGAGGGGGAGTGTTGAAGACTGCATATCTCGGTACTACCGAGATATTGTCGGTAGTACCGACATGGCAGCAGCCGGTAGTTATGTAGTTAGTGGGCCTTTAGAGTCTCGGCCCGTTTAGATTACTTGTATCCCAAGTCTCAGGGTTTCTACCTTGCTCCTATATATAGGACAGGGTTGTACATCTTTTATTGATTGAATCAATACAATCATTCATCATTATTTCTCACACTATGTTATCACATGTGTCTTCATTAGAGTGTCAATCATGCCAGTTGAGGAAACATCATAGGATGTCTTACCCTAGTCGTGTCAATAAAAGGGCTCTTCGCCCCTTTGATTTAGTCCACAGTGATGTCTGGGGTCCTGTAAAGGAAAGTAGTTATAAAGTTTTTCGATATTTTGTAACCTTTGTGGATGATTTTTCTCATATGACATGGGTATATCTGTTGGGAAATCGGGGCGACAGATATAGGCAACGGAAACAAAAATTAAATGCTCGTCTCCCAAAACAGCAAGATCGCGTCAACAACAATGTAGTCTAGGAAAGAAGGTAACAAGAGTTATACCTGGTCCTGGAGCAAGTCCAGCGACATTACCCTTGCAATAGCAACGTGCTTCTTCTTCATGAGCACTCGAACAGTCGTCAGCAACGGCATCTTGGTCTGGCACCACGGACAGCAGTTGACATTGTCCTAGTGACAGACAACGGCCTCCCGCCTCTAAAGTAGTCCACGCGAACCACTGGGAACTTCACGTTGCGCTACCAGAGCCAACGGGAAGGAGTTGTCCCTTCGAACGTCAATCTGCTAGGATTGATTTGCTCTCCCACAATTGCCTCTCCCTTGCTATCCCTCCCTTTATCGGGTAGAACTTTCTCGTGCTCTCTATTGGTTACCACAACCAGAGAGGACAACAATTGTCAGAGTTGATTGTCGTGTCTGGGAAGCCCCCAATACCTCTCTATTTATAGGAGAGGCTAGGGTCATGGTTCCCAGTCTTTGCGGGATCGAAAGAATTGTATTCATTAATTTTTTGGAAACTTCAGACGGCGAGCCGGTCGGTTTGCATGGCCAACCGGTCGGTTTGTGACATGAACTGGTCGGTTCATGCAGTTTCCTATTCTGAATCAAATTGGTAATCAATTCACTATTAATGCTAAATATGACATCAGCATCAATCCTTGTTCCAATCAAATTGGCCACTGAACCGGGCGACCCAGATTGTGAACCGGTTCACATAGTGAAACGGCCGTTTCACTACATGAAACAATCGTTTCGCAAGTGAAATGGTCGTTTCACTTGTCCAATTCAGGCAAAGTTCAACCAATATTGATTCCAATTGACCACACACTCCAAACGATTGGTTCAACACTTGAATAGGTTTGTTTAGAGTCCAGTCAGTCAATTTTGAGCCTCAATTGTTTAATTAAATACCTAAACACCTTTAGTAATCAAGTTAAACATCATTCATGAATAAACTTCTATTCCAAGTGCATCCTATGTAATAGGTTCCAAATTACGTAGGCAGTGAATGTCCATAACCAACTTATGACATCACAAGCAATGAGCGGTGTCTAGTAGCACATCATAGCTACCCAAGTAGTTTGGAAAGTTGGAGAACAACTTCAACCTACAATCCATGATCAGTGTAACCATGATCGTATAGTTCCTTTGTCTCTGATATCTGTATTGAACTCGAGGCATGGAATCGTCATCCTCTCAACGTTCAATCGTGCAATCCATGTTCCTTGAACTAGATCAGACTGTCTAAGATGCACACGAGCTCACATATCACATATTGAGACACATGAGTATGGCCAAACACTTCTCAGCCTCACTTATCAAGAGGCCCTAGATATCAATTTCATATAGAAGGGACAAATCACATCTACATCACTCACACTCATTCCCCATGTGTGACAATGCACTCGAGCATCACCTTCATGGCAACCCTTATTCAAGGTTATGTTGGATGATGTCTAAGTACATCGAACAACAAGTGACGAGTGTAGTGACTTTAGGTCTAAGAACCACAATCACCATTATCACTATGAGAGATGATTATCACTACCATTCCATGGCATCCATGTATCACTCTCATGGTGGATTTGTCTGGTACATTGTTCTCTAACATGTACATGTGTGCTTGACTTGATATCATATATCATGATTAATGAGACTCTATCATCAATCAACACACTTTATTTTTATGTATTATTGTTGTCTATTGTGCTTCCACATTAATATCTGACTAGGGACATAACAAGAATGTAAGTACTCCTATCATACATATGATCTCATCGTTCAGGTCCTCAAACTGAAGACATATGTCATTGAGTAACATCATTTTTTAGCATAGTTATCAGAATCGAACCGAACCGAACCGACCGGTTCAACTGGGAACCAGTGCCTATACCGGTTCGGTTTGGCCCCAAACCCAAAAATCCCTTTGAATCGGTCAAGAACAGGTGAACTGTCCGGTCGAACAGGTGAACCGGTCCGGTTTTTACTGAACTGGCCGAGTCTGACTGACCAATGATTTGTTGTATTTTTTGCTAAATTTTGTTGTTGCTGCAGGTACATGCTATACCCTCCTCCCTTTCCCTATTTCTCCTCTTCCTTATCTTCCTCCTTATCCTCCTTTTCATGTTATTTCAATAGTTTGTTGTAGCATTTGCTTCTGTTTTTGTAGCTACTTGTTGTTGCCTTCTTTTGTTGTATTGATCCTCGTGCAATTGCTCTGGTACCTCTCTTCTTCTTCATCTAGTCCCCTAGTGATTTCCATATAGTTAAAATATTCTACCTACCTTTTCTCATTCTTTAACATATTCCTACCGTCCTGCCAGGTCAGTGACTATACAAAAGCCTAGTGCTACTGTCTATATTTAAATTCCTATAAGGTTTCCAATATCCTTATGCCAATTATACCGTGGTATCTCCTCATATTAATGAAAGTTTATTTGATTACTTGATAATTTGACACGGGAAATGCACTTTCAAATTGAATTATTGCCATTTCCATGTTAGTTTTTGATATACTCCTAGATTTGCTTACTTTTTCCTTGACTTTTCATATATTACAAAGTTATATAAATAATTTATGGTGTCATGCTGACGTCACCGGTGAACCAGTGAACCGAGAACCAGAAGCCTCACCGGTTCGGTTCTGACAACCTTGTTTTTTAGACATCTATTATGTATGTGTCATCATCTCATGAGTGAGACAAACTTCATAGACAGAATTACCTATATTATTATCAAATCAGGTATCTAATGCCACATTCCAATCATTATATGATTAGCTCTCTGGGCATATCTAGGATGCACAGACACGGACACGGACACGGCGATTCCCAAAAATATAGGACACAGACACGGGAAATATATAAATATATACTTACATATATATATATGTATATATATATAAATAGAGAGAGAGAGAGAGTCAAGCTAGAATACACTCGAGTGTATTCGGAGCAGAATACACTCAAGTAGTTTTTCATGATGCAATATTTTTACCAAAAATCTAATCCGTTGATCTTCTTAAACATCTTGTGAATAGCTCATACGCAAAATTTGAGCACATTTGGACATTTATAGGTCATGTTATAAAGACCGCAAAATTATGCATTTCAAATTAGTTTCGCGCGTCGATTTTGTTGCCCTTGGATGAGTGACTTACACTCATCCAAATTGACTCAAAATTTGTATGTGGCCTAATTATAGTATGACAGTGAAGATCAATGGTTTACATTTTGCAAAGAAATAGTCTTGATATGCAAACACACTTGAGTGTATTCGTGTGATCTGTACACTTGAGTGTGTTCATGCGATCTGTACACTTGAGTGTATTCGTGCGATCTGTACACTTGAGTTTATTCGTGCGATCTGTACACTTGAGTGTATTCTAGCCTGACTCTATATATATATATATATGAGGTTAGGAAGTGTGTATCGGCCGGTACATGTAACTTACGTGTACCGGCCATTAAAATAGCATACGTGGAGTATGTTTATAAAATCCAACCATATGGATTGATTCAACACTATATAGATTACACGTGTTTAAAATAGCATACGTGGTGGCTGATTGCAGCAGTGCTGGCCGGCGGCAGGGCAGGAGGAGGTCGGCGGCAGGTGGAGAAGAAGGAGAGGGGGGGGATGGGTGGCGGGTGGAGAAGGGAGAGGAGGGGTTGGCGGCGGGTGGAGAAGGAGGAGGAGGTGGCTGGGGAGGGCAGAGAGGGGAGAGGAGGGTGGCGGCGGCAGCAGCCTGCTGGGAGGAAGGGGCGGCGGCGGGTGGAGAGGGGAGAGGGGCTGGGCGGCGGCGTGAAGGAGGGTGGCGGCTGGGGTAGGGTTGGGTGGCGGCTGGGGTAGGGTTAGGAAAAGGGCTAGGGTGGATCGGGTGGCTCTGATACCATCTAGAATATGAGGCTAATTGTTTTACTAATAAGATGATAAAAAACAGAGTACAGTGGTTCTCTTTTATAAGACAAGAGAAAGACCCATGGTTTAGATATAACCAATATGGGATAAAACAAGACAAGGAAAAGAGAGAAATAGACTAAGTAAAAACACAGGAAAGTCTATATACTAATACTCCCCCTCAAGCTGGGCATGATTGACATCTATGCTCCAGCTTGAGGGGGAGTATTAGTATATAGACTTTCCTGTGTTTTTACTTAGTCTATTTCTCTCTTTTCCTTGTCTTGTTTTATCCCATATTGGTTATATCTAAACCATGGGTCTTTCTCTTGTCTTATAAAAGAGAACCACTGTACTCTGTTTTTTATCATCTTATTAGTAAAACAATTAGCCTCATATTCTAGAAGTAAAAACACAGGAAAGTCTATATACTAATACAATACATCATTCAATGGTTTCTACAATTTCTACAACTTACCGTTGATTAGAAAATACACATTTTCTTTTGTGAAATGATCTATGAATGTCAGATTGTGGTGATTTGTTGTACACATCTTATCTGAGGGGTATACATTACATCCATAAGGTTGGATTATTTTGTTGAATTTTACAATTACCATAAATGATAGTGGGTACATGTAAGCTACATGTACTCGGGTACACAATATATATATATATATAGAGAGAGAGAGAGAGAGTCATGCTAGAATACACTCGAGTGTACAGATTACGATGTACACCCCAATGGCGTTTCCCTATCTAGACTACGTTTTTCTAAAATCTAATCCATTGATCTTAATGGTTACAATAATAATAGGCCACATACAAAATATGAGCTCATTTGGATGGGTGTAAGTCACTCATCTAAGGGCAACAAAATCGACGCACAAAACTAATTTGAAATGCCTAATTGTTGCATCCTTTAGATGCGTGACCTATAACTGTCCAAATGAGCTAAAATTTATTATATGGTATGTTCTTAAGATATTTAAGAAGATCAACGGTTTAGATTTTTCAAAAAGTTATTGCATCTTTAAAAATGACTGAGGTGTACGGTGCCTCCGGTACACTCGAGTGTACACTAGTCTGACTATATATATATATATATATATATATATATATATATATATATATATATATATATATATATATATATTTGTAGAACACACATGTTATATGTATAAACACACAAAATGATCTAAATAGATTATCCAAAGGGGCAATCATCATAAAATCCAACAAGCACTTAAGTTTAACTAGATAACATCATATCCAGTTATCCACAAGTCACAATATGGAACAATCACAACATATATTAAGATGTTTGATTATAATATTGTTGCAGTAAAAATATATGGAATTATAAAAATAAGAGTGATAGAATATTGGGACAGTAGTTTTTTTCTTGTTAGTGCAAGTAATGGTGAACATGATTTACTATCAAGATGAAGAAGGGGATAGGGTGAGGAAAAATGTTGTTGCTAGTGGTGGAGGAGATGGAAAATGAAGGTGTCTTGGAGGTTGAAGAGGAAGAAAAGGAAGGGGAATAGATTGAAGAGTTGCTTAAGATGAAGAGGAAAGAGAAGAGGAGGGAGATGGAGATGTAGAGAAGCAAGAAAAAGAGTAGGCGTAGGGAGGACAATACTCTGCGACAATTGCTAAAGAAGAGCGTTGACGGCTTGCCTATAGTAGCTGAAGCTTAACTACATGGTGTTAGTAGGCAAGGAATAGTGGAGAACGGGCAACGGAGATCTGGAGAAGGCCTAGGTTTTTTCCATACATGTAGGCTTAAGTCGGTTGGGATGGCATGTCTTGGATATGTCCACAGAGTGTCCAAGCCATGTCCAGCATCGAATTAAAGTGGACACGCCACAGGCGTGTCCGCCACGTGTCCAGGCGTGTCCAAGGTGTGTCCATGTTAGACACGTGTTGGACACAGACATTGTAGCCTCTGGGAAGTGTCCATGCTTTCTAGGGGCATACATACCAACAATATATGTTGAAGAGTAGAGAGTCTGCGTGATCCATTGTTAAGCATTGTCATCAAGAAATAAAAGTCCAATTTGATTGCAATATTAAAAAAATTCAATCGGGCAATGCTTTGGAATATGTTCAACATGCTATGGATGGTTTTTGTAGTTCTTAGGAATGGTGCATCGTACATCCTATCCTCACACCTCACAACAAAATGGGGTGGCTGAGAGGAAAAATAGTCATCTCATTGATATTGCCAGGACAATTATGTTCCAATCCAATGTTCCTAAGAAATTCTGGAATGATGCTTTACTCACAGCTTGTTTTCTTATTAATAGGCAGCCCTCCTCTGTTCTTCAAGGAATCACTCTTTTCTCTATTTTGCGCGCTAATGATGAGTCGTTCCTTGTTCCCCTTAGGGTGTTTGGTTGTACCTCCTTTATTCACAATTTTGATCCTAAGATTGATAAATTATCTCCCATGTCTAATAAGACTCTATTTCTTGGGGACTCTAACACTAGTCAGGGTTGCAAGTGCTATTGTCGTAGCCTTCGTCGTATGTTTGTGTCTATGGATGTCACATTCCACGAGTCAACTCCATTTTTAACAAGTGTTCATAGTAAGGGGGAGCAATTGTGTGAGAGTGAGGGAGTGCTACCATCACAAATGAGTGAGGGAGTTCCACCACCACAAATCAGTGAGAGTGCCACGTGCTATTCTTGAGGATATTACAATTCAGAAAGAACCAATTGGAGATGTTCCATTAATTTAGCAATACTCATAGGTGAATCACAGACGAGGAAGACAAGACCATGATGAAGTAGCGACTCCAGTCCATGAGCCTTCCCCATCTTCCTCTGCTCAAGAGAATCCTGAAGATCCATCTGATCTCAATGTTCCATTGTTGTTCGTAAAGGTATTCGTTCTTGTACTATTCGTCATCCTATTGTGGGTGTTTGTTGTCTATCCTATTTATCTAAGCAGCCTCGCTCCTTTGATCTTAGGATTGATTATGTGATTATTTCAAAGAACCATATGGATGCAATGAAGGGCAGTGGATGGTTACAGGCGATGAACTCTGAAATGTATGCACTTATACATAATGATACATGGAAACTTACTGATTGGCCTTCAATAAGAATGTCGTGGGCTACAGGTGGGTTTTCACTGTCAAGCATAATGCATAATCCTGATGGATTAGTAGAAAGATTGAAAGCTAGATTGGTGGGCAAAGGATACACTCAGACATATGGGGTTGATTTCTTTGAAGCATTCTCACGTGTGGCTCGTCTTAATTTTGTGAGGATTATTATTTCTCTGGCAACCACCTTTGATTGGCCATTATATCAGCTTGATGTCAAAAATACCTTCCTACATGGTGATCTACAGGAAGAAGTGTACATGGAGCAACCTCTTGGGTTTGTTGCTCAGGGGGGGTGTCAGAAAGTGTGCAGACTGAAGAAAGCCATTTATGGGCTAAAACAATCTCCTCGAACTGTGTTTGATAAATTTGGTGATATTGTATAACATATGGGTTTCTCATGTTGTCACTGGTCAGTCCTTGTTTTATTCCAGTTCACACAATGGATCCATTATTATTGCAGTGTATGTTGATGATATCGTTATCACAGGCAGTGATATTGTAGGCATATCTAGTGTGAAGGATGGACTGCAAAAGCATTTTCATACAAAGGATCTGGGCAAATTGAGATATTTTCTGGGAATTGGGGTACTTCTCACATACAGGTACAAGTTTATCTCGAGAAAATATATTCTTGATCTACTTAATGAGACAGGAATGAGTGAGTCAAAATCCATGTACTCCTATGGACTATCATGTGAAGGGAAATGTTGATGCTTCTGAGTATTTTGATCCAAGGAATTATACAAAGATGGTTGGAAAGTGATATATTCGACAGTTACTCGCCCTGATATTTCCTTTGTTGTAGGAGTGATGAGTCAACATATGAGTTCACCTAAGCAATCACATTGGACAGTTGTTTGTCGCATTCTGATGTATCTGAAAGGAGCACCTAGGAAAGGGATTACATACTTCAAACCAGAGAATTATAGGTCTATACTTGTTCATTCTGGTTATGCAAATGTTGACTGGATGGTGATCAAAGTGATAGACGATCCACATCTAGATATTACACTTTTTTGGGAAATCATCTTATCACCTGGAAAAGCAAGAAGCAGAATGGTGTGACTCGTTCTAGTACGGAAGCCGAGTATAGAGCAATGGCTCATGCTTGTTGTGAATTGCATTGGGTTCAGTCTGTTCTTTCTGAATTAAAAATTTCAGTGATGTCCCCTATAGAGACCAGTCAGGCTGCCATCTATATTACCAAGAACCCAATTTTTCATGAACACACTAAACATATAGAAGTGGATTGTCATTTCATCAGAGATCAAATCAAGAATGGAAAGGTCGTGACTCCTCATGTCAAATCTGGAGACCAACTTGCTGATATTCTTACCAAGCTTTTGTGTCCAGTTGTTTTTCAGAGTCTTAGTAACAAGTTGGGCATACATGAGGTGTGCACTCCAGCTTGAGGGGAGTGTTATTATAGTTAGTTTATATTTTGTTTTATTTCATTATGTAATTATTTCTATTCTACTGGACCTCTATGTAATTGTTCCTTTTCTATACTTAATAAAAGGAGAGGAAGCACATTGCTTTTCTCTCACGCTGCAATTGTGCGGCGCTCACAAGGAGAAAAGGGGGATTGGGTGATTTCACCTTTTAGAGCTCAAAACCTCCTAGATCAAGGTAAGAAATTTTATTTTCTTCCATTCTCCATCATTTCCAACCCCTCTTTCTCAATTTTTCCATACTTTCACTCAGTGAATAAAAAAAAGGGTGAAGCGGCCGCTTAAGCACCCAAGCACTTATCCCATTGTAATTTTCACTGAAGCGAGCTTTGAAGCGTTTTGCACTAAAGCCCGCTTTTCCACGCTTTAGGCCTCTTTTTTGGGTCCGCTTAAGCGGTCGCTTCAGGGTGCTTCACAGCATGTATTCTTTGAATTGCCCAATCACCTTTGGGTCTTTTAAAAATGAAAAATATGTATTGCAATAGGTGTATTAATCCGTTCGGCAATTAGTATCTCTAATTAGTTATTGTTGCTTGTACACTATGTGCATCTATATAAGAACTACCAACTGTCATCTTCAAGGTTGAAAAATGCGTGAGGCATAACAAGGCGTTTTTGTCTCAGTGAGGCGAAGCGTAAGCCTTGAGGCGTTTGAGGCGTAAGCCTCAAAATATGTATGAGGCGTTCATAAAAATTAAATTTATACATGTATTTACACACATTTATATATTTCATAGGTTATGTGTATGAATGTGTAATAACAAACATATGTATATACAAGCACAACAATATGAAATAGTAATTATTTCTGAAACTTAATAATGATAATAGAGACTAAGGACCCACCAAAATACCAAAATAAATATGCAAAAAAATAACAAGATATCAATTCTTTATACTACTAGAATAAAAGATGTCAATCGATAAACTGAAGGAGATAGAATTTCAAATTAGTAGGAACGAGGAACCAAAATTAGTGAACAATGATATGAAATTCATCGACATAGTGAATAAGAAGGTAGCAAACAAAGAGAAATTTAACAATGAAGATTGAAAGATGGTACTCAGAAAATGATGATTAAATGTTTATTAATGAAAAGTAACAATCAACTACAAGAACTTTGATTTTTTTGAAGAAAGTGTTTTTAATAAACTTAAAAGTAGACAATTTGGTGGTTAACATAAGACAGCATCATTTAGAATTGAGGTGTGCGCCTCAGCTAAGCCTCAGAGCCTTATTGCTTTGAGGCGGGCCTCAGACATTGTGAGGTGTAAGCCTCAGTCCAGGACACTGAGGCGTAAGCCTCGAGGCGCATTTGGGATAGCCTCGCCAAGAGGCGTAAGCCTCGATAGCCTCAAGGCGGGTTTTTTATTACCATGGTCATCTTCCATCTATAGAGTTTGCAATATAATATTACTAATAGTTGCATGATTTTTTTGATGTTGCATCCTATTCCTGCTATGTTTTGATTTGCATGATATACTATTACTAATACATCATGCCCCTTCTGTGTTTGAATTTGCATGACATTTTTGTTGTTGCACGTTCTCTTCATGTAACCTCCTACATGAAAGTGTTGCTTTCCTCTCACGCTACAGTTGTGCGGCACTCACAAGGAGAAAAGAGGGATTGGGTGATTTTACCATTTAGAGCTCAAAACCTCCAAGATCAAGGTAAGTAATTTTATTTTCTTCCATTCTCCATCATTTCCAACCCCTCTTTCTCTATTTTTCCATACTTTCACTCAGTGAATAAAAAAGCGGGTGAAGCGGCCGCTTAAGCGCCCAAGCACTTATCCCATTGTAATTTTCACTGAAGCAAGCTTCGAAGAGTTTTGCACTAAAGCCCGCTTTTGTCCGCTTTTCCACGCATTAGGCCTCTTTTTTGGGTCCGCTTAAGCGGCCGCTTCAAGGCGCTTCACAGCATTATTCCGGGAATTGCCCAATCACCTTTGAGTTTTTAAAAATGAAAAATATGTATTGCAATAGGTGTATTAATCCGTTCGGCAATTAGTATCTCTAATTAGTTATTGTTGTTTGTACACTATGTACATCTATATAAGAACTACGTACTGTCATCTTCCATCTATAGAGTTTGCAATATAATATTAGTAAAAGTTGCATGATTTTTTTGATGTTGCATCCTATTCCTGCTATGTTTTGATTTGCATGATATACCATTACTAATACATCATGTTCCTTCTATGTTTGAATTTGCATGACATTTTTGTGGTTGCACGTTCTCTTCAGTAACCTCCACATCATCCTGTCATATGTGTATACGACTTTTTTTTGTTGTTGGTTGCACAATTTCATCATGTTGGATTAATGGATACATACCATCATGGCACTTGTATATGATTGCATGATTCCCTAAAGAATAAAATATGTTGCTATGTCACATAATTAATTACTAATTATTGATATACGCTTAATCTATTTACTATAAATTCAGTAGTCATTATTACCGAGTATCATATGAAGACTTAAACAACCCTATTATTTTTAAATTTTAATTGTATGCATTATAAGTCTGTGACAGTATGACTCTAAAATGTACTTGCTCTAACTAGAAATTCATCTACTGATTCTTCTATTTTCTATCACAAATAATATGGACGGGGATGATCAATGGGTGGCTAACTCAAATGATCATGGGTGGACGTATTGCACTCTTCCAGATCCAGTCTGAAGGAAGAAAGTGAAATGCAATTTTTTGTAAATTTTTCTACTTTTTTTTATAACAATGCAAACCGTTTTTTAAAAAGCGCCCACTTTAGTCCGCTTCAAAACCCGCTTCCCACTTCAAGGGAGGCAATTCGCACACTTCCCGCTTTCCAAAACCTAGCTTTCACCTTATGAATGATTTTAGCATCTAATACACACTAGATATTTGATATATTCTGATACTTATACAATTTATGTATTATAGACATAGATGTACACATCTAAGACATAGATCTACATATAATCACTAGATCTACACTATGGCTAGGGTAAATATGTTTTTTAGATCATTAGTACAAATGTTAGAACGATCAGTTTATAGGTGTTATAGTTAGATATTTTACTTAGATTGTGTAGAGCTTGTCACAAATGCTAAAAAGGACACATAAAATATTATAATGTCAAATTAATATGTTTCATATTTAGTTAGTAATTTATATAAATTTGAAAATCACATAACATGTGCAATATTTTATTTTTTGCTTAATGTGCTTGTTAATGTGATATTAGTTATCGATTAATACCCAAAAAGATGTTAGTAGGACTATATATATATATATATATATATATATATATATATATATATATATATATATATATATATATATATATATATATATATTGTACACTCGAGTGTACCGGAGGCACCGTACACCTCAGTCATTTTTAAAGATAGAGTAACTTTTTGAAAAATCTAAATCGTTGATCTTCTTAATTATCTTAAACCTACTATATAATAAATTTTAGCTCATTTGGACACTTATAGGTCGTGCATCTAAAAGAGGCAAACATCATGCATTTCAAATTAGTTTTATGCGTCGATTTTGTTGTCCATAGATGAGTGATTTATACTCATCCAAATGAGCTCAAATTTTATATGTGGCCTATTATTATTGTAACCATGAAGATCAATGGATTAGATTTTGGAAAAACATGGTCTAGATAGGCAAACACCATTGGGGTGTACGGCGTGATCTATACACTCGAGTGTATTCTAGCCTGACTCTCTCTCTCTCTCTCTCTCTCTATATATATATATATATATATATATATACATATATATATACACATATATACCTATATAGATATATATATATACATATATATATGAATATATACATATATATGTATTTATATATATGTATATATACATATATATGTATTTATATATATGTATTTATATGTATGTATATATATGTATTTATATATATATGTGTGTGTTTGTGTGTGTGTGTATATATATATACACACACACACATATATATATGTATATATATACATACATACATACATACATACATACATATATATATATATATATATTACTGTTGGTGCTTATTATTTAAGTGAAAAATAAATTCAGACCTTAAAATATTAAAAAATTTACATAAATTAAAAATTGTGTGATTGATTCTATAGTACTCAAGTCAACTATGGCCACAAGGACGGGTTTCAGAGCTTCTAGGCTCGTTGGAGGTTCGTCTTTCGAAGATGGGGAATCGATGTAGGACAATATGACTCCTAAGAGTGTCTAATTACACTGGAATAGACAATTGTAGTCATGTTATTGCTTCCTAGGATTTAATTCAAAAAGTTCCTAATTATAACTCTTAGTTGCCTACTGCACAGTTTGAGGAGTTGATTTAAATTTTATTGATTAGTTTGGCAATTGCCTTAGGTCATTAGGCTTAAATACACAACCCAAGGGTTTTGTCAGACGCAGAGTTGAATTCTATAGTTGATTATTAATTTATTAATGAGACTTGGATTTAAGTTCCCCAGCAACTTGATTTCCTATCATGACGTCATGAAAATTAATGCCAAATTTGATACTAGTGAGGAGTTAGGACCTTGTGACCATACTTGTCAAGGCGCTCACCTAGGCGTGCCTAAGCGGCAAGGCGCCCCAGGGTTGCGCCTAGGCGAGGACGCTTTATTTATAATGCTACAGCGACCTAGTTTTGTGGGTCTAGTTGTATATTCACTTATTTTAATGTTTGATATGGCTACACCAATGCTCAAAATTAATAGTGTTGCCTATTTTATGTGCCAAATATCACTTTTAATTGGATCTAATACTCTTTTTTGGGTTTGACTGGATCTAATACTCTTTTTTGTTTGACTGGATCTAATACTCTGAGTACACATTTGATTTTTCTTAGTTTGCACCTTCAATTCAGATTGTACTAAGTAGCTATGCTATGAAAGATAGTAATTTACATTGCTGAATACTTGTAGCTATGTATGACAATAAATATATATTTATATGATCACTCTTACATTCTTTACAATAATTCTTTTCGTGTCCTTGACATTATTGTCAATGATAATATATTAGAAATGTAATTAGTTAATTTTTCATACAATAAAATATATATATATGGGGAGATCGACTATAAATATGTAGATAACTACATATATAACTACACAATGTGTGTATATGAGTGGGGAAAAACCATGACACATGTATATATACATAAAACATATACATAAATTTTTTTAAAAAGGTCGCCTAGGCGCCCCTAGTCGCGCCTAGGCATAAGGCGTCCAGCCCCAACGCCGTGTCGCCTTGCCGCCTTAACAAGTATGCTTGTGACATATACATGCCATAATACCATTGCATTGTTGTTCAAACACTTTCTTGAAGAGCTTGGTTCTCCATACACTGGTCCAATGGAGGTTGATTTTTAATAAACATGTTTGTAGTGCTAATGTGTGATACCAAAGCTACTATAGGCATAGTATCCAATCATGCAAAACATAGATTACCACATACATTCAAATGGACTGCAATTTTATTAGGGAGATGATTCAAGAGAAGTAAATTAATATGGTTTGTGTACTAATCGATGATCAACTCTCGAAACGAGTATCAAGATCAATTTCTCAGTAACAAGTTAGAATCCTACAATATGCATGTTCCAATTTGAGAGGTGTTTGAAGGAAACATTTATGTATGTAAGAGAATACATGTGACTTAGGGTTATATTTGTGTGAATCACCCTTGCAACCAGTAGGTTTTAGATGGTCTACTGTTCATTTTTTATTAACACTCTTATGTAAAGTCAATAAAAAAAGCTAGACGTATGTGCCACCGATATGTGTGTTGCTTTTACTTGGAGACTCTATATATAATATATGTATATACATAAGAGAACAAGTGATGGACATATATATATATATATATAGGACAACGATCCAGTGAGAAACATATCTTGGTGAGAGCATGAGAGGCATTTCAATAACTCCACATGGACCAATTTTCCATAATCTAACCGTATAGATTACAAACATAACTTAATATTTACCTTCCTATAAAATTGTATCACCATCCGATTTGTATATCATTCACAAGAACAAAATACTTTTCGACGCTCTATAATGAATTTCAGGTCGACTGTTGGATGCAAAAAGTGTATATTGTACATATGGACGTGAACAATGTCTAATTGCAATGATTTTTTGTAAGAAGGTAAATGAATTGATGCTTTTCCCATCTATACGATTGGATTTTAAAAAACAGCTACAAATTTTTAATTATTCAAATGCCTCTCATGCTCTCAGCGTAGGATGTTTTCTCACTGGATCGCTACCCTATATATATATATATATATATATATATATATATATATATATATATATATAGATATATATAACCGCACAATGGTCATAGAGATATAAATTAGTGTCATAACAGTTATCCCGCAATACCTTATAAAAATTAGAAAGGTTTAAAGATTCTCATACTTCAACACATAGTTGTCTAGGTGGCTAGGTGGTCCTTTTTCCCAAGGGGCGCCTGCCTAGGTGTTTTTGCTATATTTTATACTTTTAAATGTATGTATGTATCGGAATCAGGTAAATATATTTCGACTCCCTCCTAAAAACATAGGTCAAAAGTTACATGTAGGCTCAACGCCATACATCCACAAACGTAAGTTACAACTCACTCGTCTAATTACTATGCATCTTACGTCTAACACATTTACAGATTTTTACAGTAATAGACGTTACGTTTGCAGCTAAAACATCTCTTTCCTCCCAAATATGGTAGCATACAGCAGCAAATAAGAGCTTTTTCCTATCATCATTTCCACACTTTATCAGCATTCTTTTTGGGTCTTCCTCAAGCTGAATTTGTAACTTGAATTCCTTGCACAGCGCGTTCCATATATCTATTGTGAACTTACATTCTCCCACCAAATGATTGTGAGATTCTTCAACGTCTTTGCACAGCAAGCACAGCGTGGAAACATCATAATTCCATCCTTTTATCTTATCAAGAGTGGCTAGAGCATTGTGCTGAATTTTGTAAACGCACATACTCCATTTCGACACATACATACCTGTCCAGAGTTGCTCTCCATATTTATCCTTCACATTTCTTGAGCGCGTCACCTCCCATAGGCACGTCTTTGAATTTTTGAGTCTCCATATTCCCATGTCTTGCATCTCAAACAAATGTCTAACATGCTGCCAAGTTTCTGTCATGAACGTTGATACTGCGTGAGTACCCCTCCCTTGTCTTCGATTTGATGTCCAAGTCTTTTGGATATCTCTCTCATCCATTTCCCCCACGTAGAGGTTCCTTCCTGATAGATGATTATCCTCCGCATTGTTCCCCATTTTGCTATGTCTCTGGTTGCTTTTAAATTCAGCCCACCTTCATCTCAGGGAAGCGTCACTCTTGCATATTTCATAGGATGATGCTCACTAGCCCACAAGAAATTAGCAATCTTCATCTCCATTATGTCCAGGACAGGACCAGGAACCTCCTCTTGTTGCACCCAGAAAATAAGAAGTCATTCAATTGCAGCCTTTATTAGTGTAGCCCGTCCCACCATTGATGTTTTCTGTATTGGCCATCTGTTGGTCATTTCCGCCATCCTGTCAATGCAATCAGCAAAGTCCTTGACCTTAAGATTACCCTCGGTAAGGGGAAAACCAAGGTATTTTGTAGGGAAGCTTCCTCTTTCTACCCTCATTGCATTAACCAGTCTGTCTTCCATCTGAGCGCAATTTTTGGAAAGGAATATATGTGTCTTGCTAGCATTCACACACAGCCCCGTTTGCTCTCCGAATTTGTCAAGCAGAATTTTGAGATTCTCTAGAGAGTGCTGCTTAGCTTCTATAAAAACTAACACAGAATCCGCAAAAATCAAATGGGTCATTACCTTCATTCCATGAACTGTGTAAGGCTTGATCTCCTTCCTCATTTGAGCTTGTTGCATTTTTTGTGTGAAGTACTCCATGACGATCACAAAGAGGAGAGGTGATAGGGGGTCTCCTTGGCGCAGCCCGTTGCCTCCCCTAAACATACATGCAGATGGCCATTAGCCGGAATAGAAAAACTAGTAGTTCCCACACACTACTTCATCCAACAGATCCATTGTTCATTGAAACCCATACGTTTCATAATCCACCACAATTTCTCCCACCTCACGCTGTCATAGGCTTTGGAAATATCCAGTTTTAAGCAGGCTTTCCTACCCCCTCTCGTGACGTTATAGTCCAGCAAAAATTCTCCAACCAATAAAGCACAGTCACTAATACTTCTTCCCTTCACAAAGGCTCCCTGGTTTGTAGATATAAGATAAGGAAAGACCAACTTCAATCTGGCTGCCATGATTTTAGCTATTATTTTATATTGTACTGAGCAACAAGCAATAGGTCTGAAATCAATGAGAGAGGGGGTAACCTTCTTCTTTGGGATGAGAACCAAGAAAGAGTGATTCACCTGTCTCACCATATTCCCTCCTTCCAAAAACCAGCAAACATATGCAATCAAATCATCCTTAATGATACCCCATGTCTTTTTATAAAAGAAACCATTAAATCCATCTGACCCGGGGGGCTTATTGTTGTCAATGCTCCATACTGCATCTTTGACCTCTTGTTCATTAGTGTTTCTTGTGAGAGTGTTATTATGTGTACTAGTAAGCTTGAACCTCCACTCTAGTGCTTCTTCTTCAATGTCGTCCTCAAACCTTTTGTTGTATAGAGACGTATAGAAATCTATGGCTAGTTCTTCCAAATCCTCATGTTTGTTGATCAATCTCCCTTCAGCATCAATCAACTCAGAAATAAAATTGCCCGCCTCTCTTCTCTTAATAGCAGTGTGGTTGAGTTTTGCATTCCTATCCCCATCTTCCATCCACCTCTCTCTGCTTTATTGCCAGTAAAAAAAATCCTCTGCTTTTTTCAAGTCTTCAAGCATCTTCTTCAGATCTCTGCCCTTCTCTATCAAAGCAGGATCAAAGTGGTCAGCCGCCAGATTTTCCCGGACCTCTTTGCATTTCCGTTTTGTTTCTTTGATCAGGCTAGGGATGTTGACTTCCGTTTTGGCCCACTTCTTCAAAGCAATCTTAGTATTAGCTAGCTTTTTTGCAAAGACATACATCGGATTCCCTATCACCTGTGTGTTCCAGCCTTCCTTAATGACATCATCGAACCCTTTCCATTCAGCCCAATAGTTTAAGAATCTAAACGGTTTTCTTTTTTGCTTCTTTTCTATAATTTTCACCAAAATAGGCGCATGATCACTTAACTCAGATCCACCTGCTTTCACCTGCACATTAGGAAAAATTCACAGCCATTCCTCATTCACTAAGGCTCTATCCAGTTTGCTCGCTATTCAGTCTTCTAGCCTCCATTCATTATTCCATGTGAAGATATCACCTCCCACCATAGGAAGTTCATAGAGGTCAGACTTGTCAATAGCCTAGTTAAAAGCATCTATCTCCCCATTTAATGCCAGTCTTTTCCCCCTTTTTTTAGCCTGCAAACGAATAGTATTAAAGTCCCCAATCACTAACCACGGTAAGGTTACCTGTTTGGACAAAGATACCAAATCCTTCCATAAATCCAGTCTGGCTTTAGCATCATTATGACCGTACACAGTTGTCATCCACATGGGCAGCCCTCCACTGTTTCTGCAATCAGCTATGATTTGCTGATCCGAAATATGTATCTTTGACACCTACCATGCACTTGGCTTCCAAGCCACACAGACCCTTGCCGCCTCATTACACTCTACTTTAGAAATATGTTACCATCCCTGTGGAAAGAGGTACCCAATACTCTTTTTATTCTGCAACTTTACTTTGGTTTCAACCAACGCAACCAACGAGTACCCACTTGCAAGCGATCCACTCCCAGATCTCTTTCTTCTTATTTCTTTCACAGCCTCCTTTAATATTCCATAATAGCATGGACATATTAATTCTTCTTTTGGGCTCTAGTGCGCCTAGAAGGCTCCTTGGTTGTCTTCTTGCTTTCCCCTTTATTTCTCTGATTAAGCTTTGTCTCTTCTTTATCAGAATCACTCAGGGCCTCAAACACATTGAATGTATCCGGAATTGATCCCATTCCATGAGTCTTAGGTATACCAGGCTTCCTTGCTCCCTTTCTTTTAGATGGAGAGAATTCTCCTTCTTTCTGCTCAGCAGATCCCTCTGCAGCAGCATTAGTCGTATCAATAGGAGGAGCTTCCTCAGCCCCAAAAGTTGAGTTGCCTATGTCACCCGGCTCCTTGGACTTGGATGATTCCCCTGCAGGACTGGTTTTTGCTTGATCTACCCCATCTTTAGAAATCTTTACTTGTTCTGACCCATCTGTAGCAGTTGACTTCTCTTTCCAGACCTTAGTCTTATGTGCCATCTTCTCTACTCTTTTCGTCTTCTGATCACAGGCTCCATCAGGGTGACCAAAAGCTCGACATATGTTGCATTTGGGTGGCTTGTAAGTTGTAATGGAACAAAACCTTCACCGGTATGGGTTCCTGTCCACAGACATTTAGCCACACCGTATCTGGAAGGTCGTCTTCTACCTTCACTTCTACCAAGACTCTGGCTTCGTCTCCTTCCAGTAAACACTTGTCAATGAAGAGGACTCTGCCTACTCCAGCAACGATGGTGCCAGCCGCCTGTCGGGTCAAAGATCTCCCAAAGGACTGCAAGGTGACCCAGGTCGGCAGTGTAGCAAAGGTGTCACGTCGTAGCTCGTCTCCATGCTCGTAGTCTTTGGCAATCACCAGTTGACCATTAAACCACCTAGGACCAAGGTCCACCACCATCTTCTTGTCCGCAGCATTGGAAAACGTAACCAAGAAGACTCCATTATCCCTTGAGAGTAGCTCGAGGGCGCCCTTGGATCCCCACGTCCGTCGCATCCATGCCTGGAGATGTGGGTAGAAGGGCCTCTTACCCAAAACATAGGTCATGATCATGAACTCCCAGATGTTCTTCATTCTCTCGAATTCATCCGCCTCTAGCTCGACGTGTACCTGTCCGTACTCCTTCCTTGGCGGTGGGAACACCTCAACCTCGGCATGCGGCGGTGGCTGCTTCAACATTTGGGTCCACTGGCGTCGACCCTAAGCTCCTCCATTATTGCTTCCTTGATCGGCCTTCGTGGTGGTCGTTTCTTCTTCCTCACCCGAAGCCCACCCAGCACTGGCGCTAGGGTTAGGGTTCGGGTCCATAGAATTCTCACCGTTGTGCGAGTGAGAGAGAGATCGAGGGCGGGGGTGGCTGGTGGGCGTGGTGACGGCAGTTGGGGTGCGGGGTGTTGGCTCGGGGTGGACGCCCACGGCCCGGACGGCCGTCGACGTGGGCGGCGCCATGCCCGGGACTTGATCGCAAAACCGATCGCCAGAGCCTAGGGAGACGCATGCACGCTGTTGTATGTTGCATTTGCTGTTGTATGTTGCATTTGCAGTTGTATGTATATGTATGTATGTATGTATGTATGTATATATAGCTATATTCAAACGAATACATTGTTATGTAGATTTCTGGCTCTAACAAAGTTGTAACAATTATATTTGACCTAAATAACACCTAACATGAACTAAACTAGGCATGATTGGCCCTAATTTGACCTATCTTGATCTAAATGGACCTAATCAGACCTAATTTGACCTAAACCTAACCTAATTGTGCATAGCATAAACTTATTAGACCTGAACTTTCCCTAATTTACCCTATGTTTACCTAAATGAGACCTAATTTGGCCGAATCACCAAATTGCCACAAACCAGACCTATTTCTCCCAAATCAGACCTGATTAGCTTAAATATGACCTGATGTGGCCTAAATTTCACCTAATTTTGCATGACATGGCCTAAATGGACCTTACTTCCCCTATTGTATCCTATATATTAACTAATATGAGATACAAGTTTACCCAAATCATACCTACTTTCCGCAATCAAATGTATTTTCCTCAAGCCATACCTGTTTTCCCCAAATCAGACCTAATTTTCCCAAGATTTGACTTGATATGGCCTAAAATTAACCTAATTTTACATAAACTTCTTAGACCTTAATTTTCCCTAATTTACCTTACATCTACCAAAATGAAATCGAATTTGGCCAAATCAGACCAAATTTCCCCAAAGCATACCTATTTCCCCCAAATCATGTGTTTTCCCTCAAATCAGACCTAATTTGTCATTTCGACTTGATTTGGCCAAAATTAGGCATATTTCAACTATAAAATGACTCAAGGTGATCTAGTTTGACCATATCCATACCCAATGTATGCTAATTTAGCCTTTAAATGGCTTAATTTGGGCCTAAAAGGCCTTAGACGCCTATTAAATATACTTAATAGGTTGGGCGCCTAGTTCGAGGCGCCTTGTGTGGACGTCGTGATTACTAAGCTTCAACATCTTATTAGACCTAACATTATAGTTTCATAGAGTTAGCAACAAACTTAGGGTATTGCCCATCACTATTTGCAAGTAGGTATCTCCTCCATCGAGAATTTATATTAGGGATGACTTAGCAGCACCACATTATGGTCATGGCCATGATGATTGATGCCACAATATGGATTACAGACTTGTGTGGAAAGATCTGAATATTCTCATTGAACTGACGTGTATGGGTTTGCTGCTCAATTTTCATACACCTACAAAATTCAATACAAAGCATATAATAGGAAGAGCTTCATTGAAAAGCAAATTTCTAAACTTCTGTTTCCTTAGATGTCACAAAGAAAATATAGACAATCAAGGAAATGATATGACCTTGGAACTTGGAGGTTTTACGACATTTTTGAGAAGCAGATAATAAGGATGACATGCCGAAATTCATAAAGAATAACACAAACACATAAAAAGTGTTACCTCGAAGAACAAGAAACAGCGTAGGTGGATTGCCATTTGTTGGATGCTGAAGAACAAATTCCTCTGGGACTTTACTATAAAGTTCAAGGATAACTATCATCCGTTAGAAGCATTTAGTCGAATTCAAAAAAAAAAAATCAAACAACCAAAAAAATTCAGACACCTCAGAGCTTCAGCACCTAGAATTTGCTCACGAGGGATCCACCCATCCACATTCATGAGATCTAACCAATGCCCAATTATATCCAAACATATATCAATATCCCATTGCCTAGCATAATAACCGACAAAATTGTAAGAATTAGACAAGAAAAATAGTGTGGCCAAAATTCTATCACATAGCAATATAGTAATTCTTAGCATAAGTGGTTGTTTAGTTTATAGACCCGACCCACTTATATCTAGTTATTTCTTAGTTCATTGAGGATCTATTTATCACTTAGGATCATAGTTATCAAGGTTCCCGCCTAGGTGCGCCTAGTCCCCCTAGGCTCTAGGTGGGCAGCCTTAGACTAGGCGCCTACGCTTTCAAATTTATAAAGTGGATGCCTAAGGGCTTTTAGCATGAACCAGGTCTGAGTTTGGTCAAATTAGATCAAGCTTAGTTATTTTAGGGAAGAAAAAGGTCTGATTTAGGCCGAATCAGATCTAGTTTGGGTAGATTAGGTCTAATTTGAAGGGAAATAGGTCTGATTCGGGAAAATATGTGTTATCTGGGGAATTAGGTCTGATTTGGCCAGATTAGAGCTCATTTGGGTCAACGTAGGACAAACGGGGGAAGTATGCTTGATTAGGTCATGTTCTGCCATATTAGGTCAGACCAATATTTAAAAAAGCGTTAAGCGGTAAGCGTGAACACAGAACCTTGTAACTGATTAAGCGGTAAGTGGGTGATTTTTTTTTTATAAAAGGGTTTTAGTTTATTTTATACAAAATTACACATATGTATATAAATACTATACTTTTTGGAACCTTTATATATTTCTAAACACTCTACCCAACAATATAAAACACCCAAATAGTTTATAACACAACTATAAACAATGATTATGGCTATAATACAGTAAACAAATGACTTGTTACGGATAAAACACCCTACATACATGATACAACAACAATTTTGCTAGCTAAACAGTAAATGAAAGACTTATCATAGATACCTTACTAACTTATCGTTACATGTACATATCATCAATTAGTCATACATTACATCAGTACACTTAATCAAAGTATGCATTCATAATAATTACATACAATTTACTTGGATACATTACAACAGTACCCTGCTATTACGGTTTACATACAAACTATGCATTCTAAATTAGAACTATGGCTTATCATAGAACATTTAATGTATATAAGTTCAATATATTATGCTCAATAATACTTGGACAAAGTGATTTACTTAATGTTACAGACTGTAGTATTTTTTAAAAACGGGCAAAAAGCTGGAAAAAAGGGCAAAAAGTGGGAAAAAATTGGCCAAAAAACGGGCTAAGCGGACAAAAAGCGGCCGGGTTTTTTTAAAACTATTAATCAGCGCTCAGGGTGTGTTCTAAACGGCCAAGGTGTTGGGCTGATTAAGCGGCCGCTCAGGGCGTTTTTCATTTCATTGGGTCAGATTAAGTTTAACTACACCCAATTTAGATCACGTTAGGTTAAATTAAAGCCGAATAGGTCTAGCTTAGGTGTGACTTAAGTAAAGTTATGATTGATTAAGCTTTAGGATAACCAATACAAACGTACATAGTGATGTATATATTTGAATATAGATAAAATGTATATGCAAAATCATTTATACATATGTAAAATATAAACAAATATGAAAAACACCTAGAAACACCTAGGCGGCCATTTATATGTATGTATAATATAAACAAATATGAAAAACACCTAGAAACGCATGGGCTTCCCTTGGAAGAGAAGGACCGCCTATCTGCCTAGACAAGTATGCTTAGGATCGATGTATTTCCTCTGCTCCTATAAATAGGAGACCGAGCACTTGTTACAAAGATAAGTAAATTAGTCTAATCACTATGAATTCCACGTGGTGTTAGAACAGCCCTAACCCAAACCTCTCTTCTTCCTCCTCTCCTACCCAGTCATCCCCCATCCTTTCACCCCCCCCCCACTTCCACCTGCCCCTTGCGGACCTTGTTACAATAGCAACCGTTAGGCGTTTGCGGTCTGTTAATATATCTTTACTTTGTGTTTATTTCATATTTCATTTTACTGTTGTACCTACATGTAATTTTCTCTTTACTATAAATAAGAGAGGAGAACCCTATTGGGTTCATCACGTTGCCAGTGTGCAACAACGCTACGTTACGTCTCTTCCGCTTACATGGTATCAAGAGCAGGTTAGCGCCGCCCCTCCCTCCCGCCCGTTCTTCTCCGGCGCCGGCTCTCTCTCTCTCTCTCTCTTCTCCAAGGCGCCGCCGTCCCCCCCCCCTAGCAGGCCGCCGCCGCCACCACAGCAGCAGTTGCTCCTCTTGCCGCCGGCGCGCGGCAGGAGCGCAGGAGCCCACCGCGGCGCTGCTGCTGGCCGCCTAAGGGAGGGTCTCCGCCGTCCGTCCATCGTCGCTGGACTTCGGTAGTCCATCCCATGCTACCGTAGGTCCAGCTGCAAAGATCTAAAGGCTCTGTCTACGTTTCCGGGAATTTTTTCAGCACCTCTCGGTCAATTTTCGGCCGCCGACCCTGCTGCTTGGGGATCTCCGGTTGATCAAACGGCCTTCTAAAGCCCTACCCGGAGGTCTCGTCTCTTCCAAAGTGCTTTCCTAATCACATCTCCTTCATGTGTGATTAGGAACCTCTCGTTTGAAGGCTGTCGATGCGTCAGTAACGCATCCTCTTTCCAGTTTCTGTTGTGACGTGTATCTCTCCGTCACGGGACGTGTATCTGTCCGTCCACTCGGCCTTCGTTGTGACGTGTATCACTCCGTCACACATATCCCAGTTGCATTATGGAGAATAAGACCTATTATGAGGTCTCGCCTATTCCTATCAAGCTCAATGGGAAGAACTTTTTGCTATGGATGAATGCGGTTCATACTGTCTTGGAATCGCGAGATCGGGCAAAGTCCGTTGATTCTGCACCCCTCACTAGCACTGACAAAGACTATGCCGAGTGGAAACGTCTTGACAGCCTAGTGAAGACTTGGCTATGGGGTAGCATGGAACCTTCTATTGCTTCTAGGTTCATGTTCTACTCCACCGCTAAGGAGATTTGGGATGCCGTCAAGCAGCACTATGCTCAAGAGAAGAATGCTCTTCGCCAGTTTATGATCTATGATCGTCTGTTTGCAGAGAAACAAGGTGATAGACCACTTGAAGAGTATTTCGGTGTGATTCAAGCTATCTCCCAGGAGTTGAGCTACTATCATCCAGTGAAGGTTGCTGAGCAGATTAAGGATAGAGATGATCTTGTCACTGCTAAATTTCTATCTGGCCTTAGCTCCTCCTTTGGTTCAGCAAGAAGTGTGATACTTGCGTCAGATAAATTACCGAGCCTTGCAGAAGCTTTCTCTAGGATTCAGCAGTCCACCTTTGAGTCAGTTGATCCTACTCCTGTTGTTCCTTCTGGAGATTCTCATGCCTCCATTGCTGCAGCAGTTCGCGGAGGACGACCTGCACCTACACCATCTGACAGACCTGGCTTGGGCAGAGGACGTGGGACTCGTCCTCGATGCACTTTCTGTGACAAACCTAGACACACTGTCGAGAAATGCTGGAAGAAACATGGGAGACCTGCAGCCCCACCTGTTGGAGCTGCCAATTGTGCTACTTCAGATTCTACTACTGCGAGCTCGAGTTCCTCTGGCATCACACTTACTCAGGAGGAATATGACAGATTTATTCAGGCAACTCAACATTGGAATATGGGCGCCTCATCTGCTTCTACAGCAAACCTAGCATCTACAGCGGGTAATCAGGCTACATCTTTTATGTCTTCTGGATCCGCAACTCCCTGGGTGGTTGACTCTGGTGCCTCCCAGCACATGACTGGTATGAGGCGATTGCTCCGCACACTTGACTCATATATTCCTCACCCATCTGTTACTTTGGTAGATGGTTCTGTGAGGAAGGTGGTAGCTAGTGGTTCTGTGTCCCTTACACCAGATATTGATTTGAAATCTGTTCATTTTGTACCTGAATTTCCATTCAATTTGCTTTATGTTGCCAAGTTGATTGACACTGTAAAATGCACAGTAACATTCGGGCCCTCTTGTTTTGTTTTACAGGATCTCAAGAGTTTGAAGATGATTGGTGGGGGCCTAGGAAAGGTGATCTCTACCTCTTTCCTGGTGATTATCTACCTCGCCATCCACCTCCTGCTCCAGTTTCCTCCGCCATGCTGAGTGGTTCCCCCTTGCTGTGGCATTGCAGATATGGACATCCATCCTTAGAAAGCTTGAAGAAGTTGGAACCAGATCTAGCTCATGTGTCCTCTCTAGAGTGTCAGTCATGTCAGTTGGGCAAACATCATCGGTTATCATATCCTGTTCGTGTCAATAATCGGGCTTCTAGTCCGTTTGAGTTAGTCCATAGTGATGTATGGGGTCCTGTTAAAAACCAGAGTTATAATGGTTTTAGCTATTTCATTTCCTTTGTGGACGATTACTCTCGCATGACATGGATTTATCTATTAAAAAGTCGTGAATCTGTGCTTTCCATTATCAAACATTTTCATAAACAAATTCAGGTTCAATTTAACTGCAATATCAAAATTTTTCAATCTGATAATGCCCTTGAGTATGTTCAGAAAGCGATGAATGAGTTTTGCAGTTCAGTTGGTATGATTCATTACACCTCTTGCCCTCACACTCCTATGCAGAATGGCGTTGCTGAGAGAAAGAATCGCCATCTTTTGGATATCACTAGGTCTATCATGTTTGAATCAAATGTGCCTAAACGGTTCTGGTCTGAAGCTCTTCTCACTGCCTGTTTTTTTATTAATCGGCAGCCCTCTTCTGTTTTGCATGGACGCACTCCCTTCTCTGTCTTACGCCCTATGGATAAACCGTTTCATGTTCCGCTTCGGGTTTTTGGTTGTACATCCTTCGTTCATAACTTTGATCCCAAACACGACAAGCTCTCTCCTAGGTCTTTGAAAACCTTGTTTCTTGGTTACTCTGGTACGAGTAAAGGTTACAAGTGTTATTGCCCGAGTTTGCGTCGTATGTTTGTTTCTAAGGATGTCACCTTTCATGAAACCAGTCCATATTTTGCAAATTCTATGAGCAAGGGGGAGCAATTGAGTGAGGGAGTGCCACCCGCAATTCCAAGTGAGGGAGTGCCACCTATCATTGTTGAGGACATACCGCATGATCCACCTACCATTCAACCCTATAACCAGGTTTATCACAGGCGAGGTAGACAGGATCCAGATGAGGTAGCGGCACAAGTCCATGAGCCTCCTTCGCCATCTTCTACTCACGAGATTCCTGCAGCGGCTTCTGACCTTGATCTTCCTATTGCTGTCCGGAAAGGTATACGTTCATGTACTATTAGACATCCCATATCGAATGTATGTTGTTTGTCGCACTTATCTCCACAGGCTCGTGCATTTGCTGTTGGGATGGACTCCATTACGATACCAAGAAATCACTTAGATGCTCTGAAGGACAGTGGGTGGCAGCAGGCAATGCAGGTGGAAATCTCTGCTCTGATTAACAATGACACATGGGATCTTGTTACTTTACCTGCGGGAAAGAAAGTTGTGGGCTGTAGATGGGTTTTTACAATCAAACACAACCCTGATGGATCTATTGAGCGGTTGAAGGCCAGATTGGTAGCAAAAGGCTACACACAGACATATGGAGTGGACTTCTTTGAGACTTTTTCTCCAGTTGCTCGTCTTAATTCTGTGCGGATCCTTATATCTCTAGCTACTACCTTTGACTGGCCTCTTTTCCAGCTGGATGTCAAGAACGCATTTCTTCATGGAGATCTTCAAGAAGAGGTGTACATGGAGCAACCACCAGGTTTTGTTGCTCAGGGGGAGTGTCAGAAAGTCTGCAAATTGAAGAAGGCTATCTATGGGCTAAAGCAATCTCCTCGAGCTTGGTTTGACAAGTTCAGTGTTGTTGTTTTACAGATGGGCTTCTCTCGTTCCATGACTGATCACTCTCTATTTTATTCAAATTCTTCTGGTGGGTCCATCATTATTGCTGTCTATGTTGATGATATTGTGATTACTGGCAGTGATTCTACAGGCATATCACGTGTGAAGGAAGGACTACAACAACACTTTCACACGAAGGACCTGGGGAAACTGAGATACTTTCTAGGGATTGAGGTTCTTAGATCCCATGCAGGTATAAATCTCTCCCAGAGGAAGTATGTGCTTGACTTGCTACAGGAAACGGGTATGACTGATTCTAAGCCCGTATCCACTCTTATGGATTATCACGTCAAGGAGGTGGACGATGATACTGCATATTCAGATCCAGGCCATTATAGGAGAATAGTTGGGAAGTTAATTTACCTAACTGTCACAAGACCTGATATTTCTTTTGCTGTTGGAGTAGTAAGTCAACATATGTGCACACCACGACAGTCACATTGGACAGCTGTATGCAGGATTCTGAGATATCTGAAAAGTGCTCCTGGAAAGGGGATCACTTATTATAAACCAAAGAGTCCTCTATCTTCTTTGACTCTCACAGGTTATGCAGATGCAGATTGGGCTGGTAATCAAGTTGATAGAAGATCCACATCTGGCTACTGCACCTTTCTTGGTGATCATCTGATTACTTGGAAAAGCAAGAAACAACAAGTGGTAGCACGGTCTAGTACTGAGGCTGAGTACCGTGCTATGGCACATGCATGATGTGAACTACAATGGATCAAATCTGTCTTATCTGAGCTGAAGATTTTGATTCAAACTCCCATGATTCTCAAGTGTGACAATCAATCTGCTATACATATTGCCAGGAATCCTGTCTTCCATGAGCGCACAAAGCATATAGAAGTTGACTGTCATTTCATCAGAGATCAGATAAAGAATGGCAATGTTGTAACGCCATATGTCAAGTCTGAAGACCAACTAGCTGATATCTTGACAAAGCCATTAGGTCCAGCAGTGTTCCAGAATTTATGCGGCAAGCTGGGCATCCACAATGTGTACACTCCAGCTTGAGGGGGAGTGTTAATATATCTTTACTTTGTGTTTATTTCATATTTCATTTTACTGCTGTACCTACATGTAATTTTCTCTTTACTATAAATAAGAGAGGAGAACCCTATTGGGTTCATCACGTTGCCAGTGTGCAACAACGCTACGTTACGTCTCTTCCGCTTACACGGTCACTGCCATAGTGTGGCACCATGCCGTAGGCATTGTAGCATCCCAAACTCGTCGCACCGCCACACCACAAGGCAATAGCCATGGAAGCTAGTGATGTCGGCGTGCCTAGAAGCAATTGCCACTACTAGATTGGCTTGAGGAGTCACTCCAGGAGGTCGTCGCTTGTGTTTCTGGCTCTTCCATTCGTGTGATCATCTTGTTCCAAACAAAACAACAGAGGGGAGCAAACATAGTTTTTTCCCTCCCCATCTATATCACCTAAAAATGTGTGTGATTGCTTGTTATTTTTAAGGACTTGTTCTGCTTATACATTAAAGTACTTTCTACATGTGATCTATCCTATCGTACTTTATTCCAGTAGTGCCTTCTATTCGTTGCTACCCACTGTTCTTTACTACAGTAACATAAAATTCTCATTTTCATTCCGTACCATGCCAAAATTGTTTTTGTTTACCATGCATCACACCATTACAAGTTAATTGGTCTAACATGGTTGAAGATAAAATGAGTAAGATCTCCATGGTCATCTAGAATGGCATGCATACTATGCCAGTCACCAAACTCAATGGAAACAATTATCTTTTGTGCACGAACTCAATTTTTATACGTTCAAAGAGTCGCAGATTAAACTCAAGTTCATCACCTAGGCTCTACTAGCAAAACTTGATGATAATCTGACATGGCCACCTAGAAATTGCTAAGTTATCCACTAGCTCTGTTGTAGCATGGAACGAATAGCGATGAAATAGATATTGCACCACAATACAAAGGCGGTGCGGAAAATGAAGCAAATCTGCACATAAGAGAACAATGGCATGCGCCTCTACAACATCATGAACAAGATCTTCTCTAAGCATCAAGGCGAGCAAACCTTAAAAGCATGCCACAACATCATGAAGGCCCTGGAAAACCAGTTGAACTTCTCTCCTACAGCATTGGTTGACGTCACCAAGGAGTGAGACCCCATATTGTTTGAGATGTTTCAGAATGGACTTCACTTGAGATATGATGGCATTCGACGACTAATGCATGGAACCAATCAACTACCGTCCATTAATGAATCATATGGGAAGATGTCTCAGTTTAACATTTTGCATGCTCAAACTCATACCGAGCCAGCTGAAGCGCAAGCAGCCATAGTCCTTGCAATACAAGACCATGGATGCAAAAGAGGGCAACATTCCAAGTTTACTTACTAGAACAAGTTTGGCCACATGGAAGATGTGCGCCACGGGACACGACTGAAGTCCACACTATGGTTGTGGTTGAGGCATTGCCCATTTGGCTCAAAGTCCACCCCCTATTGTGAATGCTCTTCTTGTGTTTCACTTACTATCAAAGAGTTTCATCGTCTTCTTCGGGACTCACTGCAAGTCAAAAACTCCCCAATGCATTCTTAGTGGGCCCATACCACTCCATAAGTGGCACATCAAACTAGAAGATTATTGAGTCCCTAATTTATCCATTGACGGCTACATAGCCTACCTCACAGCAACCAATCAAGGTAATGTCCGATCATCCACGCTATCCGCATATTCCAAAACATAATGAACTCGTGTGCTACCCTATATGACGAGTATGAAACATTTATTAACCCCCTTTAATTCCTATATTCCCCACTCCTCTGCTACTTTGGTAGACGGGCCTATTAAACCATAGGAAAATGTTGCTCAGTGGTTCCATTGTCCTCTACTGCCAAATATTAACCTTTGTCCAATATGTTCCAATTTTTCTAGCAATCTGCATGTTGTTGTTAAGCTTGTCAATTTCTTGTTAGAGAGTTTATTTACTCAAGTGGTTTAGTCTATTTGTGATATGGGCCCAATTGTGTATTGGTCCATTAGGATTTGTCCTATGTCTGTATGCTTCCCCCTTCTCCTATTTATAGGAAAGGATGGCTGCCTCCTATCAATAAGAAAACTCTACACGAGGGGATTTTCCCATCATATCTTTTATTTCCACATATATATAGTTGGATCATGTATGTTTAAAAAATTATAGGTGCAAAATTTACTTGGTGATTTGGTAAAATCAAAAAGGAGCAATCAGCAACTATCATGATTCATGCAAGTACATAAAAGCACCATGATACCACAATAGCAAATTGGTAAAATTATAGGTGTAGAGTCGATACCACAATAGCAAATTGGTAAAATTATAGGTGTAGAGTTTACTTGACAAAGAATGCTAGAGCAATTGACAAATATCAGCCTTGAAGTGTCAATCTCAATTCAAGTACCACAATAGTTCAATCTCACGTTGAGTTGCCTAAGTCAAATTAAATAAAAGTAGAAGCCAAAATTTAAAGAATGGAGAAATAGGCTTAAGAAAATATTCAAACATGAGGAAATCTTAATTGGCCGCTTTTTTCCAAAAAAAATCGGTAAAATTCGCTTTGGTCGGGAAGAAAAGATGACAAAACGTGATCAACGAATAAAACGTGAATAATTCGTGAAATTCAGGCAAAGTGCGGGTATAATGTGAAATTTGGTTGTATCATACGTCTGATGAAAAATTCACGACTTGTACATGAATAATCCAAAAATGCGCCGAACTATGTGACAGAGTTTGTTACCAAGGGACGAGCCATACACAAGTGTATGTCTACATTTATAACGGTAATAAATTTTATATGAGGGGGATATGTTCTTAAAAATCAAAATATATATGCATATATAAAGCAAACGTGTACGAAATTTGTTATTTTTAAACGTCACCTAGGCGACTCCTAGCTCGTGTGCTTTGTTTTGTAACAAAAGTTGAGGACTTATATGAAAATTTTGACTTTTACAAAAAATTTGTGGCTTTTCACGAACTTTTAGCCTCCTAAATATTCTTGGGATTATTACGCCATTCATTAAAGTTTCACAATTTTTCACACTTTCACAATTTATACAATTTTTCATGATATTCATGGTTTTTTCTCAATTTTTCACCATTCTTTCCCTCATTCACCTTCACATGCATCCTAAACGTCAATGTATAACTTGATATTCTTCTCGTCTCGACAATCGACGAATGAGCAATGTTCCCAAACTTAGTTCCCATGTTTTTTTATTTTCCTTAATTATCAAAAATGATGTATGTATGGTTGGTTGTCTTTGTAGCATACATATATGCATACACACATATATACCTACATACACACATATAAATATATATTATAAGCCGACAAGGAGTGGCTCAAGTGGTCAAGCACGGTGTCCCCTAACAAAGGGACCCGGGTTCAAATTTCAGTTGCCGCCTTGATTTACCACCCTCCCGGGCATTCGGCCTCCGCCACAGGTGTGGGAGAGGAGGGGAGAAATTTTTCTCTCTTAATCCCATAAATGTATATTATAATCCACTAATTCCTGATTCTTTTCCCAAATACTTTACCAAAATATGGCCAAATTGTATCAATTTTTTTTCTAAATTCTAATTTTAGGTGAAACAAAAGATTGTCGAAAACCAAAATTGTCACTATGCCTATGTGTCAAGGTGCCCAGCTTTTGTACCTTAAACACTTTTCTGCCTTGACAAGTATGGTATCTCAATGGTCATAGGTACATAACTTTTTGTCAAAATTTCTACCAATTGGACAATATTTTGAACATGGGTTTGAAGCTAGTTCAAAGGCATGATTTTTATCAATCGTCAACCACACTTGTCCTCAAAGTGAACTCTACCTACTCTGTTCTTGTTGGGTTATCCCCGAATTCAGAAAGGACACAAGTGCCTCGATCTGGTTGCCAAACACGTAACTATTTCAAGGGGATGAACTCTTTTTTTCTAATATTGAGGCTCTTGTTTCCTTCACCACCTCAATTTTTTCCTCTTCTAATAGAGACAGGTAGTTCAACCAAAGCAACTTCTCAACCATTATGTTTTGCTCCGACAAAATCTAACGAGCCAGTGGCTCCTTGCATTGGTATTTATTCTTACACGATTAAGCATCCTATTTTGTAATACATGTTTGTCTTTCTCCTCTTTCTTCTTCATCTCATGCTTTTGCCACTTCCCCAAACAATGTCAGTAGTCCCATCTGTCATGAGGATGCTCTAAGACACCCTGGCTGGAAAGTTGCAATGGTGGATGAGATGGAGGCACTACGGGAAAATCACACATGGCGGTCAGTTTATCCATCCCGCAACAAGAATATTGTTGGTTACTCCAAGTATTCTCGGATAAGCACCATTTTGATGTTTGGTGGAATGCCTAAAGGCATATCTACTGTCTAGTCACCAAAGGCTACACTCAAGACATTTGGGTTGACTTTGAGAAAATCTCACCTATCGCACAGATTGCTTCCATTTGCATTCAGATATCTCTTGTTGCTCATTTAGATTGGCTTCTATATTAGCTCAACATAAAAAAAAAATTATTCACGGTTATTTCTCAGAAGAAGTGTTTATGCAGCGACCTCATTGCTTTGTTGTTGAGGGGAAATATTCTACCAAAGTTTATTGCCTTCGTCATTCTCTAGGGACTAAAGAAATCTCCTAATTCTTGGTTCAGCCACCTCAGTGTTCTTCTTGAACGCATGGGATTTAAGAAATTTTCCAGCAACCATTCTCTCTTCTCAATTCATGTAGACGATATTGCAAACCGCGAGAGTGATGTACAAGGGATCTCTGACCAAAAGAAAGTTCTCCAATCTCACTTCCATACTAAAGATCTGGGAAATTTTCAATATTTCTTGGCATTAAGTTACTAAGAATCCGTGTTTTAAAAAGCGTGTTAAGCGGCCGCTTAAGTGGCAGAAGGTGTATGCCGATTAAAATGTACTCCAAGCGGCTGTTGAGCGGATTTGAGTTAATCGGCCGCTTTTTATCCGCTTTGGCCACTTTAGCCGCTTTTTTCCCCTCTTTTTTCCCGCTTTTTCCCATGTCTGATATTTTATACAGTAACATAAATGTCAGTAATGCAGTTGATATTTATGAGTGCATACTGTAAACTTATATGTTTATATTAAATGAATATGAATATAGTTAGCTGCTGATTTAATGTGTTCTTAGCTACTGATTTAATATTCATTCTATATTAAATGAATATGAATATACAGTTAGCTGCTGATTTAATATGTTCTTAGCTACTGATTTAATATAGCTAGTTAGCTATTTTATATTAACAGTCTAACATTGATGAGGTGATTTGCTGTAGATGGCTGGATTTATTAACTCTTTATTGTTGTTACGTAGTATTAATTATAGAGGTATACGTAGGTTTAATTATGTAAAACATTCACAAATCATAATATTATTTATGTATATTATGTGTATAAACTGTTAAAAATATTAGAAAAATTAAGCATCCGCTTTTTAAAAAAGTACCCGCTTAATCGCCTGTCTGGCGATTAATCGGCTACAAGGTCTTGTCCGCTCACTCTCCCGCTTTGCACTTTTTAAAACATTGCTAAGAATTGAGTCTAGGATCAATCTCTCCCAGAGGCGATATATCTTGAATCTATTGAAAGAAACAGGTATGATTGATGCAAACATGTTTCTACCTCAATGGACTATTATGTAAAGCTTTCGAATGAGGGGGGCTCTTTCTTTATCCTGAAAGTACCAAAGAGTTGTTGGAAACTAATCTACCTGACAATAACACACCTTGACATTACCTATACAATTGGCGTTGTCAGTCAGCACGTGATCTCTCCTCAACATGCTCACTGGAGCAACATACAATGAAGAATGAGGTTCTTGAAAGGCGCTCAGGGGAAGGCCTAATTTTTATGAGTGATCTCAGTAGAATACCCTCTCATAACTATGCTAGTGTGGACTAGGAAGATGATTCCAAAGCTGACGATCTACATAGGGGTTTTTACATCCACGTAGGAAAGCATCTTGTTGCCTAGAGGATTAAGAAGCAAGTCAATCTTTGATCAAGCACAAAAGTATAGAGCTACGACCCATGCCTGTTGTGATCTACAATGGGTTCGGTCCCTACAATCTGAGTTTGAGATTCATGTGCAGCCTAGAGCTACATACATTGTGACGATATAGATGTCATTCACATCGCTAACAATCCCGCTTTCCACAAGCGCACGAAGCACATCAAGGTGGACTGTCACTTTATACGTGACCTAGTCAAAACCAATAAGAAGACAGTTATGCCGCATGTGAAGAGCAAACATCAAGTGGTTGATATCCTTCCCTAAACCAGTTCCTCCTTTCCTGTACATGAGCAACAAACTAGGACTACACGTGTATTCTCTAGCTTGCAGGTGAGTCTTAGAATAAGTGATTATTTACTTTACGGGTCGGGCCTGTTTATTTTTTTATTTGTTATCTCACTTGTGTGATGAACTGATGATCCATTTATCATTTAGGATCCATGTAGTTGCTCTGTACTCCTATATATAGGAGACCATGTACTTACAAAGACAAGTGGATTGTCTAATCAATCTAAACTCCATGTTTAAAAATATTAAGATCATCAAAGAAACACTAACCAAACTAGCAATTGATGAAAACCTTCATCCCACAAAAAACCTCTTGGAAAGAAAGGCCTGCTGGGAACAGCTGTAAATAAAGCGGCAGGCCAGTAGAAAAGAAACTTATCTCCATTTTGCATCTGCAAGTTGAAATGTATCATATACATTAGTATATTTTGTAATCAATATGTGGTATAGCATATTTTATGTTACTAACATGTAAACAATGATTTAACAATTGTAGGACGAGGTTTTGAATCATGTGGATAAAAATTCTGCATAATCTAAAGTCTCCTTCAAACCAGAAGCACCCCTTCTAAAATATTAAGAAACCAGCAACATCAAAAACATGGTTGTATAGGCGGTCAGGTGTTCCAGGGGGACGCCCAGACAGCCTAGGCGCCCAGGCGGGAGGCTCAGGCGTTTCCAGGCATTTTTATATATATTTTTATTTTAACAGATTTATGTAAAATTTCTGAATAATACAATCCTTAGTTCCTTACACATAAATATACATGATAATTATGCAATCAATGTGCTAGCATCGTATGAAGAAAGCAACAAAATCATTAGATATGGATTGAATTGTGGAAGTTTTACCGAAACAAAATTCATATAGAGATCAGAAAGCTAAACATGTATTATGTTTGTAGCCAAAACATGTATAATACTATTATGTAGAATTTAGGCTAAATCAAAACTAACAGCACCTAAACTAAAACTGATTGGCCCTAAATTGAACTCATTTGATGCAAATTTGATCAAATTTGACCTATTTTACCCTAATTTGTACCTAAACCAGACCTAATTTTGTATACCATGACCTAATCAATCCCAATTTCCATAAATTTTTAATATATTCATCTAAATGAGACAAAATTTGGCCAAATAAGACTTAGTCATCCAATTTAGAACAATTTCCCCCAAATCATTCAATTTGAACTCATTTTATCCAAATTGGATCAAATTTGACCTATTTTACCCTAATTTTTGCCTAAACCAGACCTAATTTTGTATAACATGACCTAATCAAACCCAATTTCCATAAATTTTTCATATATTCACCAAAATGAGACAAAATTTGGCTAAATAAGACTTAGTCATCCAATTTAGAACAATTTCCCCTAAATCATACTTGTTTCCCCTAAATTAGACCTAATGTGCCCAATTTTGACATGGTTTGGCCTAAATAAACCCTAATTTTGTATATTATGATCCAATCAGACCTAATTTCCCCAAATTTTCCCTATATTGACTTAAACAATATCTAATTTGGCCAAATTAGACCTAATCTCACCATATCAGACCATTTCCCCAAAATCAGACTTGTTTTCCCCAAATCAGACCTAATCTGCTCAAATTTGACATAATTTGGCCTAAAATCAAACCTAATTTGCATAACATGACCAAATCAAACCTAACTAACCCTAAATTTCCCTATGTTGATCTAAATGAGGCCTTGCATGACCAAATCAGGCCTAATTCCCCCAAATTAGACCCAAATCCCCCAAATTAGACCTAATTCCCTCGAATCAAGCATATTTTCCCCCAAATCAGACCTAATTTACCCTAAATTGACCCCGTTTGGAATAAATCAGACCCAATTTAACCATAAAATACTCAATTTGATCAAATTCACGTCTAATTTATGCTAAATTAGCCTTGAATTGGCTTAATTTGGGCCTCAAAAGGCCTTAGGCAACAACTTAGGTCAATTAGGGGGTTGGGTGCCCAGTTTGAGGCGGGCTGACTTCAGCCTAGGCGCCGCCCAGGCGGGCGCCTGTACAACACAGATCAAAAAGCAAACAAAATCACTCTTAAGAAACTGATTGGCGTGTTACTACGTTGTAGCTGTCTATATATTATCTTTAGGCATAGAATATATGGATGTTCAATGTATTAAATTCCCCATTGTCGGCCATCGCTTGTATTTACACTAAGCTTTCAAATATTACAAATCATTCTATTTGACTAAACAAAAAGAAACTTCCAATGTCACTTGGATAACTAATTATAACTTGCTAAATCAAAAGGTAAACAGATTAAGATTTGTAGCCACCACACCAATGCACACACACACATACACACACACACACACACAAACACAATGCTGCCTCGTTTCTCCTGCTCCTTAACTCTACCTTCATCTTCACCATGAAGGATGCTGCCAGGCAGCCAGTGTAATGTCATGTGTGTATTTCACTCCCACTTCCTCTCTTCCCCTCATTCCACCTAAATCTGCCCAAACACCTTTCCCATATCAACATCATCCTCCACACTGCAAAAGGCAGACAAAAGGAAGAGAATAATGAAAAATAAGAAAAGAATATGATGGCGGTCAAGTTGTCATAGAAGTGGCTGCAGCAACAGAGAGGTAAGGATGCATCAGCATGGCTATAACAATGACCTAATGGTTGACAGCAAATGTAGCAATGGCCAAGTATATGATAATGGAATTCAAATTATTACCAGCACCCCTTTCTAAATCCCCCTCTCTTCCTCGTAGCCTCCTCTGCATAGTTCATGCCATGAGAAAAAGTAGGAAGGATTAGAGGAAGGAGGAGAGAGCAGGGGCAAAGACGGATATTATGAAAGTGGATTGTATGGCTGTGGGGCCATGGGGAGAAAAAGTGAGGACGGAGGACTTTTTCTATTTTATTTGGGTTTTTGTCAGGTTGAGTAAAATAATTCACCAAACATGAGCTCAGATGAAGGATCCATCTCGAAATTTTAGACCGATACTTCAAATGTAAGATACACCTGGTATTGGGATTTTATATTCGGTCTAATAAGAGTAGATGGGCATAATGGGTCTCTTATGTCTCTTAATTAATATCTTGTACTTGTATCGCCATGTGCCCTCCTATACAAGGAGAACTCTCTCTGTCATTTTTTGTTAAGCCAGAAGATTAACCTAATTGCTCCAAGAGAGTCATTTAATAGCTGAATTCAGTCAAATTATTTCAGAGAATCTCTTCTGTAATAACCAAAAGGTAAGTTGATGCTGCATAACTTTGTTAGGCTAACAAAATTGATTTTCATAAAGAAAAATATACAACTACTAACTAAATTATGGAGATATCATATGAAAATCCTGCTTTGTAATGATGACTTAAATGCTTACATGAAAAATTTATTGACATCTAGGATAAGGCATAACAAAATATAAACTAGCTTGAAATCCTCAATTATAAGCATATGTACTAGATAATGAAATCATACACAATAGAATTAGGAGATATGGATCAAAATTACAGATTTCAGATACTTACAGACAACTCTTTGGGGAGAGCAATTTTAGACTGGCCATAAAAGTAGCCCACACCACCCAAAAGATTCCCAATGGCTGCCTTTCCGACCATTGCTGAATCAGAATCAACCTGAGTATGGATAATGATCATCAGCAATTTGCATAAAAAGTAGGATATCTTAATTAACAAAATGAATGCCAATCTTAATTGATCTTTGTCAGGGTGGCAAAGTTTTGCCATGTTGCCACTGGCAGCAGGCAATCAATGTTTTGTAACATAGTGCAATTGTGTTTTTTAGCTTGCCATGAGACAGACCCAGATTGAGTAAATGTAATTATATGGCAGCTCGGTGCACCAAATTACAGTGCCAGATTGAATAAGTATGCAGATTTTCTGATCAGTCATCAGTGATTGCAAACTTAATTTGAAATTGTATACATTAGGATTATAGTTCACGAAGTCACTATTGATAAGAAAAGGCTTTCTAATTCAGAATAATTCAAGTACGGAAAAAATATCAATGTTTAACGAAAATGAAAAATAGTCTTTAAGCTAAATGTTTATTATATCAATTTTGTATCCACGATCTCTCCTAGATAAAGCTCAATAGATCTGGACTGTTACAAATTTGGAGTATAAGTCCTCATAAACTACTACCTTGTCATATTATCATTTATATATGGTCAGCAACATAAATAAATATTATGTATTTAGCAAATTATACATGGTCAGACAAGAAGCGAACGAATCCTTTCCATCAAAATAACTTATTTGAGAAAATAAGCTGAAGTAGCATAGTAGAAAGGTTGTGTTTGATAAATGTTAGCATGAGAGAGGTAAACCTTAATAACATAGTAAATACTGATTTCTTAAGTACCCAATACGTAAAGATGGAAGGATGGAAAAGACGGATCTATATACCATACCACAACATGGTTGGGACTCAGGTTTGGGTGATGAGGATGATGGTTGCCTGCTAACTTTTTTTACGTGTCCAACAAAAAGCTATTGAACATGGATAATATAAGCAGAATATTTTGACTAAAACATGGATATTTGTCAACCTTGTAAAGGAAGAATGAAGAATAATGTTAGGAGCCATGACCTTATCCGAGAGATTGAAATGAGTCATTAAATCTTCATGGTGTTGTCTTTCCTTCAGCATTAGTTGACTACTGAGAAGTGTACCTTCAAATATTTGCAACATGTTTAGTAAAAATTGTTGGATGACTATATTCTAACCCAAGCAGAAGCATGTACCTATCTTGCATTCCTAATTATATGCAAAGAAGTAAACATTAGTGTTTACATGTGTATTTCAGTAATATAACAGTCTTTTCTAAAAATCCAAGCGATTACATCATTCAGCAATAGTTACAATTTTATAATATATCGAACATGAGGATCAGCACAGTACTAAAGAATATGAAACAGCTATAAATATATTTGCCAATAGGTGCCTTAACCAATGGCTGAATATCTAGAACCTGCTGTTGGTTGCAGAAAATAATAATTACAATGTCCGTGAACTAAGAACATATCATTTAAAATGTGGCCCAAAATTACCTCAAAAGGTTCAGGGTACTAAATTTATCCAACAGGTACACCACTTGATCCAAAGAAAAGAAAAGGTGATTATGCATACTATCGCATTCCAAGCAGGTTACTATTTTATCGTACTAGTCTACTAGAGACAGTAATTGTCAGTATCTGTAAGAATCTGTAGGCAACAAACGACACCTGTAAGGTTATAAATACGCTCTTCCACATTTGAACCCTTTACCCCAGTCCCAGAGAGAAAGGTAATGTCAACCTGTGAAGGGTATTTGACAGAAACCTGCAAGAAAATAAGTGTTTCAGAAAGCAAAACTGAAAATTAAGCAGTGTCTTGAGAACTGTAACTTTATTCATATCCGTTGCTAACGTATGTACCAAATTTGTTTATGAGTAATTGAGATCTTTAGTTTTTTAAGTATAATTACTGTAGAGGCATAGAAACGGGTCCTGTTGTATTGCTTATCCAAAACAGAAAGTACAAGACACTCCATTTATCATGGTTAATTAATTGTGGACTGAGAAACACAGATATTAAGTACCTATAGAAAACGAACTCTAGTGCCCATGCAAGTGTTTCTGTGTTGCCTAGAGTAATAAGAATCACCAAGGTTATTTACAATTGTTGTTAATATTAGAATTTAGCAATGACGAAAAGCAAAGAATACTGCAATGCAGACTTGGTCCACTTGGCATCACAGACTTTCCTAACAATTACATTGCATTTCAAAGTCAAAGAAAATAGGAAATAAGGACGTTTAGCAATGTTTCTGATCAATGGGCACAGCCCGATAGTAAAGGTAAAACTGAAGAGGCAAAAGTAGACACGAGTCTTAATGGTGATAGTTTCTAAGATGAACTTTATAAGATCAAAAGAAAAATGAGCCAAGCTAATCAGTGTCTACAGACAGTGGATGGTAACAAAAAGCCACCATGCAATACATCTATGAAGGAAAGTGCCTCGTGAGAGAATATGTAAAGCAGATTGTTGGATCAAGATCATGGGTATGACACTTAAAGATCACTGATGACATGTTGGATGGAATGGTTATCCAACAACATTAATGGATCTAATTCACATTTACTATTTCATAACTGGCTGATTATATCTATAGATTTAATTAAATGGCATTGTATTAATCTATGTTTCTAAGAAGTTACAACTGAATTTGTTGTCCAACTTATTATCTCAAACAGGGTCCTGATACAGCCTTGATCTACGAATGAGAGGAGACATGAAAACTGTACTACATGAACATTTGAAATGTTGTTTCATGAGAAAGACAAGATCACATGTCAAGAGACAAGTTGATGTATTTCTTTTGAGAAATTTATGGGAACAACAGTCTATATTAGAAGAAAAAACCGAATTTAATCACACAATTATTGTTCGGTTGATTATTTCCCATCACTTTATGATACAACATCATAATATGGTAACATCAATCAATATTATCATCAGAGCAATAATGGGAACAACAATCAGTAATAACATAAACCTCAATGCATATATTTTTCCTTAAATGATTTTCCAGCACTTAATGATACAACATCAAAATATGGTAGAGCATCAGTCAACAACATCTCCCGTGTAAAGTTTGCGTCAGCATACCAGCTAATAAGCACGTTTATTTTATTTTGGTGGTATCCTAAAGTGATGGAAAATCATCAAATGAAGAAAATGTAATTAACTTCAGGTTTTTCTTCTAATATAGATAGTTGTTCCATAAATTGCTCAAATGATATATTTGTATGAAGAATAAAGCCATCTAATGATATTCAATCATGAATTGTAAATTTTGGAATATGGCCAAGTGGCTATTAAGAATAGATATTTACAATCATACTTGTCAAGGTGTGTGCTTGGCCGCGTCTAACCGGCTGTGTAGGCGTCAAGACGTCCCAAGCGGGTGCATCTTGGCCAAATCCTTGACTTGTGTGCGCCCTGAACCTTATTTATGGGTTCTTGACCCATACATGGGTATATATAGCATAGTTGTCAGAACCAAACCAAACTGGTTGAACCGGGACTCGTAAAATCAAACCGGTCAGATTTTCGCCAACCGGCTGGTTCTTGGTCAAGTGAATACTTTGACCCCCGGATCCAACATATATATTTATTCTCACTTGTTCTTATTCCCATACGCTCTTACACAATAATTTGACACAAGGAAGAAAACGTTCGATTTCGATGCCGTTTCAATGGCCACGGGAAAAAAAATTGAGAAATTTCAACAGAAATTTCAATAAATGTGTTCCCGGCGTTTCGACGGCAAAATTAACAAATTAATTTATGAAATTTTACCAAAATGATCTACTAGTGTAGATCTACTCAAGTATGTAATAATATTTCATATTGGATGCGGGGATGGGATCTCGTCCTTTGTGAGTGAATGACCCTGAGTTGTTTCGATGGGCATTTCGATGGGGAATTTTGATGCCAATTTTCAATGGTGAAATCGATGAATTAAGTCATTATAGTTTGCAAGCACAATATATAGACTTAAAGGCACAAAACTATGCAAAAAAATATGCTCTAGGTAGTACATAGTATATGAAAAAGTAAAAAAAGTATGATATGCCTGTTTCGAGAGTTTCGACAGTCCATTTCGATGTATGATTGCCAATGAAACAGAAAACTTGGCAAAATTTCAACCATTTCATCGAAATTTTGAACATTGATTTGGACATGCAATGCAGTGTTTGATTAAATTATAGTTGTTTCTATGTAGTTTTCTAATATTCTCATTGATATGTCTGAAAATGTGTCGTGTTTCTATATTCACAAAGGAGGAAACTCACTCCTATAAATAGGAGGCTGTACAAGGAAGCGAACTGAAAACCCTAATGGGTCGCTTTATACAAAGGCCCGTGTTACAGAATAAAGGAAAGACAAACAGAAATACAATAAACAGTAAATACAATAATATATCTCCATAATCCCCCTCAAGTTGGAGCATAGATGTCAATCATGCCCAACCAGCAGCACAGTTCCTCAACTCGCTTGCTAGAGAGAGGCTTGGTGAATATATCAGCAGTTTGCTCATTTGATGACAAGAAGGGAGTACCAATCTTCTTATCCAGTGCAGCACCTCGAAGCATGTTGAGTCTGATCCTCCTGTGACTATTGACAAAGGCTATGTTGAATGGAAGCGTCATAGCGGTCTGGTGAAGACATGGCTATGGGGGAGCATGGAACCTGGAATTGCTGCTAGGTTCATGTTCAACACCATTGCTAAAGAGATATGGGATGCAATCAAGAAACATTACTCTCAAGCAGTGTTTTGAAAAGCGCCCCAGGCGCCAGCCTGAGCGACCACGAGGCCCTACCACCTGGTTAAAGCCTTGAGCGGCCACTCAGGCGGCAGCCCATTAAGCGGCCGCCTAAACCCGCATGGCCCGCCTGATTCCTTATTTTGGGCGCCCGCTTTGGCCACCTAAATTTTAGGGGCTGGATTTTTGTACAATTGGTTTCTTTTTTCATTTTTTTGTAATCAAATGTTGTTGTTGCTACTATATATTGACTTTCCTAGTAACTATGTATGTGCATGAACAAGGTTGTAAAATGCGTGAGGCGTAATGAGGCGTTTTTGTCTCAGTGAGGCGAGGCGTTTGAGGCGTGAGCCTCAAACTATGTGTGAGGCGGTCATAAAAAATAAATTTATACATGTATTTGCATATATATATATATGTGTGTGTGTGTGTGTGTGTGTTATGTATATGAATGTGTATAACAAAAATAGGTATATACAAGCAAAAAAATATGAAATAGAAATTAATTTTGAAACTTAATGATGATAATAGAGACTAAAGATTCACCACAATACAAAAATAAATATGTAAAAAAATGAGATATCAATTCTTTATACTACTAGAACAAAAGATGTCACTTGAAAAATGATGATTAAGTTATTAATTAAGAATAACAATTAACTATAAGAACTTTGCTTTTTTTTTGAAGAAAGTGTTTGTAATAATCTTAAAAGTAGACAATTTGGTGGTTAACATTAGACGTTATCGTCCGAAATTGAGGCGTGCGCCTCAGCTAAGCCTCATAGCCTCAGTGCTTTGAGGCGGGCCTCAGACATTGTGAGGCGTAAGCCTCAATCTAGGACACTGAGGCGTAAGCCTCGAGGCGTATTTGGGATAGCCTCGCCAAGAGGCGTAAGCCTCGAGAGCCTCAAGGCGGGTTTTTTATTACCATGTGCATGAGTGATTGTATTAGCATGCAATATAATTTACAATACTATAAGTCTGTAATAATGTAATATATTGCTGCTGTACATTGTTTAATATGAAACATTACTCTATAAAGCATTTTATAATACAATAATACATACATAAATATCTACTTATCTACTGCAAATTGTATTTCTTTACCTTTCTATCTTATATAAATATAATGTACTAATACATTCTATAGTGTAATATATATTCTAGTGTTTATTGGATATTAATGATAAAACATTATATATATTCAATTTTTTTAAAATTGGCGATTCATTCATCCCGTCGCATGGGTTCGAACTCATGACCTATCGGTCTTACATCATCACTTTTACCACTGGGGTGCCACTTCATTGGCTATATTCTATTTGTTTATTGCATAAGCTACATTAATACATTATATATCTTCTACTACTTACTGAATTTTCGTATATATAATTATAAATATATTCACTACAGTAAAAGTAAACAATTTGGGTATTAGTAATACCCAAATACCATATTACAACTATTTTAAAAACTATCTGGGTGCTTTATTTTGTTGTGTAGGCTGTCTAGATAAGTATAAAACTTCCTTACATATATATATTACTTATATACAAATATGCATATCTTTTTATCATATTATAGAAGAATTTAGGTATCCATTTTTTCAAAAAGCGCCTGCCTAAACGGCTGCCTGGCCCTCAAGCGGCCACAAGGCGCTCTCCACATGCCTCCCACTTCCCTCTTTCTAAACATTGCGCTCAAGAGAAGAATGCTCTTCGGCAGTTCATGATATATGACCGCTTGTTTGCAGAACGACAGGAAGACAAGCCTTTGGAATAATATTTTGGGGGTGATCCAAGCTATTGCTCAAGAATTGAGTTTCTATCATCCAGCGACTATCCAAGAACAAGTCAAGGATAGAGACAATTTTGTTACAGCAAAGTTCGTATCCGGCCTGAGTTCTTCATTTAGTTCAGCTCGCAATGTTATCTTAGCTTATGACAAACTTCCCAGCCTGGAAGAAGCTTATTCACGGGTTATGCAGTCCAACTTTGAACTAGTTGATTCTACAGCTATCCCGTCTCCTGGAGAATCTCATGCATTTGTAGTTGCTGCAGTTAGAGGAGGTCGTATAGGTACATGCCAAGGAGATGGCACACGACCTAAGTGCACTTTTTGTGGCCGTATTGGACACACGGTGGAGAAATGTTGGAAGAAGCATGGTAGACCTTTTGCACGACCTGTGGGGACAGCCAACTTTACTGACACTACTGAGTCTTCTGAGCCTCCTGCTTCAAGTTACGGCATCACACTCACCAAGGAGGAATATGAGATTTATTTGGGCTACTCAGCATCTGAGTTTGGGATCATCTTCTTGTTCTTCTTCAGCCAACTTGGCATCTACTACTGGTAATCAAGCTACTTATTTACGGGCTTCCAGTCCAACTTCTTCATGGATGGTTGACTCTAGAGCTTCATAGCATATGACTGGTATGAGGACATTGCTTCATTCGATTGACTCACATATTCCTCACCAGTCTGTGCCATTAGGAGATGGATCAGTGAGGGGAGTGGTAGCCAGTGGATCTGTTTCTCTGACTCTTAAAATTGACCTTAAATTTGTACATTATGTGCATGCATTTCCATTTAATCTCCTTTAGTTGTAAAATTGATTGATACTGTGAAATGTACGGTCCTTGTTTTGTATTACAGGATCTCACAAGTATGAGGACGAATGGTGGGGGGGCTAGGAAAGGTGATCTCTACCTCTTTCATGGTGCAAGTCTGCCTCGTCAAGTATCTGATCCAGCTCTTGCTATTCTTTTGAGTAGTTCTCCCTTACTGTGGCACTACAGATATGGACATCCTTCTCTAGAGAGCTTGCGGAAGTTAGAACCTATGTTATCACAGGTGTCTTCATTAGAGTGTCAGTCTTGTCAATTGGGGAAATATCATAGGATGTCGTACCCTAGTCATGTCAATAAACGGGCTCTTCGTCCTTTTGAGTTACTTCATAGTGATGTATGGGGTCCTATAAAAGAAAGCAGTTATAATGGTTTTTGATATTTCATTTCCTTTGTGGATGTGATTTTTCTCGTATGACATGGATGTATCTGTTGAAGAGTCGAGAGTCTGTTTTGTCCATTGTCAAACATTTTCATCAAGAAATAAAGGTTCAATTTGATTGCTATATTAAAATCCTTCAGTCTGATAATGCCTTGGAATATATTCAATATGATATTGCTAATTTTTGTAGTTCTGTTGGGATGATATACATCATATCCTCACACTCCACAACAAAATCGAGTGGCGGAGAGGAAAAATCGTCATCTTCTTGATATTGCTAGGACGATTATGTTCCAATCCAATGTTCCTAAGAGATTTTGGTCTGATGTTGTTCTTATTGCCTATTTTCTTATTAGTTCTTCTATTCTTCAAGGATGTACTCCTTTCTCGATTCTTCTTGTTCCCCTCAGGGTGTTTGGTTGCATCTCCTTTGTCCACAATTTTGATCCTAAAGCTGACAAATTATCTCCTAGGTCGATTAAGACTCTTTCTTGGTTACTCCAACACCAGCAAGGGTTACAAGTGTTGTTGTCTCAATCTTCCTCGTATGTTTGTTTCTAGGGATGTAGTCTTTCATGAGTCAACTCCGTATTTCTCTAGTGTTCCCAGTAAGGGGGAGCAATTCTGTGAGAGTGAGGGAGTGCCACCATCACAAATCAGTGAGGAAATGCTACCACCAGAAATTAGTGAGAGAGCGCCACCTAGCATTCATGAGGAGACTATAATTTAAGAGGAGCTATCTAGAGATGTTCCTTCAATTCAGCAATATCCACAGGTGCATCACGGACACAGTAGGCAACATCATGATGAGCGAACGACTCCAGTCCATGAGCCTTCCCTGTCTTCCTCTACTCAAGAGAATCCTGAAGATTCATCTGACCTGAATGTTCCCATTGTTGTCCGCAAAGGTATTCGATCTTTACTATACGTCATCCTATTGCGGGTATTTGTTGTTTGTCCAATGCAAGGAAGAAGATATCGACGATATCGTCGGTATACCGCTCGGTATACCGATATCGACCCAACCTGGCATCGGTTTAAGCATTTCTATCGCTGCTCCCGCAAATTTTGGTAAACCGGTGGGTTTACCGGTAAAACCGATCGATTTTCGGCGGTAAGGAGGGGGTTCAGTGTAAAATGTCTCACTTATGGGCGATATGGGCGGTATACTGCCCCGGTATGCCGGCATTTGCGAGTGTGTTGCTGCTGCTGCTGTTGGAGTGAAAGAACAAACACATTTGGGGTGATTTTCTTCGTTGGAGCTCAAATCAGCTGTAATCAAGGTATGTTTTCTTGATTTCTTGCATTCTTCATCATTTCCAACCCATCTCCTATCTATTTCCATCTATTTTCACCATAAAATCTCTAAATACACCCAAATTTTAGATCTACTTCAAAAAACTTAGGATTAATGCTATTTAACATTAGATCTATGAATATTATATGTAGATCTACTAATGTATAACTAGATCTACTACTTTTAATTAGTATTATCATATAATTTCACTAATTTATATTAAATTCGTAATAATTCAATAAGTACTAGAAATAGTAGGTATCTAACTTAGGTTTAGTAGAAGAAGTTGTACCAAATAGCAATGTGAACAAATACAAACAAAAATATAGTAAAAAGATTTACAACCTCCTATTGCCGAAGTTCCATTACAACCTCCTTTTCCTCAATCTCCAGCTCCTCAAGCAAAGGCACCCGCACCTCCTCCCGCTTCTTCTCAGCCTCCCAGGAATTCAGCAAACAAGGCTCAATATCTCAAAGATTTACAAGAACATTTTCCAAAGATTGGGATGATGCAGTATGTGAATCCTGAAGTATATGAGGAGCATGTTGTCACATACAACAAATCGTATAGAGCTTTGATGACATGGGAGCAATATGTAGAACAACAATATCCTTATCAGCAGCCGGCGCGCCACTCAACATACAACTGATGTGAGTTAGTTCTTAGTAATTTACTATGTTATTATATGTTTGTTGTAAGTTGAATATTATTGCATAAGTGTGTAAACATGCGTTTATGGATTGTGCTACTAAAATTTCAGATCTTAATTCTTATATTTTGTCATCGAAATCCTTCATCGAAATCTCAAAAAAAACAGGATTGATTCCTTACCTCCCACATGATTGACCCCCCCAACATACCCAATATAGAATTTTATTGCATAAAACGTTGCATCTAGGTGTTGAGACCACGCCTGTAAAATTTCATGATTTAATTTGTTCACTTAGGCGTCGATAAGTCCAGGATTGCATCTGTCGATATTTTCGTCGGTATACCTATAAATATCTATTTCCACGCCGTCGATAAGGCGTCGATATCAGCATTTAATTCCTTGGTCCAATGTATCTAAGCAGGCTTGTTCCTTTCCTCTTGGGATTGATTCTATGATAATTCCAAAGAACCATATAGACGCCATGAAGGACATTGGTTGGATACAGGCTATGAATTTTAAAAACATTGCACTTATATAGACTAAAACATGGGAACTTACTGACTTGTCGGTAGACAAGAATGTTGTGGGCTGCAGATAGGTCCTCACTGTCAAACATAATCCAGATGGGTCAGTAGAGAGATTGAAAGCTCGGCTGGTGGCAAAAGGCTATACTCAGACATATGGGGTTGATTTCTTTGAGACCTTACATGTGCCTCGTCTCAATTCAATGAGGATTCTTATTTCCTAGCAACCACCTTTGATTGGCCATTATTTCAGCTCGATATCAAAAATGTTTTCCCCGTGGAAATCTACAGGAAGAAGTGTACATGAGCAGCAACCTCCTGGTTTTGTTGCTCAGGGGGAGTGTCATAAGGTGTGCAGATTAAAGAAAGCCATTTATGGATTAAAACAATCTCCTCGGGCTTGGTTTGACAAGTTCAGTGCTATTGTATTACAGATGGGATTCTCACGTTCTGTGACAATTCATTCTTTGTTCTATTCTAGTTCTTCCACTGGATTGATTATCATTGCAGTGTATGTTGATGATATTGTTATCAGTGGCAATGACTTTGTATGCATTCTAAGTTGAAAGATGGATTGCAAAAGCATTTTTAGACGAAGCATCTAGGCAAGTTGAGATATTTTCTGGGAATTGAAATACTTAGATCACATACAGGTACAAATTTGCCTCAGAGAAAATATGTACTTGATCTACTTCATGTGACTGGAATAAGTGAGTCCAAGCCTGTATCTACTCCTATAGACTATCATGTGAAGGAGAATGTTGATGATGTTGTTTATTCTAATCCAGGATATTATAGGAAGATTGTTGGGAAATTGATATATCTGGCAGTCACTCGTCCTGGCATTTCTTTTGTTGTAGGAGTGGTGAGTTGGCATATGAACTCACCAAAACAATCACATTGGACAATTGACTGCCGCATTCTTAGGTTTCTGAAAGGAGCTCCTGGAAAAGGGATCACATATTATAGACCTAAGAATCCTAGATCTACTATTATTCTTACAGGCTATGCAGATACAGATTGGGTCGGTAATCTGAATGACATAAGATCCACATCTGGATATTGCACTTTTTTAGGAAATCATCTTATCACCTGGAAAAGCAAGAAGCAGAGTGTTGTGGCTCGTTCTAGCACGGAGACTGAGGATAGAGCCATGGCTCATGCTTGTTGTGAGTTACAATGGGCTCAATTTGTGCTTTCTAAGTTAAGAATTCATGTGATGTCTCCTATAGAGCTCAGATGTGATAATCAAGTTGTATATATATTGCCAAGAATCCAGTCTTCCATGAACGCACTAAACACATAGAAGTTGACTACCACTTCATCAGAGATCAGATCAAGAATGGGAAGATTGTGACTCCTCATGTCAAATCTAAAGATCAACTTGCCGACGTTTTTACAAAGCCATTGGGCCCAGTAGTTTTTCAGTCTTAGTAACAAGATGGGCATACATGATGTGTATGCTCCAACCAAGGAATGAGGTATCCGATTTCGATGTCGTTTCGACAGGGCATGGAAACCGACATTTGTTGAAATTTCGATGAAAATTTTGATAGATGCGACCGTGCTCGTTTTGACGCCAAAATGACCGAATTAATTTATGAAATTTTACATGCGTGATATCTACACCTAAATTCATCGTTTTATGCAATAAAAAGTGATATGGATATAGGTGGGGGGTCCTTGATATGGGAGATAAGTGAACTTTACTGTTTCCTGAAAAAATTTCAAAACTAGGCAAAAAAAATTTGTTGATTTCGACATGGCGGTACAGCCGCATGATTTCGTAGCAGACGGCATCGAAATCAAAATTTCGAGCAAAATTTTGCCGATTTCGTGGAAACTTCATTCCTTGGCTCCAACTTGAGGGGTGTTAATATATCTATTTTATATTCATTTTATTTGTGTTATGTAATTTCTATTATTTGTTGGACCTATGTGTAATTTTCCCAGTGCTCTTATTATTAAAAGGGAGAGGAAGCGCATTGCTCCTCTCCACCGCTACATTGCACGCAGCTTTGCGGAACATAATGTTTCACATATTAATATCTTTTTCCCCTTCTCTGATGTCCAACTTCTTATATATCTCATCAAAGCATTTGGACCTTGCCTCTAGGAATTTTTTCTTAGCATCTTTCTTTGCTTGTTTGTATCTCTGAAAAGTTGCAGAGATTTGGGCAAGATCCTATAGATCTCCCTTTTGAGTTTAATAGCCTTTTGTACTTCATTCCACCATCAAGTCTCTTTCTATGGAGGCCCACACCTTTTGGACTCTCCCAAAACCTCTTTGGCAATTTTTGTTATGCAGGAGCTCATACTTTGCTACATAGAGTTAAACTTCAATCTCCAAGTTCCAAGTTCTCTCCTAGATAAGTTTATCATAAAATGTCGATTTCTTTTATCCTTTAAGATTCTACCACTTGATCCTTCTATCTCGACTTCTGTAATGCATCCCTTCGTTGATCTTCATGTTCACATCCAAAACCATCAGCCTATGTCGGGTGGTGAGTTCTTCCCCAGGGACAATCCTTGCATAATTTTCAATCCAGCTGTCTTGTAAGGAAATAATCAATTTGGCTACAATTGTGCCCACTCTTGAGAGTAATAATATGAGGATCTCTTTTCTAGAAATGTGTATTTGCCAAGATCATATCGTAAGCAACAACAAAATCTAAAATCCTTCTCCTTCTCCTTCTCCTTCTCCATTTCTACTGCCACATCCAAAGCCTCCATGAACTCTCTCACATCCAACATTGCTACTCCCCACATATATACTAGAAACTATGTATGACAAGAAGAATTTCAATAAGCAAACAAAAAAAAATGGTGAGATACATGACATCTCACATCTAGTTTCTTGATAGCTCAAATCTAGCCTCTTTTGTAAAATTCATCACATTTCTAAGAAAATTGTAAGCCCACAGATTTTCAAGCCATCATACATTAGTCAATAATTTACATAAAGTACTTAGGTCTTTAATTACTTCAAAAGTTCAGGTAACTCCCTGCATTTCAAGGAATTACAGAATTTAGTACTTTAACTTTGATTCAGTTTACTATGATTTACAATGCAGCAGTCTGAAATTGGTATAAGAACTTCGAGGGTCTATTTAAAATTTTAGACTGTAAGGATTTATTTGATTGTCTCACAAAAATGGATTTTTCACCATTGCTCATCAAGAATTTCAAGAAAAAGAGACAACTTTATAAGGAAACATGGTTTATCTACATAAGTGTCACCTTTAAATTTGGTCACTTGTTTGGAAAATAGATGTCAAGGGCCAAGATGCCCTTTAAGGAATAGTGGCCGTGACCTCTTGTCTTGATGTTCAATAAATATACGACAACTCAGAGAAAGTTGCAATTGGGTTGTGTATCTATTGTATTAACCCTGATATCTTAATTCTTGCACATTCATACTTCTATGTTCTATATGAAACTCAAAGAAGAAGAAAAAGTTTGAAATCAACAAGTAATGAATGTTTAAAAAACTGAAAATAAGGGGATAAGCTAGAAAAGATGGAATCGGAAACAAGAAGAAAGAGTAGAAGACTGTAAAAGAATGGCCGAGTCTCATGAAAGAGATTGCACTTTCATTTAGAATTGTATCCCATAAAACTCCCTTATGCAGTAGAACATCCATTGTACCTCTCTTAGAAGCCATTGGAGGCTTCTCTTACAAAAGGAGGAACATGTTGCTAAGAAAGGGTTGGAGGAAACTACATCCTATAATAGGAGCAGCAACCACAACAACCTAATAGAGTAGGGAGGCACAAACTATCCTATAGAATCCTCTAGAGTCTAGCCAGCTTTACATCTCATGCCTTACCACTATCAAGGAGGAAAGAAATAAAGGGCACGGCTAGAGAAGTATCCAATATGTGTCCAACTTCCAAATAAATATTTTCTGTAAGACACGGCTAGAAAGTGTCTATTGCATTTATGGACCGTCCAATAAGTGTCGGTAGCATACTTAATACAGGTAAATAGATTGTTTTGAAGTGCAGGTGCTTCATAGGTCATGACAGTAACCCTGATGGTGTATTATCAAGTCTGTTGGTACACCACTTGTGAAAGAAGATCCACTAGTGTGGCCACTTGGGGAACCAGCCTGTAGCAGTGGTGGGGCATATGGTAAAGTGAGTTCCACATCAAAGCCCCTGATATTGAGAGACTTGGAGGTGGGATATGCCTTGGCCGCTCCTTTAAGGAGAATGAGAACTGACTGCAGTTTCCCAACATTGTTCACAGTGACAGGCTCAAAAAGATGGAAACTTCTTCACAGACAAAACCAAAAATTTCAGGAGAAACTCGTTTGGGAAAATGAGACCTGTGTGTCTTTCTTTGTTTAGGAATCATTACTAAACATTACTAAAAAATTATAATCCCGTAGGTGCTTTTGGGGCTTTATTATGGTTCAGGTTGTGATTGTATATGAAGACTTTCTTGTAGTGTTAAATGTTAATTCCCTTTTATGTTTGAATAAAATAGCTAAGTGGAACAGTCATCATCTATCGACAGAGTGCCACCCAAGAAAACGATGAGCACTGAGGTTATTGAGCACAATAGCACATATATGTCATATAAGCTGACAGTACACAGTAGCATATTAGCCAACAGTAAGCAGAGGGACAACAGTTAGACCATACAGATGTTACGCCTAATTTTTTATCCTGCAAACTTGCAATACCTGAAAAAATATGACATTGGCAGCATCCTCTGCAGTGTCAGGTAGCTGTATGAGTCCAGTTTTTCTGGCCTGATGCATTAAACGAGATCCAGTACATCAAAATGCCAAAATATCAGACTTAATCAAGAACTATATGATTTACTTGCAAGAAACCAATAAAATAAAAGATATATCTAGAAAAGGAACTGGCACACATTACATTTACAGCAAGCACTGCCTGCAATAACTCAGTCAGATTATGCATGTGAGGCGTTCTGAACCCAGAGTAGTGGATGTCAGCATCATTCTGAAGCCAAAAAAAAGCAAACATTACAGCGTATGCAAAGTAATCAGCTGCATGAAACAAAATAGAACTGTAAAGCAACATAAATACCAAATCACACAGTTGAATGGCTTCGCTGTGTTCACTTTTGACTACAAGAAACTCAAATGACAATTTCCGCAGAATTAATATATTTTTACTGGAGACTGGAAATTCCATTAAGAATTGAAAAATGTACAAAAATGAAAACAACACAACACGTTAAAAAAAAAACAGAGATCCTGCTCGTTAGACTTCTGCAAGAATTTTCTCTGTCAGGTACCTCCGCCTAGTGAATGCATGAAAACACTCTCTAACTGACACTAGCTCAGGACCAAGAGAGGGCAAGAACCCTCCTACAGTTCACTGCATTCGCAAATGTGCTAAAGAACAACAACCACAGGCACCTTCTACATTGTGTTCCCTGATCTCCTCCCAACACTGCCTCCAGTATGAAGCATCCCCGATCCCCTCCCAACACCTTCTCCAGCACGAAGCATCCAAGATGTGGCTTTCACTCTTCAGTCAGGAAGCATTTTGTAACAAAGCTCCTTGTAACTACCAAAAAGCTGAAGACGCACACCTAGACTCCTCTCAGCGCCCTTCTGCCCCTCCCTTGTTAAGGGGTAAAATGGGGCACTCTCCTCCGAAGCTGTAGAAAGAAAAAATATTCAGTCATTTAGACTTCCAGTAAGGGAGGGATCCACACATCATTGGAAAAGAGTGCCATTTTCCAGCATTTCCTTGGAAAAATACAACACAGACAGAAAGACACTGTTTTGCAAATGTCTCAGGAACAGCTATTCATCCTCTAGAATATGAGACTAATTGTCTTATTATTGAGATGATCTAAAACAGAGTACAGGAGTTCTCTTTTATAAGACAAGAGAAAGACACATGGTTTAGATATAACTAATGTGGGATAAAACAAGACATAGAAATAACAAGTAAAAGAGAAAAATAGACTAAGTAAAAACGCAGGAAAGTCTATATACTAATACTCCCCCTCAAGCTGGAGCGTAGATGTCTAGCATGCCCAGCTTGGATGTCATAGCAGTGAACCTCGTCCTTGGTAGAATCTTTGTGAAGATGTCAGCCACCTGATCAGATGTATGAATATAGGGAGTAGAGATTTGGCCCGATAGAACAGCTTCGCGAACGAAATGACAATCCACCTCAATGTGCTTGGTCCGCTCATGGAAAGTAGGATTACTAGCAATGAAGGTAGTTGCTTTGTTGTCACAATACATTGGAATAGGAGACGAATCAGAAATGCCAAAGTCCTTCAGCAAGCTCCTAATCCAGAACAGTTCACAAGTAGTATGTGCCATGGCACGATACTCAGCTTCAGCACTAGAGCGAGCAACTACAGACTGCTTCTTGCTTCGCCAAGTGACAAGGTTACCTCCCACAAAGGTACAATAGCCAGAAGTAGACCGACGGTCAACCTTGCTGCCAGCATAATCAGAGTCAGAATAGCCAAGGAGTTTGCAATGCCCATGTTTCTTGTAAAGCAGACCTTTTCCAGGAGAACTTTTCAGATATTTCAGAATATGGCAGACAGCATCCCAATGGCATTGCCGAGGTTTATCCAAGTATCGACTAACCAGTCCAACCGCAGCAGTAATATCAGCCCGTGTAACAGTAAGATAGATGAGTTTACCAACCATTCTTCGATACTGTTGATTGTCAGGATAAGCAGGAGAATCCTCATCATCCCAGTCGGTGTTCGGATCCAGAGGTGTGCTAGCAGGTTTAGCACCTAGAAGACCAGTTTCAGATAGGAGATCCAGAACATACTTCCGCTGAGATAAGCAGAGACCAGAAGAAGACCGGGACACCTCTATCCCAAGAAAATACCGTAGCGAGCCGAGATCCTTGGTGACAAAGTGTTTCTCCATATAGCACTTTGTTGACTGAATACCAGCAAGATCACTTCCGGAAAGAATAATGTCGTCGACATAAACAATAAGGACAACAATACCCGCAGTAGTATTTTTCACAAAAACAGAATGATCAGACTGGGAGCGCCGGAAAGAGAATTTCTGAAGAATAGTGCTGAGCTTGTCAAACCAAGCTCTGGGCTCTGTTTCAAGCCATAAATAGCCTTTTTCAGCCTGCAGACTTTAGAGGACTCCCCCTGACACACAAAACTGGGGGGTTGTGACATGTATACTTCTTCATGAAGGTCACCATACAGGAAAGCATTCTTGACATCAAGCTGATACAGAGGCCAGTCAGAATTTATAGCAACAGAAATCAGAATTCTCACAGAGTTCAGGCGTGCCACTGGAGAGAAAGTCTCGAAGTAGTCGACCCCATAGGTCTGTGTATACCCCTTTGCCACAAGTCTCGCCTTCAGCCGTTCAACAGTACCGTCTGGCTGGTATTTGACTGTGAAGACCCATCGGCAACCAACTGGAGAGCAAGCAGCAGGTGGATCAACAAGGGCCCATGTATTACGTTCTGTAAGGGCCTTCATTTCTTCTTCCATAGCCTGACGCCATGCAGGATGTCTAAGAGCCTGAGCAGCATTTTTAGGAACATATATAGCAGAAAGAGTCGCAGTGAAGTTAGCAAAATTAGCACCCAGATGAGCAGTAGAACAAAAATTCCCAATCGGATGCATAGTGCACGTTCTTGTCCCTTTTCTCAGACTAATAGGAATATCAAGATCAGAAAATACCTGCGGAGGTGTTTGATCTGGCACGGAGGATGAGGACGATGGAGAGGCCATAGAGGGAGCTGTCGGCTTCGGTCTTCTGTGATAAACTTTCAGAGGTGGCTTTTCAATCGGAGCATCAGAATTATCAGGCAAATCATCCACCACAGGTAAAGGCGTGTCCACTAGTAAATCCGAAGTGAGCGCAGAACCAGCTGAAGAATAGAAAGGCATATGCTCAAAAAATACCACATCCGCAGAGACAAACCACTTTTTAGAAATAGGGTCATAGCATCGGTACCCCTTTTGAGTGCGAGAGTACCCTAGGAAAACACACTTAGTTGCTCTAGGATCCAATTTAGTAAGGCATGGCCGAAGGTTCTTAACAAAACATGTGCTCCCAAATATGCGAGGCGGGACAGAAAAAAGAGATGCATCGGGAAACAGAACCTGAAAAGGAACCTGATTTCCGAGCACAGAGGATGGCATGCGGTTAATAAGATAACAGGCAGTGGCTATCGCCTCGGGCCAAAAAGATTGGGGAACATGGTAGTGAAAAAGAAGGGTACGAGCAACTTCGAGAAGATGGCGATTCTTGCGTTCAGCGACACCGTTTTGTTGTGGGGTATAAGCACAGGAAGTTTGGTGGATGGTGCCCTAACGTCGACAAAAGGAGCTAACAGAGGCTTGCATGAATTCCAGCGCATTATCAGTGCGAAAAAATTTTTATAGGCTTAGCAAATTGAGTGCGGATCTCAGCAAAAAAGTCAGTGATTTTTTCAAGAATAGTAGATCTATCTTTAAGCAAAAATAGCCATGTTGTTCTAGAAAAATCATCAATGAAGCTCAGAAAATATTTAAAACCAGAAGTGCTCGCCACAGAACATGGACCCCAAACATCAGCATGTATAATATCAAAAGGTGCTTTAGAACTGATACAAAATTTTTTGGAAAAGGTAGCACGAGTCTGCTTGCCAAGCTGACATGTCTCACAATGAAAATCAGAACTAACTATATCTGGTAACATGACTTTTAATTTAGCAACAGAAGGGTGTCCCAATCTATAATGCCACTGGATATCTGCTACAGATGATGTCAAATATGCAGCTGTCTTTGGCTCGTCCAAGTAGTAGAGTCCATCCGGTCCCTCATGGCCTGAACCAATCGTCATCCTCGTGCACAGATCCTGAAACAAAACACCATCCGGATCAAACTTAATTGAGCACTGAAGGCTCTTCACAGTTTTACTGACAGAGAGTAAATTAATAGGAAATTTCGGGACATAAAGAGTGGAACGCAGAGGCAGACGACCAGTAGAGCAAATATCACCAATGCCAGTAACAGGTGATTTAGAACCATCAGCTAAAGTAACAGGAGGTATAAAAGAAGTCTTGTGCAGTTTAGATAATAAATCAGGATTGCCAGATATATGAGAAGTCGCACCAGAGTCAATCACCCAGGAGTTTTTACCAGTCGTAGTCAGAAGGGCGGCACTACCAGCATTGGAATCCTCAGTAGAATTCGCCAGACGAGCTTGTAGCAGCTTTTCAAATTCGGAGCGGATCCAGTCAGCCGTCGGCGGAGCAGGTTCAGTCTGATCAGACGTCACTTTATTGGCCCAGTCAGGTTTGCCATATTTGATCCAGCAACGATCTTCAGTATGGTTGGTGCGCTTGCAATGAGTACAGTAACGAGACTCAGTGGGCTCAGCTCCAGATCCACGACCAGGTGCAGTACTACGGCCTCCGCGGCCACGACCGCGGCCACGACCACGGCCGCGAAAGGAATCACCAGAACGAACGGCGAGAGCTGCTCCATCAGAAGAATCAGGCGCAGACTGGGTTACAGAAGGTAGACGCTGGACCCTTTTGAGCACATCTCGAAGGGTAGGTAGAGGATCGCTGGAGAGAATCTGATCCACAACACCAGCGAAAGACACAGGTAGGCCGGCGAGGAATTGAACTAACATAAGTTCATTCCGCTGTCGGTTCACTTCTTCAATATCAGCAGTCATGGGATGATACACCTGGAACTCATCCCAGAGAGCACAGCAAGAGTTGTAGTATTCTTCAATGGAGACAGTAGCCGAATACTCTTGTTTGGCAAGTTGTTTGAATATCTCGAAGACCTTCTTCGGATTTCGCTGGTGAGAGTAAACATGGGAAAGTTGGTCCCACATTGCTTTGGCAGTCTGAAGACGAAGCAAGGATTGGCTGATCTTGGCTTCAACACTATTGACCATCCATGTCATGACCCCATAGTCCTCTTTGGACCAGAGATCATAGGCTTGCTTTGTTTTCTCGTCAGCGTCTGCAGCAGGTAGAGCAGGGCCCTTGGTAGTCAGATGAGAGTAGCGACCTTGGGATTTGACATATGGCTCAAAGGATGCAGCCCATAGATGATAGTTGGAATGATTCAACTTCACCGTAGTGACACAGAGAGTACGCGGAAGATCTGGAGTCGCCATAGAAGCAGTAGCAGTAGCAGAGAAGAACACGGGCACAGATCCAGGCAGAAGTCAGCAGCAGTAGTAAACAGCAGTAGAAGTCCAACACATGGACTAGAAGTAGTAGGCAGGAGATCCGGGCATGGACCTCAGAAAACCCTCACAGGGCAGAAAGGAGGAAACATAACCTACGCCAACATGGAGAAGAGATTACTCCACCATGAGGCGCAGGCAGTCAGAACCGAAAACTGGTTTTTACGCCTTCAACGTGCCAGATCTGGAAAGTGCTCGGGTTGTACGTAAGATTTCTGGAAAATGAACGGAGACCGAAGAGAGGACTTGTGGTTGTCTAGGCCACAAGAATAGATATGCGTAGGGCACGGATGTATGGGAGAGGGGTAAAGGTGATGGAGGGGCTAGTGATTAGAGGGTGGTGGTGGTTTTTTTGGTGGTGGAGTGATGAAGAGGTGGCGGCGGCAGCAGGGTCTGCCGGCGGCAGATCAGGGAGAAGAAGGGGCTGTGGCGGCGGCTAGGGGAGAGATAGGATGAGGAAGGGTTAGGGGGTGAAGGAGAAAGAAGAAAAAAAGAAAGGGAGGAAGGGGAGAAGGTGGGCGGCGGCAGCAGGCCTGGAGAAGGCAGGCGGCGGCTGTGTGAAGGGAAGAAGGTGGGCGGCGGCTGGGGTAGGGGAGAAGGTGGGTGGCGGCTAGGGTTAGGGAAGGGAAAAAGACGGGTGGGTCCGCCAGCTCTGATACCATCTAGAATATGAGACTAATTGTCTTATTATTGAGATGATCTAAAACAGAGTACAGGAGTTCTCTTTTATAAGACAAGAGAAAGACACATGGTTTAGATATAACCAATGTGGGATAAAACAAGACATAGAAATAACAAGTAAAAGAGAAAAATAGACTAAGTAAAAACGCAGGAAAGTCTATATACTAATACATCCAAAAGGTGATGTCTGTCGGGTCATCGAGTAAACATGAAGTGTGAAGAGCTGTGGAGATTTTAAAAACATCTCACGCTAGAGAAAGATGGATCTCGGATCCTTCAAAACCCCATGCATTCTCCCATCTAGGAATTGTTGTCTCATAACTAAGATCCAGTATGTATCTTCTTCAAACTGAGCCTCCATTAGCCACTTTGACAACAAGCTCCTTAATTTTCCAATAGCAGTAAGGTCACAACCCCCATAGGATTTATAGAGACAGACTCAATTCTTGAGAGATGTGGTGCAATAAGGTTTAAAAACATCTCACGCTAGAGAAAGATGGATCTTGGATCCTTCAAAACCCCATGCATTCTCTCATCTAGGAATTTTTGTATCATAACGAAGATCCAGTATGTATTTTCTTCAAACTTAGCCTCCATGAGCCACTTCAACGATAAGCTCCTTAATATTCCAATAGCAGTAAGGTCACAACCCCCATAGGATTTATGGAGACAGACTCAATTCTTGAGAGATGTGGTGCAATAAGGTTAACACACGCTTTCTTTCTGGAAGAACCAATTCTTTATATACCTTGTCGTACACAGCAGGAGGGATCTCGCAGAGAGAGATGGCACAAGAAGGAATCACATTCGGAAAATGTCAAGAGCTTTCATCCTCTACTCAAGTCAAAATAAGGCAGTTTATGATTTTCATCCAAGTAGCTAAGTGGGAAAGTCCAAGACAACCACCAGGTCCACCACTAAGACTACCATCGTCGAGAATCTCCTCGGTGGTACCTGCACGAAGTAGCTTAGCTTTACATAGGTTAATAACCCAGTACTTCCTCAAAGATGAGATATTTTAATCACTTCACCGCAACATTATCTATACATTCTGAAGAGAAAATGACATCATCAGTGTTGAAGGAGAAGCTTGGAATCAATCCCCAATATGGACTTGATAAACAAATCTAAATCTCACGCCTTTCTTCATCATTGAAGGACCTAACCAACAACCAGGAAGAGCGATGACGATAGTATATCCCAGATCAAACGCCCGGGACAACTGAAAGTAGTCAATCAGCTCACTCTCGGTTAGAGTTCATAATATTCAGTACCAATACAAGCATAGATTCAACAGTCCTTTTTTTAATTAATTGAAGGAATTGCTATTCATCCCGTCTCCCCCTAATGTGCCAATATTAAAAAGGGAAGTTACTAAGAAAACAACACTCCATACAGCAGACCAGAACACATGCCTTATACTCTTGTTCTTTCTGTGCATCTCTTGATATAAATAAAAATGTAAAGATCAAACCTATAAACTCCTCTTAGAGATATAAAAACTGTCCAGAGAGCCACCATAACCAGAAAGTTCCCTATACACCATATTGGCCTCCCTCTCCACAAACAAGCAGTGTACAACAAAATCACTCATCACACTCCTGACCATCTCCGCATATCTTATAGCGTGCAAAGGGCCTCTACTGCTTCCTGTACAAGATCAATCACATATCTGAACTCTACCACAGTGTCAGTCAGTGTATGACCATTAATGGTGCAGAGGTTGAGGGCGTACAGCCAAGCTTCGGAAAGCAAAAAAAAAACTTCCATGCCTTTTGAAAACCTGTTCTAAAGAGCTAAAAACCAACTTCTATCACTAGCAGTCTGCCAGTAAAACACGTTACAAGGGCCACCATAAAGTTGTCGAGGATCTAGTTACGGGTATAAAGAAATTGTTTTTAGATTAACACCATCAGAGACATAGAATTAAATGTCCGATTTCGGTGTCGTGTCCGACAGCCCAGAAACAAAACAATTTCGAAATTTCGCACTAAATTTCGATATTTACGCCCCTAACGATTTTGACGACCAAATAAGCGAATTAAATCATGAAAATTTACCAGGATGATCTAAACGCCAAGATCTACTCAAATATGCAATAATATTTCATATTGGATATGAAGGGGGGGGGTCTCCCACATTTGTAAGTGAAGGAAGCTGAACAATTTCGATAGAATTTCGATGGCAATTTCGATGGCAAAATGAAGGAATTAAGCTTTGAAATTCTGCAAACACAAAGTCTAGACATAAACACACTACATTATATAATAAATTTATATGTTTAGAGGTTAGGGTGGGATCTATGTCTTGATGAATGAGTGCACAAATGAACAGAAATGTCAAGTCTGCTAGACAGTTAGAGACTAAGTCTGCTAGACAGTTAGAGACTAAGTCTGTTACGAACTTACAAATTTCAAGCTTAAACAACTACTACTAGACTTTAAAACTTACAGTTACTTACAACTTACAACTTACAAGTACAACTTGCAAGCTTACAAATTACAACTTATAATATATAATTATAAAATAAAACAAATTAACAACTAACAAACTTACACATTATGATGTTCCATAAGTCTTGCGTAGTAGTAAACTAGGAGTCCAACAATCCTAGTTGAAGCTTGAGCGTCGTGGTGGTTTTTGACCTTGTGGTGGTTGACCATACATATCCTCATTGTCAAGTCCGTTAGACTGTCAAGTCCGTTAGATTGTAAATGAGTGGGATCCATGTCTTAATGAGTGAGTGCACAAATGAATAGAATTGTCAAGTTCGTTAGACTGTAAACAGCTTACAAACCCACAATTTACCACTTAGACCTTAATACTTACAGTTGCAAGTTACAAACTTACATGTTACAACTTATATAAGTCTAGTGTTAAAATTTAGTTAGATTACATGGGTCATGTATACATAGATCAAAGAAAATGCATTATTTTTAAGTCATTTTATGTATAAATATATGTAACAATAACAAATTTATTGTAGAATTGCAGACTTAATACTATTATTTCATAGATCCACAAGTTTGTTTGCAGCTCATGTGATTTTCGAAAGAGAATCGCCAAAATACCTAACATGTAGTAGCAGCACTTAGAACTTTGTTATTTTTCATAGTATCTCTTCACATCTTTTAGAAGAGTGTAAACATAGAAAGAGGTATACATGGGCTAGGGATAGGGGAAACATACCTTAGAATCAAAGAAAATAGCCTCTATAAGCAAAAGATACAAAGAGAATTGCCAAAATACCTAACATGTAGTGGCATCAGCCTTAGGAACAAATATCTCGAAATTTCTATCGAAATTTTGTGCCATTTCGCGAAATTATGGCCCAATCTAGGCGAAATTTCACACCTAAGTGCGAACTTTCTGCGAAATGAAGTCCCATTCTCTGTGTACATGCGTTTCGATGTCCGATTGGGAAAAAATCGGAAATTTCGATAGAAATTTCGCAATTTCGAACGAAATTTTGTTCCGTGATCAGAGAGCTCGACTTATTATGCTAGAAGAATCTCCGTGATGATCTTATAGTGACAATTTTTTAAGATTTTTGTCAAAATTTCACCTCCCCAAGCCATGATGATTGTAGAAAATGGATGCCTATTTCTTCTCTATTTCGGAGTGTCTTGTATTTGTACATAACAATCAATCAGCATAATGCACCCTACATTTGTTCCTCCTTGCTACGAGAGACAGCCTCGTCATGCAGGCATTGAAATACCACTGAAGAAGTTAGCATCAATATTATGAGACTAGCCTTTCCATAGTTATTCATGAACAAGATGGTCTTAGGAAAAAAATGGGAATGCATCTTGCATTACATGACTTTGTCGTCTACTTCAGTATGGAGACAATCCATGTCTAGTTTAGATATTGAATGCATTTAAACCAGAGGAAGAAGTTTTCTGCTAGTTGTCCGCCTCTCTGGACAATCTCTCAAACAATCTGGTAAAAACTACGAGGAAGCTATTGAGGCTTCGGCCACAAATAACCTTACAGTAGAATGCCCATTTCATTCAGTTAATCATCAATCAGTGAAATCAAGCTCCTCCAGGAAGCAGTCGAGTAACCTTTACCTCTCACAGTCATAGTTTAAAAATGTCCAATTTTGATGGCGTTTCCAATGGGGTCGAGAAGTAGAAATCTACAGAAATTTGGACAAAGAGTTCAGCTGTGTTCATGAGAACATAAAATTCCGACAACAAAATGAACTAACTCATGAAATTGTACCAGAATAACCTACATACGTAAATACATAGATGTATGCATCAAAATCATATATTGATTTTTTTTCTTTTCTTTTTTTTTTTGGGGGAGGGGGGGGGGGTTCTCCTACGTGTGTGAGTGAAAAGAAACCAAAATATTTTGATGGGGATTCCAATGACAATTTGATAACATAAAAGAAATTAGTTTATAGAACTTTTCAAGCACAATCAGTTACAACTAAGTTTATAGAGCACCCTCCCCCTACCAAATCAGGAAGTCCCAGCATCACTATCATAGGAAAATGTCGTCTCTTGAAATTTTCAAAACAAGCAACAACTATCACTTAGTAAATAATCAAATTTTGTTGATATTTTGATAGCTTATGTTATATATCATCAAAAAGTGAAAATAATAAAATTATTCTCAACATAGGTCTGAAATTAATTACAAATAGGTCAAAAAATAAATTTGTCAATAAAATAGTCTAATATACTGAGCATAGTAACAAAAGTCTCCGAATTTTACGAAAATCGACGATTTTTCACGATGTTATAGTCTCTCGAATATTCATCACGATTAATACGCCAATCGCCGATTTTTCACGACTTTTCACGATTAATCCCGCTTTTTCGCGGTTTATACGATTTTTTACGATTCTTCATGACTTTTCACGATTTTTCATGATTTTTCTCTTTTAAGTCGCTTGCTCTTTTTTACCAAACCATGTACAAAAAATTCCTAATACACACTAAACTTCAATGCCCCCACTCCTCTGGACAGTTCATGTTATTTCTCAACTATTTTTTACTTCTTTTCCTACATTTTTACCATGGTTTAAAATTTCGATTTCGACGCCATTTCCGATGGCTGAGAAACATAAATTTATAGAAATTTCGATGGAAATTTCGAGATTTTATGCTTATTTTGACACAAGATTTCGACGACCAAATAAAGGAATTAAGTCACGAAATTTTATCAGGATGATGTACATACATAAATACACCTATTTATGCAATAACATCATATATTGATCTTGGTGAGGGGTCCTCATGTGTGTAAAAGATCAAAAACTGTTTCGAACGAGATTTCGATGACTTTTTAATATAAGAAGGAATTAGTTTATAGGTCATCACGTTAATAATCGATTTCAATTGATACTTTCTAGCTTACACTATGGATCATCAAAGAGTAAAAATACTAAAAGTATTCTTAATCTAGGCCTAAAATTATTCATAAAATTGGAACAAATTACTAAAATTTGCTGATACTAATAGTCTAATGTATTGAATATATCAATTGAATACATTTAACTATATATTATTCCCAATAGTAGTTGAAATTTGATGTATGTAACAAAACATTATACACAACAATTCTAAATTGTTTTAGTTTATTTTCATTTTAAAAGTCTAAATTATAGATAATTAATATTCAAAGTATTACATAGTTGTAAATTATTGTTACAAAATTCATCTTTAATATAAGATATTTATTTATAAATTGAACATTTGTTGAGTGTTACATAATATATATGAATATAACATTACAAAAACTTCAAAAAAAGCTCATTTGAAAACTATTTTATCCATTGTTATGACAAATAGGATATATATATATATATATATATATATACATTAAGTTAGATTTGCAAAATCATTGTAGTTATATGTAATTTATAGCATAATTTCATAAATCATCAAGTATAAGTTGTAGACTATCACTTGTAACTTGCAGTTCGGTAGTAATCTTTTGATTAAACTGGGGTAAAAGTGGAAGATATAGATGTAGATGGGAAGGAGAAAGTAAACTTACCTTAGATCCGAAGAACAAAGCCTTTAAGAGCAAGAGAATGAAAAAAAACAAAGAAATAACCCTCCAAGTACAACAGGCTTTGGACCGTTGATTTTCAAAATTGTAAACCAATTTCGGTTGTGTTTCGCGAAATGCATGCCCAAACTGGCCTTTTTTCAACGAAATTGTAGTATTTTGTCAAAATTTCGCCCCCCTTTTCGAAATTTCGAAATTTTACTTAATTATTCTGGACCGTTGCATTTCTATGTCTGATTCCCGTCGAAACCGAAATTTCGAGCAAAATTTCGAGATTTCGACCGAAATTTTGAACCATGATTTTTACTCACTAAGATTGTATGTCTTGTGGCCGTAATAGTTACATGCATCATATACGTATGTACATACATACATTTATCTATATATATACACATGCATACATGCATATATATATATATATATATATATATATATATATATATATACTTATATTGCCGACTTATTCTCGATTATTTCCGAATAGTTGACCGAACTTTGACCGAAATGTATCAATCTTTTCACGACTTTTCTCAATTTTTCTGAATTCCGATTTTTTCCAGCCAACCGAAAAGTTGCCGAATCCCGAACTTGTTACTATGATACTGAGTATATTATTTAAATACATTTACCTATACACTGTTACCACTTGTAGTTGAAATTTGATGTAAATAAATATTTATAGTACATATAATCCTAATGTTTTGAATAGTATATATATTACATGTTTAAGGTCTAAAATCAGGGTTGTTAGAACCAAACCAAATCGTCATGTTAAACAAGGCACCAATGGGCGGAACAGTTCGGTCCTCGCACAAATTCAGAAATGACCTTAAATCGGCCAAAGCCAATGACCAGTTGAACGAATTGAACCGGTGAACCGGCCCCAATTTTCTCCAACCAGATGGCTCTTGCCCATGTATACCTGAACCCAATTTTATGTTTATTCCCACTTGCTCCTTCCATGTTCTCATCTTCCTTTGGTTTTCCACTATAATTTGACATAAGATATGTAGCTTTCGATTGAATTTATTGTCATTTCTATGCTATTTTCTGATATTCTCCTTGATATATTTATCTTTCCTTGATTTTTAATATATTATAATATTTTATAAATAATTTATGTTGTCATGTTGATGACACATGTTGAACTGGTCCAACAACTGGTTGAACCAATGAATCGCGAACCAAAAGCCTCACTGGTTGGACTTTGACAACCTTGTCTAGAACGGGGAAGTATTCAACGGAAAGACGCGAAGTTGATTGAGGAGACTCTCGACTTCCATGGTATACATCAATCAGTTTAAAATTCTAAAAGTATATATTCATATAATAATTTTATTGAAACCATCTCATATAGGATATTTGAGTATAATTTTAACGTTTTATAAGGTGTTACATAATGTATACTGACATAAATTTAAAGAAAACATCAAAAGAATTCAATTTGAATATGTTATCTATTATGTTAGGAAATGGGATATTACTAAGGATTTTGGAATATTTCTAAGTTAAATTTGTAAAATCATTCTAGATCTATGTGATTTATAGCATAATTTCTAAATCTACAAGTTTTGCTTGCAGATCACAAAATTTTGGTGACAATCCATCACTTTGCAACTTGTAATTTTCAGAGTAGATCTTTAGATCTTAATAAAATGGGTTAGAAGTGGAAGAAATAGATGTAGATGGGAAGGAGAGAGAGTAAACTCACCTTAGATCTGGAGAAGAAAGCCTCCAAGAATCGCCTCAGAAGACACCCTCCAAGAGCATCTAGCGTTGTTGGGTAGTTGTTTTGCGAGCAGTGAACCCATATAAGGTGTCTTTCATGGAAATAATGTGCCCGTACTGAGTTTTTTTTTCATCAAAAAAATGTGTTTGCGCAAAATTTTGCCCCCTGGCAAAAAAAAGTCAAGTTTTACTTCCTAGTTCCTGGAGAGATGCATTTTTTATTTTGTATCCCTGTCAAAACTGAATTGATTGAAACTTTGAGATTTCGACCAAAATTTTAAGCCATGTTCACAACTTATGGCGACCACTTCAGCGACAACGTCTAGATGCAGCAACAAGAGATACAACCTAAATGCAAGTAGATTTAGAGGTTGTCTGTAGAATGCAAGCATGTGCTTGTTCTGGGCTAGGTATCTTATCGGTGGCTAGTATAGCACCACGAGGACCCAACTTCAGATGTAAGCCTGACAATAACTTTTCCCTCTCGCTCGTTTTGTTAGCAGACTCCAGCAGTTGATAACAGTTCATTTTTTTAGCAATAGCTTGGAGTCTGTCATGAGAGCCATCTCCCAAACTTTAGAGATCAACTTGTCCCATAAAGTATAAACACAGAGCACTCCTTTCACAAATGAAAGGTCTCTTTACCATACCCCAAATCATTTTGGTCGTGTTATAAAACATAAACTTTGTTGCAGCTTGCAGTCAGTAGTTTCATGTTATTCCACAGCCCTCATTTGGCTTGGTGATTGCTTTGTCCCTAGTCTAGATAGTTTATATGGTCTACAGTATGTGGCTACAGTCTCAATTCCAAAAATGTTTAGACAACATGTATTGGAACCATACTAAACAAAATTAACAATATCCTAGCCATTACAAACGATGGTTGGTTGAATCTTGCATGTCATCAAAATCAAAAGAGAAAGGAGTCTATCAGAATGATGCATGGTATATTGGTATGATAGAGACTCCACTACAAGATTGATGCATTCTAGTCATAGTTGCTAGGCAGTTAGTTGGTGACCTCCATGACTTGGAAGCCTATTTACCTAGGCGGCTAGGTACCAGCACCTAATTGGCCTAGATATTCTATTAACTTTTTTTATAATTGTTTTTTATTTAAAACTAGACATGTTTATGTGTGTATTTTACTTAGTATGTTATATTGGTTTCCTAAACTTAACTAATACTAAACATTCCTAGATTGACACTTAATGTGACCTAAATTAGATCTAACTCTACAATTGACCTAAATCATACCTAATGTATCTAGCTCAAACCTTAAATTACCTGAATCAAACATAGAATAACCTAATTTAGCCCGAAAATGAACATACATGGCCTAGTTTGACTAAAATTAGACTTGAATTGCCTAATTCCATGCCAACACACCTAAAGTCCCTAGGTGCCCACCGAATTCAATGGGGGCCTAGGTGCCCAGACTTGGACACCTCCTCTACAGCCTAGCCCACCTAGGCAGGGGCCTTGATAACTATGACTGTAGTAGGAAGAAAAGAAACCCATTACTAATAGAAGCACTCACGCGCACATAAGGGGAACTGCTTGGATAGAAAGAAATAAGAGAGGAGAGCCTTGGTGAAGAACCTTGATGATTTAAAGAGCCATAGATGAAGAGAATTGCAGTTTTACTGTAGTGTGCTACAATGACGGCAGCCCCGATAGATTGCGGGATGCTGAAGACCATGTTCCCCCTTCTTCAAACACAAGGTGGCCCTAAAGGAAAGTGAAGGCTTAGAACAGCTCTAATCTATCGTTAAAGCCCATCAGGTGGGAGTAACGCCCCTACACTGACCCTTTGGACTGAAGCTCCCTCATGTGCTACCGATTGTTGATGGAGAGGGGTTTATCCCCTTTATTAGACACGATGGGGGGCCTCTCCATGCCTACAGGTTGCTAGCGTAAGTGGGGAGCCAAAGAAATTCTCTAGGGGGAGGTTATGTAGTACTCTCCTCTCCCCCTTAGGGCTGACGTACTGTAACTGTAGCCAGTAAAGCGGGAGGGAGAAGAAACAATTTTTCGGATAGAGGGAGCAACAACTGGGCAATTAAATTAAAGGCAGTATGCAGTATGTGTTTGGCTAGGGTGCTGCATAGAGTATATGTCGAATGGCGCATATGCCGAGCATATGAGGTTGTGAATAGTCTTTTAATAAATTAATCATATGAGCATTAAATTCCATTGAAAATGTAATATACTTCACCTATATATGTATATATATATATAGAGAGAGAGAGAGAGAGTTTGGCTAGAATACACTCGAGTGTACAGATCGCACGAATACACTCAAGTATGTTTGCATATCAAGACTATTTTTTGCAAAATGTAAACCATTGATCTTCACCGTCATACTATACATACAAATTTTGAGCCCATTTGGATGAGTGTAAGTCACTCATCCAAGGGCAACAAAATCGACGCACGAAACTAATTTGAAATGCATAATTTTTGCGGTATTTATAACATGATCTATAAATGGCCAAATGTACTCAAATTTTGCGTATGAGCTATTCACAACATGTTTAAGAAGATCAACGGATTAGATTTTTGAAAAAAATATTGCATCATGAAAAACTACTTGAGTGTATTCTGCTCCGAATACACTCGAGTGTATAATATATATATATATATATATATATAGAGAGAGAGAGAGAGAGTGTGAGGCTAGGATACACTCGAGTGTATTCTGTCCCAAATACACTCAAGTTTTAAGCCGTTAGATCATCCATGTCAACAGATCTTCCAGATGCCAGATTAACACTGCTGCTCTGTAACCCAGCTGTCAGTTCCTGGACCCTACCACTCCAGTAACCCCTCCACCCACTGTAACCTATCCCCTCGTTTCACTCTCTCTCCCCTCGTCTCTCTCTCTCCCCCGGCTCTCTCTCTCTCACGCAGACAGCAAACGAGCGCGGAGAACTGCCGAGCTGCGGAAGACGCCAGGGATCCACCTAGAGACCCATCTCCGACTGGTCCTAAACTCTTGCAATCTCCTCACACGCTGAAGGGCGACTCCGAAAGGTCACGATCTAGCTACAAGATGCAAGTGCTCATGTTTAAAGAGGAAGGGGTTGACGCAGCCACTCAAGCTCTTTCTGTTGTCGTTGCACCTCCAACCTTTACTTTCCACAGCAAGTTGGTTCTGGATATTGAAAGCAGCATTCCTCTCAGCAATTAGTGCAACCACCTTGACGACCATGAAGTCGTCGTGTCCATCCCTAAGATGGGTTCATCTAGAGCAAGCAGTAGATGATCAATGTCGACTTTGATGAACACCCTTCCATGCTCCCACCCATTTACTCAATCATCCTTATCTTCAATGATGGTTCTCGCTACGTTCCTGAGGTCGAGATAGTCAAGTAAGGTATGTAACCGGTTCCGGAGCGTGAAGCAGAGCTGGTCATGAAGGAGAAGGTCTCGTCCATGGTGAACATGTAGTACATGGAGTGGTCGAACATGCTGCCGATAGGTGGTAACTTTGATGTTAGTCCACATAGAACATTCACTCTTGATAACACTGTGAAAGTTTGACTTGAGGTCAATTAATGTGACCCCGATTACATGTGCAATGCATGTAGGTTGAACACTTTGTTCAAGTTCTTCTCTATTTTCATACATGCAAACCATAGATGCAGATGGAGTGCAAGTTTGACGTGGTGCTTGCCTGCCATTGTTGTAGATGAGTAGGTTGGGTTTGGAAGAGAAGGGGAGCATATGAAAGGAATTATCATTTGTTTTCAGTGCACCAGAAGACCGGTTATTTCATCTAAAGGTGCTCTTGTTTTATCAAGATCAACAATGTAATGGATTGGAAGGTGGATGGAGGCCCGCATTCAAGTTCAAGAGTTGTTCCCTAGTGCAGATAGCAGACATCTAAACGCAGCAGCAGATGAATCCTAACTGGTTTAAAACAATTATAAATGAAAACTTCCTCAACGTGCAATTTGTTATGCAAGTGTGTATATTTCACTGATGAGAACTTGTGAATTTCGGCATATGTGATATGAATCTGGTCTTGTAATTTACTACAAACCACATCGTGAGATAATTTCTTAGCATATTGATATTGTTCATACGTATTGAATTCCGACCATATCCACCACGTAAATCACCAGCATAGCATGTCTTTCCACCTTTCCGGTGGTCAACTTCATCAAATGCAAATGGTATAAATCAGCCACGAATCTGAATTTCATGATAGCAATTCTTATCCAGTTCCCCATGATGTTCTCAATGTGTTGCTTGATTACCATATATGTTGGGCAGAAGCACATCAATCCATATGCACCGGTGAGCTTCCTAGCTAGTTACGTGCAGACCACGAACTAGTGTATTTCCTGAATCAAGTGGACATGGTCTTCAACATTGTTTTCTCTCCATCTCCTTGATCTACTAGAGGCAACTCTACTAAGAGTCGGTCTGATGGCCATCGTCGCCAAAATTCCATGTCTAGTGTCTAGGCATGGACGACACCGCTCTTGTAGTGATGCTCACATATGGTCTTAGCAAGATCAGCCTTCTGAATCTCTTGACGCACGTCGGTGGAGACCTTTCTGAGCGCCACAGGCTCTGTCTGTTGGTTCAGCTTCCTGGAGTACACAGACGTGTGGCGGCGTTCTGCTCAACAAGGCTGGATCCAGTTCTTCTGCCACTGCGGCTGCGGCCTTCTGGCGAGGTCTTCTGCCCCTGCGGATTTGACCTGCAAGAGCTACGAAAAGAAAAGGGCAGAGTCGGCCGCCGGCGTATGGGGAGATCGCAAGAGTTTAGAACCTACCGGAGATAGCTCGCTAGTGGCTCCCTCGCGTCTGTCGCGACTCGCCCGGTTGCTGTCTGCGTGTGAGAGAGATAGACGAGGGGAGAGAGAGTGAAACGAGGGGAAAGAGATCATAGAGGAGAGAGGTTACAGTGGGTGGAGGGGTTACTGGAGTGGTAGGGTCCAGGAACTGACAGCTGGGTTACGGAGCAGTAGTGTTAATCTGGCAATTGGAAGATCTGTTGACATGGATGATCTAACGGCTTAAAACTTGAGTATATTTGGGACATAATACACTCGAGTGTATCCTAGCCTCACTCTATATATATATATATATATATATATATATATATATATATATATAAAGATAAAATTATACATGCATTGTATGCTATATATATGTATAGATGTGCATACATATATGTATATTTGGGTGTGTGTTTGTGAGTCTAAGTAGTTTAATGAATAATTAAATGAGATAACTAATAACAAAATACACACATATAGTCTATATATGAAAAGTGGTTGCATAGGCGCCACATATGGCCGTGTATGCATCGCACATGCAGCCAGGGCTGCATATACGTATGCAGTTAGCAAAGGTGGCCAAAATGCACATGCGGCCCCATATGCCACCTCATGCAGGGCATATGAGAACATTGAGAATAGGGTTTTGGTTTTCACTAATATCGAGTGGAAAATCAAGTTTATTCACTAAATTACCAACAATGGGGAACCACGTTATAGCAGGAATGAGAAAGCGCGCAAACCATCAACACTAGAAAACTGAAAACCTAGTCGTCATCTTTAAATTTATATTTCGATAATCGTTTTCGATAAACAGATATTTCCATGTGAAAAGCATAAACTTCAAATGAATTGTATATAAGTAACTTTTCAGCAGAAAGTCAAAACAATTTCGAAAATATTAGATTAAAGAGTTCTTAGGTATAACTGTATAAGGTATTTCGTGTAATTATTAACAACTAGACACACAACAGAACCTTTGGATGAGTAAGCTTAATACACAAACTGACAAGCAATAGAATATATTTCAATAACTAAGAAAAATATCTAACCACAGAAGTCATGTAGATTTCCCAAGAACCAACATCCTTGCGTGAGCCAGATGTCAAAACAGTGCTTTTATCAAACTGAAACTTTGCTTTGTCTAGGTTTAGCGCATTTCCTTCTTCATCAGCAACATAAAAGAATGTATGAACGGTCTGTAAAGCAGGTTCATCTATGTTGGACCTATATCAATAGCATCAAGGCCAGATAATTTATGTGACAAAAACTAGTAGTTTCCAATTATATGCTAACATCCAATCATCAATCTGATAGATATGACACTCCAGATCATAATTGCGGAATCCAAAGCAGACTTGAAGGCATCTAAAAGAGCCCAAATAACAATCTACTGCGACAATGTTTCATATAAGATAGGTAGCAAGTTTCGCCATGGAAAAACAGAGATATCAGTAAGAATTAGTAGCATTTTATGTGGATGGTGCCTTTCCTTGTGTGTAGATGTTTCTCATCAATATGAGGAACTAGCACAGAAAGTGAATAAAAGAAATTCTTGTCAAGCAAATGTACTCAAAGCATTCTTTATACTACTGCTCCAACTGTAAACTCATAGAGCAGACTGATTCAACAAAGAGAATAGCTCCATAACAATCACAAAGGGTAAGGAGAACGAACTTACTTCTCATTTTCAACATTGATTCTGACAGCCCAATCTCCTCCATAACCACTGCCTATACCCTTAGACTTGATAAAGCTTGTAGTTAAAGTCAGCTCATTGTCAACTATAGCATGTCGCCCATAATTACGGCCATTGTGCTCCACCCATCCATATGTTTTGAGATCATCAGAGTCCTGGCAGATATGCCGCAGGACATATTGCCCATTCTTTATACCTAACCACATCAGGCCAGCAATCAACGATTTTGGAGTCCTGTGGAAGAAAATTAATATTAGTTACCAAGAAAGCTAGAATGGTTGCACATACACGGAGACCAAATCTTTTGATACAAATCATATTATAAACAGGATTATAGTTGGTCCAATAGAATGTCTCCTATCAAATATGACCCAAAGTGCCATTATTACGCATATGGCATACAAAGACCGACCGAAAAACCATCATCATTAATGAAGTGAAAATTAGTGTGACAATACTTTTTTTATAGGTGTTTCAATATAAGCAAATAGATATAGCCACTACAAGTGTTGTGAATGTGCTCACCATGACCTGGTTTAGAGATGTTTCTCTTAAAATCAAAATTGGAAGAAGGCTATTTCAAAGGAAACAGGGTGATTGTTAGAGACTCAGAAAGTGGGAGGTTTTGATGCTGAATACTTTTTATGGGCGCAGACAAGTAGAGAAGGCTACATAAGATGCCTAACTACAGGATGAAGTTTAAAATCCAACTGAAGCAGTCAGTTATAGCCTTTTTGGTAGGAGCATAGTCACAAAGTACTCAGGATACGTTCAGCTGAGCTGAAAATTTTGGAATCCAAGAATTATGTGGGAAACCAGATAAAAACAGCAAACGTATTTAAAAATGTGGTCAACCACTTAGGAAAAAGTCGATTAGAAAATGGGAGGATATAATATATATATATATGTATTCGTGCGATTGTACACTCAAGTGTATTCTAGCCCCTCTCTCTCTCTCTCTCTCTCTCTCTCTCTCTCTCTCTCTCTCTCTCTCTCTCTCTCTCTCTGTGTGTGTGTATATATATATATATATATATATATATATATATATATATATAATCAGCCCTCCATATCTTACATGAGTAGTAGCGATCTTATCGTCCATAACAACATGTCGAACAAAATGGCAGTCCACTTCAATGTGCTTTTGTTTCTTTGTGAAATATTAGATCATTTCAAATATGTATAGTGGCTTGATTATCGCACCATAATGTAGCCTAAGAACCTGACAAAATGCCAAATTCTTTTGGATGGATTTAACCATGTTTGTTAACCAAGGAAGAAGATACCGACGGTATCGTCGATAAACCGCTCAATTTACCGATATCGACCCAGCCCGGCACCGGTTCACGCAATTCTGCCATTGCTCCCACAAAAATCGGTAAACCGGTCGGTTTACCGGTAAAACCGGTTGATTTCGACAATATTTGGGGGGTCAGTGTAAAAACTCCAACTTATAGGCGATATCGACGGTATGCCGCCTCGGCATACCGCTATTTGCAATCTTGTGACTGCTGCTGCTGCTAGAGTGAAGAAAGTTGGAGATTTTCTTCCTTGGAGCTCAAATCGGCCCTAATCAAGGTATGTTTTCTTAATTTCTTTCATTCTTCATCATTTCCAACCCCTCTCCGATCTATTTCCTTCTATTTTCACCATAAAAGCTCTCCAAAAATCTCTAAATACACCCAAATCTTAGATCTACTTCAAAAAAAATAGGATTAATGCTATTTACAGTAGATCTATGATTATTATATGTAGATCTACTAATGTATAACTAGATCTACTACCCTTAATTAGTATTATCATATAATTTCACTAATTAATACTAAATTCGTAATAATATAATAAGTACTAGAAATAATAGGTATCTAACTTAGGTTTAGTAGAAGAAGTCGTACCAAATACCAATGTGAACAAATACAAACAAAAATATCATCATCATCATCATCTAAGCCTCAATCCCAACTATGTTGGGGTCGGCTACATGGATCCTTCGTTTCCATTCAGCTCTATCATGGGTCATATTCTGATTGAGATGTAGAGATTCAAAATCTCTCTTTATAAGCTCATCCCATGTTAATTTAGGCCTTCCTCTTCTTCTATTTATAGTGTTTGGCTCAATAGCATTGCTTCGTATAGGCGCACTAGTAGGTCTGCGTTGCACATGTCCGTACCATCTGAGTCGGCCCTCACGCAACTTGTCCTCAATGCTCGCCACCCCCACTTTATTCCTGATATAGTCATTTCTCAAACGATCTTTTCTTGTCTTCCCACACATCCATCTCAGCATACGCATTTCAGCCACGTTCATCTTGTTGAGACCTTGTTTCTTCACCGCCCAACATTCACTCCCATAGAGCATGGCTGGTCGTATAGTTGTTCTATAAAACTTACTTTTTAACCTGAGAGGGATCTTCTGATCGCATAAAACTCCAGTTGCACTCCTCCATTTCAACCATCCTGCAGTAATCCGATGACAAACATCATTTTGGACATCCCCGTCTGTTTGAATAATAGAACCTAAGTAACGAAATTTGTCACATTTTGGTATATCTACTCCGTCCAACTTGGCTCCATTCACACTGCGAGATTGGCTGAAATTGCAATGCATATACTCTGTTTTGCTCCTGCTAATCATCAATCCATTTGATTCCAATGCCTTTCTCCAACATTCAACTTTATCATTCAATAAAAATACAAACAAAAATATAATAATAATATTTATATTTTTCGTTTTTTATTTATTTAAAATGCTGAAAATAAAAAAAATCATTTTTTTGTTTTTTTTCTACAGAAATGTGTGTTAGTGTTATGTAAGATGGAATGAGTAAAGTTGTAATACATCACTTGACTTAATACTAGATAATTATCAGATTTTATAATTTTTAAATTAATTTCAGACTTTAATTTTTTTATTTAAGCCTTTTTTCTTGTTAATAAAAATCTTAAAAAATATTGTGTTTGATTCTATAAATACATTTAACATTTATACACCTAAAAGTGTTGTGTTTGATTCTATAATACATAAAATAGATTGATTTCTTGCAATTTAATGGGTTATTGATTTCATACACCTAATTTTTATTTGTTTTTGTCTTTTTGCAATGTCGACTTTTGATTTTTGAGAAGATGTCTTTAAGCGATGGTGAGGGTGTTGGGGCCGGTAATGTTGGAGCTAAGAATGTGATGGATTTTGCATGGAATCACTGCACGCCTCTTGACGACAATAGGGGAAAGAGAGTTTGCAATTACTGCAACAAGACAATTGGTGGAGGGGGGATTACTAGGTTCAAACGTCACACACATTACTGGTGGTGATAAAAATGTGGCAATGTGCCAAAGGTGTCCCCAAAGTGTTAGGGGTGATTTCAGGAATCTTATGGGTGCAAAGAAACACAAACAACAAAAGCTGAAGGCAGCTGACAAAGGTTATACAGATACATTATTCAATGTTAGGGGCACAGGTTCTTCTGCTGAATCAGATGATGACATTGCATATCCTCCTGATTGTGACACAACTTATTCACGTCGTGCGTATAGACGTGCCCTCAGAGATTCCTGCAGAGATGAGTGGGAAAGAGAGGAGGCAGCTTGAATTACAAGGAGGTATGGGCCATCTGGTGCAGGTGGAGACAGTGGTGCACGTATTCCTGTTGTTGACATGGATGACGATGAAGACAGAGTTGGTCGTGGTAAAAGGAAGAAAGGCGGCATTGATACACTTTTCCGTTCTGCTAGTGTGAGATTGAGCCATGTTGATGAGCCAGGGATTAGGAAGCATGAGGCTAGGCAAAAAGGCATCAAAGCAATGTTCACTGGTGCAAAAGAAAAGGTCGGCAAGGCAGTGGGTAAGTTCTTCTTTGCTCATGGTATACCTGCACATGTTGCAACTGAACCGTATCTGCAGCATATGGTAGATGTGATAGGGGATTCTGGGAGGGGCGCCAAGGCCCCCAGTTCATATGAATTAATGAACAAGTTTCTTCCCCTAGAGAAGAAGGATCTACAAGCATGGATTTTAGACCAAAAACATGTGGTCTGAATATGGTGTCACACTTATGTGTGATGGGTGGACTAGTGGCAATAGAAGACAAATTATCAACTTTCTTGTACATTGTCGTGGATCCACAATTTTTCTAGACTCTGTTGATGCTTCAGGTGAGGTCAGAAACCACAGGTACATAAAGAAACTAATGAAAACATACATGAAGCAGGTTGGTGTGGAAAATGTGGTGCAGATAGTTACTGATAATGGTTCTGCCTTCAAGAAGGCCGGGGAGAGTTTAATGAAGAAATATCCCATATACTGGACGCCATGTGCTGCCCACTGCATAGATCTCATTCTCAAGGACATTGGCTCAATTGATTTCATTAAATTTATTGTCATTGATGGTAGGTTGATCACAGGATTCATCTACAACCATTCTTTTTTGTTAAATGCAATGAGGCGACCTGAGTATTGTGGAGGTGATCTGATTAGAACAGGTGCAACTAGATTTGCAACAAACTTTCTTGCCTTACAATCATTAAAGTCCAAAAAGGATGGACTTAGGAGGCTCTTCAATGGAGTGGAGTGGACCTCCATGAAGGAGCACAATACCTCAGTTGGCAGAAGAATTGAGGAGTTGATTGCCAGCATACCTTTTTGGGATAAGGTTACTAGGGTGCTGCGAATAATGGAACCCATTGTCAAGGTATTGAGGCTGGTAGATGGTGACAAAACTGCAACAATGCCTTTTTTATATGATGCAATGACCTCAATGGTGGACAACATCAAAAAAGCAACTCCTAAGTCCAATGAGCAATACATCAGAATTTATAAGAATCGTTGGACAAATATGCTTTTGCATCCTCTACAAGTCGGAAACGAGATTGCTTATTACTGGATGATGAAAAAAAAGAATACAGGGGGCTCTCTTTTATAAGACAAGAGAGTACACAGGGTTTAGAGATAACCCATGTGGGATAAAGAGTACACAATAGTAAAAGAGAAAAGGGCATTAAGAAAAATACACTAAGTACAGAAAAGCAGTAAAATGTATATACTAATACTCCCCCTCAAGCTGGAGCGTAGATGTCAATCATGCCCAGCTTGGATGTCATAGTAGCAAATCTCATCTTTGGAAGAATCTTTGTGAAGATGTCAGCCACCTGGTCAGAAGTATGGATGTAGGGAGTAGATATTTGGCCAGATAAGATAGCTTCGCGAACAAAATGGCAGTCCACCTCAATGTGTTTAGTTCGCTCATGAAAAGTGGGATTACTGGCAATAAACGTAGCAGCTTTGTTATCACAATACATTGGAATAGGAGAGGAGTCAGAAATACCAAAATCCTTCAACAGGCTCCGAATCCAGAATAGCTCACAAGTAGTATGCGCCATGGCGCGATGTTCAGCTTCAGCACTAGAGCGAGCAACCACCGTCTGTTTCTTGCTTCGCCAAGTAACAAGGTTTCCTCCCACAAATGTACAGTAGCCAGAAGTGGATCGTCGGTCAAGCTTGCTCCCAGCATAGTCAGAATCAGAATAACCAAGGAGTTTACAGTGACCATGTTTCTTATATAGCAAGCCTTTCCCAGGAGAGCTCTTCAAATATTTAAGAATGTGGCAAACAGCATCCCAGTGACATTGTCGGGGTTTATCCAGATATCTACTAACAAGCCCGACAGCAGAAGTAATATCAGCTAGTGTAATAGTCAGATAAATAAGCTTACCAATCATGCGTCGATATTGATGATGGTCAGGATAGGCAGGAGAGTTCTCATCATCCCAGTCAGTATTTGGATCCAGAGGTGTGCTAGCAGGCTTAGCACCTAGAAGTCCAGTTTCAGAAAGCAGATCCAGAACATATTTGCGTTGAGACAAAGACCAGAAGAGGACCGCGAAACTTCAATCCCAAGAAAATACCGCAGAGAGCCAAGGTTTTTGGTAACAAAGTGTTTCTCCATATAGCACTTGGTAGCCTGAATGCCTGCAGGATCACTTCCTAAGAGAATGATGTCATCAACATATACAATAAGGATAACAATGCCAGCAGTAGTATTTTTGACAAAAACAGAGTGATCTGACTAGGAGCGTCTAAATGAAAATTTCTGAAGAATAGTACTCAGTTTATCAAACCAAGCACGGGGACTCTGTTTCAAACCATAAATAGCCTTCCTCAGCCTGTAGACCTTAGAGGACTCCCCTTGAAGCACAAATCCCGGGGGTTGTTCTATGTAGACCTCCTCATGTAGGTCCCCATACAGAAAATTCACTTCTGTAGAAAATTCACTTCTGAGCAGCGCTTCCAGCGGGAGTCGAACCTGGGACCCTTCGTGAGGGGCCCCGAGCTGCGACTAGCTGGGCTACTGCTCGCCAGCTTGCCATTTAGTCTTAGCTTGCACCATTTCATGGAACGTTGCCTACTCAGCCAAAGCTGAACCATCCTTATCACTGATGTTCATAAATGTAGTTCTAAGATCTTACCTTACTGGGAAAACAATAAGATGGAATATTTTAAGCACTAATGCAGTAAGGTGAGAGAACACCTGGTGTGGTCACATAGCTAAAGCCCCATACTACCCATCTTCTCTTATGTCAGTTCAAGTCATGGTGATCATTAACACACATAGGGATAGTATCTTTGTCAACCCTACCTATTGTAGAATTACCACACCAATAACACTCACTTCCCCTTGTGAGATAAACCTTGACACTCAGTGATAGTAAAATATTAGGAAGTGTGGGCTATAGCCTTCTATGCCACACAAGACACAACTAAGGCCTCATAAAGTTTGAGGCTTACACTTCATCACAAGTGGATAAAACACTTGTACCATGTCATACGCTTTAAAACTTCACTCATGAGAAATGAGTCACACTATGAAATTTTTAAAATTATTTATTGAATATAGATGAAGATGTAGAATGCTCATTCAAATGAAAAATGATGCTTCAAATATTGACTATGGAGGTAACATATGTTACAAGGAGGCTTGTGGAGTATTACAAGGAAAATATAAGAGATCTAGGCATGGTTTTCATTGATCTAAAAGGGCATATCATCAAAGTAACAAGGAAGTTATTTGGTAGCTCTGGAATATATAAAGGTCTACGGTGCAAAATAATTGACTTACGGTGCAAAATAATTGACTTAATCAAAACATGTATGATAGGTTGACTGTTTATATTAAGATTGAATAACGGAAGTTCCGACTGCCTAGATTCTTATAACATGTGTACATTGTGGCCATCTTTGAGTTCCTAATTATTTGTTTAAGATATGGATAAGCCAAAAACACATACTCATGGTCATACTCCTTGGTGTACACTATTTCTTGTTTATATTGAGTGATGAATTAAAAGATAAAGTGGACTGGAAGCTCGAATAGTAAAATATTATTTGAAAAAGTAGAGGTTTTTAACTAACTAGAAAAAAAACAAAGGTAATGCATCACAATTCTAGCCTCGAGACGAATAGAGGGTGAACTAAGTTGGATGTAGTCATGTCCAGAAGTATGATATGTTTTCTCTAATGGGGCTCTAGTATTAATTATGGGTGTGAGGTTGAAACTTGAAACCATTTTTGGCCAGGAACTAGCTTTAGCCCAATGCTAGGCCAATTAAACCTTCAATCAGGTAAGTCATTACCTCGTCAAAGACATGTTGGGTCTTATTATTTTTGTCATTACTCCACTAAAAGGCCATGTGACTTATGGTAACACCCTTCTCCCCAAGTGTGATATCCCAAAATTTTGGAATATTCACTTAATAAGTTTTCAAAATGTGTGTAGTGTTGCAAAACCATTAATTGGCTGGCTTGATTTTACATTTTTTACGTTTAACAATTCATCATTTATTACTTTCATAATTCATATCATAGATCACACAGCCGCACGCAAAACCATCATTTCGCTCGCTTGATTGTGAATGTTTCTATGTTTCATAACTATACTTTCATAAAGTAGATAAGACGGAGGTACACACACATTGTGTCCCAAATTATGACACACACACACACTACAACCCAAAGTATGATATGTTTCTTTAATGGGGATCCAACATTCATTATGGGGCGTGAGATTGAAACCCGTTTTTGACCAAGAACTAGCTTTAGCCCAGTGACAACATGTTTAATCATCGATCTGGTGAGTCGGCCCTCATCAAACACGTCAGGTTTTACTATCTTTGTTTTTGTCCCACTAGATGGCCATATGTGACTTATGGTAACACCCTTCTCCCCAAGCCCAATATCCAAAATTTTGGAATTTCATTTCATTGGTATTTTAACTTGTAGTGTATTGCCCAGCTATTAATTAGCTCGCTAAATTTTAAATGTTGTTGAGTTTCATAATTCATCATCTAATATTGTCATATAAAAAGTTAGACAAGGAGACAAAAATAACTAGCTCACTTGATTTTGATTTTGAATTTTTTTTCTATTTCATAATTCAGCATTTTACTTGCATATAGTAGATGAGACAGACATGCGCACCTGCAAGCACACAGGCAGCATGTGGTGCCACGCACATGCGCACACACACAACTGACAAAGAGAGGTCAACCTTGATTGAAAACCTAAGGCCCGTAAGCTTTGTCCGATCAAACTCATGTCTGGGTCAGCAGATCTTGTCCAGCCTAGATAACTTGGGCATGTTCAACCTAAACAGGTGCACCGTGGGTAAGAGTAATGTTAAACGTAAGATAATTAGACCTATAATAACCTAGGGAGGGTTGATAACAAGAGATCTGGCTTCATCAAATATCAATGAGAATAGGAGATCTTATTAAATTGGAAGGGGAAATAAAAAGATTCATAGAACCAACTAATATGGTTGGGATTGAGGATTGCACGATGGTAGTGGTGATGGTTATACATCTCCTTAATTTAGGAAGGGTTGCTGACCTCGTGTTTGTTACTCAAAAGAAATAGAAAAGCAAAAACATATTGACTCGTTAGTTGAGATTTGATCTATTTCCAATTCACACCATCGCCCAGCCCATATGAAATTCTGTATCAATGGTAACCAAAATGAGAACATACCTAGCACGAATTCCCAGATACACATGCGGCCGGTATGTTCCCCAGTACAAGCTCTCCTTATGTTCTCCTTGAAACTGAAATGCCAGAAAGTCCAGAGAATCATAATGCCGCTACAAATAATATTGTTCACTAGCTCAAGCGCAGAAACCTGTGGGAGATCCATCATCTTTGGCGCGTCCAGCGGCGTCACCACCCTCTTGAGTTCACTCCCCTCTCCCGGTCTCGCCCGTCTGTAAAAGTAAATCCCCGAAGCAACAAGCAGCAACATTGCAAGCAGGAGCCCCAGCGGTGTTCGGATGAAGGACTTCATCTTGTGCAAAGTACGGCGAGGCCTCTCCCGCGCCTTCGCGGCGGCCCTCTGCGCCGACTCTACATAGTTGGGAGCGTGGGGTTCGACACTGGAGGATGGTTTTGCTGGCCTCCTCCGGCCGCCGCTCGTCATGGGGAGCTCAAACGAGGGATGTAAACCGATCAACAAGTGTGGAAATGGAGCTTGCTGTTAGATACTGGATTCAGGGGTTTAGATTTGTTACAAAGAGAACGTTCGCTTGACCTTGACTTCAGTGCAAACAATCAAAAATATTAGATACAAGAAAACAACTTTTTCACATGAATCGCATTATGACCAAATATATATCAAATGATAACTAAGAAATTCTTTACATACTCTCCACGTTTTAAAAAAATGCCTTGACACAAGCTACAAATTGAGATCGAAAGACAAAATTTGAAGACGTTGATGATGGCAGATAACATTTCTATTTATAATATTTTGCATGCGACGTAAGAGAGAAAATGAATCATTAGTTAACACCCCAAAGATATCAAAGTAAATAGCAGAAAATGGTAGTTGTTTGCTTCACAGGCAATACCATATTTGCAAATTTTATGTGCAGCCGTATCACAAGTTGTCTATCATGCCTTGAAGCTAGTAGGAACCTCACTAAGATCAACGCAAGTATGTTTGTCATTGGTCAAAAAATATAACAAGATATCAGCAGGTTTCTGAGTGTGGAAATTATCGTGAACCAAGAAAGGCAATTGGAGGTTCTTTTATCCCAACACAAGAAAGAATGTCAAAGAGGGTGTCTCAAACAACATCATGGTGAAATTTAAAATCAGGACGGACTCGACAGTGTACGGCACAGTCATCGAAAGGATCAAATTCTGCATAATGGTAAAGTGGGCAACGCTCATCGCCATGATATAGTGTGATTAAAAGACGGTAAAGTGGAATAGATCGATATTCAACTAGAGTCATGGATAATCTCAAATCATCAATAGGAACAGAGAGAAAAAAATCTTGTGCATGGTCGGTTTGTAGGAAAGTAAGAACAACATGTTGTCGTGGAGTCGGCCTAGAATCCTTGAAGCGGTGGAAGACCATTTTGTAGTAGGCGTCTGCTAATAGAGACTATGTCTTTGGAGTGGCTGAAGGCCAACTAGACATCTTGAACCAACAAAAGGATAGTAGAAGATTGCATAAGGACTCATGAGCAGTATCAAACATGCTGCCAACAGAAATGGGGCTAGCCTCACGGAGAATATGGTCATGAAGCTCCAAGGTGTGAACATATAGATAAATGCGGTCCATTGTGTGAGGTTTTAAAATCACTAATGATTGGACGAGAAACTTTAAACATATAAATAAATGTAGCCTTTGTTTGATTCTAGTGATACACATTCATGTATGCCTAATTTAGTTTGCTAGAGTTTTAATCATTCTTGTAATTTTGTATCTACTATATATTCAATATCTCGCCTCTAGGAACTTCCCTATATAAATTTCATACGTGGAGGCCATTTCGGGATGGCTTAGGAATATATAGCACCAATGTGATTAATTAGAAGAGTGATTCGGATGAAAAAGTATAAATAATCTAGTAGATGCTCCTCATACATATACGGGACATCTAGGATCTATCTTGGTGTTTCGGGATCCTATTTTGCGAGGCACTGAAATTTGTAACGTGGACTAAAATTTTACTATGCTTTAAATCATGTTCATTTTATTTTTCGACATCAATTGTTTTGCTTTTTAATATAAGGAAATTGTCCCCCCTAAACTCTAACATGATTTGATAAGTGTTCTTTCTAACAAACCAATTGAAGACATAAAAGGTAACCTTAGTATGACTATTAGATTAAAAAAATCAGTTTTTAGGTATTTGAAATCTTATCATGATCAGCTTTTTTTTCTTGATATTCCTATTGATGGGTTAGGCGTACATGTCACTAGTACAGTGTAGTACTATCTTTAGGGTTCTTCATATGATTCTTTATTTCCCATTTTATGAGATATGTTCAATTTATCTCTAGGCATGCTTGGTCCCTTTTTGGGGGCATATGATTCATTGCATGGAGCTCTTAGGCTTCAAGTACAGAAATGATCTTGTTAGAGATATTTTCTATGATGTCATCATATATGCATGAGTTTTTGTTAAGGAAGAATTACTTGTGAACTCTTTAACCGTAAGAGGGAAAACTGACACTTAGATGGGCTCATATCATAATTTTTGAATGGGTTGGAGGGACACATGAATGTTAGATATGACGTGTTTTTTCACAGATGGCTTGAGAACCGATGGCTTGAGAACTATGACTTTTACTGTAAGATAGATGCCCTCAAAGCTACCTCATCAAAGGTGCCCAATCATGAGAAAGCATATATAGACAATCATCATATGTGTATATCTTTTGGGTTCGATCTTTTGGTTTCCTAACATCAAAGGATGTGCAGCTCCTTATAGGGTCTAAAATAATGTCTAGTAATGTTATAGCCTCAAAGTCTATAGATATAGTATTTTAGAGGATTATTTTGACATTATAATGGAACTGGTAGCGCAGTTGGTTGTCTATCTTCCATCCATCTCAATATAAATATAATTTTCTCTATATACACTCTAGTATAAGTTTGGGATACATGGTACTTTGAGTTAATTATTTGTTTTCTCTTCTCAATTAAAGGCATATCCTAATATAAGTTTATTTTGGAACTCCATAAAGGCCATATAACCATTTTGTCATACTTATTAACAGTTTCTCTAAGTTATACTAACCTATAATAATTTCTCCGGATTATACTAGATATTGTCTTGTGAATGGAAGAAATGGTCTTATCCCCTCTCCAACAAGTCTCTAATATTCCAACCTAAGGTTGAGATGGAATGTGCCATGCCATATATCCTTTTGTATTATTTGCCAGATAGTTGGTAAAAAAGTATGGCTGCATTGATTTTCATGGAAAAACATGATCCTAGATAAGCCTATGAATATCATTTTCATCACTAATTGGGTCATAAAGTGATGAGAAGAGTGCCATTATCAATTGGAAAGGCTAATAAGATAGTAGGAAAAGGATGCCATTGTTAGTTGTCTACTATATTACGGTCAGAATCATTTGGGGCTGGTATAAATGCTTGGAGGTAATAAATAAACTCATTATTCATTTCTTTAATATTTACTCATATTCCCTCTTGTAAAAAAATAAATTTAACCTTGTAGCGTTACTTTGATCTGAGAAACACACTACAAAAGAAGGTATACATACTAGTTGATAGAGCTAAAGGAACAACTACAAGAAGTCTCACATATAAAATTATTAGCCAATTCCATCTTGACGTGCACTTTCCTTGTTTACTAAAAAGAGAATGAATGTCTAGGGTTGAAGGTTGATTAGAAGAAAATGGATAAGGTTATAATCTATAAAAGTACTCATATTATGGGTAGATTGACTTGTTTAGTCACTTGAAAGAAACTAATATATCTTAAATATCAGTCAGCACCGTGTTATCATCAACTAGGGATTAAGGGCAACAATCTTACAAAAAAATGTTCTTACAATAGGCTATGTCCTTTATGAGTTTTTTGTATTGCATTTATAGTTACATGTTGTAATTGTTGGATCTAGGGCTCTAGGGGGTGAATAGAGCTTAAAAATTCTCACAAGATAATTTAGACCTTCAAATTATATCAATCAAAACTAATAGCTTAAGAGAAATTTGAAGTCCTAACTAAGAAAGCATAGCAAGGATGAGAGAAATTGAAACATGCACTTGGACAAGGTAGCTTAGAGTGGTCCCACTCTCCAAACTAGGAGAGAGTCAATACACTACCTAGAGAGGTCAACCTCTAGGACTTTGCAATCTGTGTATACTTATATTCATTCACAAGAGATACAAGGAGACCACCATACATCCAAGGACTTACCTATTCAAGACAAGAGTCTTCCACCTACACAAGGACTTACCCACTTGATTAAGATGTCCTCTCCTTCAACAATGACTTACCCACACTTGCATCAAGTCTTTGGCCTTGAAGGAATTTGCCCACTCTTCTTGAATCTTGGCCTTGCCCTTCTCCTTCACCTAGAGAAATCCTCACCTCTTCTTCAACCTTGAAGAAGAAAAGCAACAACTTCACCTTCGCTCAGAGTATCTTGCTTCAACCTTATCTTCATTGAGAAAGGGGGTAGGGAAGATGGAATAGAATGAGAGATTTACAAGCACATGGAGGTAGCTCTCTTACAAATGGCCTAACTCACTCATGATCATGAAATACTTTGTAAATGAGAGAGAGAAAGGGGCTCAAGGAGTTGTAACACACTCAACTACAACAAGGACTTAGAATAGCATGAATGAGCAAACTTGGAATGAACTCCAAGGGGTCCTATTTATAGCTAGGGGTGTTTCCTTGAGTGTGGGATCACTTAAGGGCAAAATATAGCCATTTTTCAAGTTACAACAGATATATTCTTGCTCAAAACAACTCTCCAACGATTATAATCACTTTTTCTATGTTTTATAGTACAGTACATTCAGTCGAGTTTCAATAAAGGTAACTCGAACGATCCACTAAGTGACAAAGCCAGTTTTCAAACTATCGGTCGAGTTTGTCCTGGGAAACTCGACAAACTCAACCGATGAGTCAAAATCAAATTTTCTTAGTTGATCTATCGGTCGAGTTTTGTGAGTGTGCAACTCGACCGATTGGTCATCTGTAGAAAATCCATCACTAGATCGGTCGAGTTTCCAACTCGACCAATAAACAACCTGTGACAAATTTTCTAATTTGACTTTTGAGTGACTAAATGTTGGAATTAAGTGCCCCTAATTTGTTCTCATCTTAGTTTCAAGTCCTATCATCAATACAAGTGATTACAAAATTAATCTAAGGTCATTTGGAGTGATTTACCAAAACATGCACTTGCATTGCTTTTGACTTGAACTTGAACAAACTAGGGCTTGCGTAATTTGATCCTTTTCATGTACCTAAAGCCTGAGATCAATCTTGAACAAACATATTAGATATGTAAGAATGGAATGGTTAAGTCATTATTAAAATATGGGCAATGTATAACTCTCAAGTCAACATTCTCCCCCTTTTTGACAATGACAAACCATTCCTCAATAATATTGAAAATGATAAGTAAAGTTATACCTTTGCCTTGTGAATTGTAGGGGGGTCATGATTTGAACAATGTGAATTGCTCCCCCTCAATCTATGCTAACTCTTACATGCATAGTTAGTCTATCTACACAAAGCAATATGACATATATACTATATGGTCCTTTAGCAAGTCACGTGATAAAGCATATAATGAACAAGAAAAAGATCATATAGATAATAAAAGCAATATGGTGGAGCTTCAAAACATTGAACTTCTCTCCCCTTTTGACATTATCAAAATGGAAGGGGGTAGAAGAGCACAGAAACAAGTCTTCTCCAAGAACAACCAAACATACATCCACAACATGAAATATGCAATCTCAAAGCATACACCAAACAGAGACGAGAGAAACAAGCAAGCTAAGTCATAATAAAAAGTATGGTAAACATGGCACCAACTCATGAGATATAGTAAATCAAAGAGTAACTATACAAAGGATTAAAATTACAACTCAGAGAGCATGTCCTCAGAGACAAATACAAACCAAAATGATGAAAACATGATGATAAATAGTACAACTCAGAAAACGTGCCCATATGTTTTTAGTACAAAATAGCCTAGAAAGATATATATGATCAACATCTAGACTAAAAACTATAAAATCTAAACATCTAGATCATCTATGTCCACATCATCAACATCAGCATCCAAGGCCTCTGGCTCATAGTCATCATCTTTGTCTGAAGGTGCAACAACATTACCTTTATCACTAGAGTCACAAGCAAAGCCATCATCAGAACCATCATCACCATCTCCATCCTCAGAAACCTCATCATCATCAGCAGCAGCTTCCTCATCAGCCTGATCTGGCATCTCCTCATCGATAGAGGAATCAAAACCACGATCGGGTCAACGGGCATTCTGCTCAGCCCAAGACATGCCAAGGGCATGCAGCTCATTGACCTAAGGGAAAAAGGGAGCATAAGTACCAAGGCCAGCAAGCAAGGTGGCTAAAGGGCTAGCAAGAAGAGGCAACACTCCAGGGGTAGATCTACCAACAACAAAGGGTGTAGCAGTGGAAGCAGTAGGTGGAGGGCTTGGGTAAAAGTGATCATATACACATGATGCATAGTCACCTTCAGGGTAAGGTTGGTAGGTAGGATAAGGGTGTGCACAGGATAGGTTCATCTTGGACATGATGGAACAAAGATCTTGATGCATGTGCTCCTAAACCTGAAGGTTATATGCACATCATGTATCCCGTGAGAGTTTCATTCGATACATAGAACGAGGTGCGGGAGGGTCAGGAAGGTTGAGGTGGTGGAGGTGCACGGGGGGAGGTAGAGGTGGAGGCTTCAGATGTGGTAGAGGAAGGGATGGGCATAGAGTTCTAAAGTGTGATCTCACTAATGCAAACTCCTTTCCAAGCAGGTTTGTAGTGAAGGTCATGGAAAAGAGATTTTCCAGTGGCAACTTGAAAAAGACCACAGACCAGGGTAGGGTAGGGTAGGGTGGGTGGGTGTCACAGGTGTTCTTGCCAGAGTCAAAATAGGTCAAGTGGTGAAGGACGTAATGAGATCATTTGACTCTGATGTTCTTCAAGAGACAGAACATAATCACTATAGTGTTTTCTGCAATTTCAGTCTGATTTTTCTTTGGATGAATATTGCAGTTAACAACTAGGGCGAGTATGCGGTTATTGAGATCTAAGGCGGAGGAGGGAAGGGTACACTTCTTCCTATAGGGAAACTGAGGCTTCTTCAAGTATTTGTGAATATCAAGAAGAGTGAGATCATATTTCTTGTAGAAGGCCTTAGGGTCAACTAGGTCGAAATACTCAGGGTGGTCCTTCCTCCAAGTATCATTCACCTCAGTACCTGAGAAGAAGATGTTTAGGGTATCCTCAAAGACTTGAAATTTCTTCCCGGCAATCATGGAAGTGAGGACTACTTGAGCATTAGGTGGGGGTACGAGTGTGTCATAATTCCATTACAAGTTAACATATAATTCATGAACGACTTTCGTGCTTGTGATGGAATTGTTGTAGCACGCACGTTCGACACATAAGGTAGAGAGGTGGTGATTGTATAGAAACTCATCTACTTGATCGATAACCCTTTGTCTACGTGGGGTTGGCTCAAAAAGGGTACGAAATAGAAAGGGGTTCCTAGGAAGGAGCTCCTTGTACCTATTAATAGCCTCATTGGAGATTAAAAAAAAAGTATCGTTGAAGGGTATGAGACGCTGGTTGGAAGCGGAAGATGTTGTTCTAGCTGGGGCCGCTCTCTTTCTCCTATTTGACGCCATGAAGACAAAATGAGAAGGATTGAAAGAGAGAAAATGATTGAAACACCACAACAAACCAACCACACACCTAGGGTTGATGGGAAAGAGGTCAAGTAAGGTTGATCTATGTGGAACTAGGGCTGGGGAGAGGAAGGTCGGGACTAGGGTTGAGAGCTTGAGAGAGCTAGAGGTTGGATGGATTGGTTTTTCTCTAGTTGAGAGGGAGAAAAGTCGGCTGAACCTAACTTATGTTTGCTCTAGCCCCGGCCATTGGTCGAGTTCTATGACTCATAAACTCGATCGATTGTCTCTTTAAAAAATCTCTTGGCCACTGATCGGTCGAGTTGGCAACTCGACCGATAGTCCACCTGAACCAACTTTAGAAATCTTAATTTCTAGCCATTAGAGTGCTAATTAAATTTATTTTTCAAGTCCATTTTGCATTTTAAACATACTTAGGCACATATCACTCATCATTGGGTACTATTTTGCGATAAAACAAGCGTTTGTGAAAAATAACCAAAAATAAGAGAAAAACAAGGCAAAAAGAACATGAAAGCTGATTTTTAGCATATTAGCAAGAAAAGGTTATCAAAACATAAGTAAAGCATATAGGATAGATTACAACTAGCTAGAAGGCATGTCAAATTCATTCCAGGTAGTTATGAGCAATTTAGATCTAATAAACTTAAATTGCTCTCTAGCTAGAGGTTTAGTGAAAATGTCTATCAACTGGTTTTTTGTGTCCACATGCGTGATATAGATATCCTTTTTGGCATGTGATCATGAAGAAAATGATGTCGAACCTCTATATGCTTAGCTCTACTATGCAAGATAGGAGTATATGACAAGTTAATTGCACTAGTATTATTACAATAGATAGGAGAAGCATCAAAATGAATGATAAAGTCTTGGAGAATTTGCTTCATCCATAGGGGGGCACAACAACTCCCGACTGCAATGTATTCAGCCTCAGTAGTTGATAATGCCACTATGCTCTATTTCTTGGAAAACCAAGACACCAAGCATGGTCATAGGAGAAAGTAATTGCCACTTGTGCACTTTCTATCAATCAAGCATCATGTGTAATCCGCATCACTATAAGCTATAAGAGAAGTCCCTTGACTTGGGATGCCATAGTCCAAATTTTGGGATTTTGGCTATGTACCTTAAAATCCTCTTAACATCTATAAGATGTGATTTCTTGGGATTTGATTGAAAGCGAGCACACAAGCCAACACTACACATTGTATCAGGTCTAGAGGTAGTTAAGTAAAGTAAACTTCCAATCATACCTCTATAGAGCTTCTCATCTACCTTCTCACTTTCTTCATCTTTATCAAGTTTGGCAGTGCTTGACATGGGTGTGTCCATGGGCTTGGCATTCTCCATCCCAAAGCGCTTAAGTAGCTTACTTGTGTACTCACCTTGGTTGATGAAGTTCCCATCTTTAGTTTGCTTGATTTGAAAGTCGAGGAAGAATGTGAGCTCACCCATCATACTCATCTCAAATTCACTCTGCATAAGATCACTAAACTCTTTACAAAGATCAAAGTTAGTTCCACCAAAAATGATATCATCAACATATATTTTAATGATAAGAAAATTGTTACAAGTGTGCTTTAGAAACAAGGTAGAATCTACTTTGCCCATGACATACCCATGATCTAACAAAAAGTTCTTTAGTTTCTCATACCAAGCTTGAGGTTCTTGTTTGAGTCCACGGAGAGCTTATTGCAACAAATAAACATGGTTATGTAAACTATCATGTTCAAAGCCCGAGGGTTGTGCAACATACACTTCTCAATTGTACCATTCAAAAATGTACTTTTAACATCCATTTTATAAATAAGAAAGTTTTATAACTGGCAAAAGCAAGAAACATACGAATGGACTCAAATCTATCTACATGTGCATATGTTTCATCAAAATATATACCTTTTTATTTATTGTAGCCTTGAGCCAATAACCTTGCTTTGTTCCTTACTACTTTGCTACTTTCATCTAGCTTGTTGCAGTAGACCCACTTGGTGTCAATGATCTTTCTATCACTTGGTCTTGGTACTAGGGTGCATACTTTATTCTTTTCAAATTTCTCCAACTCTTCTTGCATGGTTAGGATCCATTCATCATCCCCAAGAGCTTCTTTGATGTTCTTTGGCTTGAGTTATGAGATGAAGGTGTTGTTGGCTTGTTCTTTGTTTAATGCAGCCCTTATCTTCACTCTTTCAAATGGATCACCTAAAATTAGATCTTTTGGATGATTCTATGCAAATTGGGGAGTTGGATCCTTCTTTTCTTCATCTTTCTCTTCTTCTTGAGTGGCCACCTCTTTTCCCTTTTGGGTGTGTTGAGTTCTTTTAGAATAGGAATTACCTCACCTGCAACATCATCATTTGGAACAATATATTTAGGAACAAAGGGGTTAGTATCAATAAACTTAACATTTATAGATTCTTCTACTTTAGAAAGTTCAACATTAAACACTCTATAAGCCTTGCTAGTAGTTCTATATCCAAGAAAGAAAGCCTTGTAAAATTTTGGATCAAACTTGTCGAGAGAATCTTTTATATTCAAAACAAAACAAGGACATCCAAAAACATGGAAATACTCTATAGAAGGCTTTCTACCATGCCATATCTCATAGGGGGTTTCTTTAAAGAAGGATATGTAAAAACCCAATTTTGCACAAAACATGAGATACTAACGGCTTCAACCCAAAACTTCTTTGGAGTATCACACTCTAAAATCATGGTCCTAGCCATATCCTGTAGTGACCTATTCTTCCTCTCAACAACCCCATTTTGTTGAGGTGTTCAAGGTGAAGTGAAGTTATGTGCATAGCCAGATTCTTCACAAAACGTTCAAAAAGGTCATTTTCAAATTCTCTCCCATGATCACTACATATGGAAATGATTCATCAAGAAGCTTCGTTCTCAACTTGTTTGCAAAAACTAGAGAAAACATCAAGTGTATCACTCTTGGAAATGAGAAATAAGTCCAAGTATATCTAGAGAAATCATCGACAATAATAAGGCAATACTTGGAACCATGAAGCGATTGAGTTCTCATTGGTCCAAATAGATCAATGTGAGGAAGTCCAAGAGCTCTCTTGGTACTAAGAACTCCTTTGGATTTGAAGGAGGACTTGGTTTTCTTTCCTTGGGTACAAGGTTGGTATTCCTCATCCTTTTCAAAATTCAATTTGGGAAGTCCCTTGACCAAGTCCTTTTTGCTCAACTTCTTCAATTGATGCATATTTACATGACAAAGTTGATGATGCCAAAGAGAAATATCATTTGAATTGACTACTAGGCATCTACTAACAACAAGCTTAATAGAGTCAAGTACAACTACATAAAGATTACCACTTCTAGTTTTCTTATATGACTTGATAGGTGAGGGAATCTAGAATCAAGCATTCAAAATAAGTAAATATCACAAGGTAACCATTATCACATAATTGACTTACACTAATTAAATTGTGATGTAGGCCATAAAAAAAAGAACATTCTTGATACACAAGGATTCACCTACATCACCCTCACCTTTAACCTTACCTTTCTTGTAGTCCCCAAAGGTAACCGAACCTCCTTTCTTCTTAGTGAAGTTATTGAAATGGCTTATATCACCTATCATGTGCTTAGTGCAGCCACTATCAACAATCCATCTACCTTTTTCCAGCAAGAAAGGAGAGTGTTAGTTGCCAACTCAAACTTTAGGATCCAGAGTTATCTTGGGGACCCATTTCATCTTTGGGTTGGTCCCCTTAGGCTTGTAAGGACAATAAGTAGAGTAATGATCATCAAACTTGCAATGAGAACAAATCATAGGGTTCTTAGTGCCAGAAGACTCTCTAATGAAAAAGGAGGTTTCCTTACTCTTTTTCTTACCTTTGTCTTTTTTCTTTCCCTTAGGTGCTCCCCCTACAAATCCCAAACCACTAGTACCACTTTGTTTGGTAGAATGGTCAAGGATTTTATTAAGGGAGTTTTTCCCTTTGAGAAATTTTTGCAGAGAGGCTCTAAGTCTATGATTTCATGATTAAGAGATATGATAGTAGAAGACAAACTAGCAAGATCATCTCTAGCATGAACAAGGTCAACCTCCAAATATAGGGCTTTAATTAAATAAGAATCTTTCTCAAGAGAGATAAAAGAAATATCATTACTAGGAAAGATAGGTCTAGAAGATAAATCATTAACTTGACCAAGTAACCTATCATTTTTATATTTAAGCACTTGAATTTCCTTAAGATAAACATCCCTCTCATCCCTACAAGCATCAACAATGAGTTTAAATTCAGCATTTTCAGTTTTAAGAGCTTCAAGCTCATTTATGCACTATTGGTTATCTTCCTTATGAGTTTCAATGTTCTTAAGATAAACATCATTCTCTACTTCAACTCCATTATATTGGATCTCAAGATCAAGATATTGGCCTTGCAAGTTATCAATGCTCTCAAGATGAGTTTTCTCATTTAGCTCAAAATTTTCAAGTTTAGCAGACAAATCATCAATAATTTTTCCTAACCTTTTTCTTTTAGATTTACATTTAGAAAAAGAAGAATGGGTAGAAACAAGCATATCAATAAGAGTTTCCTTAGATAACTCATGCAAGCTTACCTCACTTATCTCACCAATTTCTTCACTTGTAGAGGCCATGAGTGCAAGGTGGCACTCTCCATCTTCTTCGAAGATAAATCCACTTGAAGATGATTCCTCCCAAGCTGCATGAGCTGCATTCTTGTGTCTTTTCTCCTTCTTTTCATTGTCTTGTACTTGCTCTCCTTCTTTTACTCTTCATCCTTTTTGGAGCTACCCTTGTGGTGTGACTTTCTTGATTTAGGACATTCACTCTTGTAGTGTCCCTTTTGTCCACACTAGTAGCATCTAGGAGTAGAGGAGGAGGATTGCTTTCCCTTAAAGTGCTTGCCCTTAGTGTAGTTAGCTTCATGCTCACTAGGGTCATCATCTTCACTAGAGGATGAGGGAGATGTCTGACAAGTAAGTTGTTGTTGAAGGATGATAACCTCCACTTGTGCTTTGAAGGCACTATCTTTGATCTTCTTAGCTTCCTTCTCTTCTTGCTTGGCTTCTTCTTCTTTCTTATCAAGCCTTGGCTCATGAGCTTGGAGGTTGCCAATGAGCTCTTCGGTTGGGATGTCACCAAGGCTCCTCACTTCTTCAATGGATGTCACCTTTGACTCCCATCTCTTTGGTAGAGTCCTCAAGATCTTGGAGTTGATTACACCTCTATCCAAAGTGTTGCCCAAAGCAGCTAGGCCATTGATAATCACATTGAGCCTAGAGTACATCTCCACAATCTCTTATTTCTTTCCCATCTTGAAGTTCTCTAGAAGGCTGTTCAACATGTATATCTTAGCCTCCTTGACTTGCTTTGTTCCCTCACAGGTAATGCACTACTTATCCCAAATCTCATAGGAGACATCCCATGATTAGATGCGGTTGAACTCTGTTGGGGTAAGGGCTGCATAGGGGATGTTTATGGCTTTGGCATTGACCTAGGCTTCTTTTAGTATAGCTTTATTCCATGTTGAAACAGCTCTGGTTGGCTCCTTGTATGGTGTGACCATCACCTTCCACATATCAAAGTTCATCCCTTGAATGTAGAACTACGTACGCATCTTCCAATAGAGGAAGTTGGTGTCGTCAAAGACCGAAGGATGCATGGAGAAGCCTACCTCTAAGTTGAGTGAACCAAGTAGGTTTTCGCCCATCTTCTCATCTTGTGGGAGAGTGTTGAAGAAGATCCTTTTCTCTGATACCACTTGTTGGATTTGTCGCCCATCTTCTCATCTTGTGGGAGAGTGTTGAAGAAGATCATTTGCTCTGATACCACTTGTTGGATCTAGGTATCTAGAAGGATGAATAGAGCTTCAAAATTCTCATAAGATAAGTTAGACCTTTAAATTATATCAATCAGAACCAATAGCTTAAGAGCAATTTGAAGTCCTAACTAAGAAAGCATGGCAAGGATGAGAGCAATTGAAACATGTACTTGGACAAGGTGGCTTAGAGTGGTTCCACTCTCCAAACTAGGAGAGACTCAATCCAGTACCTAGAGAGGTCAACCTCTAGGACTTTGCAATCTGTGTATATTTATATTCATTCATAAGAGATACACGGAGAACACTATACATCCAAGGACTTTCCTATTCAAGATAAGAGTCTTCCACCTACACAAAAACTTATCCACTTGATCAAGATGTCTTCAGCCTTCAACAAGGACTTACCCACACTTACATCAAGTCTTTGGCCTTGAAGGAATTCACCCACTCTTCTTGAATCTTGACCTTGCCCTTCTCCTTCACCTAGAGAAGTCTTCACCTCTTCTTCAACCTTGAAGAAGAGCAACAACAACTTCACCTTCACTCAGAGTAGCATGCTTCAACCTTTTCTTCTTTGAGAAAGGGGGTAGGGAAGATGGAATGGAACGAGAGCTTTACAAGTACATGGAGGTAGCTCTCTTACAACCGGCCTAACACACTCATAATTATGAAATGCTTTGTAAATGAGAGAGATAAAGCGGCTCAAGGAGTTGCAACACACTCAACTATTGCAAGGACTTAGAATAGCATGAATGAGTAAACTTGGAATGAACTCCAAGGGGTCCTATTTATAGTTGGGGGTGTTCCCTTGAGTGTACAATCACTCAAGGGAGAAATATAGCCATTTTCCAAGTTACATCAGATCTATTCTAACCCAAAACAGCTATCCAATGGTTATAATCACCTTTTATGCATTTTCCATACAGTACATTCGATCGAGTTTCAATAAAGGTAACTTGACCGATCCACTAAGTGATAAAGTCAATTTTCAAACTATCAATTGAGTTTGTCCTGGGAAATTCAACCGATGAGTCAAAATCCATTTTTCTTAGTTTACCGATCAGTCAAGTTATGTGAGTGTACAACTCAACCGATTGGTCATCTTTAGAAAATCCATCACTGGATCAGTCGAGCTTCCAACTCGACCGATAAACATAACAATTTTCTAATTTGACTTTTGAGTGACCAAACGTTGGAATTAAGTGTCCCTGATTTTTCTCATCTTAGTTACAAGTCATATCATCAATATAAGTGATTACAAAATTAATCTAAGGTCATTTGGAGTGATTTCTCAAAATGTACACTTGTGTTGCTTTTGACTTGAAATTGAACAAGCTAGGGCTTGTGTAATTTGATCCTTTTCATGTACCTAAAGCCTGAAATCAATCTTGAACAAACATATTAGATACATAGGAATGGAATGGTTAAGTCATTATCAAAATATGGGCAATTTATAACTCTCAAGTCAGCAACATTCACCTTTTTTGTCTTTGCAATGTCTACTATAAGATTTTGTCGAAGATTTTGGCTAGTAGACTGCAGGTGGTTCTCCCTAGCATCATTGACAATGTGCCTTCATTAAAGGCAAGTCTATTAAGGATGATGTGCTTATTGCTAATGAAATCCTCAGTGAGTTTAAAAAGAAGAATTGTGATAATCTTTGTATTTAAGCTGACATATCCAAAGCCTACGATTCAGTAAGTTGGAGGTATCTCTTCTCCATTCTCTTCAGAATGGGTTTTTCTATTGAATGAATAGGTTGGATCGAAGCTATCTTTTGTTCTACATCCTACCAAGTGCTTGTTAATGGTGAACTGACAAAATTCATCAGTCCTTCCAATGGTGTTAGGCAAGGAGATCCGATTGCCCCTTATTTATTCGTTATTGCCATGCAAGGTTTATCTGAACTTTTCAAAGATAGTGTTGAGAAGAAAGACATTATTCTTGTTTCTGTCTCTAAGTGTTGTCACTGTTCTCATATTCTCTTCACTCATGACTTGATGGTGTTTGCTAAAGCTTCTGTTTCCAATGCTATTAATATCAAGAAAGTTTTAGATAAGTTTGGCAACATGTCTGGACTCAAGGTTAATAATGAGAAGAGCATGGTTTTTGTGGGTGGATCTAATATGGCTGACGACATCTCTAATAGTCTGGGGATAAGAATAGAAGAGATTGATGATACTAAATACCTTGGTATTCTTCTATTTTCGGGAAAGATCAGAAAAAAAAACATTGTGATAAACTCATCGATAGAATCAAGAAAAGACTTGAATGTTGGAAATGCAATATTTTATCCATGGCTGGTAGAGTTGAACAGATCAAAACTACTTTATCTTCTATGCATACTTATTGGGTCATGGCCTTCCCCATACCAAGTTCCACATTGGATGAGATTGACAGAATTTGTAGGGACTTCCTTTGGGGTCATTTTGAAAACAAAAGGAACCTTCACCTAATTAAATGGGATATTATTTCTTTGCCTAAATCTGAAGGTGGCTTGGGGCTAAGAAAGAGCAAAGAAGTGGAAGAGGCTTGTTTGATTCAAAATGCTTGGGATATAGCTAGAAAAAAAGACAGTCTTTGGGTCAAATGGATTGGTGAAAAGTACTTCAAGAAAGACACTTTCTGGAGTAATGTGATATCTCCTAATCACTCGCGGATGTTTAATTATGTCATTAGATGTTCTCCCATCCTAAGAAAGTTCTTTAGTATGAAAATAGGCTCTGGGTGCAACATTAAGATCTGGAAGGATCCGTGGCTTAATGGGAAATTCTTATATGAAGCTATTGATAAAAGCATTAGTATAAGAGCTGGGATTCCTATGGAAGCTTCTCTCAATACTATTATTAAAGATGGAAGGTGATTCATTAATGACTCTCGATGTTCTAATCTTGTTCTCAATATCCCGAAAGATGTTGTCATCCACAATTCAGAGGAGGATCAATGTTTTTTTAAAGGGCAGAAAGAAAGTTCTTTTAAGCTCATTTGGGATTGTATTAGACATAAAAATGAGGAAGATGATAGATTCATTTGGCTCTAAAATTGCAAAAGCCACGTTAATAGTAAGTTTCATGCTTGGAAAGCAATGCATAATAAAATTCCTACTTCCGGTTACATGAGAAGGAGGGGAATTTCTATTGCTTTTGTATGTTTCCTTTGTATGAATGGTTATGAGGACATGTCACATATTTGCTTTGACTGCAGCTATTCTAAGAATATGTGGAACTTTTCCCTTAATTACAACCTCCTAGATAAGGTCCCTACTAACTGGGATGATTTAGTGCTGAATAGGAATGATAAAGCAAGGATCACTGTGCTTCTTATCTTATGCCACATCTGGAATGAGAGGAACAACAGAGTTCATAAGAGTGTTTATAAAAAATGTTTACCCTTTGGAAGGTTATTTCTGATGAGTTCCTCATCCTTTATGGTGCCCCTGTTGCTTTTGGTTAACGTCTATCTTCCATTATTGGTCTAGTGGTCTTTATTAAGAAGATTGATGCTCCCCTCTCACTCTCTGAGTGATGGTTGAGTCTACCGGATCCTTCCCTCTCTGTTTTTTTTTTCTGAGAAGGTGTTTCGTGGTCATCTCCTTCAGTTTGCTCCTTGGTTATGGCTCTAGTGATGGTTGAGCACTCATTGTCGATGCTCCCCTCTCACTAGTCTCTCCCTACTTGGGGTTGTGTTGGTTTTCATTTGCTTGATGCTCCCTTCTCACATTTGGTGTGATGGTTGAGTCTTCTCGGTTTCCTCTTCTTCATTTCTCAGTTGTGGTTGGTTCTTTCTTTGGTTGCTTGGTTGTTACTTGGAGCTGTGGGCTGAATATCCATTTTTTGGGAGTTGGTTTTGATGTTGTAGGCTGATGCATGGGGAGATATATGTGATGATGGCTTTATCAGCCTTTCCTCTCGTGCTCGGGTTTGTTTCTGTTACGACCCCACCTTCCGGTAACCCCCAATTAAGGGAGACCGAGAGGTCGAAGCCGCACACATAATTTCTGGATCAAAGGTTTGGCAATTAACCAAGAACAATTACTAAATTTAACAGACTAAACTGGAAAGCTGTAAGAAAACAAACTTTTACATACCTGTTGAAATCTTGGATTTCTAAACTTCTATCCACATATGAATTCTACTCTAACTAATCCTCCTTGTATTTTACTTCATGTATTTCACAATATGACAATTTACTGTTTGTCCTTTTGGCTTGTACCTAAAACGCCGACAAACAAAATGTCGGTCAGCCGAAGCTAGTATGTGGGGGAAACAATAATCATGCAATTATTCATAACAATGTATTGCAGCCAATTACCATTTAATAAACAATTTTACATTTTAAATATAACTGCGTGATCCATGCATTCCCTATCCTCTGCACTGTCCCTGCAGTGGACATGGATGCTACTTTCCTTATAGTAGATCCCCATTAAACCCCTCATGGTCCCACCCATAGGTGAACCAGTTTCTAGGGTTGAGTCACATGGCACTAACCGTAAGTAGCCCACTCCTTAACTCATGGCATGCTAAAGGGTCTCATGGCACTACACTTGGTAGCCCAGTTTCTAACCCACGATAACTTAGACCTTACTCTAGGTTACCCCTTTTTAGCCTTTACAAGCCACAGAGGTGGATTCGGATCTAAGCCAGTTATATATATATTCTTAGTGATAATCATAGTCACTTTATAGTTGCATGAAATAAAAGGCATCCAACAGTTATTTTCAAGCAACCGATAAAATCGTTCGGGAATCGCCGTGAAACTAAAGCGATTATTCATAGACGTAACCACATACCTGATTTGATGATTTCACAAGCATTAAGCAAATCCAACCAAAAAAAGCAATCCAAGCTAGCAATTCAACAATCACATAATTCCTAAAAAGAATATGTACTCTATTTATTACACACTTGATCAAGAATCTACTTTATTGACTTGGATTCACTTTCTAGGGTTTCTAATCTGAATTAAGGTTTCATTAGTATTCATTAGGGTTTCTTAGATCAATTTCTCAAACTTTATTCCCTTTAGGTCAACAACCCCAAAATACTCTTTCTACTCATATAAACCCTAATTGCTCAAATTATCCATTTTAATGCTCTTTTATACTCAAATTGACTTAGGATCATCATATCTCTATTTATTCATGGATTTGAACAATTAAAACAATTAAAAGACGTATTCACCTAAATTATGGTTTTCAAGCTCATTAATGCATATTCATGCACGAAACCCTAAATTAATCCAATTATATAAAAAGATCATATTTTTAGATCCTATCTTCACTTTTATCAACAATAGGTTAATATTGACTTGAATTATCCAATGAGCATCATTAAATCCATCTATCATCAAATCTACGAGTTTTTCCTTAATTAAAACATTAAAGATGATAACTTTATGTACTTTTCAAATTTCAAGCATATTTATGCACATAAACTCTAAATTAGACTAATTACATGCAAAGTTCATCCTTTTCGATCTTAATATACCTTTTTACAATTAACATGTTATTATCAACTTTAATCACCCATTAAACTCTACTAATTACATTAATCATTTCAAAGTAGAGTTTCTTAATCTTTAATTCATTAAAGTTGATAACTTACACTACTTTTTGAATAGCATACAAAATTAGGCTTCAAACATAATTTCTTTGTGTTCCTCCCATTCCGAGGATCAGTTTTCATATATGACTTGTTTTAATCCGAGTTACGGTTTATTAGATACGATTTTCACAAGGAGTCACTTACTTGGCCAATTTGGGAGCGCCACGTCACCCCGCTCCACGCAACGTTGCTTGCCTAATGGGAAACATGACAAAATGTCCCTTTTGCCCTTCCTTAAGTCGATCCATGCTGTAGCCCGCGAAGGGCAGTTTCGTCCAAGGCCACTCGACCTTCTTCAACCTCACGATCAAGACCTACTACCGCTGCAGCAACGATCCCAAGCGGCCCTACCGCCCTTCCTGATGCTCGACGGCCACCAAGCAACTCCCTCTGGCTCTGCCATGTCTGTACACATGTGAGGGTCCTTCTGGGTCATGGCCAAGATGGCCCGATCCAACTCTTCTTCTTCCCTGCATGCAAACCCTTGCTTCCACCGCAACAGTGGTTGGGAGCGGGTTCTCTTCCTACTATGGACCTGAAGGACACCGGCGAGGCTTCTCTTTACCTCCGCCATCCCTGGACGCACCTGTGGGGCCCCATACTATGGCCGAGGCGGGTCGGGGCCAGGCTACGACTGCTCCTCAATCGCTGATCTTGTAGTTCGTGCAGTAGGTGGATGGAGTGAAAGTGAGGTCCAGGGGATGATGGTCGAGCCTCTCCTGATCGTTGGGGAATTTGTGCACCTCTCTCGCACCCCACCATAGTGCCTGAACGCCCCCAAGGTAGCCCCACCCTCTCTTCCAGGGTTTCAGACAAAAGAAGCAAGAAGGAGATGAGGTAGAGAGAGGAAGACGTGAGTTTTTCTCTTTAACTCGAACCAGGGGGTCTACCCCTTTATATAAGGGTGAGAAACGAAGCCCTGGGTAGGCTTATACACGACTCAAAGAGTCCCCTTTCCAAAAGGGTTCATATTCCTTATAGGAGAAGTATTCTTCTCTCTCCTCATTATCCTTTTGTTAAGCTTTATTTCATGGATAATTGGAAAATTGAAAATCTTTTCTCTTATTATCATTATTCTTGCATTTTAATCCATTAACCACGAAATTATATTTCCTTTTGTTGAAACAATACTTCTTTTAAACAATACCTTATAACCATTCATTATGCATCATATTATCTTCTTATTTGACTTTATTTGCTTTTTCTCTTTGTTTTCCTTTATTGGGACTCCTTGGATCCCAAGAAACACTAATAATTCGAAATTCCTTTTTAAGGATATGTATTATCTTCTTACATGCATTTATTTCTATTACTTCTCATTATCATGTTTATTTCTTATGAAAATATCTCTTTTTGAGGATTTCTCTTTGTTTCTCTTTTATTTTCCCTATTGAAATTCCGTTTAACAATATAACCCTTATGGATACAAAATTTCACCAAAAATAACTCCATTATACTTCTTTTCTCTTATTTTCCACATTTTATCATTGTTTTCAATTTCTTTCTTAATAAAGAAATATTTAATTGGTCTTTTCTTCTCTTGTTGCATTCTCTATGCAAATTTGGACTCCTTGGAACCCAAGGAACCCAAGAGGCACGAAATCCTCTTTGAATTTGCCTTCTAGAGGTTTCCACATATTTCTTTTCTTAAAAAATTTCAATTATTCATTTACTAATTGAATTTCCTTGTCATTTGGGCCCAATAGCCAACAAAGCCCACAACACAAACATCAAGGCTATTGTAAACAAAAATCATTTATTCAAACCACATTATATCATTATTTATTCAAATATCTTTAATATGAGAAATTACATTTCCCACCAAAAGAACCCAAAGATTGGGGTTGTAACATCCTTCCCCTCTTATAGGAATTTTGTCCTCAAAATTTCATCAAGCAAACAAACAATTCAGGATAAGACTTTTCCATGTCCATCATTGGCCCCTGCGTGGCTTTACCTTATCCATGGCGCTTCCAAAGAACCTTTATCATCACATATTCTTTTCTCTGAGTTCTTTCATCCCGACGTCTATAAACTGCACAGGTGGACTCAGGCCATTTCATCCTCCCTTGGGGCTCACTAGGTTCATTGCTCAGCACATGGTCGGGTACCTCACATAGTACTCTAAATTGGACACATGTAACTCATCACACATTACTTTATCCTGAGGGGTAAGGTCAAACTTAACCTTTTCCACCAAACCATGTCAAAAATAACCCATGCATCGGGGACTTAGCTCTCTTAGCTATAACTTAGAGGGGTCAGATTTTCATGTCACATATTTCCCATAGTGAACTACATGTCGGTCTACTTTGCATCTGCTCACGACTCTCTTCATCTCTAGGTTCCTTTCAGCCATTGCACGATCAAAGCGACTTCATCTACACGCACGGTGGCCCCTTTTCTAACCATCACATGGTCCTTTCACCAACATCACCTTACTGAAGTGGTGACCGACACAACCTCTCCTACAAAGCTTCTTTAAATCCCAATACTGGCTATGGTGGTTATCATCACGTCTTTCATAGGACAAGAACTACTTGAACGAGCACACATGCTCTCATCAGACCCTTTAGTCTGGATATACTAACCATTAGTTAGGGGTGATAAACTGTACTAACATCGAGTTCTTCATGTACCTACTTCCACCTTTTGGAAGGGAACCTTTAGGTCAAACTCAAGAACTTTTGTACTCACCTCATGGTGTAGTTGAACCATCTCTCTCATATGTAGTTCAACCCGATCTGTCCCTTGACAATACTCTTTCTTTCTCATGTCATCCAGGTAAAGTGATCTACCATAACCCATATTGCATCTCGACCTTCCTTGATCCATGGGAGACTTACAACATCCATAATGATGAACTCCCTTCATCTTTTGGGGACTCTTTATCCTTTATATTAATGCACTGGGTTACTAGTGTTCGTCCTTCACCCTCAGCTTGCATGGCCATCTACCACATGCAACTTTATCTTAGGTATCTAAAGTACCACTGTCACTCATTATCTTCGTAGTACGGTGTATGGTGATCTTAAAATCATGATCTCCCGTATGTCATTATTCTTCAAGATCAATACCTCAAAAACCCTAAACCATTCTATCGGGGTTTCATCACCTTCTTTTCTAAAGAAGTGCATTTGAGGTTCTACTACCATCCTTTCATTGCATCAAGGACTAGACTGGCTAACCAAACAACCATTAACTGATCTTCTTTTCCAAACTTAGGGTTAGTCAAACAACCTCTTCTAGCCAAACTAGGCAGATATATCTCAATCAGGGCATCCATTACTACTTCACCTTCTTATGTATTAGGTAACATTGAAAACATACACTTCCATGTATTTCACTTATCATCTCAACTCGACTCTAAGTCTGCTTTCATCAAGAAAACTCTGAGCTCATCCTTATGATGATCAAACTCAACCTTGCATCACTTGCAAATTCCACATAGCTCATGCTAAAAACATCCTTATAAGATGACTACCTTATTTCTCATTCACTTTATCAGGGTATGTTATCTTCTCTGTCCCCATATCTCATGGCAACATTCCAACTCACATCATCTTCTATCCTTGGTGTATGGCATGCATAATGTCGTATCTCTCACCCCCCATAACAAGAGGAAATAAGCATTTGGTTGCGGTCCAGATACAGAGTTCTTCCTATTCTAAGAGTAGAGATGGTACATCCCACATTGCCAGTACACCTTCAAATCTAAGTTGAAACGTGTCGTTTATGCCTCTATATTACAATCATCTTGCTATCAAAGTCACCTCCATGGAAAACTGATCTCGAACCTACTTGGGTCATCACACAATCCTTGGTCATCTCCTCTAGGTCCATAGGGTGCTGGTACTTTTAAGGTCATGCCTCTTCCCTTATGCATCCAGAGAGTGCCCTACTCATCTGCCCTTTGGGTCCCATGAATTCATGAAGGTGATCAATCTCCTAACCCATGGCCCTTAGACAATGATAGTTGTTACCTCTCGACCCTATGGTCATGTGCAACTAGGGAATTAGGCAACTACTACTTCCATTGGTCTTATCCCTACCTAACCCTAGGATGGACTTAGGATTCTCTTATAGTACATGTTCAACTTAGAACCTTACCCAAGCCTTCATCATCTCTCTCTCTACATTCATGGGCTAACTTTTATCCTTTCATAGGGGTCATGGTGACCTGCCTACCTTGGTCAAGTCCCATACCGGTTACCTCCATGGTAACACATCCATATGCACATAGAGATGGCTATCTATGGGTCTAGAGGTTCGTCCTCATACCATGTACTTTTCACTTAGCTTCTCAAGATCCTATGAGACCTCTTTAGGTTAACTTAAACCAACAAAATGGGTATACCTCCTACCAAAGGATCCCTCTCCCAGGATGGGAGGAAACTATGACTCTTGACCATAAGGTCACAAACATCCTTAGGGTTTTCATCCCTATGAGCATGCTTAACCCAACAGCTATTAAGGCACAAGCAGACCACCTACTAAACCATGCTAGGTCATTCTTGTTCTCTTTCCTCAACACTGGATCAAGATCATACCTTCTCATGTCATCAACTTAGCTGTGAGGGGTTCGTCAAACACACCTTATTCTTAAGGGGTTTCCCTTTCCTCTCATCATAAGAAGTACCATGCTCACTTCTATAGAAACTCAACTCTCATCATGAGCATTTGGTACACCACTTCCCCTCTTAGGCCTAGGAACCCTAGGTTCACTTTTTGATGACCAACTGCATGCTCAAACTCTTAACCATAAACCAAACATGTATCAGGTATGACATACACTTCCTGTCATCCTTTTTCCTCGATCAAAACTTTAAAGTTGAGTCCTCCTCAAGGACAATCAACAAGGTACAAGGCCTCATAACCTGTTACTAAACCTCTCCAGGGTATACAAAACTTCTTCTTCCTTTCTCAGAAGGTAAACACTTATACCATAGGCACATAGGTGCCAGAAGCCTCATCCTCTCGCTAGGGTTTGGTTCCTCCCATGGCAACCAAGACATCATCAACCTCTAGGGATCAATCATGTGGCGACCACCACCATCCACTTAGTTCGCATCATCCTCAACTCCCTACTTTTCCTCATATCTCGGAGTCTAGGATTCCAACCTTCTTGTTTGGTTCCTGCTCTCTCTTTCTAGAGATAACCCTACAACCAACCTCACCATTAGAGATCCTCTCTTCATGAAGGATCAACCTCGAAAGCATGCCCCTACCTGGATGAAGCCTATGTTCAACTTATGTTCGCTCAAGGTTATCCATAGTTCTTTAAGCTTATTTCATAAACCATCCTTCACTCTCTCCTGGTTAGGGTTTCAACCTATTGCTCACACCACTGATACATTCTGGGTGCCAATTATGCCCATATAAGCTCATGGGGTTTCCATATGTTCTTCTCTAACCTCATCAATGAAGGAGCTATCCTTCACTCTAACATGCACGACTGCCAAAGGTGCTAGGTCACCCATGGATCATATGGCATCCCAAAGGCATGTCCTTTCAAACACCTGATGTAACATCCCTGACCTGGGTTATGTGTTAACCCTAGATGTTTTGTCTAATAAGGTTGAGTAGATGCTTAATCTTATCTTGTGAAAAGTAAGTAGGGCCCATGAGAAACTTATGTTTCAATTTTGGTCCTGTTTGAACAATGTTGAAGCAATGTTTGCTTATTTTGGACTAAAGTGCAAAATACCCAAGTTGAGGGGTTAAATTGCAAATTATAAATGAAAATATGTTCCTCATGTATTTAAGCATCATGAGAGTGAATATGATGCAGAGGTATGGCTTGCGATAGCCTGAATACCAAGAAAGAGCTGATAAAGTAATGTTTGTGCATTAAAACCTAGTTTTGGAGTAATGTGCAATTTACCCAAAACCTAGGGTTCAATATGCAATTTACCACTTCAAAATGGTCCCTAATGTTTCTTGGAATCATTTAGAGCAAAGAAAATGAGAAGGGCATCTCATTTGAATTAAGTTGGAGGAGAGAGAATCTTGATATTAAAATAATCAAGATTTAATCTTAAGTGAAACCCTAATTTAATTTAAGGCAAAAAAATGAATGTATTAATTAAAAGGCCTTCAACCAAAATGTTATTGGTTGATTTTGAATAAGTATGGACGCTCTTTTTCCAAGATAAGGAACGGAAAATATCTAAAGGAGGTGAAATTCCACTCACCTTATTATAAGTTAAAGAATTCCCACTCAAAAATATATATTAGTATTATAATGGATTAAGGTGCTTATTTTCTTTTCCCTTAATCTATGGATAATGGAAGGGATTTCGGTGGCTTTGAGTTTCTTTTGCATGCAAGCAAACTAAGGAGGAAGAGGTGGTACTATTTTTGGGATTAAATGCATTTTAATAAGGTATTTTCTCTCTCATCAATTTTCTTATAAAAGTGCCCTTTCTAAGCCAAAATAAAGGCTTTTTCGGATTTCTTTCTTCCCCTTGCTTGAAAAACCAACCAAGGAGCTAGGGAGGAGCAGGAGGACGACCCCCCAACATGTTGGTAAGCCCTTGACCTTCGTTCTCCTTGATTCCATGGTGGAAATCGAAAATAAATCATTGATTTCTTCTTATTTCGATCTCCTCTTCAACCCTAGCCAACTTTTTCATCCAAAAGCTTAAGGACGAGTCTAAAGGGAGTTTCAAGAGCTTCATCCACCATTCATGGCGTGATCTTGGAGCTTTGGAGCTCAATTGGAGGCGGGTTTTATAACTTGAACCCTTAATCTTATTATTGCAATCAATTCTTTTCAATTGGTGAACATTTCTACATTTCCAAAATTAACTTTGGTTGATTGATGCAATTTCCATGGAAATCACAGTAGATTTCGTGAGTTTGGAGATTGATTATGATGACATAAACATAATCTCACACCTCCCCAAATATCTTGGGCAAACGGTTTCAAAGTTTGGTTGGACCAAACGGTTTCACCAAACTGTTTGGTGACCAAACGGTTTGCAAACCGTTTGGGAGCAAACGGTTTGCAAACCGTTTGGGAGCAAACGGTTTCAAAACCATTTGGTGGGGTTGACCAAGGGTTTACCATTTGGGATTACTGTTCCTAATGATGTTGTTTAATTACTCACCAAATTTTATGGGTTAACTCCAAAGGAATCATAGGTTGAAGCCTAATAAATTAGGTAAACCTAATTGGATTAAGTGTTGATTTTCAATCTGATTAACTTGACCTTTTTGGGAAAACGGTTTCAAAACCGTTTGATGGGGTTGAACAAGGGTTTTACGTTTGGGATTACTGTTCCTAATGATTTTGGTTAATTACTCACCAATTTTTATGGGTTAACTCCAAAGGAATCATAGGTTGAACCCTAATCAATTAGGTAAACCTAATTGGATTAAGTGCTGATTTTCAATTTGATTAACTTGACCTTTTTGGGAAAACGGTTTCAAAACCGTTTGGTGGGGTTGACCAAGGGTTGACCGTTTGGGATTCCTGTTCCTAATTATGTTGGTTAATGACCCTCCAAATTTTGATGGATTAATACCCAAGGAACCATGAGTTGAAGGCTAATCAATTAGGCAAACCCTAATTGGAATTAGTGCTGAAAGTCCAATGAGTTGATTTGCGATTTTGGGTTGATTAGCCCAAACAGTTTCAAAACCGTTTGGGGATCACCCAAACGGTTTCAAGACCGTTTGGGAATCACCCAAGACCATTTGGAGGTCTGGGGTTAAGTATAGTTGACCAATTGAAGGTCCAAAGGTACCAAATCATATTGCAATTAAGTGCTAATTTGTTGATCAACTCGATAGACCAATCCTTGATGAAATTTCACTAGAATCCAAAGTTTGGATGAGACAAACGGTTTCAAAACCGTTTGGGGCTCATCCAAACGGTTTCAAAACCGTTTTATGGTCACCCAAGACCATTTGGAGGTCTAGGGTTGGGTATGGTTAGGTGTTTGAAGGTCTAAAGGTACCAAGTTGATTTGCAATCAAATGCTGATTTGGTGATCATCCCAATGATCCAAACTTTGATTGGTTGACTTGGATTATGATGTGGACATGGACAAACGGTTTCAAGACTGTTTGGAGGTCATCCGAACGACCTCAAGACCGTTTGGGGTCAGGTCATACCCAATTTGGATGATGGTTCAATGGTTTCAAAAGTAACTAGTCTTACATTGATTAGTATTGAAGGATCATCGATTCCAAACCCTAATTCAATTGATTCAAACCCTATTTGATAATCAATTGAGGGTCAATTGAGGGTCAAATCAGTTGAAGGTTGACGTATTAAACTCAATTGAAGTATGAGCATAGGTCCCATTGATGATTGGTTCCATGAATTCAATGGTTGAAGGTCCAATGCAATCAATTGAAACACAATTAGTAGTTTGATTGATAATCAACTTCAAAGCTCTAATTGGTGATTATAAACCCTAATACCATTGAAATCAGACCCTAATTGAAGTCCCAATTGAGGGGTGAGTTCATGATTCAATTGATGATTGAATTGATGATCCAATTGATTGAAGTTCTATTGATTGGAATTGAGTGTTGTTGAAGTCTTGATTGACTTTTTGGTTCATGCGGTTTTGAGAGGTTTGGACCAAACAGTCTCAAGACCGTTTGAGACCAAATGGTCTCAAACCGTTTGAGACCCATGCGGTTTCAAGTCCATGCGGTTTCAAAGCTTTTTGCTTAAACGGTTTCAAACTGTTTGTGAATCAATTTGGTTAATTCAATTGGATGCCTAATGCAATTGAAGGATCAATTGGTTAATCCAATTGAGTACCTAATGTAATTGAAGGAACAATGGATTGATCCAATTGAGTACCCAATGAAATTAAATACTCAATTGACTGATCCAAATGGATACCTAGTGCAATTGAAGGTTCCATTGATCAATCTATTTGGATACCTCATGTTATTGAAGGTCTAATTGATCAAACCTTTTTGGAAACCTAATGTAATTAGGTGAGAGATACCTTAATGGTACTAATCAATAATGCATAACAAATGTATGGATACAATACATGATGTAAACCCTAATTGAGGTTGATTCCATGTATAACCCTAATAAGAGGTTGTCTACATATGAAATTACTATTCAGGATGAATAGTAAACCCTAGTTGAGGGTGTATCCATGTGAAACCCTAATTGAGGGTGATTTCATGAGAAACTCTAATTGGGAATGGTTAGTAAACCCTAATTATGGGCAATGTGATATGAAACCCTAATGAAGGGTGATGCTATATGTAATCCCTATTCTAGAGAAGGGAGATGGTATGTGAAACCCTAATCCCTAATAAGAGAATAGAATTCATACTTGAATATGATTCATGAGGTGAACTCCTGTAGCACGACCATGCAAGGTAGAACGGTCGTGGTAACTTCCCTTTGCACGACCGTGCAAGGTAGCACGGCCGTGGTGGATTCACTTTGCACGACCGTGCAAGGTAGCACGGCCGTGGTGACTTTCTTTGCACGGACGTTCCTGGTTGCACGACCGTGGTGCTCCATGATGGACTTGGAGATGATTGATAGTGACCTAATATGGTCATATACCTTGATGTGTTATAAGTCCAATATAATTGGATGAAGGATACATGAGATATGTGATGGAAAACCCTAATCCTGATAAAGGAATAAGGGTGATACTCTTGAAATAATGATACATTTGTTTTGCAAGGTATTGATATATAATTAATGTACTGCTATCATATGTGCTAACCATGCAAGTATCATGAGATGATGAGCATAGCCAGGTATGGGCTATGATGTGTTATTAGTTTGAATTTGTTTATTGGGCCTTGTGTGCCATAATATACCTTGTGCCTGGTAAGAGGAGGCAAGAGAGTTAATGGGCCTCAAGTGCCATGATGGATGCTTGTGTAGCAAGTATCATATTTACCTTGATCAGATGGCCTAAAGGTGTTAGTTACCTGAGAAAGTGATAACAATGCTCAGGTGATGAGCTAAGGGTTTGAATACCCATGATTTCATGGTTATGGTATTGAAAGTGTGAAGGGATGAGAATTCCCAGTGTTGAAATGAGGGATTAAGATCCCAACACTTTATGAAAAGAGTATGCATATGAGCCATGACTCCATAATGATAATGCCAGGTTTTAGATGTATGATCTAAGCCTGAAAAGAGTTAATGCAGTGGTAATGATTTTGTAGTTTGAATAGATGTTATACATGTTCTTCATAATCATTAAAGAATAAGTGACATGTTAATTCTATCAAGTTATAGTTGCAATGCTTCTGATATAGAATAATGTTCTAATCTGTTAGATATTAAAATATCTACTGTCAAATAAATATGATTACCCTGTTCATATTTATCTTCTTAAGATGCAATAATAATGTTTCTGGCGGAGAGTTATAACTCTCGCTGGGGCAATTTTTATAATTGTCCCACCCTCGTGGGAACCACATTTTTAGGTGGACGCGGACGAGGAGACAGGAATCCTTCAGTAAGTGAAGAACAACAGTAGCAGTAGGGACAGTAGTGAAGTCTCAGGTGGGGACATTGGCTGTCATGACATGTATAGTTGTATATAGAGTCCTATGTGTCGTCTCTGTACTCTCAGGTCCTCAAAGTAGTAGTTAGTGCTTTCGAGATTTTGGATCAGTGTCTCGAGATTTTATACCACCTGTGTTTAGCTTAACAGGTCAGCTGATGCTTGTAATTCTCAGAAAGAGATGATGCATGATATGTACCTTTGATCCAAAAAGTAAATGTGTTATACTTTGGCTCTTGAAGAAAAAGATTTACTATGTGTGGATCTCTTTGCAAAAAGTTTTAAATTTTTAGTGATTTTCGCTAATCCACTGCTTGATGAACGCTTCTGCATTAGTTAATCATGTTTTCACGAGATGGTCGCTAAAATTTAGTGGTATCAGAGCTCTAGGTTCGCTGAGTCTACAGAGACATAGGACTAAGGTTGTAGAGTCTGTTCTAAGTGTCTTCCAGTTTATTTGATAGTATCTTCTGCTCACATAGGAGAAGAAGAACTTGAAAATGACTGGAGGACACGAGGAACACATTGCTAAGGGCAATGTTGTTGCACCAGGAGAGGGTGCATGGGACAAGGCAAGAGGAGAACAAGTGCCTGAGAATCCCCATTAAGACCTGATCAGGATAGAGAATCCTATGATCATGCTCTTGTTGGGCAGATTAGGGCAATAGTAATGCATATAGTGGACTGGATACTAGCCTTACCATCTAGGTTATCAGTCCTTAATACAGAAAGTTTGAGCTTTAAAAGAGTTCCTAAATGACTTAGTCATGTTGGAACAAGGGAAAATCATGTGTGTATAATGATATGAAAAGCAAGGAATATGATAGAATGTAAGTGCATACTACTTGATCTCAGTATTTGTAAACCCTGGCCAGGTATACAACTATTGATGATAAAGTGAGTATGGAAACTCTTAGATTGGTATCTTTTTTATTGCCCTGATCAAGCAATCATTCTGAAACAATCTAGAGAGTATAATGAAACCAATAGGGGAAAGCTATGTGACATCCCCAATAAAAAGGGAAGAGCTATGTGACATTCCCAACCAATAGGGGAAAGCTATGTGACATCCCCAACTTAAAAGGAAGATGTTTTGTGCAATTCCAATAAAGGAAGATGTTTTGTGCAATTCCAATATAGGAAGATGCTTTGTGCAATTCCAATAAAGGAAGATGTTTTGTGCAATTCCAATAAAGGAAGATGCTTTGTGCAATTCCAATAAAGGAAGATGCTTTGTGCAATTCCAATAAAGGAAGATGCTTTGTGCAATTCCAATAAAGGAAGATGCTTTGTGCAATTCCAATAAAGGAAGATGCTTTGTGCAATTCCAATAAAGGAAGATGCTTTGTGCAATTCCAATAAAGGAAGATGCTTTGTGCAATTCCAACCCTAAACAAAAAGGGAAAAGCTATGTGACATTCTTAATTAATAGGAAGAACTATGTGAACATTCCCAATTACATAGAGTTTTCTAAGTGAATTATCTCTGTTAGATATATATGTTTTTCCTTTTGATAAGTATTCTTGAGTGATTATTGAAGTATGTTCTTTTATGCTTCTTCCTTTCAATGACATGGGCATCATATGTTAGGGGTTTATGCTTTGCATAAACATAAACATTGATAAGGTTGAATTAATGAAAGGAACTTTGTGTGGATTACAAGATCCATGATATCTCCATGATACTAATATATTATGTGGAGACTTGAGGGCATGATTAATGAATAATCTGTCCCTCCTTTTTCCTGGGATTTCGAGGACGAAATCCTTATAAGGGGAAATAATTTGTAACATCCCTGACCTGGGTTATGTGTTAACCCTAGATGTTTTGTCTAATAAGGTTGAGTAGATGCTTAATCTTATCTTGGGAAAAGTAAGTAGGGCCCATGAGAAACTTATGTTTCAATTTTGGTCCTGTTTGAACATTGTTGAAGCAATGTTTGCTTATTTTGGACTAAAGTGCAAATTACCCAAGTTGAGGGGTTAAATTGCAAATTATAAAAGAAAATATGTTCCTGATGTGTCTAAGCATCATGAGAGTGAAGATGATGCAGAGCTATGGCTTGCGATAGCCTGAATACCAAGAAAGAGCTGATAAAGAGATGTTTGTGCATTAAAACCTAGTTTTGGAGTAATGTGCAATTTACCCAAAACCTAGGGTTCAATATGCAATTTACCACTTAAAAATGGTCCCTAATGTTTCTTTGCATCATGCAGAGCAAATAAAATGAGAAGGGCATCTCATTTTAATTAAGTTGGAGGAGAGAGAATCTTGATATTAAAATAACCAAGATTTAATCTTAAGTGAAACCCTAATTTAATTTAGGGCAAAAAAATGAATGTATTAATTAAAGGGCCTTCAACCAAAATGTTATTGGTTGATTTTGAATAAGGATGGACGTTCTTTTGACAAGATAAGGAACGAAAAATATCTAAAGGAGGTGAAATTCCACTCACCTTATTATAAGTTAAAGAATTCCCACTCAAAAAGATATATTAGTATTATAATGGATTAAGGTGCTTATTTTCTTTTCCCTTAATCCATGGATAATGGAAGGGAGTTCGGTGGCTTTGAGTTGCCTTTGCATGCAAGCAAACCAAGGAGGAAGAGGTGGTACTATTTTTGGGATTAAATGCATTTTAATAAGGCATTTTCTCTCTCATCAATTTTCTTATAAAAGTGCCCTTTCTAAGCCAAAACAAAGGCTTTTTCGGATTTCTTTCTTCTTCTTGCTTGAAAAACCAACCAAGGAGCTAGGGAGGTTCAGGAGGACGACCCCCAACATGTTGGTAAGCCCTTGACCTTCGTTCTCCTTGATTCCATGGTGGAAATAAAAAATAAATCATTGATTTCTTCTTATTTCGATCTCCTCTTCAACCCTAGCCAAATTTTTCATCCAAAAGCTTAAGGACGAGCCTAAAGGGAGTTGCAAGAGATTCATACACCATTGATGGCGTGAGCTTGGAGCTTTGGAGCTCAATTGGAGGCGGGTTTTATAACTTGAACCCTTAATCTTATTATTGCAATCAATTCTTTATTAATTGGTGAACATTTCTACATTTCCGAAATTAACTTTGGTTGATTGATGCAATTTCCATGGAAATCACAGTATATTTCGTGAGTTTGGAGCTTGATGATGATGACATCATCATAAGCAAACACCTCCCCAAATATCTTGGGCAAACGGTTTCAAAGTTTGGTTGGACCAAACGGTTTCACCAAACCGTTTGGGAGCAAACAGTTTCAAAACCGTTTGGTGGGGTAAACCAAGGGTTGACCATTTGGGATTACTGTTCCTAATTATGTTGGTTAATTACTCACCATATTTTATGGGTTAACTCCAAAGGAATCATAGGTTGAAGCCTAATCAATTAGGTAAACCTAATTGGATTAAGTGCTGATTTTCAATCTGATTAACTTGACCTTTTTGGGAAGACGGTTTCAAAACCATTTGGTGGGGTTGACCAAGGGTTGACCGTTTGGGATTACTGTTACTAATGATTTTTTTTAATTACTCACCAAATTTTATGGGTTAACTCCAAAGTAATCATAGGTTTAAGCCTAATAAATTAGGTAAACCTAATTGGATTAAGTGCTGATTTTCAATCTGATTAACTTGACCTTTTTGGGCAAACGGTTTCAAAACTGTTTGGTGGGGTTGACCAAGGGTTGAAATTTTGGGATTCCTGTTCCTAATTATGTTGGTTAATGACCCTCCAAATTTTATGGATTAATTCCCAAGGAACCATGAGTTGAAGGCTAATCAATTAGGCAAACCCTAATTGGAATTAGTGCTGAAAGTCCAATGAGTTGATTTGCGATTTTGGGTTGATTAGCCCAAACGGTTTCAAAACCGTTTGGGGATCACCCAAACGGTTTCAAGACCGTTTGGGAATCACCCAAGACCGTTTGGAGGTCTGGGGTTAAGTATAGTTGACCAATTGAAGGTCCAAAGGTACCAAATCATATTGCAATTAAGTGTTGATTTGTTGATCAACTCGATAGACCAATCCTTGATGAAATTTCACTAGAATCCAAAGGTTGGATGATACAAACGGTTTCAATACCGTTTGGGGCTCATCCAAACGGTTTCAAAACCGTTTGGTGGTCACCCAAGACCATTTGGAGGTCTAGGGGTGGGTATGGTTAGGTGTTTGAAGGTCTAAAGATACCAAGTTGATTTGCAATCAAATGCTGATTTGGTGATCATCCCAATGATCCAAACTTTGATTGGTTGACTTGGATTATGATGTGGACATGGACAAACGGTCTCAAGACCGTTTGGAGGTCATCCAAACGACCTCAAGACCATTTGGGATCAGGTCATACCCAATTTGGATGATGGTTCAATGGTTTCAAAAGTAACTAGTCTTACATTGATTAGTATTGAAGGATCATCGATTCCAAACCCTAATTCAATTGATTCAAACCCTATTTGATAATCAATTTAGGGTCAAATGAGGGTCAAATCAGTTGAAGGTTGACCTATTAAACTCAATTGAAGTATGAGCATAGGTCCCATTGATGATTGGTTCCATAAATTCAATGGTTGAAGGTCCAATGCAATCAATTGAAACACAATTAGTAGTTTGATTGATAATAAACTTCAAAGCTCTAATTGGTGATTATAAACCCTAATCCCATTGAAATCAGACCCTAATTGAAGTCCCAATTGAGGGGTGAGTTCATGATTCAATTGATGATTGAATTGATGATCCAATTGATTGAAGTTCCATTGATTGGAATTGAGTGTTGTTGAAGTCTTGATTGACTTTTTGGTTCATGCGGTTTTGAGAGGTTTGGACCAAACGGTCTCAAGACCATTTGAGACCCATGCGGTTTCAAAGCTTTTTGCTTAAACAGTTTCAAATCGTTTGTGAATCAATTTGGTTAATTCAATTGGATGCCTAATGCAATTGAAGGATCAATTGGTTAATCCAATTGAGTACCTAATGTAATTGAAGGAACAATGGATTGATCCAATTGAGTACCCAATGAAATTAAAGACTCAATTGACTAATCCAAATGGATACCTAGTGCAATTGAAGGTTCCATTGATAAATCTATTTGGATACCTCATGTTATTGAAGGTCTAATTGATCAAACCTTTTTGGAAACCTAATGTAATTAGGTGAGAGATACCTTAATGGTACTAATCAATAATGCATAACAAATGCATGGATCCAATACATGATGTAAACCCTAATTGAGGATGATTCCATGTATAACCCTAATAAGAGGTTGTCCACATATGAAATTACTATTCAGGATGAATAGTAAACCCTAGTTGAGGGTGTATCCATGTGAAACCCTAATTGAGGGTGATTTCATGAGAAACTCTAATTGGGAATGATTAGTAAACCCTAATTATGGGAAATGTGATATGAAACACTAATGAAGGGTGATGCTATATGCAATCCCTATTCTAAAGAAGGGATATGGTATGTGAAACCCTAATCCCTAATAAGAGAATAGAATTCATACTTGAATATGATTCATGAGGTGAACTCCTGTAGCACGACCATGCAAGGTAGAACGGTCGTGGTAACTTCCCTTTGCACGACCGTGCAAGGTAGCACGGCCGTGGTGGATTCACTTTGCACGACCGTGCAAGGTAGCACGGCCGTGGTGACTTTCTTTGCACGGACGTTCCTGGTTGCACGACCGTGGTGCTCCATGATGGACTTGGAGATGATTGATAGTGACCTAATATGGTCATATACCTTGATGTGTTATAAGTCCAATATAATTGGATGAAGGATACATGAGATATGTGATGGAAAACCCTAATCCTGATAAAGGAATAAGGGTGATACTCTTGAAATAATGATACATTTGTTTTGCAAGGTATTGATATATAATTAATGTACTGCTATCATATGTGCTAACCATGCAAGTATCATGAGATGATGAGCATAGCCAGGTATGGGCTATGATGTGTTATTAGTTTGAATTTGTTTATTGGGCCTTGTGTGCCATAATATACCTTGTGCCTGGTAAGAGGAGGCAAGAGAGTTAATGGGCCTCAAGTGCCATGATGGATGCTTGTGTAGCAAGTATCATATTTACCTTGATCATATGGCCTAAAGGTGTTAGTTACCTGAGAAAGTGATAACAATGCTCAGGTGATGAGCTAAGGGTTTGAATACCCAGGATTTCATGGTTATGGTATTGAAAGTGTGAAGGGATGAGAATTCCCAGTGTTGAAATGAGGGATTAAGATCCCAACACTTTATGAAAAGAGTATGGCTACGGGCCATGACTCCAAAATGATAGTGCCAGGTTTTAGATGTATGATCTAAGCCTGAAAAGAGTTAATGCAGTGGTAATGATTCTGTAGTTTGAAAAGATGTTATACATGTTCTTCATAATCATTAAAGAATAAGTGACATGTTGATTCTATCAAGTTATAGTTGCAATGCTTATGATATAGAATAATGTTCTAATCTGTTAGACATTAAAATATCTACTGTCAAATAAATATGATTACCCTGTTCATATTTATCTTCTTAAGATGCAATAATAATGTTTTTGGCAGAGAGTTATAACTCTCGCTGGGGCAATTTTTATAATTGTCTCACCCCCGTGGGAACCACATTTTTAGGTGGATGCGAACGAGGAGACAGGAATCCTTTAGTAGGTGAAGAACAACAGTAGTAGCAGGGACAACAGTGAAGTCTCAGGTGGGGACATTGGTTGTCATGACATGTATAGTTGTATATAGAGTCCTATGTGTCATCTCTATACTCTCAGGTCCTCGGAGTAGTAGTTAGTGCTTTCGAGATTTTGGATCAGTGTCTCGAGATTTTATACCACCTGTGTTTAGCTTAACAGGTCAGCTGATGCTTGTAATTCTCAGAAAGAGATGATGCATGATATGTACCTTTGATCCAAAAAGTAAATGTGTTATACTTTGGCTCTTGAAGAAAAAGATTTACTATGTGTGGATCTCTTTGCAAAAAGTTTTAAATTTTTAGTGATTTTCGCTAATCCGCTGCTTGATGAATGCTTCCACATTAGTTAATCATGTTTTTGCGAGATGGTCGCTGCACCTGGTCTATCGTGATATCTATTCACCACTTCATCTCTTTCTAACCAGCACTTAGGGTTAGGGTTATCATCATCCTCAGAGGATGTGCCAGGTCTCTACTTGCAATGGAGATCTCTATCTCCAAGACTAACTTTCTTTCCTTATTCTCCTGACAAGAAGGTCTAGCCTCAGGTCTCTCTTGAGGGCATGACAACTTACGACCTAAGCATGTATCTATTCCTTTACACTTAATCTATTAAGCTTATGTCCATGACATCTTATTTACACACTTTTTCATTAATTTGGTGGAGGATTCCTTAGACCTTATTAACCTTACCCATACCTCAAGCCGGTGAGGAGAAGAGAGAAACCCCTAATCCTTAGGGTCCTTAACAGAATTTTTGATGAGAAGGGATGAATAAGATGAGAAAGTCTTAAAGGTATCTTATTTCGATTCATACCCTAAGACTTTGGCTAGGCAGTCACATGGATCCGGGAGTCCTCATATTCCGACTAGAGGAGCAGAGGAAAATATTTCCAGCCCCCAGTCGTGATCCTTTTCTAGACACCTCCGTCTTTTGGATAATCCTCTAATAACTCCCTTGGGTTCTATGGAGTTTGTAAAATTTAATAAGTATTAATGGTTAACTGAGGAACCTACGCTCTGATACCAAATGTTATGACCCCACCTTCCGGTAACCCCCAATTAAGGGAGACCGAGAGGTCGAAGCCGCACACATAATTTACAGATCAAAGGTTTCCGCAATTAATTAAGAACAATTATTAAATTTTAACAGACTAAATTGGAAATTTGTAAGAAAATAAAATTTTACATACCTTTTGAAATCTTGGATTTCTAAACTTCTATCCACATATGAATTCTACTCTAACTAATCCTCCTTGTATTTTACTTCATGTATTTCACAATATGACAATTTACTGTTTGTCCTTTTGGCTTGTACCTAAAACACCGACAAACAAAACATCAGTCAACCAAAGCTAGTATGTGGGGGAAACAATAATTGTGCAATTATTCATAACAATGTATTGCAGTAAATTACCATTTAACAAACAATTTTACATTTTAAATATAACTGCGCAATCCATGCATTCCCTATCCTCTGCACTGTCCCTGCAGTGGACCTGGATGCTACTTTCCTTATAGTAGATCCCCATTAAACCCCTCATGCTCCCACCCATAGGTGAACCAGTTTCTAGGGTTGAGTCACATGGCACTACCCGTAAGTAGCCCACTCCTTAACTCATGGCATGCTAAAGGGTCTCATGGCACTACACTCGGTAGCCCAGTTTTTAACCCAAGATAACCTAGACCTTACTCTAGGTTACCCCTTTTTAGCCTTTACAAGACACAGAGGTGGATTCGGATCTAAGCCAGTTATATATATATTCTTAGTGATAATCATAGTCACTTTATAGTTGCATGAAATAAAAGGCATCCAACAGTTATTTTCAAGCAACCGATAAAATCATTCGGGAATCACCGTGAAACTAAAAAGATTATTCATAGACGTAACCACATACCTGATTTGATGATTTCACAAGCATTAAGAATCCAACCAAAAAAAACAATCCAAGCTAGAAATTCAACAATCACATAATTCCTGAAAAGAATATGTACTCTATTTATTACACACTTTATCAAGAATCTACTTTATTGACTTGGATTCACTTTCTAGGGTTTCTAATCCAAATTAAGGTTTCGTTAGTATTCATTAGGGTTTCTTAGATCAATTTCTCAAACTTTATTCCCTTTAGGTCAACAACCCCAAAATACTCTTTCTACTCATATAAACCCTAATTGCTCAAATTATCCATTTTAATGCTCTTTTATACTCAAATTGACTTAGGATCATCATATCTCTATTTATTCATGGATTTGAACAATTAAAACAATTAAAAGACATATTCACCTAAATTAGGGTTTTCAAGCTCATTAATGCATATTCATGCACGAAACCCTAAATTAAGCCAATTATATAAAAAGATCATCTTTTTAGATCCTATCTTCTCTTTTATCAACAATAGGTTAATATTGACTTGAATTATCCAACGAGCATCATTAAATCCATCTATCATCAAATCTACATGTTTTTCATTAATTAAAACAATAAAGATGATAACTTTATGTACTTTTCAAATTTCAAGCATATTTATGCACATAAACTCTAAATTAGACTAATTACATGCAAAGTTCATCCTTTTCGATCTTAATATACCTTTTTACAATTAATATGTTATTATCAACTTTAATCACCCATTAAACTCTACTAATTACATTAATCATTTCAAAGTAGAGTTTCTTAATCTTTAATTCATTAAAGTTGATAACTTACATTACTTTTTGAATAGCATGCAAAATTAGGCTTCAAACATAATTTCTTTGTGTTCCTCCCATTCTGAGGATCAATTTTCATACATGACTTGTTTTAATCTGAGTTACGGTTTATTAGATACGATTTTCGCAAGGATTCACTTACTTGGCTAATCCGGGAGTGCCACGTCACCCCGCTCCACGCAACGTTGCTTGCCTAATGGGAAACATGATGAAATGTCCCTTTTGCCCTTCCTTAAGTCGATCCATGTTGTAGCCCGCAGAGGGCAGTTTCGTCCAAGGCCACTCGACCTTCTTCAACCTCGCGATCAAGACCTGCTGCCGCTACAACAGCGATCCCAAGCGGCCCTGCCACCCTTCCCGATGCTCGACGGCCACCAAGCAACTCCCTCTGGCTCTGCTGTGCCTGTGCGCATGTGAGGGTGCTTCTGGGTCATGACTAAGATGGCCCGATCCAATTCTTCTTCTTCCCTGCATGCAAACCCTTGCTTCCACCGCAACAGTGTCTGGGAGCGGGTTCTCTTCCTACTCCGGACCTGAAGGACACCGACGAGGCTTCTCTTTACCTCCGCCATCCCTGGATGCACCTGTGGGGCCCCATAATATGGCTGAGGCGGGCCAAGGTCAGGCTGCGGCTGCTCCTCAATCGCTGATCTTGTAGTCCGCACAACAGGTGGCTGGAGTGAAAGCGATGTCCAGGGGATGTTGGTCGAGCCTCTCCTAATCGTTGGGGAGTCTGTGCACCTCTCTCGCACCCCACCATAGTGTCTGAACGCCCCCAAGATAGCCCCACCCTCTCTTCCAGGGTTTCAGACAAAAGAAGTAAGAAGGAGATGAGGTAGAGAGAGGAAGACGTGAGTTTTTCTCTTTAACTCGAACCATGGGGTCTACCCCTTTATATAAGGGTGAGAAACGAAGCCCTAGGTAGGCTTATACACGACTCAAAGAGTCCCCTTTCCAAAAGGGTTCATATTCCTTCTAGGAGAAGTATTATTCTCTCTCCTCATTATCCTTTTGTTAAGCTTTATTTCATGGATAATTGGAAAAACGAAAATCTTTTCTCTTATTATCATTATTCTTGCATTTTAATCCATTAACTACGAAATTATATTTCCTTTTGTTGAAACAATACTTCTTTTAAACAATACCTCATAATCATTCATTATGCATCATATTATCTTCTTATTTGACTTTATTTGCTTTTTCTCTTTGTTTTCCGTTATTGGGACTCCTTGGATCCCAAGAAACACTAATAATTCGAAATTCCTTTTAAAGGATACATATTATCTCTTACATGCATTTATTTCTATTACTTCTCATTATCATGTTTATTTCTTATGAAAATATCTCTTTTTGAGGATTTCTCTTTATTTCTCTTTTATTTTTCTTATTGAAATTCCGTTTAACAATAGAACCCTTATGGATACAAAATTTCACCAAAAATAACTCCATTATACTTCTTTTCTCTTATTTTCCACATTTTATCATTGTTTTCAATTTCTTTCTTAATAAAGAAATATTTAATTGGTCTTTTCTTCTCGTGTTGCATTCTCTATGCAACTTTGGACTCCTTGGAACCTAAGGAACCCAAGAGGCACGAAATCCTTTTTGGATTTGCCTTCTAGAGGTTTTCACATATTTTTTTTCTTAAAAAAAAAATTCAATTATTCATTTACTAATTGAATTTCCTTGTCATTTGGGCCCATTAGCCAATAAAGCCCACAACACAAACATCAAGGCTATTGTAAACAAAAACCATTTATTCAAACCACATTATATCATTATTTATTCAAATATCTTTAATATGAGAAATTACATTTCCCACCAAAAGAACCCAAAGATTGGGGTTGTAACAGTTGCTCCCCTCTCACTCTTGAGTGATGGTTGAGTTCTGCTGGGGTTTATTTTTTTCTCTCAGCTGAGTTTTTGTTGGTTGGTTGTATATTATCTGGTTTGTTTTGGGTTGGAGGTTGCACAATGTTGAGATGTTGCCCACATCATTTCTACACCTTCTATCTTTGGCGTTGGCTTTAGTGATGGTTGAGTCCCCATCTAGTTGGGTGTTGACGCTCCCCTCTCACTAACTTCTCCTTTTTGAGGCTGAGGATGGTATCAGATGCTTTGGTCTCTGCTCCTTGCTTATGTAATGGTTGTTGACCATCTACTGTCATGGGTTGTTGCTTGATGCTCCCCTCTCACTCACAGAGTGATGGTCGAGCCTACTGGTTTTTCTCTAATGGTGATGGCTACCTTTACTCTGGCTTCTCTGAAGAGGGACTGTCACGAAGAAGTTTCTATTGTAATGAGAGTTTTTCTGTTGATGTTTGTGGTTGCCCTTTTTGAAGAATTTTCTTCTTATTGTTGTGAGCTTGCTCCGAGAGAGTCAATGGATTCAGAAGTTTTCTTATCTCTTTCTAGGATGAGATGAGGTTGTTGGTTCATACGTTTTATTGGTAGCTGTGCTTCTTGTTCTGCTTGCTCCCCTCTCACTTTTTAGCGATGGTTGAGTTTGGATGAAGAGTGGTTCAGTTTCGTCAGTGATCTATTTGGACTTCTTCCAGGTGGAATGTGGATGGTGACCTTGAGAGTTTTGTTGGTAGTGTGGTTTGGTCTCTTTTCTCCCCTCTCACTCAAGATGTGATGGTTGAGTCTGATAGTGTTTTCTCTTTTTTTGTGGTCTCCCTTTGGACCGTTAAGCCTTTTGTAGGCTTGAGGCTCCTTTTCTGGGTTTTTTCTCTATTTTTGGTCTCATAGATACCATACTCTGATGTAAAGTTAGTTTTCCCCTTTAGTTGGTTCTCGATTGGGAATCAACAAGCATTGTACATTCAAACAAACAAAAATGAAAAAAAAGTAGCAGGAGTTTTGACTGACCAAAAAAAAAACATTCACCTTTTGATGGGTGGCGTGGTTGTAATTGCACTAACAAACTCACTCGGGGTTGAAACCCCCGAGCTTTTACCTAAACCTTATGCAATGATACCACCCGCAAGCAGACGGGTCTTATCGCAATATAGTTAAGGATCGAACCCAAAGGACAATGTTTTTAAGAATCCTTGTTGGTCAAATCTAGCTCAAGTAAGACTAATATTTAGAACGATAGATTGGTTTGTGGTTGATTTAAACTAATTGCAAGAAAGTAAAAGAGTAGAATTAAAGTTGGGTGTAGATTAATGATATGGGATCGCTGGGATGGTCTCGGGTTTCACCACCACTGCACATGCAAACACATCCAAACATTAAACATCCAGGCAAGATATAACTATCCAAATGGAACTGCTGCGAACCCTCTCAGAGGGATGTTTAGGTCCGCGTAAGCATCTCCTTAGGCATCGTATTTCTCGTCGCCATTCGGGTCATGCACTTACGGTTCCGAATATACAACATCCAACTAAGGCTATGGTCCTCCCTGAGGGATGTTTGGACCACATAAGCATCACCGAAGGTTAGATGTCCCGTCCCCTCACAGACCATTCACTTACAACCTCAAGGAAACCCATTCTATTTCTAGTCAAGGTGTCAACAGCGTTAATCGACAAGTAAGCAGGCGACTGATCTACAAGCAAACATCGACGGTTAACAAAGACGATACAACATCCAACTAAGGCTGTGGTCCTCCCTGAGGGATGTTTAGACCACAGGAAGTGTCACCGAAGGTTAGATGGCTCGTCCCCTCACAGATCATGCACTTACAACCTCAAGGAATCCTTTCCTATTTCTAGTCAAGGAGTCGACTTTATTAAACGACATCCTACCCTACATAAAGAAGTTCTCACAATGAGGAAAGAACAAGATGAAAGTGAGCAAGTAATCAAACTACAAACTTATCAATTAGCAACGAAATGAAAAGTTATATACATTGCCATTGAAAATATAAAGACATGAATGCTTGGGAAGCGGGGCTAGTCCATGTACCCCAGCGGAAAGGGACTACTCGCTCATGCCATGAGAGATAAGAAGAATAAGAAGAGAGAGGGAAGATTCTGCCATGACAGTGATGAAGAAGGTGGTCGCAGCTCGATGAAGATGATGCGGTCTTCTACTTCGTGTCGGGACAGACTTGGATGAAGAGGAAGAACCACCTAGGTAGACTGGGTAGAGCTTCTTCTCCACATTCCTTCTCTTTTCCTCTCCTTTCCCGGTGGCAAGAGCAGCAGGTGGATAGTGTGGACAAAGAGGATTGAATCTGTGTACTGGTAGCCTGTCAGCTTCTGGAATCGATGCCAAAATGAGGGCCGTTGCGGTTCTATATATAGGCTCGGGTTGGGCCATCACGTTTTTGGCGTGAACTCCATCCAAATGGTTTGGAGACCGTTTGTCATCCAAACGGTCTGCTCGATTGGTTTGGATCAAATGGTCTTGGAGACCGTTTGACATCCAAATGGTCTTGAGGATGCGTGATCATTCGGTCTTGACAGCCAAACGGTCTTGGGACCGAATGGCATCTAAACGGTTTTGGAGATCATTTGTCATCCAAACGGTCTTGTCTTCGACGTTCTCTGCTTCTGATCAGTCTTGAGCCTTTGTCTAATCATTCTTGTGGTCAAACAGTTTCGTTGCCAAAAGGTTCATTGCCAAATGGTCTTGGGACCGAATGGCTTCAAACGGCTTGAAAACAGTATGCGTCAATCGGTCTTGGGACCGATCGGTTCTTGCTTGAATGTCCCAAACGGTCTTGGATGGAGGCTGACCAAATGGTTTGGATACCGTTTGGATGGCCAAATTATCTGTGCTCTTCGATCATCCAATCGGTCATTGCTCATCGTTCGAATGGTCTCACGATCCTATCGGTCTCAAGGACTGATCTCAGCCAAATGGTGCGGATATTGTTTGGTTGGGCAAACGGTCTTGTGAGCTCATGATGCCCAAACGGTCTGGAGACTGTTTGGGTGACCAAGCGGTCTTGGCTGAAGGTCCATACAGTCTCGTGCTTCAAACGGTTTGAAACTGATAGCGCCAATCGATATTCATCCAAATGGTCATGAGTCCAAATGGTCTGGATGGTCATTCGGTCTTTGGTCCAAACGATTTTAAAACCATTAGGCGTCACACAGTCTTGAGATCGATTGAGCTCAGGCGGTCTTGAAACTGTATGGACTCAAACGGTCTTGAGACTATTTAGGTAAATGTCTATGACTAGGAGATCAAAAACCGTTTGGCCAAACCGTTCGGTCAAACCGTTTGGTCAAGACCTAAGTTGAGGGAATCTTGAGTTAGTTCTATATGATGATTGGTCTTTATCATGACCTGCACAAAATCAATATAAATCTAGTAAATAATCTTGATAATTGAATCAGTTAAAAATCTTGTAGTTTGTGAGATTGAAGAGATGAAAATGAAAATATTGAATCAATTTGGTCTCAAATAGGTGACTGTAAATCATGATGAATATGCATTCATAAAAATACCCCAAACTTAAACGTTGCTTGTCCTCGAGTAACACAAAATCTGAAACAATCGCCAAATGAATACTTTATGATCATGTGATTGCCTCATCTTCACACCACAGTTGTTTTCTTTCTGCTCAGTATGACTCAGTATCACAACCTCCTAAGACCACTAAACACATCTTACCATATCTTCGTTCCTGAGTTCGCTTTCCAATATCATTTCCTCCCCACTTTTTTCCAACAATAAGCATATCAAAGAGTTTTGTAAGAATCCAGAGATACCCGCAGAACAACAAGTGTGCATCTGATCTGACACTGGTGTTTTTCAGTATTTATGGAGGCATTCATTGTGCCAATAGGTAGAAAAGGAGTGAAGGGTGGTATGGAAGGAAGAAATAAATCTCTCCTCTATTCGACTTGAGATTTTTATTTTATGTTTTGCAATTTCATTGATTGCATTCTCTTTTTGTGCGAATCTCTCCTCTATTCGACTTGAGATTGCATTTCTTTTTGTGTGCGCTTTGGCATCTTTTCTTGGTGGTATGCCCCTATTATTTTGCAAGGGGTATGGAAGAAGTAGATATAGAAGGAAGTGGCGTGACACCTTGGTTTGGAACTATTTTGGCTATTTTTGTTTCTTTTCGATGGATGGAGGGGTACGAAGATGATGGAAGAAGTGTAGAAGAGAATTTAGATCAGAATGCAACTTGATTTACAATTCAGTGCACTGGGTTGTTCTCCTTATCGTACTCTGCTCAAATAATGACTTGTTGAGGATCCGATGGAGATTCCATGTTATTGTTCCACTAATCAGTTAGGAAGCCTATCAGTTCGATAGACACTTGTCATTTTTGCATAAGTATCATGATGTTAGGAATCATAAGCTTCACACGATGATTTCAATCAAGAGGCTAGTTTTCAGAATAAGGTCCTTTTGAGGATCTACTTCAAATAAGGGGGTATAATGATTCAAAATGCATAGAAGTTGAAACAAAAGGAGTCAAAATTTCATCAAGTTTCTGTGTAATTTTGTGATTTTTTTTGAAAATTTTGATAAAAAATGCGGTCAAAAAATGCGGCGGTGAAAACTTTCTGTCTGAGATAGATGCATGGGTGTAGGTGGAAGGTAAAGTACGTACCACCCACCCTCCACCCCAAACTTAGAATTTTGCTCGTCCTGAGTAAACTCTAAATCTGAGATGGAGGGGAGACTTCATGCCGGTTGGTCCACGAGATGTGGTTGCGTTCCAGTTAGCATGCGTCCGTCACCTGAAATTTTCAAAAATGAAAGAAAACGATCAAATCTAAAGATGCGATTTTTATTTAAAGTTTAAAACAAAATGGATGAACATTCTAATTTGAAATTAAGAGTTAAAATGGATTTATTGATTGGGTTGCCTCCCGACAAGCGCCTTTGTTTTATGTCGATTGCTCGACTTGGTTTCTTCAACTTCATTGTGGTTCCTTTGGATTGGAGAGATCTATTATTGCTTCAGTGCATATGTCGGCCGTGGTGAAATATCTTTTCAAACGTTGACCATTCGCCACGAATTCACCCAACTTTTCACTCCATAAGGAGAAAGCACCGTGTGGGGAGATGCTCTTGACGATGTAAGGTCCTGACCAGTACGAATGGAGTTTTCCTGGGAATAACCTTAACCTGGAGTTGAACAGAAGAACTTGATCTCCCACATGTATATCTTTCCTTTTTAGATGGCTGTCATGCCACAACTTTGTGCGTTCTTTATAGATTCTAGCATTCTCGCAAGCTGTCATTCGAAGTTCTTCCGGCTCTTGGAGTTGCAGAATCCTGGCCTAGTCCGCTTTCTTCATATTGAAATTTAGTTGTTGAATTGCCCACCGTGCCTTGTGTTCTTGTTCTATCGACAGGTGGCATGACTTCCCGTAGATTAGTCGGAAAGGTGTAGTCCCAATAGGGGTTTTAAAAGCAGTTCGATAGGCCCACAAGGCATAATTGATTTTTACTGACCAATCTTTCCGATTGCAGCCTACAGTCTTTTCCATGATAGCTTTGAGTTGACGGTTAGAAACCTCTACCTGTCCACTCATTTGTGGATGGTAGGGTGAGGCTACCTTGTGAGTCACCCCATATTTTCTTAATAAAGCTTCAAAGCTTCTTTCGAGAAAATGAGACCCTCCGTCGGATATCACAGTTTGTGGGACTCCGAATCAGGGAAAAATAATATCTTTGAACAATTTGATGATGGGTTTGGAATCACTAGTGACAGTCGGTATGGCTTCAACCCATTTTGAGACGTAATCTAACTCCACTAGGATGTAGGAAAATCCATGAGAGGATGGGAATGGACCCATGTAGTCCACACCCCAAACGTCAAATATTTCAACTTCTTGCCATAAGTTCAATGGCATCTCATCTCTCTTAGTTATGTTACATGTTCTTTGGCATTTTTCACATGACAGGAAAAAGTCATAGGAGTCTTTGGATATTGTTGGCCAAAAGAATCCACATTGAATAACCTTTAAGATAGTTTTCTTAGAACTCATGTGGCCTCCTACTGGGCCTGAGTGGCATTGTTCTAAAATGAGTCTGGCTTCTTCTTTGGTGATGCAACGTCAGTAGAGACCATCACCACATAGCTTAAAAAGGTACGAATCATCCCAGTAGTACTGTTTCACATCATGCATAAATTTCTTCAGTGCGTTTCCAGTGCATTCTGGATGGATAACCCCAACAGCAAGGTAGTTCACATAATTCGAGTACCACGATGTAGCTTCTGAGACCTTCATTAGTTGATCATCTGGAAGGGAATCGTTAATTGGGGTCATATCGATATCCAAGGTGTGGATGCGACTTAGGTGGTCTGCTACCACATTCTCTGTACCCTTCTTATCTCTTATTTCAAGATCAAACTCTTGTAAGAGGAGAATCCACCTTATCAATCTAGGTTTTGCGCCTTTCTTCGCTAGGAGGTAACGGATAGCAGCACGGTCTGTGTAGACAATGAATTTTGAACCTATTAGGTAGGATCTGAATTTGTCAAAGGCATACATGACTGCAAGAAGTTCTTTCTCAGTAGTTGCATAATTTATCTGAGCTTCATCAAGAGTCCTCGATGCGTAGTAGATCACATAGTGTTTCTTTTCTATGCATTGGCCTAGAACAACACCCACAGCGTAATCACTGGCATCACACATTATTTTGAAGGGGTGATCCCAGTCAGGAGCTTTGATAATGGGTGTTGTTGTAAGGGCATGCTTTAGATTGTTGAAACGTTTAATACATTCCTCGTCAAAATTGAATTCGACATCCTTTAGCAACAATTTTGTCATTGGCTTGGTTATCTTTGAGAAATCTTTTATGAATCATGTATAGAATCCTGCATGACCTTAGAATGCTCAAACCTCCTTAACACTTGTTGGAATAGAGAGTTTGGAAATCACTTCAATTTTCACTCTATCCACCCCAATTCTTCTACTGCTGACTCTATGACCAAGGACAATCTCTTCTTTTACCATAAAATGACACTTCTCCCAGTTGAGCACAAGATGTGCTTCTTCACATCGTTTGAGAACAAGGGAGAGGTGTTTTAGACATGAATCGAAGGAATCTCCGTATACAGAAAAATCATCCATGAAAACTTCCATAATTGTTTCAGTGAGACTGGCGAATATGGCAGTCATGCAACACTGGAAAGTTGTAGGTGCATTGCAGAGGCCGAACGACATTCTTCTAAATGCATATGTTCTGAATGGGCAGGTAAAAGTAGTTTTCTCCTAGTCATCTGGATGTATGTGTATTTGATAGAATCCAGAGTAACCATCAAGGTAACAGAAGTATTCTTGATGAGCCAATCTTTTTGAAACTTGATCAAGGAAAGGCATTGGGAAATGATCCTTACGAGTTGCCTTGTTTAATTTCCTGTAATCAATGCACATCCTCCACCCTGTGACTGTTCGAGTGGGTATGAATTAATCATTTTCATTTTGTATCACGGTTGTCCCGTCTTTCTTTGGGACCACATGCACGGGGCTCACCCAAAATGAGTCTGATATCGGGTAGATTATTCTATCAGTGAATAGTTTAACAACTTCGAGGGGAACAACTTCTTTCATATTCGGGTTAAGATTTCTTTGATGCTCAATCGTCAGTTTGTGGTTTTCTATCATGGGGATTTTGTGCATGCATATAGCTTGACTGACCCCAGTGAGATCACTCATCTTGTAGCCAATGGCCTTTCTTCTCTCCTTTAACTCTGTCAAGAGTTTATCTTCTTGTTCATCAGTTAGGTCTGAATTTATTATAACTTGACAAACCTTAAGGTCATCTAGAAATGCGTACTTTAGCCCTTCGGGTAGGGGCTTCATTTTGGGAGCTTGAGGTTTTTCACATGATTCCTCAGTAACATCCACAACTTTTAGTTTCTCAATTTTGGTTGTAGGATCTTCTTCAGTAGCATTGAGGTTGAGGACACAACTCTTCACCTGTTCTTCAATTAAACTAACAACATTTGGATTAGTTAGAGCCACTTCTAGAGGGTCGTCTTGTTCATAATCCTCTTGCGAAAGTTGTGCCATCTGTTCTATGCACTCAATTAAGTAGACTTCTTCTTGCATACTCGATCTTCGCAAACTTTTGAAAACTTTGAATTCTAGGGTTTCTTTTCCTAATCTGAGTTGCAAGGTTCCTGCTTCAACGTCAATTAGAGCTCTTGCGGTGGTGAGGAATGGTCGTCCAAATATGAGAGGGTACCTGACGTCTTCTTTTATGTCCATGATGATAAAATCACATGGAACATAGGAGTCCTTGCCTACTTTGACGGGCACGTCCTCAACGATACCTAAGGGGAGAGTTACAGTGTTATCCACAAGTTGTATGGTCATGCTAGTTGGGAGAAGTTTAGTAAACCCCAACCTCTTACAAAGTCTTAGTGGCATGATGGAGATACTTGAACCAAGATCCACCAATCCTTTCTTACATGAAGAGTCACTGATATGGCAAGAGATCCCAAAAGATCCTGGATCTTTCTGCTTCTTTGGCATCTTGCTTTGAATGATGTCTGAAGTAGTCATAGCTAACTTGACTGATTCATATTCTTTAGTTATACACTTTTTGGTAAGAAGAGACTTTAAGTAATTTGTCTAGACTGGTATCTCAGCCAGGGCATCTAAGAAGGGAATATCAACATGAAGCTTTTTCATAGCTTCTATGAATTTATTGAAATGTGTATCGAGCTTGGTTTGCTTCAAACGAGCTGGAAAAGGTATCTGAGGCTTGTATATAGGGATATCAGGTTCTGGTGTTGCTTCTTCCTCTTCTGTAGTAGGTTTCACTGAATTTTCTTTCTCTGACTTATCATTGCTTGGTTGCTCCTTCGGAATAGGTTCAGGTTCATTATCAACTTGATTGTTCACCTGGTCTTGCTCATCTATGACAACCATAGGTGTCTTGGAAGGAGGATTAGAATATACATTTCCAGAACGAGTCATCACAACCTTTAACTGCTCAGGGTGTTTAGGATTATTCTCTGGTTGACCAATAAAGGCTCCAGTAGGTGGCTTTACGCTAGCTGCAAGTTGAGCTAGTTGAGATTCAATAGCTTTTTGGCATGCTTGTTGGTTAGCTATAAAAGTTTGCTTGTTAGCTAACATAGTCTACTATGACTGCATCATCTTCTCAATGGATGTTAGTTTGTCATCAGGAGAGATGAGTTCAGTTTGCTGCCCTTGTTGTTGATTTTAGTAAGGGACTTGGTTGGGGCTTTGAAATTGAGAGTTGCTCTGATAATTGTTGAAGTTCCGTTGATTCCCGAAGTTTTGTTTTTGGTTGTACTGGAATCCCGGTGGGCCACGTTGCTGATTATTTGAGCCAAGTTGTAGTGAGTTTTCCGCTCCTGAAGGATTCCCATATCGGAAACCAGGATGGTTCTTGTTCTGATTCAGGTTGTAATATCCTTGACCTGGGATGGTGTTGACAACATTAAGATTTTCCATTTGACTACTATCTCCTTGGCCACATACGTTGCTTAAAACAACATCATAGAGAACATTGCATGATAAAGTGGAATGATCTGTACTTTTACATGCTTCACAAAATAGTGAAGCGGACTTGATCTGTTCTGGTTGTTGAAGGGGTGGACGTCCTCTTCTAATTGTAGCAAGGGATGTTTCAATATGGTCTTGCTTGGCAACCAAGAGCTTGAGTGTTTCAGCAATTGACTTGTATTCAAGAGTAGCTTTAGCCATGGCTACTTTCAACACTCCTTTACCCACTGATCTACCCCAATTGGCTTGATTTTCAGCTCCTAGGGTAATGACTCTCCATGCGCTGTCATAATTTTGACGCATGAAGTTTCCTCCGGATGAGGAATCTAAGAACCTCTTAATGTCATCATCCACACCCCTATAGAAGATCTCAATAAGTTGATTCTTAGGAATGCCATGGTGTGGACATTTTTGTAGAAGCTCCTTATATATGTCCTAAGCCTCAGCAAGAGTTTCTCCAGGGGCTTGAGTGAACATTGTTATTTTTCCCCTAATTTTATAAGTGAGAGAAGGACGATAGAACTTTTACAGAAAAAACATTTTTGAGTTGTTCCTAAGTGGTGATAGACTGACATTGCAAGGAGTTGTACCAACTTATCGCTCTATCAGTAAGGGAATACTTGAAAAGATGAAGTCTAATGGCATCGTCGGACACTCCATTCTGTTTTGTCATAGCACATAGATCGATGAACCTCAGAAGATGTTCTTGACTATCCTCTCCTTGTTTACCATAGAATGGGTTGTTTTGGAGCAAGGTGATCCAATGTTCTCTTATCTCAAAGTTAGGAGCATGGATGGGAGGAGGTTGAATTGGGTGATGAACATCAGCAACCTTAGGGATTGAGAATTCCCTAAGACCCTTTTATAGCTCTGCTGCTTGTGCCGCTACTTGTGCTGCAAGGATTTCTTCTTGAACCGTAGCTCTGGCTTCTTGCATGAGCCTTTCTCTCTGTACAACAAGGGCTTGAGCTACCCTTCGGGCTACTTCCTCTTCTTAAGCCATTCTTGCTTGGTTCTCTCTGTTTTTCCAATGAAAGGTTCTGTCAATCTCCGGATCAAAGCTAGCTGTGAGTCCGGGACTGTTCAGGCAGTGCATGCACTAATCCTTCTAAAGTACCTGAAAATAGAAAGATTTTAGAAGTGAGATTCACGGAGTAGAGTCAAATTCAAGTAGATGATTGATTGTTTCAAAAGGAAAATCAAAATCCTAGATTAGCCTTAAAAGAACTAGATCTGACTAACTGATTCCGTTGTCCCCGAAAACGGCGTCAAAATTTGACGTGGCTGTAATTGCACAAACAAACTCACTCGGGGTTGAAACCCTCGAGCTTTTACCTAAACCTCGTGTAATGATACCACCCGCAAGCAGACGGGTCATATCACGATATAGTTAAGGATCGAACCCAAAGGACAATGTTTTTAAGAATCCTTGTCGGTCAAATCTAGCTCAAGTAAGACTAATATTTAGAACGATAGATTAGTTTGTGGTTGATTTAAACTAATTGCAAGAAAGTAAAAGAGTAGAATTAAAGTTGGGTGTAGATTAATGATATGGGATCGCTGATATAGTCTTGGGTTTCACCACCACTGCACATGCAAACACATCCAAACATTAAACATCCAGGCAAGATATAACTATCCAAATGGAACTGCTGTGAACCCTCCCGGAGGGATGTTTAGGTCCGCGTAAGCATCTCCTTAGGCATCATATTTCTCATCGCCATCTGGGTCATGCACTTACGGTTCTGAAGATACATCATCCAACTAAGGCTGTGGTCATCCCCGAGGGATGTTTAGACTACAGAAGCGTCACCGAAAGTTAGATGGCTCATCCCCTCACAGATCATTCACTTACAACCTCAAGGAAACCCATTCTATTTCTAGTCAAGGTGTCAACCACGTTAATCGACAAGCAAGCAGACAACTGATCTACAAGCAAACATCGACAATTAACAAAGATGATACAACACCCAACTAAGGTTTTGGTCCTCCCTGAGGGATGTTTAGACTACATAAGTGTCACCAAAGGTTAGATGGCTCGTCCCCTCACAAATCATGCACTTACGACCTCAAGGAATCCTTTCCTATTTCTAGTCAAGGAGTCGACTTTGTTAAACGACATCCTAACCTGCATAAAGAAGATCTCGCAACAAGGAAAGAACAAGATGAAAGCGAGCAAATAATCAAACTACAAACTTATCAATTAACAACAAAATGAAAAGTTATATACATTGTCATGGAAAATGTAAAGACATGAATGCTTGGGCAGTAGGGCTAGTCCCCGCACCCCAGCGGAAAAGGACTACTCACTCATGATGCAAGAGACAAGAAGAATAAGAAGAGAGAGGGAAGATTTCACCATGAGCATGATGAAGAAGGTGGTCGCAGCTCGATGAAGATGATGCGGTCTTCTACTTCACATTGTGGCATACTTGGATGAAGAGGATGAACCACCTAGGTAGACTGGGCAGAGATTCTTCTCCACCTTCCTTCTCTTTTCCTCTCCTTTCCCGACGGCAAGAGAAGTAGGTGGACGGTGTGGACGAAGAGGATCATACATGTGTACTGGCAGCCTGTCGGCGTCCGGAATCGATGCCAAAATGAGGGCCCTTACATTTCTATATATAGGCTCGGGTTGGGCCATCACGTTTTTGGCATGAACTCCATCCAAACAGTTTGGAGACCGTTTGTTGTCCAAACGGTCTACTCGATCAGTTTGGAGCAAACGGTCTTGGAGATCGATTGACATCCAAACGGTTTTGAGAATGTGTGATCATTCGGTCTTGACAACCAAACGATCTTGGGACCGAATGGCATCTAAACGGTTTTGGAGACCATTTGCCATATAAACGGTCTTGTCTTCGATGTTCTCTGCCTCTGATTGGTCTTGAGCCTTTGTCCAATCGGTCTTGTGGTCAAACGGTTTCGTGGCCAAACGGTCTTGGGACCAAATGGCTTCAAACGATTTGAAAACAGTATGTGCCAATCGGTCTTGATTCAATCGGTCTTGGGACCGATCGGTTCTTGCTTGAATTTCCCAAACAGTCTTGGATGGAGGCCGGCCAAATGGTTTGGAGACCGTTTGGATGGCCAAACGGTCTGTGTTCTTCGATCGTCCAATCGGTCGTTGCTCATCGTTCGAATGGTCTCACTATCCTATCGGTCTCAAGGACCGAGACGCCAAACAATTTGGAGACCGTTTGGTTGGGCAAATGGTCTTGTGAGCTCACGATGCCCAAACGGTCTGGAGATTGTTTGGGTGACCAAACGGTCTTGGCTGAAGGTCCATACAGTCTCGTGCTTCAAACGGTTTGAAACCGATAGCACCAATCGGTCTTCATCCAAACGGTCCTGAGTCCAAACGATATGGATGGTCATTCGGTCTTTGGTTCAAATGGTTTTGAAACCATTAGGCGTCACACGGTCTTGACACCGATTGAGCTAATGCGGTCTTGAAACCGAATGGACTCAAATGGTCTTGAGACCGTTTAGGTAAATGTCTATGACCGGGAGACCGAAACCGTTTGTCCAAACCGTTCGATCAAACCGTTTGGTCAAGACCTAAGTTGAGGGAATCTTGAGTTAGTTCTTTATAATAATTGGTCTTTATCACGACCTGCACAAAATCAATATAAATCTACTAAATAATCTTGATAATTGAATCAATTAAAAATCTTGTAATTTGTGAGATTTAAGAGATGAAAACGAAAATATTGAATCAATTTGGTCTCAAATAGGTGACTATAAATCATGATGAATATGCATTCATCAATGGGTCAAATGAACCATATATTGATTATCATCTTTCCAATTTTATTATTATCATGGTGAAATTATGGTATATTTTTATACTTAAATAACCACTAAGGTCATCATATATCTACTATGTAAATTTGACTGTTATAAGATGCATGAAATATATCCACTAGTATGAGTTTTCATTTAGATGGATTATGTTCTTGGGATGTGTCATATCTTTTCTATGAACTTATAGTGACACTAGTAAGTTTGATATGGTTAGCAAACTAAGAACTTCTGAAGAATGTAACAGACATAAAAACCTTCATGGGTATGGTAGGGTGTTGTAGGAGGTTTTAACCAGAGTCCTCAATGAAGTCATCACCTATTGTTTGTTTTAGAAAGAAGATAAATATATCTATTTAGATAAAAACATCAAGTAAAATTTTTAATATTTAATTAATAGAAAAAAGTCAATATCCTCTTTTGTACCTTCTTATAAGGACCCATACTAGAGTTTCACTCGACAGGCACTGATCAAGCATCCACAGCCCAAAAAAACTAACAAACAATTTTTCTTCAAGAAAAGAACGATTATTCAAAATAATGTTGTTCATTTATCATAATATGTTTCATATAAAATTAACAAAGCAAAATCAAATTTTTTTTTATCCTCTAGAATATCAACATTTCTCCTATAATAGTATATTGTCACTCATACATAAATTACTTATGTTTTATACGTTCTGGTTGCAACTAAAAATGATATAAGAAAACCCACACAGACGAGGATACAAATTTTAAGAAGAAGTAAACAAAGAACCATACTAACTATAGTATACCAACTTTAATCTAAAGTTCCATTTTGACATTTCTCTCTAATTAATCATCTCCATGCACATCGGTTGACTCCTTAGTTCATGCCCTTTGTGTACCTCTCCCTAAAATGTGAAATCAACATAGTGAATTGGTAGTTAGGTGAGAGAAGATTTGAATCCAAAAATCATGGATTATAGAACAATCACCAATTACATATCTAACTTTATGCTACCTAAAAACATTTCTGGGTGACTTGAATTTTAAAACAGAAGAAGTCAACAAAAATTACTTAATGAGACTATATTGAAGAATGTGTTCTAATTCATTGTTGATATGCACACATTCTTCTATTTTGTGATAATATCATTTCTTTTTAATCAGTGCCATTGAGTCCACCACCATGTAAGAGGGAACCATGTTGATGTGAAAGTGGATCCTATGAGTTTTTATAAAATTCCAGGTAAAAGCTTAGATCTACAAACCTAAGTTGTGTAAAGAATATTTGATCCACAATGAGGCTTGCCATCTGTAGAAATAAGAACTTTATAGTATATGTGTGAAGTCAAGGTCCTAAGTACTCAAGGTGACTTGATCAAAATTATTCTACTCCATATTAATCATGGTAAATGTGAATTAAGATGGTATAAGTGGATCTTCCTTTTTTATCATTGCTCTACAAAGTAGGGACATCAATTATGATCTAGCAAACTAATGTCTGTATGCCATGATGGTTGCAAGGTACAAGGTTACCATATCTTCCTTTATGGTCACATTGAAGCGAACCTTTGTTTTAGATTGAATTCATATTTTCTTACCTAAATATAAGTTATACTCCTGATAAGTAATATGTTATGTCTTAACTTAATTAAAGTATAAATTACACACTTGACACACTTTGGACTTATTTAGATTGTCTTTGTTTAGCTTGAACTTTAACTAAGGTTGCATGAATATTTTTATTCTTTAAGATATAAAATAAGAGGAAAAATGACCTAAATGTCATCTTGTAAGTTTATTTTACATTATGATGTAGTATTGACCTTACTAATGATTTCACACTCTTGGTCTGACTAACACGACTTCATGTGGTTTCTAGAACACCATATCCACATCTTGGATAAGTTCACAACTTTAATTGGCACAATTTTACATCTTATTCAAGACCCTAAATAATGGCATAGTCACTAGTGGAGGTCCTACATCACTATCTCATTATCGCTACATTTGTGTCACTAGTCGGCCGACTAATTGCTAGTCACATCAACTAGCAGGATGTTAGTAGCAAAGATGAAGGGTCACTAGTTTGCATATTTTCTCTTGCTACCAGCTCAAGTTACCACCAATTTATAGTTTATTCAGGCTAACTAATTGTTTAGTCAGTTGAGAAAATACCTTGATAAAAGAAAAAATACATAATAGGAGTTGAAATGTAGGTTTCACTATATCAACCCCTATTTAAGGCTATGTTGAAACCTGAAAACAAGTTGAATTCCATTCTACATCTTAGACACCCAAACAAAATAGAGAAGACGATCCTAGAGGAGATTTTGGAGGTGGTTGGTGGATTTAACCTATAAATACAATTGCTAGCTATTATAAGGATGAATACTTAGTAAGTTCTTGGTTAATTACCATATAACTCCTTTATCACATTTAATCCCTTTTGGGTGAACTCCTTCATTATTCTAAGTAGATATGCTAATTCTTTGTGTTGATTCCTTGATTATCTCTGTTTGACCTAGATTCAGATCTTACTAGTGGATTTCATGAAAGAAATTCATTTTGAAATCTTAGGGTATAGGTCTTTGATATCACATTTCTGAGATATATAAAACCTACTCTAATACTTTCAAGTGATATAATGCCTTATGTAGAGATTCATGTGATGCAACTTCTATTTAAATCAATTGGAACCATCATAAGCCACTCTAATTGAGTTAGAAATGGAAATTCACGTGGATTTTGAATATGGAATATGAATATTAAATTATGTTGTTCTCTCACATTAACCCATGGGTGTATTTATAAACCAAGTTGAAATTCCAATTGACACCATCATATTAGATTGATTTTGCCTTGATATTACAATATAGGTTTGACTAATATAGCTTGTGGTGTTTTATGTTATTTACTATCTCTATATTATGTAATTTGGTTTCCTCTACATAAGCCTATGATCATTAGTTTCATTTATATCATGTTGTGTCTCTAATATATTATACATTGAGACAAGACTATATATATGGCTCTCTATGACCTGGATTATCTCATAATAAGAATTTCTCTTTACATGGTATTAGGAGCAATTTTCTAAACCTCAATGTCTCCAGAGAGCAGCCCCCAACCTCTCTCTCTACCATAGATGTCTCTTCTTTTTTTTTTTCTTTTTTTCCTTCCTTCCCCCACTCACCCGCCGCCCCACTGCTGATCACTGCTCCTAGCTGCCCGCATGGCTTCTGCCCCCTACCGACCGTGCATATGGCAGTAGCGCATCAACACATCATAATGTCATCATTGTGTGCACGACTAGTGCTAGGTCTGAAACTCTCTTCCATGCATCTATCCAGGTTGTGATTCCTAGTGGTTTGTCATATCTGTCGCTTTTTCAGGGGGGTCTCTAATCTAGTTTACCTAATATTTGGATATAAGAGTCATAGGTCACAATACCCTTTGAAGTTGCACCCATGGCCCCTTCATTGGGTTGTTTTGATGTAGCACCCTGCGTGGGAATTCTAATGGCACTCCTCCATTTTATGTCACCCACTATATATGATTAATGGTGTGTTGATCTTGACACATTAGGGATTTATTTAAAAAAAAAAGGTTATAACAACCTCGGTAACCCCTCCTCTTTACTTTCCTCCCCATGTATTATTCTATGTACATGGGTGAGCGTCATAAATTGTTAGGGATCAATTACTTCTTTCTTATCACGGTTCCTTGTTCCAGTAATAATACTTCAACTGTACTTCATCCTGCCTTTCTCTTTGTTTTATTTCATTATGCATCTTACCAATGATTGACTATATCCATCGATGTTCTACCAGTGTGACTACTGTGATATCCTTCTCCACCAATATGTTCTACTGATGTGACTAATTTGATATCTTTCTCCACCATTGTCCTATCGGTGTGAATTTTCATCATGTCTAAAGGTAAGGTTGACGACAAAGATTAACCTCAGACCATTGTCTATAATGACAATACTTCTATATCCATACTAAAGTTTAATTGAGATAATTACCTACTCTATATGAATTCTATCTAAACCATCCTAGAATTTGAAGACAAGATGAAATTCATTAAAAAAACATGATGAGGATATCATTGAATGGAAATAAGGAAATATCCAAGTCAAAAGCTAGCTATAGAATAGCACAAATTCCTCTATTGCCTCTAAGTACATGTTTTATAGAACTGCTAAGGAACTATGAGACATTGTCCATAGTCACTACATGTGTGAAAAGAATGCTTGAGGCTTTATAAAGTATTGGATAAATTATTCGGTAAAAATCAAGGTGATAGGACTCTTGATGAATACTTTGATTCCATTATCACCTTATCTCAACACTCCTTTCCTCCATTGAACCTCATATTCCTACCTCATCTGTCACTCTAGTAGATGGATCCATTAAATTTTCAGCATTGTGGGAGTGTTAATATCCCATTTACTCTCAAACTCAAATATGTTTACTATATTCCTCATTTTCCGTTTCATTTAAAGTCCATTGTTAATAGTTGATGCTTTTACTTGCAATGCAAATTTTTGTGGCCATGGTTTTGTGTTGTAGGATTCTTAGACTTCAGGTGATTGGATTGAGCTCTAGAGCCAGTGACATTTACTACTATGGTTATGGTGTTCCTTCTTCTACCCTTCTTGTGAGTACACCTCTTCAACTTCACCAATGTTACGATCATCCCTTTCTTGACAATTTGAAGTACTTGGAGCCTTCTTCCTGTATACTCATGTGATATTAGGAAGTGTAATAGGAGTTCTTTTCCTAGAAAAACTAGTCTATGTTCTAAAGTTATTTTTGATGTTATCCATAGTGACATTTATGGTCCTTTTCAAACCACTATTCTTAATGGTTTGTATTGTTTCATTACCTCAGTTGATGATTTATCTCGCATGACTTGGTCATAGTTGTCAAAATTTCATGATGAGATGATTGGTGTTTTTTTAGAATTTTCATAAAATGATGTCAATACAATTTAATAAATGGAAAACACTTTAGAATATGTTTAGGCCCAATGCATTCATTTTTCTCTAGAACTGGCACTATCCATCAACGTTCCTACCGTCACACCCCACAACAAAATGGGGTTGTGGAAGATAAAAATCATCAGATACTTGATATCTCTCATGCTCTTATGTTTCAAGGTAAATTACCTAAGCCCTATTGGTCTGAGACTATTCTCAGTGTCTTCGACCTTTTCAGTTGACAACCATCATTTGTTCTTCAAACATGACCCCTTTTTCGATTGTTTCACATAAATGACTTTTCACCTTTCTTTACATGTTTTTAGATGTTTTCCTATTTTACATAACTTTGATCTAAAAGTAGATAAACTTGATCCTTGTTCTACCAAAATAGTTTTTCTTTGCTATTCTAACTTATAGAAAGGTTATTATTTTTATAATCCAAGAAATCATCATATGTATGTATCCACCAACTGTATGTTTATGTCTCCACCAACTGTATGTTTCATGACTTAGATATGCTCTTTGATTCTCTATCTCCATCCCCTCTTCCTCAACCTCAGCCTCAAACAAAGTCTATTGAGCTTGATATTTCTAATCCAGTGGATCGTGAAACCATCACCCATTCTCCTACCATTCCTCCTCCACCGACATAGGACCCAACACCAATTTTCAAGTCACTCATCACCATATTTGTCTCATACCAATTTACTATCCAAAATTTTCCATATATCTAAAACCAATACCCAATGTCTTGACTCTATCCAGTCGCTAAAAAACAATTGTGAGGCTGATAACACTTTATTTTACGTGCTTTTTGTATATATTTTATACCTCTTTTAGTATATTTTTTATTAGCTTTCCCCAAAAATTTACCATCTTTTTAACTAAAACCTCACTTACATGATTTCAGGTGCATTTACGTCCCAAGTCACGGTCATTATCTCGACCGCGACCCACTCATTCAACAACCGCGGTCGAGGTCTCTGAGCTGCTTTAAGATCGAGGTCACCGTGCATTGAAGTCAGACCATGGTCATACTAAAGCCGCGATCACTGCTAAACCACGACTACAACAGAGGTCATGATCTATATAAAGGCACCAATCAAACTAGGGATCGCAGTGTATTTGGAGACTGCGGACGCCAAGTTCGACCGTTACTCAAAGAAGGTTGTGATCCATATGGGGTCACGATCCCTGCAGACCGTGACCAGTGTGGAGGTTGTGGTCATTGCTAAGCCCACGATCCCTACAGACCGCAACCAGTGTGGAGGTCATGGTCATTGCTATTCCCACGATCCTTGTAGGCCACTACCGAGTGAGAAGGCCTCGACCTCAACCTCTCCAATGCAATGCACAAATCGACCTCGACCGCGATCATTGCCAATCTACGATACTTATAGACTGTGACCGAGTTCGATCAAGATGAAAGAAGGAATAAAGAGCAGACTGCAACCGTGATCTCACACCTCCCCCATCCCAGACCGCGACTGTGGTATAGGCTTAAGTTGGTGGAATGTGCCTATAAATAGGCCACCCACCTGTCTTGTCAAATCATTAGATGATAGATCAGATCCCGAGGACCACGAAGTGTTGCTGCATCCTAGACTCATTCCACTCCATCCCATCCACCAATATTTTATACCTCTTTTAGTATATCTTTTATTAGCTTTTGCTAAAAAATTACCATCTTTTTGACGAAAACCTTGCTTACATGATTTCAAGTACATTTACAGCCCAAGTCACAGTCGTTACCTCGACCGTGACCCACTCATTCAAAAACAACAGTTGAGGTCTCTGAGATACTTTAAGATCGAGGTCACCATGAATTGAAGTCAGACCACGGTCATACTAAAGCCGCATTCACTGCTAAATCGTGACCACAACAGAGGTCACGATTAGTACGAAGGCACCAATCAAACCAGGGATCGTGGTGTATTTGGACACCACATACGCCAAGTTCGACCGTGACTCAAAGAAGGTCGCGATCCATATGGGGTCATGATCCTTGCAGACTGTGATTAAGCCAGACCACGACCAACATGGAGTCTGCGGTCATTACTAGCCTGCGATCCTTGTAGGCTGCGATCGAGTGAGAAGGCCTCGACCTCAACCTATCCAACACAACACACAAATCAACCTCGACCACGATCATTGCTAGCCCGCGATCCTTGCAGACCGCGATCGAGTTCGATCGTGAGGTAAGAAGGAATAAAGAGCAGACCGTGACCGTGGTCTCACACCTCCCCCAACCCAGACCGCGACTGCAGTCTAGGCTTAAGTCAGTGGAATGTGCCTATAAATAGGCCACCCACTCGTCTTGTCAAATCATCAGATGATAGATCAGATCCTGAGGACCACAAAGTGCTGTTGCATCCCAGATTCATTCCATTCCATCCCATCCACTAATCTTGGACCTCCAAAGACGGAAGCTGAGGAGAGAGAAGACTGAAGACTCCTTCTTCGAGAGAAGAAGATCGTCCGCACCATCAACGTGTTAGATCCAGATCTGAAGAAGTACCATGTCATATCACGTCTCTTCTCTCTCTAGATCTATCATTCCTTTATAATGTACTTCCCTCCTCACTTCATGAACTTCATGTATCTATTTTTCTATAATGCCGTTATGCTGTCTGCAAGCATGAGTAGCTACACACCTTAACTTGGGTAGGGAGTAGCCACTAAGGCTCTCCCAACATGTATATTGTCTCTCTTTGTTAAATATATATACTCGTGTCAAGATTATCTCCATACACCTATTTTAATGCTTCACTTGTATGCTTAGCTACCATCTTGTGATGTTTGATAGTTGATATCTCGAGAGAGTAATATCACTTTTATCATGTGTTATGGAGTAGTACGAATGCATGAGAGTGTTGGAATGCTAAAGCTTTAAGTCATATGTTATGCTACGTAGTTTATGTGTGGTCATCTCAAGAGAGAGGCTACCCTTAGACTTAGATCTATCCTCATATCAAGAGAGAGTGGAAAAGTCACTTTTAATGATTATTTGTAGTCTTAATAAGAGTATGTGAGAGAGAGATGATGTTTCATGTTGGTGAGAGGTCTAAGTAGGTGAACCCCAGCCCGAATTTCCTCCTATATACTTGTTTCATCTTATTTTTGTTTTCATTCGTTCTTCTTACCTTTGTTTTACTTGTCTTAGCTTTGGTTTGTGTGCCATCATTCCTTAGGGAACACCTTCTATTATACCTGCATTTTCTGGAGTACAAGAGTGTTAGATTCTATGAGCTTAACACTGCCAACCTTATCCCTATGTTCGACCCCGATTGCTACATCGAACCCCATTTATTGTTGTGGGGGCCTAAGAGTCGGGTTATCTCTTAAAAGTCCGACTACTCTGAATCCACTCCTTTTGGGCGTGTGATTTAGGTCAGTCAACTTTTTGGCACCGTTGTTGAGGACAAGGCAAAACGACACTATTGAGAACTTGAGTCCACTCACTATACTCCCGTGCCTCAAGTTAGTAATAAGCTTGAATGCACTGTTACTTTAAGTCTGCTACCCCGTGTTTGTGTAGGATAGTTTATTTTTACACGTCCAGTTTACTAACTCGACTGTGTGGTCTATTCAGGCACCCAGGAAGAAGCAGAATCATCCAACTTTTCTCATTAAACTCGAGATACCATGCCGCCTCATGTGGATGTTACTCTCTCTGGGGACGAACGAGATGCGAGGAATCAACACAACCCACCACCACTAGGGATGAAGACTGAGACAGACGTTACAATGACGATCGTCGCCATGAAGAGGATAATAGGGATGAAGATCGTTGTGAATACGATCGTCACAAAGAAGACCGACACGACGAAGGACGACACCGCATGCGTTGAAGGAGGCATCATCATAACCATCATAATAATGAACGAGAGCGTGATGGCCGGGATAGCGACATCGAGGACGACGAAGAAGGGAAGACTCTTTGTGAGTTGGCAGCAACAAGGGCCAATGAGTTTAGATGTCCAATCATCATACCAAACTTCAATGCAGTAAATTTTGAGCTAAAAAGAGTTGTCATATCTATGATCCAGAATAAACCTTTTTGCGGAAACTCAAGAGAAAACCTGTACCATCATCTCGATGCTTTTAAAAATATATGTGATACTATCAAGATGAGGGGAGTCCCGCAAGAGGTGATATACTGCAAAGGTTTCAACTTCTCTTTGGAAGACAAAGCTCTATCTTGGTACCTAAATCTCCCCCACCAATCTATAGATGGGTGGAGACCCCTGGCAGATGCTTTTGTTACTAAATTTTATCCTATAGAAAGGACAATCCGCAACATGCAGAAGATTACCTCTTTTGCACAGAAGCCGAGAGAAAACTTACACGAAGCATGGGAATGTTTCCAGGAGTACCTTAGAGATTGCCCACACCACAATTATCGTAAGGGGTTCCCAATGACCACTTTTTATAATGGGCTAACTCACACAGAAAGGACTTCATTGAACGCAGCCGCTGGCAGTGATTTCCTCAGGAAGAAGCCAAGCAAAACCATGAAGATAATATAAAACATGATTGCGCTGCAAGCAGGAGTAGACTATGACAGGAATAATAGAGGGCCAACGAATAAAGTAGGATCTGAAGGACCATCTATGGAAGCCAAGGCTTTAGAAACCATAACAACACAAATTCAGAAAATAGCAACTGATGTGAAACAACTAAAAGATATTGGAGTTAAGGGCAAGAAGCATACTAAGAAGGTCATGAAGTGTGTCACCTGTGGAGAAGGAGGACATGGGGTTGATAATTTTATCTACACCAAGCCATAGGAAAGTGACGAAAGTGAAAGTGAAGAAGAGATGCAGAATATTTCCTACGCCAACTTCAAGAGGCCAGACCACCCTGGTTTCAGCTACAAAAATAAGGATGCAGCTGAGAATTCACACCAACTAAGCAACTCACAAAAACCGCCGTCAGGTTTTGAAAAGAGAAGTAGACAAACTCATTGTACTCGGACAACCAATTATCAAACCAAAAATAACAACTACTCAGGGCAAAGTAAGACTCAGACTCGTCAAGGGGCGGGCCCGAGCCAAGGATCAAACCAAGGCCAAGACCAAGGATCAGGACAAGGAAAGGATAATAGCCAACAAGACTTAGTCGCCCAGCTATTCGATTTCACAAATAGGCAAGCAATAGTGAATGAAAAACTAGCCCAAAGTGCTCTAGCTAATTATGGCGTCCTAACAACCATGCAAGTTCAGATGGCAGATATGCAGACACACCAATGCCAAATTGACCAACAACTCGCACAGTTGACAGAGTTAGTAAAGAATCCCTTAGGAAAAATTCCATCGAATACGAAGACTGCAAAAATGTCTACCCTCCGATCTAGGAGGACTTTAAACCACTCTGGAAGTGGGGACAACAATGAGAAGGAAAAAGATGAGGAACCACAGCCTGAAAAAGAAGTTACTTCTGAGAAGTCTGTTGATAAGGGAAAGACTGCCGAGGTAAGCAAAAAGAAAAGTGGAGAAGTTAGGGATCCAAATCCTGTTGAGGAAATCTTCACAAAGAAGAATCCATATGCACCAAGGATCCCATTCCCATACAAGCTCATCAAGGCACACCTAAAGAAAAGATATGAAAAATTTATGGAAGCAATGAAGAAGTTGCACATAGATGTTCCATTTCTTGATGACTTATAGGAAATGCCCACATATGCAAAGTTTTTCAAGGATATCATCACAAAGAGGAGGAGGGGAAACCATGTTGAAATAGTACATCTAGCAAACATGTCTAGTGCCTTTGTACAAGCTGAATTTAAGACTAAGAAGAAAGATCCCGGAGCTTTTAACATCCTTTTTTGTGTTGGGGACAACTTTGAAAGGAAGGTCTAGCAGACTTGGGAGAGCCTCATGCCCCTAAGTTTAGCTCAAAGACTAGGATTGACTGACATGGTCAAGACAAACATGAGGATTGAACTGGCGGATCACATGTTCAAGAGACTCGTTGGTATAGTAGAAGATGTCCCTATCTGTGTGGGACGATTCTTCATCCCTTGCAACATCGTTGTGATGGACACTTTCGAGGACCCGAAGTGTCCTATGATATTTGGACGACCATTTTTGGCAACTGGAAGAGCTTTGATAGATGTCACCGAAGGCATCATAACTCTCTAGGTTGGAAACAATCACATAGACTTCAAGGCGAAGGAAGCCATGAAGGGACCATCTCTTTTTGAATTAGTCTACTTCATGGACATCTACAACCAATACTGTGAAGAGATTCAATAAGAAAAGGCCATAGTAGACCCACTGATGAGCGCCATGAACAACCCAGATCCTCTGGTGGAAGACCCATAAGTGGTTGAAATTTTAGATTATTTTAACCAAGGCGAAGAAGATCTCAGTGATGATGAAGAAGTAATCGAGACTGTAAAATATGCTTCTTTGGAATAGTCGAGCAAAGAGCAAGAGGCTCCCAAGCTGAAGTCGGAACTATAACCACTCCCTGAGGGATTGAAATATGAATTCTTGGACAATGCACGAAGGAATCTCATCATCGTCAACACAAACCTAATGGAAGAACAGATGGGAAGACTCCTGAAAAAGTTGAGGAAACACAAAATGGCAATCAGATACTCTATCAAAGATATCAAAGGATTCAATCCAACCCTTTGTATGCATAGGATAAATTTAGAAGAATCTGCAAAGCCACTGGTTCAACCTCAAAGAAAATTGAACCATATGCTAAAAGAATTAGCCAAGAAAGAAATATTGAAACTACGGGATGCAGGGATCATATACCCGATAAGCGACAACAACTGGGTGAGCCCCATTCATGTAGTTCCGAAGAAAGGGGGATGACTATAGTGAAAGGAGAGAATGGTTATGAAGTAGCCACAAGAACTATTACGGGCTAGAGGATGTGCATAGATGATGAATGCATATTCATCATGGTTTTACTCACCATCTTTGGCCTAGTTTTGCTCTGATCAATTGCTTTTATGGCCTAAATCTCCTCATACATCCTTGCTTAGCCTAATTGATTTTATCTTGATTTTAATTGGATTTTATTCTCTTCATGTAGGCACCATCTCGGTCGATGAAATCATCGACCGATCACAACTTTACATCCACCACGGTTCTCCCTTGTTCATTTTCTCTGCTGGCTGACTCTCAGTCAATGAAATTGTCGACCGATCGAAACTTAGCTTCTTCTCTCCACCACGATCGTGGTTCTAACCCTCCTAACCGCGATCACGGTTCTGCCTGCCACCTATCCGTGGTTCCTCCCCTCGGTCGATGAATTCATCGACCGAGCTCAACTCGTGGTCTTTTTCTAAATATCACGATCGTGGTATGTTCACCTCGCCCACAATCTTTTCTTCTTTCCCTCTGTTACCCCAACCACGACTTCCTCGTTCCACCTGTTTGCGGGTTGTCCCTCTCAAAATTGTGATCACTCCTCCTGTCTCCATACCGTGACCACCATCTTCACGCCTCTTCTCAAACCGTGACCTGAAGTAACCCTAACAACGGCCGTAGTCAACGTCACACCGCGGCCCGCGATCCTTTCTCTCCACCTCTATCCCTTGCGCCTGCTATCCATGCTGCTCTCTACCACCTGCTGCCACTTCTCCAATCACCCGCCACCGCAGTCAATAGCCTTGCCCCCTCCAATACCACCTGCCTACTTCCCACAATGCCTTCACCAACCCTAATAGCAGCAACGATGCCCCCACATCTAGCCTTCACCCCAGCTTCCCAAGCTCGCACACCCACAGCCGTCACGCCAACAACAGCAACCGAGGGAGGGAAGACCGCAGTCCATGCTCCAAGAACCACAACTACAGTTGAGGTCTCTGCACTGCGACCTCTCCAGACAATGACCGTGACCCCCCCCCCATCATGAGGGACTGCCACCAGCCGCCAGAGAGAAACCGCAACCTCAGCAGAAGGCACCACGACCATACACCCATCACATTGTGACAAAGGGTGACAGAACTGCCCACGGTCTGTGTAATAAATACCGCGACCCAACACTCAAGTGCACATCTGAACTGCGACCAGAGGAAGGACAACCCTGACCAAAAGGGTAGAAAAGAAAACTGCGGCCATGTGCACAACAACCGCGACCGTGCTGGCAAAAGACTGCCCAACCACTCCTATAAATAGGACCCTACCCCATCCATTGAAGATATCCTCTCCAGACACCGTTAGGCTGTAGGTCTGTCCTGAGCCTAAGGAAACGATCTCCATAGCCAAGAGCCTGCCTCTGTGGTGGTCTTGTGCCCCCATTCATCCAGATCTGAGGTGGAAACCCAGATCTACAAGCCACTTCATCTAGATCTAGATCTGTTGCATCCATGCCGTGCCTACACCACCATCACATCCACGAGTTGCTCCTCCTACTATGGGAAAGGACTACGAGAAGAGAACGAAGGTGGAGAGAGAAGATCTGCCCCATCTACTATGGTGTTCTTCCCTCCTCTTCCAGATCTACCCTGACATTGTGTAGAAGACCATTTTCCACTGAGTTGCAATCATCTTCTTCACCATGCTCATGGTGGAATCTTCTCTCTCTGTCTCTTGTTCTTCTTGTTTATCTCACCATGAGTGAGTGGTTTCCTTTCGCTGGGGTGCGGGGACTAGCCCCATTGCCCATGCTTACATGTTCAGATGTTAAACATTCCATGGCTTGTATATAACTTTTCATTTCGTTGTTAATCGTTCGATGTGTGCTTGTGGATTGATCACCTGCTTGCATTTATCTTGTTCATTCCTATGTTGTGAGAACTTCAATATGTATGATTTGAATGTCGGTTCACGTGATTGACTCCTTGATGAGAACTTCTGATGGGATTCCCTGAAGTCGTAAGTGTGTGATCCATGAGGGGATGAGACGTCTAGCCTTTGGTGACACTTTTGTGTTCCTAACACCCGTATGGGGGCCCCACAACTTCAGTTGGATATCTGTATCTTCAGAGTCGTAAGTGTGTGATCTGAATGGAATGAGACATCTGATGCCTAAGGTGATTCTTACGCAAACCTGATGCTCATATGGGGGGTTCAAGCAACAGCTCCATTTGGATGGTTATATCTAGCCTGGATGTTTGTGTTTGGATGTGTTTGCATGTGTAGCGGTGGTGAAACTCGGGTCCATCCCAGCAATTCCCATCATTAATCTTTAATCCACTTTTAATCCTACTTTTTACTTTCCTCGCATTTAGTTTAATTAAACTCCAACCAACCTTTGCTCTAAATATTAGTCTTGATTCAACTAGATTCGAATAGTAAAAGATTCTTAAAAACATTGTCCCTTGGGATTCAATTCTCAACTATATTGTGATAAGACCCGTCTTCTTATGGGTGGTATTATTGTACAAGGTTTTGGTAAAAACTCAGGGATTTCAGCCCTGGGTGAGTTTGTTAGTGCAGTAAGAACCACGTCAAATTATGGCGCTATTGTCGGGGACAACGAAATCATCTAGTGAAATCTAGTTCTATTAAGGCTAATTTAGGATTTTACTTTTAATTTTGATACAATCAAGCATCTACTTGAATTTGACTCTACTCCATCCATCTTACTTCTGAAAGATCTTTCCATCCCAGGTACCCCCAAAGACTAGTGTATGCACCATTCGAATAGTTTCAGACTCTCTACTAGCTTTGATCCTACGATAGACAAAACCTTTCGTTGTCAGAACAGAGAGAACCAAGCAAGAATGGCTCAAGAGGAGGAAATAGCCCAAAGGGTATTTCAATCCCTTGATGCATAAAGAGATAGGATTATGCAAGAAGCCCGAGCTATGGTTTAAGAAGAAATCCAAGCAGCTCAAGCAGCAGCTCAACAAGCTGAGTTACAAAAAGACCTTCAAGAATTCTCAATCCCTAAAGCTGCTGATGTTCATCACCCAGTACAACCTCCTCCCATCGATGCTCCAAATTTTGAGATAAGAGCGCATTGGGTTACACTGCTTTAGAACAATCCTTTCTATGGTAAGCAAGGAGAGGATAGTCAAGAACATCTTATGAGGTTTATAGATCTATCTGCTATGATAAAGAAGAATGGAGTCATAGAGATGCCATCAGACTTCGTCTCTTCAAATAATCTCTTGATGATAGAGCTATGAGTTGGTATAATTCCTTGCAATGCGAACCCATCACCACTTGGGAACAACTTCAAAATGTTTTTCTGGAAAAGTTCTATCCTCATTCTCTCACCTATGAAATTAGGGGCTGAATAACACAATTCACTCAGATCCATGGTGAAACCCTTACAAAAGCATGAGAAAGATATAAAGAGCTCCTACACAAGTGTCCACATCATGGCATTCCTAAGAATCAACTCATCAAAATCTTTTATAGGGGTGTGGATGATGATATTAAGAAGTCCTTAGACTCCTCAGCTGGGGGAAACTTCATGCGTCAAAGTTATGATAGCGCATGGAAGGTTGTCATCCTTGGAGCTGAAAATCAAGCCAAGTGGGGTAGATCCGTAAGTAAAGGAGTGCTAAAGGCAGCTATGGCAAAAGCTACTCCTGAGTACAAATCTATCGCCAAATACCTAAAGCTTCTAGTTGCTAAGCAAGAAAATCTTGAATCATCTTTTGCCGCGTATGAAAGAATGTGCTCGCCCCCTCGACAACAAGAACAAGTAAAGTCAGCTTCACTGTTCTACGAAGCATGTAAAGGCACCAATCATTCTACGCTAGCCTATAATATCCTCTATGATGTCATTTTGGGAAATACTTGTACCCCAGGAGACAATGATCAAATGGAAAATCTGAATGCTATCAACACTATCCCTGGTCAAGGATATTATAACCCACACCAGAACAAGAACCATCCATGTTTCCAATATGGAAACCCTTCAGGAGCTGAAAACTCACGACAACTTAGTTCAAATAATCAACAACGAGGTCTGATAGGATTCCAATATAACCAACAACCAAATTTTGGGAATCAAGGGAACTTTAGAGGTAACTTCCAGAACAGAAGCTACAACAATTATCTGAACAATTCTTAGTTCCAGAATCCAAACCAAGTTCCTTATCAACAGCAAGGACAACAAGCCAGTCCCATCTCTCTTGATGACAAAATCTCAGCCATTGAAAAGATGTTGCAATCACAATAGACCATGATAGCGAACTAGAAAGCCCATTAGAAGGCTATTGAATCTCAACTAGCTCAACTTTCCGCTAGCCTCAAGCCGCATGCTGGAGCTTTTGCTGGTCAACCAGATAACAATCCTAAGCATCCTGAACAACTGAAGGCTGTCACCATCAGGTCTGGAAAAGACTATTTTGACCCTCATGTAAAGACACCTAAGGTTATTACGGATGATGAAGACTTTGTGATTACCTAAGACTCTACAACACATGAATCTCAACCGAAAGAACCACCAACCACTGATAAAGTAGACAAAGCAAGTTCAGAAGAACCTATTGTTACTGTAGTTGAAGAAACACCTGAACCAGATGTGCCAGTGTACAAACCTCTTCCTCCTTGCCCGGCTTGTTTGAAGCAGACAAAGCTTGATACTCGATTCAACAAGTTCAAGGAAGCCATGAAAAACTTCATGTTGATATACCCTTTCTAGATGCGTTGACTGAGATTCCAGCCTGGACGAAGTACATGAAGTCACTTCTTATGAGGAAGTATATAACTGAAGAATATGAGACAATCAAGTTAGCAACAACCACTTCAGACATCATTTAGAGCAAGATGCCCAAGAAGCAGAAAGACCCAGGATCCTTTGGGATTTCATGCCATATCGGTGACTCTTCATGTAAGAAGGGGTTGGCCGATCTTGGTGCCATCATCTCTATCATGCCACTTAGCCTTTGCAAGAGGTTAGGGTTTGCAAAACTGCTTCCAACTGGCATGACTATACAACTTGTAGATAATTCTATGACTCTCCCCTTGGGAATCATTGAGGATGTCCCAGTCAAGGTAGGCAAAGACTCTTATGTCCCTTACGACTTTGTCATCATGGACATACAAGAGGATGCCAAATACCCTCTTATCTTTGGCCATCTGTTCCTTTCTATCGCTAGATCTTTGATTGATGTTGAAGTTGGAACCCTACTTCTCAGACTAGGTAAAGAAACTCTCGAGTTCAAAGTTTTCAAAAGTATGCGAAGACCAAGCATGCAAGAAGAAGTCTATTTGATTGATTGCATAGAGAAAATGCCACTCCTCACACAAGAGGATTATGAACAAGACTATCCTATAGAAGTGGCTCTAACAAACCCATTTGCTGATAACTCCATTGATGAACAAGTAGAAGATTGTGTTCTCCAACTCAATGTTGCAGAAGAAGATCCTAAAACTAAATTCGAGGAACTCAAGGTTGTGAATGTTACTGAAGGCCCTTGCGAGAAACCAAAAACTCCTGAAATGAAGCCCTTGTCCGAGGGATTGAAGTACATGTTTCTAGATGATCTCAAGGTCTATCTAGTTATCACAAATTCTGATCTAACATCCGAACAAGAAGATAATCTCCTGAAAGAATTAAAAGAAAGAAGGAAAGCTATCAACTACAAGATGAGTGATCTCACCGGGGTCAGTCAAGCGTTGTGCATGCACAAAATCCCCATGGTGGAAGACCACAAGCCGACTATCAAATATCAAAGGAAGCTTAATCCAAATATGAAGGAAGTAGTCTGCCATGAAGTCATTAAGTTTCTCACAATAGGAATCATCTATCTGATATCTGACTGACCATGGGTAAGCCCATCGCATGTTGTCCTAAAGTGTTACAACCCAACTTTTGGGTTCATCTGGTGAGAAATGTAATTTCTCATATTAAAGATAATTGAACAAAGAATGGTATAATTTGTTTTGAATACATGGTTTTGTTTACAATAGCCTTGATGTTTATGATGTGGGCTTTATTGGCTATTGGGCCCAAATAACAAAGAAAATTCAATTAGTAATTGAATAATTGAATATTTGAGAAAAGAAAGAAGTAGAAACCTCTAGAAGGAAAGATGATGTAACCCAAGGATGGATTTCATGCCTCTTGGGTTCCTTGGGTTCCAAGGAGTCCAAAGTTGCATAGAGAATGCACTAAGAAAAGAAAAGATTAATTAAGTATTTCTTTATTAAGAAAGAAATTGAAAATAATGATAAAGTGTAGAAAATGAGTGGAAAGAGGCATAAATGAGATTTCTTGGTGAAATTTCGTATCCATGAGGTTGCTAATATTTAAAGGATTGCCAATGACGAAAATAAAAGAGAAATAAAGAGAAAACCTCAAAAAGAGTTATTTTAATAAAGAAATAAGAGGATGATGCAAGAAGTAAAGAGAGAAGTGAAGGTTTGGTCATAATGAGAAATAATTCGAACCCCACTTGCTTTATTGGATTTCAATAAATAGAAATAATGGAAATAAGAAAATAAGAAAGAGAAAAGATATGAGAAATCAACCTAATTGAGTAATATCTTGAACCTAAAGAAAAGACACGATTTCTTTTAGATAATGAGCCCAATTTTTGTAGTGATGTAGATTAAGTCTTTATAGACTTTCCCTCAAAATTTGGGCAAAAACAGAGCTATGGATTACGAGTTATGATTTTTCCAAGATATCCTAATTAATAAGGAATTGTCTTTAAAATAGGAATTCTTTTTTTCCTTTTCAGTTGAACGCGAGAATTGAGGGCCGTTGGATCTGGATCCAATGAGGGCCGCTCATCGCCCAGTTCCAAAGGAACTTGAGAACGGGCTATGTTTTGAGGGATCTTTCCCTTCCGGTTTCTCACAAACCTGACCACGCACAAAGATAAAAAGGGCGTTGTTGGCTCCAGGGGAGGATTTCGAACAAGACAACCCTAGATTGTAGGTGGTTTCGAAGATTCTAGAAGAAACACCCAAATTGGCAGGTTGTTTCATGGGCGGTGAGGGTTGAAAACCCTAATCCAGTCATCCTAACCTATATATGAGGCCACCCTTAGTCTCGGCCAAGAGTTGCGAACTCGAGTGACACGTTGCTAGCCTCAAGTTGCCTCTCCCTCTCTCGATCATCCTATCTCCGGCGAGCTTCCATCACAGCACCGCCGCTGGGTTCTATGTGTAAAAAGGGGGAAGAAGAAGCGAGCAGGACCGACCGATCGAGGTCCACGATAGGCTCGCGAGGGGTATCCACGACCCATGTTAATTCACGCCTCAAGACTAAAGTTAGTGGGTGCGAGCAGCCACAACCATGGGATCGGGTCAACTGCTGACCGCAGGGACGATCCAAAAGCTCTATTTTTTCTAAAAGAAAAGGTAAATAGCCTCTCTGATCGAATATTCCAGAAAATATGTTTTCTTGCAAAATTCCTAGAAATTGCTAAGAAGCTCTAATGACAAAACTTTATATATGAAAGTTGACCAGAAAAATATGAGGAACATGATAAAAATGGTTTGATAACCTAAATATATCTAGTTTTGCAAAAGTATATTAATGTGATAGAAAATGTATTAAAAGACAATTAGAAACTCTAATTGAGTATGAAGGATGAATATTTGAGGTTTAATAGGTTAATTTGAATAGTATTAGCCTGTTTATTATAAAAGGATACATTAGATCTAAAAGAATGATCTTTCTGTGTAATTTGATTAATGTAGCGTTTCATGTGCATAAATCTGTTTTAATGAACCTTGAACCCTAATTGTGGTAATTATGACCCTTAATGATTTTAATTGGTCAAGTTCATTTATAAAACTGAGATATGATGGTTCTAATCTTTTTAGAGTACAAAAGTCCTTAAGTCTGGATAAATACCCTATATGTAGTAATTAGGGTTTTCTCATGAATAAAAGGTGGAAATGATGGTAAAATGAGTTCATATGTTAATTAGACCCTAATGAAATTTGAATTGATGATAGGTGCATATAATGATCTTGTCATGGATTAAAAGGATAAAAATAATAGCTTTAATGAAAAAGAAGCTTAATGAAAATAATTGATGATTAATGTGCCTGTAATATGAAAATAGAGTTATTAAGATAACCTTAATATTGAAGAATAGATGAGATAATTAGGGTTTATGAGTAATGACATGAAATTAGGGTTTAATATGGTAAAATATGAAGGGAAACCCTAATTACAAAATGAAACCCTAAAATGGATACAAAAACCCTAGAAAGTGAATCCAAGTCAATAAATTAGATTCTTGATAAAGTGTGTAATAAGTAGAGTGCATATTCTTTTCAGGAATTATGTGATGATTGAATTACTTGCTTGGATTTGTTGATTGGTTTGATTGTATATACATGAAGTATATGTTGAATAATCTGCATGACTCATCAAATCAGGTATGTGGTTACGCTTATGAATAATCGCTCTAGTTTCACGGTGATTCCTGAAGTTTTAATCGGTTGCTTTAAAATAACTGTTGGATGTTTATTTATTTCATGCAACTATAAAGTGACTATGATTATCACTATAAATGTGTGTTTATAACTGACTAGATCCGGGTCCACCTCTATTGCTTTGAAAAGGCTAAAAATAAGGGGGTAATCCTAGAACAAGGTCTAGGTTACCAAGAGTTAGAAACCGGGCTACCTACGTAGTGCCATGAGACTCATTAGCCTGCCATGAGTTAAGGAGTGGGCTACTTGCGAGTAGTGCCATGTGACTCAACCCTAGAAATTGGTTCACCTATAGGTGGATCATGAGGGGTTTAATGGGACAACATAGAGGATAGGGTACTCTTGGATTGCGGAGTTATATCTAAAAAGTAATCTTGGTTGTTAAATGATTAATTGAATGATTACATTGTTAACATATTTACATAATTATTGTTTCCCCCACATACCAGCTTCGGCTAACCGATGTTTTGTTTGTCGGCGTTTTAGGTACAAGCCAAAAAGACAAACAGTAAACCGTCACATTGTGAAATACATGAAGTAAAATGCAAGGAGGATTAGTTAGAGTAGAATGCTTACATGGATAGAAATCCAAAATTTTCAAAAGGTATGAAAATTTTTATTACAACTTTTCAGTATAGATTGTTGAAATTTAATAATTGTTCCTGGTTAAGTGTCGAACCTTTGATCCGGAAGTTATGGGTGCGGCTTCGACCTCTCGGTCTCCCTTAATTGGGGGTTATCAGGAGATGGGGTCGTAACATTTGGTATTCGAGCGTAGGTTCCTCATTTAACCATTAATAATTATTAAATTTTACAAATTCCATAGAACCCAAGGGAGTTATTAGAGGATTATCCGAAAGACGGAGGTGTCTAGAAAAGGATCACGACCGGGGGCTGACAATATTTTCCTCTGCACCGCTAGTCAGTATACGAGGACTCCCGGATCCGTGTGACTGCCTGGCCAAAGTCTTAGGGTATGAATCGAAATAAGATACCTTTAGGACTTTCTCATCTTATTCATCCCTCCTCATCATGAATTCTGTTAAGGACCTTAAGGATTAGGGTTTTCCCTCTTTTCCTCACCCTCTTAAGGTATGGGTAAGATTAATAAGGTCTAAGGAATCCTCCATCAAATTAATGAAAAGCATGTAAATAAGATGTCATGGACATAAGCTTAATAGATTAAGCGCAAATTAAAGAATAGATACATGCTTAGGTTGTATGACATACGTTGTCATGTCCTCAGAAGAGACCTGAGGCTAGACCTTCTTGTCAGGAGGATAAGTTAGTCCTGGAGATAGAGATCTCCATTGCAAGTAGAGACCTGGCACATCCTCTGAGGATGATGTTAATCCTAACACTAAGTGAAGGTTAGAGAGAGATGAGTTTGACCAGGTGTTTGAAGGACATGCCTTTAGGATGCCATATGATCCATGGGTGACCTAGCACCTTTGGCAACCCAACCCTGGGAAGGGTCATGCATGTTAGGGTAAAGGATAGCTCCTTAGATGATGATGTTAGTAAAGGACCTTAGAAACCCTATGGGCTTATGCGAGTAGGGCATAGCATGCACCCAGAGTACGTTAATAGTGTGAGAAAAGGGTTGAAACCCTGACCAGGAGAGTAGGAAGGATGGCCTATGAAATAAGCATAAAGAGCTATGGATAACCTTGAGCGAACATAAGTTTCATCCAGGTAGGAGCATGCTTTTGAGGTTGATCCTTCATGAAGAGGGGACCTCTAATGGTGAGGTTGGATGTAGGGTTATCTCTAGAGAGAGAAGGAAACCCAGCAAGAAGGTTGGAAGCCTAAAACCCTGAGATATGAGGAACAATGGATGATAGTGGTTGCCTCATGATCGATCCCTAGAAGTTGATGATATCTTAGTTGCCTTTAGAGGGACCAAACCCGAGAGAGAGAAGATGAAGCTTCAGGTACCTATGTGCCTACGGTATAGGTGTTTACCTTCTGAGGTAGGAAGAAGAGTTCCTTAGACCTAGAAAGGTTTAGTAACAGGTTATGATGCCTTGTACCTTGTTGGTTGTCCTTAAGGAGGACCTAGCTCTAAGTGTTTCTCAGGTTGAAGGATGACAAGGAGTGCATGTCATGCCTTTTGCATGCTTGGTTCGTAGTTAAGAGATAGAGCATGCAGTTGGACACCCAAAAAGTGAACCTAGGGATTCCTAGGCCTAAGAGGGGAAGTGGTATACCTAATGCTCATGACGAGAATTAAGTTGCTATAGTTTCGAGCATGGTACTCCTCATGTATAGAGGAAAAGGGAAGTCCCTTAAGTTTAAGGTGTGTTTGATGAACCCCTCACAGTTAGGTTGATGATAAAGGAAGGTATGATCTTGATCCAGCATTGAGGAAAGAGGACAAGTATGACATAGCAAGGTTCAATAGGTGATATGCTTGTGCCTTAATAGCTTGCTAGGGTTAAGTAGGCTCATGTGGATGTAAACCCTAGACCTAAGAGCTTTTGTGACCATGTTGTCAAGAGATAGTTTTCCTCCCATCCTGGGAGAGGAACCCCTTTGGAAGGATGTATACCAGTTTTGTGGGTGTGAGGAAACCCAAAAAGGTCTCATAGGATCTTGAGAAGCTAAGTGAAAAAGTACATGGTATGAGAATGAACATGTAGACCCATAGATATCCATCTCTAACTGCATGTGGATTTGTTACCATGGAGGTAACCGGTATGGGGCTTGACCAGGGTAGGCAGGTTGCCATGATCCCTATGAATGGATAAAAGTCAACCCATGAATGCAGAAAGAGAGAGGATGAAGGCTTGGGTAAGGTTCTAAGTTGGACATGTACTATAAATGGAGAATCCTAAGTCTATCCTAGGGTCAGGTAGGGATAAGACCGATGGAAGTAGGAGTTGCCTAATTCCCCAGTTGCACATGACCATGGGTTGGCAGGTAACAACTATCATTGTCTGAGGGCAATGGGTTAGGAGATTGATCACCTTCATGAACTCATGGGACCCAAAGGGCAGATGAGTAGGGCACTCTCTTGATGCATGAGGGAAGAGGGATGACCCCAAAAGAGTCGGCACCCTATATACCTAGAGGAGATGACCAAGGATATAAACCTCAGTAGGTTCAAGACTAGTTTTCCATGGAGGTAACTTTGATATCGTGATGATTGTGATGTAGAGACATAAGTTGCGCATTTCAACTTTGATTGGAAGGTGTACTGACAATGTGGGATGTACCATCTCTACTCGCGGAATAGGTAGAACTTTGTATTTGGATGGCCACCAAATGCTTATTTCTTCTTGTTATGGGAGTGAGAGATAGGACAGTACGCATGCCATACACTTAGGACAAAAGATGATGTGAGTTGGAACGTTGCTACAAGGCATGAGGATAGAGAGGATTACATGCCCTGGTAAAGTTAATGATACATAAATGGTTTACAAATAGTAAGAGTACTAAGGTAATCTTTATCATGAGATATGATTCATACAAGATTGAGTTTGATCACCAAGAAGATGAGCTCAAGGTGTTCTCAATAAAGTAGACTTAGAGCTGAAATGAGAGGAATACATGAAGGTATATGACATCAACTTTACCTAATACCTAAGGATGTGAGGTGGTATTGGATGTTCTGGTTGAGATGTATCTGACTAGTTTGGCTAGAAGCTAGAAGAGGTTGTTAGGCTAACCCTAAGTTTGAAAAGGAGATATTTTTGTCTAATACTCCAATGTAATAAGATATGTTGAACAAGTTAATGGTTGTTTGTTTAGTCAGTCTAGTCCTTAATGCAATGAAAGTATGGTGGTAGAACCTCAGATGCACTTCTTTGGAAAGGAAGGTGATGAAAACCTGACTAGAGTGGTTTAGGCTTTCTGAGGAATTGATCTTGAAGAATAATGACATACATGAGATCATGATTTTAAGATCATCGTACTACGAAGATAATGAGTGATAGTGGTACTTTAGATACCTAAGATAAAGTTGCATGTGGTATATGGCCATGCAAGCCGAGGGTGAAGGACGAACACCAGTAACCCCGTGCATTGATATAAAGGATAAAGAGTCCCCGAAAGAGAAAGGGAGTTCATCACAATGGATGTTGTAAGTCTCCCCTGAATCAAGGAAGGTCGAGATGCAATATGGGTTATGGTAGTTCACCTTACCTAGATGACATGAGAAAGAAAGAGTTCTGTCAAGGGACAGATTTGGTTGAACTACCCATGAGAGAGATGGTTCAACTACACCATGATGCGAGTTCAAAGGTTCTTGAGTTTGACCTAAAGGTTCCCTTCTAAAAGATGGAAGTAGGTGCATGAAGGACTTGATGTTAGTATAGTTTATCACCTCTAACTAATGGTTAGTATGATCCAGACTAAAGGGTCTGATGAGAGCATATGTGCTCGTTCAGGGTGATGACTAGAGACAGTTCTTTTCCTATGAAAGATGTAATGATGACCACCATAGCCAGTATTGGGATTTAAAGAAGCTTTGTAAGGGAGGTTGTGTCGGTCACCACTTCAGTAAGGTGATGTTGGTGAAAGGACCACAGTGTGTGTAGATGAAGTTGCTTTGATCATGCAATGGTTGAAAGGAGCCCAGGGATGACATGAGTCGTAAGATGATGCAAATAGACTGACATGCAGTTCACTGTGGGAGACATGCGAATCCGACCCCTCTAAATTATAGCTAAGAGAGATGAATCCCCGATACATGGGTCCATTGAGATGGATTGGTGGAGAAGGTTAAGATGGACCTTACCCCTCAAGATAAAGTAATGTGTGATGAGTTCCATGTGTCCAATTGAGAGCACTATGTGAGGTGCCCCGACCCTGTGCTGAGCAATGAACCTAGTGAGCCCCAAGGGAGGTTGAAATGGCTTGAGTCACCTGTGCAGTTTATAGACGCCAGGATGAAAGAACTCAGAGAAAAGAATATGTGATGATAAAGTTTCTTTGAAAATGCTGTGGGTAAGGTAAAGCTACATAGGGGCCAATGGTGGACATGGAAAAGTCTTATCCTGAATTGTTTGTTTGTTTGATAGAATTTTGAGGACAAAATTCCTATAAGAGGGGAAGGATGTTACAACCCCAACTTTTGGGTTCATCTGGTGAGAAATGTAATTTCTCATATTAAATATAATTGAACAAAGAATGGTATAATTTGTTTTGAATACATGGTTTTGTTTACAATAGCCTTTATGTTTATGTTGTGGGCTTTATTGGCTATTGGGCCCAAATAACAAAGAAAATTCAATTAGTAATTGAATAATTGAATATTTGAGAAAAGAAAGAAGTAGAAACCTCTAGAAGGCAAAATGATGTAATCCAAGGATGGATTTCGTGCCTCTTTGGTTCCTTGGGTTCCAAGGAGTCCAAAGTTGCATAGAGAATGCACTAAGAAAAGAAAAGATTAATTAAGTATTTCTTTATTAAGAAAGAAATTGAAAATAATGATAAAGTGTGGAAAATGAGTGGAAAGAGGCATAAATGAGATTTCTTGGTAAAATTTCGTATCCATGAGGTTGATAATATTAAAAGGAATGCCAATGACGAAAATAAAAGAGAAATAAAGAGAAAACCTCAAAAATAGTTATTTTAATAAAGAAATAAGAGGATGATGCAAGAAGTAAAGAGAGAAGTGAAGGTTTGGTCATAATGAGAAATAATTCGAACCCACTTGCTTTCTTGGATTTCAATAAATAGAAATAATGGAAATAAGAAAATAAGAAAGAGAAAAGATATGAGAAATCGACCTAATTGAGTAATATCTTGAACCTAAAGAAAAGACATGATTTATTTTAGATAATGAGCCCAATTTTTGTAGAGAGGTATTAAGTCTTTATAGACTTTCCCTCAAAATTTGGGCTAAAATGGAGCTATAGATTAGGAGTTATGATTTTTCCAAGATATCCTAATTAATAAGGAATTGTCTTTAAAATAGGAATTCTTTTTTTTCCTTTTTAGTTGAACGCGAGAATTGAGGGCCGTTGGATCTGGATCCAACGAGGGCCGCTCATCGCCCAGTTCTAAAGGAACTCGAGATCGAGCTATGTTTTGAGGGATCTTTCCCTTCTGATTTCTCACAAACCTGACCACACACCAAGATAAAAAGGGCGTTGTTGGCTCCAGGGGAGGATTCTGAACAAGACAACCCTAGATTGTAGGTGGTTTCGAAGATTTTGGAAGAAATACCCAAATTGGCAGGTTGTTTCATGGGTGGTGAGGGTTGAAAACCCTAATCCAGTCACCCGAACCTATATATGAGACCACCCTTAGTCTCGACAAAGAGTTGTGAACTCGAGCGACACGTTGCTAGCCTCAAATTGCCTCTCTCTCTCGATCATCCTATCTCCGACGAGCTTCCATCGCGGCACCGCCACTGGGTTCTATATGTAGAAAGGGGGAAGAAGAAGCGAGGAGGACCGACCAATCGAGGTCCACGATAGGCTCGCGAGGGGTATCCACGACCCAGGTTAATTCATGCCTCCAGACTAAAGTTAGTGGGTGCGAGCAGCCACAGCCATGGGATCGGGTCAACTGCTGACCGCAGGGACAATCCAAAAGCTCTCTTTTTTCCAAAAGAAAAGGTAAATAGCCTCTCTGATCGAATATTCTAGAAAATATGTTTTCTTGCAAAATTCCTAGAAATTTCTAGGAAGCTCTAATGACAAAACTTTATATATGAAAGTTGACCAGAAAAATAAGAGGAACATGATAAAAATGGTTTGATAACCTAAATATATCTCGTTTTGCAAAAGTATATTAATGTGATAGAAAATGTATTAAAAGACAATTAGAAACTCTAATTGAGTATGAAGGATGAATCTTTGAGGTTTAATAGGTTAATTTGAATAGTATTAGCCTGTTTATTATAAAAGGATACATTAGATCTAAAAGAATGATCTTTCTGTGTAATTTGATTAATGTAGTGTTTCATGTGCATAAATCTGTTTTAATGAACCTTGAACCCTAATTGTGGTAATTATGACCCTTAATGATTTTAATTGGTCAAGTTCACGTATAAAACTGAGATATGATGGTTCTAATATTTTTAGAGTACAAAAGTCCTTAAGTCTGGATAAATACCCTATATGTAGTAATTAGGGTTTTCTCATGAATAAAAGGTGGAAATGATGGTAAAATGACTTCATATGTTAATTAGACCCTAATGAAAGTTGAATTGATGATAGGTGTGTATAATGATCTTGTCATGGATTAAAAGGATAAAAATAATATCTTTAATGAAAAAGAAGCTTAATGAAAATAATTGATGATTAATGTGCCTGTAATATGAAAATAGAGTTATTAAGATAACCTTAATATTGAAGAATAGATGAGATAATTAGGGTTTATGAGTAATGACATGAAATTAGGGTTTAATATGGTAAAAGATGAAGGGAAACCCTAATTACAAAATGAAATCCTAAAATGGATACAAAAACCCTAGAATGTGAATCCAAGTCAATAAAGTAGATTCTTGATAAAGTGTGTAATAAGTAGAGTGCATATTCTTTTCAGGAATTATGTGATGATTGAATTACTTGCTTGGATCTGTTGATTGGCTTGATTGTATATACATGAAGTATATGTTGAATAATCTACATGACTCATCAAATCAGGTATGTGGTTACGCTTATGAATAATCGCTCTAGTTTCACGGCGATTCCCGGAGTTTTAATCAGTTGCTTGAAAATAACTGTTGGATGTTTATTTATTTCATGCAACTATAAAATGACTATGATTATCACTATAAATGTGCATTTATAACTGACTAGATTCGGGTCCACCTCTATTGCTTTGAAAAGGCTAAAAATAAGGGGGTAATCCTAGAGTAAGGTTTAGGTTACCGAGAGTTAGAAACTGGGTTACCTACATGTAGTGCCATGAGACTCATTAGCCTGCCATGAGTTAAGGAGTGGGCTACTTGCGAGTAGTGCCATGTGACTCAACCCTAGAAATTTGTTCACCTATAGGTGGATCATGAGGGGTTTAATGGGACAACATAGAGGATAAGGTACTCTTGGATCGCAGAGTTATATCTAAAAAGTAATCTTGGTTGTTAAATGATTAATTGAATGATTACATTGTTAACGTAATTACATAGTTATTGTTTACCCCACATACCAGCTTCGGCTGACCGACGTTTTGTTTGTCGGCATTTTAGGTACAAGCCAAAAAGACAAATAGTAAACCGTCGCATTGTGAAATACATGAAGTAAAATGCAAGGAGGATTAGTTAGAGTAGAATGCTTACATGGATAGAAATCCAAAATTTTCAAAAGGTATGAAAATTTTTATTACAGCTTTTCAGTATAGATTGTTGAAATTTAATAATTGTTCCTGGTTAAGTGTCAAACCTTTGATCCGGAAGTTATGGGTGCGGCTTCGACCTCTCGGTCTCCCTTAATTGGGGGTTATCGGGAGATGGGGTCATAACATAAAGAAAGGTGGAACTACTGTGATACAAAATGAAGATAATGAACTCATCCCCACTCGAATAGTTACCGGGTGGAGGATGTGTATCGATTACAGGATGTTGAACAAGGCAACTCATAAGGATCACTTCCCAATGCCTTTTCTAGATCAAGTCTTAGAGCAATTGGCTCACCAGAAATATGTTTGCTATCTCGATGGTTACTCTGGATTCTACCAAATTCCTATACATCCAGCTGACCAAGAGGAAACTACTTTTACTTGCACCTTTGGAACATGAGCTTTTAGAAGGATGCCATTTGGGCTTTGCAATGCGCCTGCAACCTTCCAACGTTGCATGGCGGCCATATTCGTTGGTCTAACTGAAATTGTTATGGAAGTTTTTATGGATGATTTCTCCGTATATGGAGATTCATATGACTCATGCCTGAAGCACCTCTCCCTTGTCCTCAAGCGATGTGAAGAAGCACACATGGTGCTGAATTGGGAGAAATGCCACTTCATGGTGAAAGAAGGCATTATCCTTGGCCATAGGGCCAGTAATAGAGGGATTGAAGTGGACAAGGCAAAGATCGAAGTGATTTCCAAACTCTCTATCCCAACCAATGTAAGAGAGGTCCGTGCATTCCTCAGTCATGCATGTTTTACAGAAGGTTCATCAAGGATTTCTCAAAGATAACCAAGCCGATGACAAACTTATTACTAAAGGATGCTGATTTCCACTTTGACGAAGAATGCATCAAGAGTTTCAACAATCTCAAGCATGCCCTCACATCAAACCCCATCATCAGAGCTCCAGATTGGGGGCACCCATTTGAAATAATGTGTGATTCCATTGATTACGCAGTCGATGCCGTCTTAGGCCGATGCATAGAGAGGAAACATCATGTCATCTACTATGCATCAAAGACCCTTGAAGAAGCTCAGAGGAACTATGCAACTACCGAGAATGAACTCTTAGCAGTTGTGTATGCCTTTGAAAAGTTCAGATCACACCTCATTGGTTCAAAGGTTGTTGTCTACACAGATCACACTGCTATTCGTTACCTCCTAAAAAAGAAAGATGCAAAACCAAGGCTAATCAAATGGATTCTCCTCTATAAGAATTTGATCTAGAGATAAGAGATAAGAGAGGAACAAAAGATGTTGTGGCAGACCACCTGAGTCGTATCCACACCCTGGACACTGAAAAGATCCCGATTAATGACTCTCTTCCAGACGACCATCTCATGAAAGTCTCAGAAGCTACTCCTTGGTACTCAGACTACGTGAACTACCTTGCAGCCGATGTCATCCACCCTGAATGTACCGAAAATGCACTAAAGAAATTCATGCATGATGTGAGGCAATACCACTGGGATGAACTGTACCTCTTCAAGCTCTGTGCTGATGGTCTCTACAGATGTTGTATCGCCGAGGAAGAAGCTCATCTTGTTTTAGAACGATGCCACTCAGACCTAGTTGGAGGCCATATGAGTTCTAAGAAAACTGCTTTGAAGGTTTTGCAATGTGGATTCTTTTAGCCAACCATATCTAGAGATGCATACAATTTTGTTCTATCATGTGACAAGTGTCAGAGAATAGGTAACATTATGAAAAGAGATGAGATGTTGCTTAAGCTGTGTCAAGAAGTTGAGATTTTTGATCTTTGGGGAGTGGACTACATGGGTCCATTCCCATCCTCACATGGATTTTCCTACATCCTAGTCGCGGTGGATTATGTCTCTAAATGGGTAGAGGCCATACCAACTGTAACTAGCGATTCCAAACCAGTGATCAAGATGTTTAAAGATATTATTTTTCCCCAATTCGGAGTTCCACGCACTGTGATATCCGACGGAGGTTCTCACTTTTTGGAAAGAATCTTTGAAGCATTGTTAAGAAGATATGGTGTAACACACAAGGTAGCTTCCCCCTACCACCCTCAAACGAGTGGATAGGTGGAGGTTTCAAACTGTCAACTCAAAGCTATTCTAGAAAAGATTATAGGATGCAACTAAAAGGATTGGTCAGTGAAAATCAATGATGCTTTATGGGCCACATAACTGCTTTTAAGACTCCCCTTGGAACTACACCAATCTGACTGATATATGGAAAGTCATACCACCTACCCGTAGAACTGGAACACAAAGCATGGTGGGCAATAAAATAGTTGAATTTTGACATTAAGAAAGCTGGAGAAGCTAGGATTCTACAACTTCAAGAGTGAGAAGAACTTTAGATGACAGCTTATGAGAATGCACGAATCTACAAGGAACACACGAAACTTTGGCATCATGGTCATTTGAAGAGGAAGTACATTCAAGTGGGAGACCAAGTTCTACTTCTCAACTCAAGACTGAAGTTATTCCTAGGGAAACTCCGTTCTCACTGGTCTGGGCCATACATTGTCAAGAGCATCTATCCACATGGTGCATTTACTTTATGAAGTGAGAAGTCTGGTGATTTTGTGGCAAATGGCCAATGCTTGAAGAGATACTTCACCACAGCTGACACTAGCACTGATGAATCGATGAATCTTTTCAAACCAACATAACCACCAGAAAATTGAAGAAATCAAGTCGAGCCAACGACATAAAACAAAGGCGTTTGTCGGGAGGCAACCCGATCCTTAACTTAGCTTTTACTTTTAGTTTTGAATTAGAAAATTTTGCACCTGGTAGATAATGCATCACAAGATGCAATCTTAAGTTCTGATAGTTTCCATTTTGAGATTTCAGATGGAGGACATGTCGCCAAAAGGAATGCAGCCACATCGGGTGGACCAACTGGTACGATTTCCCCTTCCATCTCGGATTTAGAGTTTTCTCGGGATGAGCAAAATTCTAAGTTCGGAGTGGAGGGTGGGTGGTACGCACTTCACTTTCCACCCACTCCTATATGTTTCAGACTTAATATTTCATCGTTGCAATTTTGAGCAATTTTTTCAAAATTTTCAAAAATTTTCAAAATTTCAAAGTAGTTTTGTATAGAAACTTGATGAAGTTTTGACACTTTTTGTTTCAATCAAATCCTTTATCTAGCCGGCTATCACATTTTTCCATGCAATTTTGAATCATTATACCCTCCTTACCCGAAGCGAAGCCTCAAGGGGGACAATATCTAAAACTAGCAAATTGATAGAAATCACCGTGTGAAGCTTATGAATCCTAACCTCATGATTAATGAAAATGGTAAGTATCTATCGAACTGAGAGGGATAAAACACATTGTGCTTCCTAACTGACTAGTGGAACAATAGCATGGAATCTCCACCAGATCCTCATCAAGTCATTATTTGAGCAGCGTATGGTAAGGAGAACAACCTGATGCACTGAATTATAAATCAAGTTGCATTCTGATCTGAACCCTCTTATACACTTCTTCTATCATCTTCTTACCCCTCCATCCATAAAAAAGAAACAAAAATAGCCAAAATAGTGCCAAGACCTAAGTTCGGGGTGGCACACCTCCTCCCTCTTTATCTGCTTCTTCCATACCCCTCTCTATGTAATAGGGGCGTACCACCAAGAAAAGATGTCAATGCACACACAAAAAATGCAATCTCAAGTCAAATAGAGGAGAGATTCACACAATATATAATAATAATAATAATAATAATAATAATAATAATAATAATAATAATAATAATAATAATAATAATAAGAGTTGCAGTCAATGAAACCGCAACCAAATAATAAAAATCTCGAGTCGAATAGAGGAGAGACTTATTTCTTCCTTCCATACCCCCGTTCACTCCCTTTTCCACCTACTGGCACAATGAATGCCTAACTTTGCCAATATCTTGAAAAACACCAGTGTCAGATCAGGTGCACACTTGTTGTTCTGCGGGTGTCTCTGGACTCTTACAAAACTCTTGACATGCTTGATGTTGGAAAAAGTAGGGGGAAGTGATGTTGGGAAACGAACTTAGGAATGAAGATATGGTAAGATGTGTTCAGTGGTCGCAGGAATTTGAGATGCTTAGTCATACAGAGTAGAGAAGAAACAATCGTGATGTAAAGATGAGGCAATCACATGAGTTGAAAGTATTCATTTGGCGACTGTTTCAGATTCTGTGTTACTTGAGGATGAGCAATGTTTAAGTTCGGGGTGTTTTGATGAATGCATATTCATCATGGTTTTAGTCACCATCTTTGGCCTAGTTTTGCTCCGATCAATTACTTTTATGGCCTAAATCTCCTCATACATCCTTGCTTAGCGTAATTGATTTTATCTTGATTTTAATTGGATTTTATTCTCTTCATGCAAGCACCATCTTGGTCGATGAAATCATCGACCGAACACAACTTTACATCCACCACGATTCTCCCTTGTTTATTTTCTCTGCTGGCCGACTCTCGGTCGACGAAATTGTCGACCGACTAAAACTTAGATTCTTCTCTCCATCGCGACTGCAGTGCTAACCCTCCTAACCACGACCGCAGTTCTGCCTGCCACCTATCCATAGTTCCACCCCTCAGTCAATGAATTTTTCGAATGAGCTCAACCCGTGGTCTTTTTCTAAATATCGCGGCCGCAGTATGTTTGCCTCGTCCGCGGTCTTTCCTTCTTTCCCTCTGCTACCCCAACCACGACCTCCTCGTGTCACCTGTCCGTGGTTCATCCCTCTCAAAACCAAGATCACTCCTCCTGTCTCCATACTGCGACTACCATCTTCACGCCTCTGCTCAAACTGTGACATGAAGCAACCCTAACCGCGGCCGCAATCCTTTCTCTCCACCTCTATCCCCTACGCCTGCTATCCATGCTGCTCTCTACCACCTACTGCCACTTCTCCAATCACCCGCCACTGCAGTCAGTAGCCTCACCCTCTCAACGACCACTTGCCTACTTCTCGTAGTGCCTTCACCAACCCTAACATCAACAACGATGCCCCCACATCTAGCCTTCACCCCTGCTTCCCAAGCTCGCGTGCCCATGACCGTCACACCAACAACCGTGACTGAGGGAGGGAAGACCACGGTCCATGCTCCAAGAACCGCGAATGTGGTTGAGGTCTCTGTGCCGCAACCTCTCTAGATGATGAACGCGACCCTGTCGTCATGAGGGACCACGACCAGCCTCCAGAGAGAAATCGTGACCTCAACAGAAGGCATCGCAACCATACACCCATCAGACCACGACCAAGGGTGACAGAACTGCCCGCAGTCTGTGCAATAACTACCATGACCCAAAACTCAAGTACACATCTGAACCGCGAGCAGAGGAAGGACAACCGTGACCAAAAGGGCAGAAAAGAAAACCGCGACCATGTGCACAAGAATCGTGACCGTGCTGGCAAAGGGCCATGACCGTGGCACTGCCCAACCACTTCTATATATAGGACCCTACCCCATCCATTCAAGACATCCTCTCCAGACACTGTTAGGCTGCAGGTCTGTCCTGAGCCTAAGGAAACAATCTCCACAACCAAGAGCCTGCCTCCGTGGTGGTCTTGTGCCCCCGTTCATCCAGATCTGAGGTGGAAACCCAGATCTGCAAGCCACTCCATCTAGATCTAGATCTAGATCCAGATCTATTGCATCCATGTCGTGCCTACGCCACCATCACATCCATGAGCTGCTCCTGCTACTACGGGTAAGGACTACGAGAAGAAATAGAAGGTGGAGAGAGAAGATCTACCCCGTCTTCCATGATGTTCTTCCATCCTCGTCCAGATCTGCCCCGACACTATGTATAAGACTGTTTCTTCACCGAGTTGCGATCATCTTCTTCACCATGCTCACGGAAGAATCTCCCCTCTCTCTTGTTCTTCTTGTTTCACTCACCATGAGTGAGTAGTTTCCTTTTGCTACGGTGCGGGGACTAGCCCCGTTGCCATGCTTACATGTTCAGATGTTAAACATTCCATGGCTTGTATATAACTTTTTATTTCGTTGTTAATCGTTCGATGTGTACTTGTGGATTGATCACCTGCTAGTATTTATTTTGTTCATTCCTATGTTGTGAGAACTTCAATATGTAGGATTTGAATGTTGGTTAACACAGTTGACTCCTTGATGAGAACTTCTGATGGGATTCCCTGAAGTCGTAAGTGTGTGATCTGTGAGGGGACAAGACATCTAGCCTACGATGACACTTCTGTGTGCCTAACGCCCGTATGGGGGGCCCGTAGCTTCAATTGGATATCTGTATCTTCAGAGCTGTAAGTGCATGATCTGGATGGCAACGAGACATCTAATGCCTAAGGTGATGCTTATGCAAACTTGACACCCGTATGGGGGGTTCAAGCAGAATCTCCATTTGGATGGTTTTATCTAGCCTAGATGTTTGTGTTTGGATGTGTTTGCATGTGTAGCGGTGGTGAAACCCGGGTCCATCCCAGCAATTCCCATCATTAATCTTTAATCCACTTCTAATCCTGCTTTTTACTTTCCTTGCATTTAGTTTAATTAAACTCCAACAAACCTTTGTTCTAAATATTAGTCTTGATTCAACTAGTAAAAGATTCTTGAAAATGTTGTCCCTTAGGATTCGATCCTCAACTATACTGTGATAAGATTCGTCCGCTTGCGGGTGGTATTATTGCACAAGGTTTTGGTAAAAACTCAGGGATTTCAGCCCTGGGTGAGTTTGTTAGTGCAGTAAGAACCACGTCAATAGATTACAGAAAACTGAATTCAGCCACGAAGAAAGACCATTTTCCCCTACCATTCATTGATCAAGTCTTGGAAAGACTTTCCCACCACGACTATTTCTGTTTCTTGGACAGATATTCTAGATTTTATCAAGTTTCGATCCATCCTGATGATCAAGAGAAAATGACATTTATGTGCATCTATGGCATGTACTGTAATGACTGCCATCAAACTGACATCCAAATCATTACCAATTATGCAGAATTACCATGAACAACAAATTAACAAAAAAAATCACTAAAAATTTAAAACCATTTTGCAAGAAGATCCTTTTCCATATAACTCTTACTGAAAGATCCAAAACTCATACATATCGTGATTTACATTGTACAACATTGTTTCATCTCATCTCAAGAACAACATAAAACAATTTCTCTATCAAAACACATACTGGAGAAACATAAAACCTCGAGTCTTACAAGCCAAAATCTCAGATTGTTCATGAAACCATTATGAACCGACTCCAAGGACCTGAGTGTACAAAGACGACACATAGGACTTCTATCTACAAGACACGACAGACAATACACTCAACCTGAGCTGTCACTACTGCCTCAACTATTGTTTCTCCTCAATAGAAAGGTCTCCATCGCCTCGTGTACATCCACCGAAAAATTGTGGATCCCACGGGGTGAGACAATTGTCCCAACGAGAGATATAACTCTCTCTCGATCATATTATTATCACAGATAAACATAATAAAACCAATCAGATGTTCTTTTATATTAATAGGAAGGATTATTCATTGTATGAACATGATAAAGTAATCTCTTTTCTTAAGAAAAAGATGCATCTACCCATGGTAGAATAATAAACCATCTATCTACGTTACAAGGAATGTAAAGGAACATAAATAACATCTATCAAGCTAAGATGTATAACTGAATTGCACATCAAACAATGTTTTCCATATTCAATCCTTAAGAAGATATGCTACACAGCTGAACAAATTTTACAATCACACTTATGCCATGAGGAGATGAAGTATACCCCGTTCATCTCCAACTGACCACAAACTTCTCACAAGTTGGTACCATACAAGGTCAATGGGAGAGCTAGTTGCCATAACCTCAACTATCTCGATCAGTACGAGACCACTGGCAGTGACATCTCGTGTCAATTTGCAAAGTGCCAGGGTACTAGTCATATTCACTCAGAGCTACAACATCAACTGCACTCTCTTAGGGGAACATCTACTAACAATCGTCCCCAGTTATGAAATTACTGAGTCATGGCCTATAGACATACTATGAGCCACATGCCAGTTCACCGTGCTCAATTGAGACATTTATTTAGAGTTCGTAAGGGGATCATCTCACACATGGCCGTCCGTTTATACTTATGCCCCCACATAATAAAAAATATGCACTCTGATTATGCCGCAGGGAACCCATTTCACCATTCAGCAAATCCTGACACTGATGGATCTATGGTCAGGGCAATGTTTTATGGTTTCTAGTGATATATTACATGCATTACATCATTCTTTTAGTATCAAACAAATTATAATCATTAACCACAACAAATGATACAAATAAAGGTATAATACATCTATCAAGTACTTTTCAAATCTTTAAGACCCATGACACTTGGGATCTCAGTCCCTTATCACAATATTGGGAATTCTCATCCCTTCACATCATCATTATCATGATTACTAGATCTGGGTATTCAAACCCTTAGATCACCACATAACATTGCTACCTCTGTAGCATGTAACTATTACCTTTAGGTCCTTAGACCAGGATATTCATTTTACTTGTTGTACGAGTATATCATATAGCTCACATGGTTTGATTAAGCATCTTGTCACCTCTCACTAGGAAACAATTATTCACATGGCTCACAAGGCCATTAAACATCATGCCACCTCTCAGTAGGCAACAACTATTCATATGGCTCACAAGGCCATTAAACATCTTGTCACCTCTCACTAGGCAACAACTATTCATATGGCTCACGAGGCCATTAAACATCTTGTCACCTCTCACTAGGCAACATCTATTCATATGGCTCACAAGGCCATTAAACATCTTGTCACCTCTCACTAGGCAATAACTATCTTTTAGGTCATCAGACCTTATAAACATTATACTTATTATATAAGTATTTAGCATGCTTCACAAGGCTTATTCAATAAGAGAAGTACAACCTTCCCATTATTAGGTTAAGGGTTTCTCTTTATAGAAGAATAGGGTTTCAAGGTCATATTACCAATTCAAACCCTAATTCATTGATCCATACATCTAGGAGCATATATTGATATCATAAGTATGCAATCATACTTATCTATTATCATCATTTATCATTAAATGATTATAAATACAAGGTATGAGTTTATCTCTCATCCTTACTAGGATATTGATTACATCATGCATTTGGTTCAATCCTCCTCTTTGAGGAATATTAGTTCATCATTAGCAATTCACATCATCTTTTATATTACAATTAATCTAACATGCAACATATGTCACTCAATCAATTACATATGATTGAAGTGTCTCTACCCTATTGAGTATCAAGATGTGTGTACATTATCATATCATGCTTTAAGCTACATTCTTTACTTCATGTTATGTATCCAAATCGAGCATGTGAGATAGTCACATCACCATGTCATGTTTCAGGGTGTATCCCCTAATCATCATATCATGTACCCATATCAAATTGACTATCACTTAGTTCTTAACATTTCAAGATAACTTCATATCGAGTATGAGCTATGTGCTTGACCCCATATTGGGTATAAGCTATGTGCTTGATACCATATCATGCAAGTGATATTTGCACATACCCATATCCGGTTAGAGGTACTAGTGTGTGTGCTTGAACCTGATATCACTTTATAAAGTGATACCATCTTCTTCAAGCTCTAGACCTTCATTCTAGCTATTCTAATTTATGAATAACAGGTCTAGGAAATTCTTAGAACTCATGGAATCATCAAGTATTCGATAAAAACTCAGAATTTAAAGTGATCTTTTAGTGTAACAAGTTAAGTGGTAAATAATAACATCATTGGGTTCAAGTTATATAACCCGCCTTGTGAACAACTTAAAAGCTCCAAGCTCCAAAGATTTACATTTCCTAAGGTTGAAGAAGAACTTATACAAGGTCCAGGGCTCGTTCACAACTCCTCCATAGACAAGAAATCACCATAGTTAAGCACTTGGTGAAGAAGGAAAGAAAGGAATATTCATAACCTGACATCCTACTTCCACCAAGGTTGAAGAAGACCAAAGCCTTACCTAAAGCTTGGTGTTCGAGCTCTCCTTGCTCCTTCAGCGACTTTGCACGATACCTAAGGGGCTTTGCATGATATCTCCAAGGGATATGGTTGTGATGATCGTAAACTTTCATAAGTTGGTGAAAGGTGAAGTATATATACTTGGGTTCATGAGATAAATTGTATAAGAGGTGTATTCACCTCAAGCTACTAGATGACACATGGCCATGCATGTTTGACATGTGGCCATGCATGCAAACATACATATCTTTCCATGCAAGAGTCTTGAGGATAATCTAGGGAAGATATTTCGGTCCTCCTTTATCTTGTTTGGATAAGTTATCCCATCTTTATCTAATTTTTAAGGCAATCCGATACACTTTTACAAAGGAGCTTGCAATCCATCATCGGCCACCCCATTGAGGTGCTTTTCCCTTAATGGAATTTTCCAAGTCTCAACAAACTGATAGGAGACTTCTACTATGGCTCCTTGTCTAATAGGACTCGTATATCAAGTCCACAACTTGATACAACACATAAAAAGCTTTATCTTCAATTCTTTCTTGGTCTATTCTTCACCAAGAGCATCATCATTCAAAGTTGACTCAAATATAGCGTCTCCTTCTTTCTCTTTCTTTAAAATATACATAGAGTAAGTAGGGACTCTCTAGAGGTGATAATTTTGCATTTCAACCCCATATATTGGATAAATTACAAATTGTACCAAAATTGGTGCACAAAGTACTAGCATTGTTCAAACATGTTATAACTTGGGATTTAGGCTTTCCACAAGCCACCAATTGGAATCATACTCTCTCTTATGATATTAAACATGTGAAATATTGCAATGTAACCCCTCATCTTGGGTAAATTGCACATTTAACTCAAACTATCAAATAATGCACAAATAGTTTGCAATTAAGGTCAAACTTGACAATAAAATTCACAAGAAGCCTTAATCACTTTTTAAAAGATTAGATTCAGTTTGTAAGTAACTTACTTAAGCAAACTCCTAGGGTTAAGCCATAACCCATGTCAGGGGTATTACATTTATAAACCCCCAACAAGGATTTCGTCCCCGAAATCCTAGACGAAGGAAGACAATTGTCATTCATGTATCATATCATCAAGTCTCCACATAATATCTTGATGTTCTGGAGATGCCATAGAACTTTGACCAGCACATAGTCCTTCCATAAAATATCATCATAAGATCGATCACACATGATACATACTCAGCTGTCCTATCCATTACTGACTGCGGAGTCAACCCTGTGTCAAGTAACATTTTCTGAGTTGGAAAAATATTATTCATACTTTGAATAATTCAAGTGTCAATCCTTATTGACTCACATCTTTTATGTGATAAGATTATAAGAAGTCTTCCATACTCCTCACTTAGTTTAGCATTTCACTTTCAAGAAGAGATCAGGGTTACGTTTTGTCACCCACTTGAGACTACATGTCTTATCATACATCTTTAGTGCCACTCTAATCTGTTATCACAACAAAAAACTTTCTTATGACTTGTATCAACTATCTTCCTAATTATTCATTCTATTGTCATAAGGAAAAGTCACTTACTAAAGAAAAACTTATCTTAGAGATACCTCTAGATGTTGTGAATAGACTGCCTCAACAGATCTAGATAGGGATACATTAATGAATTATTTTTAGCTTGATAAGCTTTTTCTCAAAGCAATTCTACAATTGTTCCTTCAATTAATACATCCTTATTGATGTTATGTTTATGCAGAGCATAAACCCCTAACATATGATCTCCATACTAGAGTTATCTCAAGGTTGACCCTTATAAATAATCAAACATTATTCATCTTATCAGGAGTCATATCCTTACTTTTGCATACTACCTGGAACATCCTAGATACCAGAATTCCTTACCTTGGTATCCTTCACATGTGTCAAAAAACACATCACATCCTTATCATTTCCATCTCTCTATTATTAATACTAAAGTCAAACATACAAAAGATCTTTCTTTTATCTTGATGGATCCTTAGAAGTGATCTCTTGATGGATACTTAGAAAAGTATCAATTTGTCTTGGACTTTGGTTAATACTAAAGTCTAACATATAAAAGATCTTTCTTTTATCTTGGGACATAATATATTACACATATCTTTATCTTGGAACCAAAGTCCAAGACAAACTCATACTTTTCTAAGTATCCATTAAGAGATCACTTCTAACTCGTGCACATCAAGTGTCCTCAGACTTACCTGATTGCCATGTCCCTAAAAGGAAATAACACAAAGAAATATATTCCTTTCTTTACCCCATCATTACCCAGGGTTGTTCATCAAAGAGGAGACATCATCATATCTTAAGATTATTATATGAACTTTCACTATTTTTGAGTCATTTATACTCATTCCATTCTACGTTCCTTGCCATCTGCATATGAATTCTATGGATGATTACACATTATCATCCCTTTCTTTGTTATTGCCTAACATGTTCATGAACATTTTATGATTCTATCACATTTCCCATTTCCATATTATGGAAAAGATTTTTACTATTCACACAGACTTTATCAAATACAAATCATCTCCCTTGTTCTCATTCTCTTATCTTGAGGATTATACTTTTTACTTCCTCATATACACAGATTGATCTGAGATGACCTCAGATTCCAATTTATTGCACTTGGGATGTGATAAAATTATCCATGCCATATGTCCAGTTTTGTTATGCTCACTATATTGTCTCAGAATGACTACTTGATCATAGTAATAAGAAAATAACAATCTAAGAGTTCCATACCTTCCTTATCTTCAATAGTTGAATACCTGGCCAGGGTATACAAGTACTGAGATTAGGCAATATGCAATTTGTTTACTATCATGTTCCTTACTTTCCATATCATCAAAAACATAGAACTTAGTATCCCTAGATTTTTCTCGAGACATCACCTTTACACCTCGTCCTCTTTTACACAGATAAAAGAAATTGTAAAGCATTTAAAAGATTACTGAGCAAAATGTAAGTCCTCATCTTCCTTGTATCCTTATAGGACTAGTCAAAGGAAGCTCAATAAAAACTACTTTCTTACATTTAACAAATAGAATCATGAAATGACATATCAGAATGACACTATTTCATCTGACCTGTCTCAATTCGTGGATTGTTTACTGCCTCAAGCTGATTCTTTTCATAGAATCTTGTCGTTGCCTGATCCCAATGTCGTGCTCTATTTCTCGGTGTTGATGGACCTACTCGGGATGTCTGTCTACGTCCTCGTATGCCACAACTAGACCATTTCCTTTGAGAGTCTTATTGACTCTGCCTCGGCGGTTGGGTCATTTCCTCCTTCCTTTTTGGACAAAAGGATCTAATATGCCCAAACTATTTACACTTATAACACATATTATAGGCATCCCATGGCCTTGTAGGCCTTATAACTGATGTAGAGGCCAAATCAATATTTCTAACTGGTGAAATATTAGGTCCTTTGCCCTTTCTTGGTAACCACTGCCCCGACACATTAGACATTGGTTGCACCGGTGGTACCAAAAACGTCCCCTTTTTAGAACTACTAGGCATGTGTTCCTGAGTTTGGATAGGTCTTTTCTTAATTCCTACCTCATTATCCTCTTCTGGACAGTCTTTTATGATATGTCCTGGTTGCCTACACCTATAGCAAACCCTAATTTTAGGTCATAACCTAATTCTTTCAACATTTTCAACTGCCCCAACATAACTATGTTGATTTAAAACTCTATCAGAGCCCAAAACTTCATCATTAGGGGTTGGTAATCTAGGTTGTGTTATTAATACCCACTCCACTATACACATCACTATTGTCCTAACCTGCCCAACAATGGTATCAAAAGAAGGATCCCTTATCATATCTAGATCATCTTGGGATTCTCAGGCAGTCATTCTTTTCTCGCCTGATCCCTTGCACCTTCCCTTGGTACAACAACATTGCTTTCAACAATGTATTCCTTATTTTCTCTAGACATCTTAAAGCTTTACTCTATCTTCTGCATAAGCAAAAGTCACTATAAGATATACTGGAGGACACTAGAACAGACTCAACACCTTAGTCCTATGTCTCTATAGACTCATCGAACCTTAAGCTCTGATACCAAACTTGTAACGACCTCCATCAAACTGACAGCCAAATTGTTACCAATTATGCAGAATTACCATGAACAACAGATTAACAAAAAAAATCACTAAAAATTTAAAACCATTTTGCAAGAAGACCCTTTTCCAGATAACTCTTACTGAATGATCCAAAACACATACATATCGTCATTTACATTGTACAACATTGTTTCATCTCATCTCAAGGACAACATAAAACAATTGCTCTATCAAAACACATACTGGAGCAACATAAAACCTCGAGGCTTACAAGCCAAAATCTCATATTGTTTATGAAACCATTACGAACTGACTCCAAGGACCTGAGAGTACAGAGATGACACATAGGACTTCTATCTACAAGACACGACAGACAGTACATTCAACCTGAGCTATTTGTAAAAGTGCATATTTTGGATAGAAAATGTATTAATTTGTGGTAGAAACTCTAATTGTTGATAAAAGATATATTTAATATTGCAATTAGGTTAATTCAAGCATGGTTAACTTGATTAATGATAAAGATGGTTTTTAACATGTTTTGGTGATAGAATAGCAAGGTTTAGGGTTTTTAACCTAATATGTTGATTAAAACCCTTAGAAAACCTAAGTGAGGGAAAAAGGGAAGAAAGGTTATAATAATCCGAAAATTAGGGTTTTTTTGACCAAACCTGATCTTAAGGATCTTAATGGAAAATAAGACAAGATAATTAGGGTTTGATGTATATTTTAATAAAAGTAAAATAAAAGTGGTAAAAAGGGAATGAAACCCTAATCTTCAAGAAACCCTAAAATTGGAATAGAAATCCTAAGAAATAAGGTGAAATTGGATAAATGTTGATAAAAGGAAGTTGGAATGTTTATTTCAGGATTTCTGTGCACTCTGCTTGCTTGATTGGATTTTCTCTCTCTACATAATTCTGTCTCCAAATCTACAATACAAGTATGTGGTTACATCTATGAATATCCTGAAATAGTTTCCCGAGGATTTTTGAGGTTTTATCGATGACTTGAATTAAACTATTGGTTGCATTTAATTCCTGCAAATTATAATGTGAATATGACTATCACCTAAGATATGTGCCTACTAGCTCAGAACCTAGTCCCTCTGTAGCTTAATAGACTGACCTAGTACATGGCTACCGATGGGGTAGGTCCATCGGGTCATTGAGCGACTTAGTACATGGCTATCAATGGGGTAGGGCCATCAAGTCATCATGAGTCAGAGATTGGACTACATTTGGGTAGGGCCATGTGACTCCATAACCCTAAGGATTGGCTACCGGTGTGGTAGGGCCATGGGGGTAAGGATCTACCATATGAGAGAGGTAGTATCCATGTCCACTACAGGGACAACACAGAGGGATAGGAAAGGATTGAGTAGTATTGCTTAAAACGTAAACTTGGATGTTAAAGGATATTTGAATGATTACATTGTTAACATAGTTGCACAATTATTGTTTCCCCCACATACCAGCTTTGGATGATCGATTTTTGTTTGTCGACATTTTAGGTACAACCCTGAAATGAACAAACAGTAAAGTGACACATTGTGAAATTAAGAAATAAAGTGCAAGGAGGATTAGATAGATTAATTCAAGCTCTGGATAGATAGATTTCCAAAGTTTTTCAAAGGTAAGTAAAGTTTTAATTTTATACCCAATTTCAGTTTAGTTAGTAGAATTTCATAATTATAATTGATTATTTATTGAACCTTTGATCCTGTTAATTGAATAACGACTCTGTCCTTTGGGTCTCCCTTAATTGGGGGTTACCGGGAGGTGGGATCATTACAACATGTTTTTTTTAACTAATCAAAGAACAAATTTAAGCTAAGATAAAGCACAAATTAATCAATTTTGAATTAAAAGTATTTCTTAAGGTATAATTAACACAATAATTATCGTAAACCCTCAAATTACCAGTAGAATAAGGTATGGATCGTAAAAAATTCTTTAGTTGCCTTTATCAAACTCATTGACATAAATCATTATGATGCACAAACTTGTAAACATTTATAAACATAAAGTTCTCAAGCCTACTTATATTATTAAAATAATTTTACAATCTACTTTCAAGATAAAAAATCTAATAAAAAACATAAATGCTTACTTTTAGTAATTTAAAACGTTAAAAAATATAATGATGCTTTTTAGAATCTATAAATAAATGGTATATTATTACAAAAGAAAGATATTGCAAAAACCCCATAGTTTATATATTAAGAATTCAACAATATATTTGTTTACATTAAAATTGTAATATATTCTCGTGATGGAAATTCTTTAGCTACATGTTTTTAGATATGTATTTAAGTAACATTTTGACTATGAATGCATATGTAGTCCAGAATAGGGCTAAATATTGTCTTTACATATTAGTTATAGGTGTAATTGTAGCTTAATTTATAACTACAACTACATGTGTAGTTAATGTTTAGTGAAAAAAAACATTTATTACAATTTTAAGTGTAGATAATGTGTATGGTGGCTATGTTATTTCTATATTGTTGATGATTTTACCCAAGAAGAAGTGTATTTGACCTATCTAGATATGTTGAGTGGTGGTTGGATAATGGACTGTGTAGAATTTAACAAAGTTGTATCCAATTTCACATGTACAAAATCTTTTTGTCTTGGACAATATAGAGCCTTGATAAAACTCAGCATCACCATAACATGCACAAAGCATCAAACAACTCAAGAAAGATCACATCATTATATGTATTCAATTGAGTCTGTAGAAAATATGTATCAAAAACCTCTCCAATAGCATACACCAACATATAAAACGATCTTTCAAACAATAATTCCAACATATGTGAGATTTTCTCACTTGGACAAACCCCACCACATGAGGGACCCCAGATGGCTTCATGTATCACTCAATCAATGGCCACATGTTCTGAAATTAAAATGCAAATATAATAGAAAATTGAATTAAATAGAGCTCAATATGGTACAACCTCATCAAGATTCGATGTGATTAAAAGTCTAAGAAGTTAGATTCATGAATTTGTTATTTAATTATATAGATTTAGAAATGTTTGTTTAGTTATTTTTAATATTTAGTATGTTGATTTTTTTACATTATTTCTCATTTAGTTCAGTATCTAAGAGCTTGCTTTTCTCTGCTTAATCTACAATACACTTAAGAAAGGATATACATACTATCTTGTTTACATGGTGAATTTCCATTCACTATTCCAGTAGATCACACTTTCATGAACAATTTTTAGATAACCCAACTGATTATGGAGATACATACATATTTTAGTAGAATCCCACCACAGAAGAATGCTAACAACATTTTAAGATAGAATTAAATAGTCTTGGTCCATGTCCACTCTAGATCCTATAGTGAGAAAAAGAAAGAGTTCAAGTGTAACTATTTGCATCTTTCTTCATTGTAAAGTGGTTTTGTAAAAAATGTGTTCGTGTATTAAAATAAAATGAGCTATTAAGTGTTGTTCTTGTAATTTGATTATGGCAAGGATGTTCTTATAGAAGGGATTTATCTACGTGAATTAACTTGTAAGGATATGCAAGGAAAATAAAGAAAAAGTTTTGACATGTTATTGTTAGTTAGTTTAATCACCCCATACCTTAATCTTGTGCTCTAAGATAGATTATGGGATATGGGGTGTGACAATCTTCTTATCAGAGCCTACGTCAAGTTGTCAGGGACCATTAACTTAGATATTTAGAGTCATGAGTATGGCAATATGCAGGTGATGTGATTATAGCTCTAGAAATTCTATGCCTTTATATACCCTGGCTCGGTATCTCAATACTCAAATTGACCAGTATCAAGATATTCTATCTATACTTACATGTATGCCATGGCTAGGTTATGCAAAGGGGGTATGGATTGCATGATCATGGTTCTAAATGAGAATTAAAGGGAAAAGTTAGTAAGGCTAGATAGAAGTATTAGAAAATTCCATAAGGAGGGTATACAGATGGTAACTTAAGAGATAATTGATTCTTAAAGAAAATGTTAAGAGTGAGAAAATATAATAGGTACATTACAAAGATTCATCAACTTGACTTGGATGAGAGGAAAGTAGTAAAAGAATGTTTTAAGGGATATACTATTAGATTCACATGTATATTTATCCTTGCTATGTGTATTTCATGGTTGAGAATGAAGAAAAAAAAATATACTTTGAAAGTAACCAGTGAGAAACTAAGAGGAATATTAAAAATAGTAGTTGAATACTAAATTGAAAGAAGAAAATTGTGGTATATGAGACAAAGATATAAAAAATTGTGTGCCACCCAAATTAGGGGAAGTTTATAACAAAAAGGGTCATATAATAAGTTTGAGTACATGGGGTAAAGATTCTGACAATACAGATGATGAAAAAAAGACACTCGGTTTGTTAGTGAGAGGTCCCAAGATCGAGCCCAGGCTACGGGATGAATAGAATGGCCAATTTTTTTTATATTAAGGACGAATAAAACCCATATACTTAATTAAGGACAACATGCCTTACTCCTTATCTGTTGATTCTTGCTATCTGTGTACTCTTGAAGGCTCTAGAAACATTGGATGATCTTCAGATAATTATTATTTTTGTTCATATAAGACTTTCACTCATCCTTATCCAACTTCACACAAGTGTTGGGTCAGATTCCTATATAAGGCATGTCTTTGCTAGTGGTACTGCCATATCCAAACTATCTTCCATTCATATTACCCTCATTTGTTTTGCAATTTTTCCTTTACCCATGGCTAGCTCCAGTAGTAAAAACTACATGTTTACCTATCAATATCATAGTAATAAAATGATAGTTGAGTGACTAATCTTCCCAGATGATTGGCATATTAGAGTTCAATATCAAAGCACATGTCACATTAAGCTTACCTTTAACTACCTTTTGGATCAATGTTAAATAAAGTTCAAGAAGGAGATTCTTTTGTCACTATCTCTATAAAAGATTCATGGAATTCCTACAACTAGAAGGAGGTGATAGGTTGACTTCTTTGTGGTGTATCCCTTCTCATCTAATTATGCCAGTTAAGTCAAAGACTAGAGAGATACTGACGTGTATTTTACTACGCGCTAAAAACGCAAGTGTACACGTCGAGTAATATAGGCCTTTGTGAGGCCCGAGTCGAACATAGGGATACGTTGAATTATTGGAGACTTCTACTAACTATTTGCGATCAGCTAAGCCGGATAACAAAGTAGGGTTTGTTGTCGAAATTAAAATAAAATAAAAATAAAACAAAGCAAACAATCGATTAAAGGTTGATTTAATCAATTCAAAAGGATATCTTTAGGATTTCGGTTTCACCGCGGGTCAACATTGCATTAGGGTTCATATAACTCCTCAATCTTCTCTCTCTATCCGGGTAGTGGCCTGAAAACAGAATTACCCACTGTCGTGGTGTAATTCACTACTTAGGTTTAGGTTGATTCCACCGTCGTAGTAATCATTCCCCTAAACTAAGTGCATTACGAGCGATCTCTCAGTTTCCACCATTAATTTTACACCTCCTTTGTCAAGGGATTTATCGATTAATGTAGGTTTCGTCTCTTTTCAACCGTTAATCCTTCTTTCGAAGTGATTAAAGGCATTAAGTTATTATTATGGTGATCAAGCATAACAATATATGGAGAAAACGAAACTATACCACAGATTTAAGTGAGAAAATATGAATTATTAATATAAAACTGTCATACAATGCATTCCCGGGCTACTCCCGGTCCTAAAGATGGAGGGGATTAGCCCCGCATGGTCATCTCGCACAAATACATGGTAGAAATAGGGGAAATCATATGAAAAACATGAATTGAATGGGAAAACCCCTGAACGGAGGAGAACTGGTGGATCCTTTGCGTAGAACACGAGCTTTCCCACCTCTCGGTGGTGAAATTTGTCTTCGGCAGCGTCCGGAATGATAGGGATGAAATTCTGGCCTCCGTTCTCCTTTCTCCCGCTCCTCGGCACTTGTGCAATGACAAATTAGATGATTATCTCCTCTCGGCGGCCGTCATTAGGTATAAGTCCCTAATTAGGTCATCATTTAACTCCAGCCGTCTGATTGAGATCGAAATGAATCCAACGCATATCTGCCGGCGTCGATACCATCGACGCGGGTCGATGGTATCGACCCTCCCTTTTTGGCGTCGGTTCTGTCATTTTGCGATGCTGTAGCCTCCATGTGTCGATGGTATCGACTTGGTGTCGATACTATCGACTGCTCCTTTGCCAGCAATATGAAGACGTCTCGATACCATCGACATCAGCGTCGATGGTATCGACTCTTTGCTGCTCCTTTCGGCTGGCAACCTGCGGTCAAGTCGATGGTATCGACTCCCGTCGATGGTATCGACGGAAGCAGATACTTGTTTTTCCTGAAATTTAAAGACCAGATCAAATAAATCCACACAAATTATGATAATGTGATAAATAATGCTCGAAATGATAAAACTAAGGGGATTTGACATAAAATGATGGCAAAGACCGAAATGAGTGAATTATGCAATATTATCCATAAAAATGACTAATAAGAGCACAAACCACATATAAAATAGGTCTATAAATGCGACTCAAAATCATCGCATCAAACTCCCCTAAGCTTGAATGTTGCTTGCCCTCGAGCAACTAATCCTTAAAATAGAATTGCAAATGTCAACTGAAAAACAACACACCAACCCAACATCCCATGTGACTCCCACTGAACGTTCTCAATCCGACCTTCTCTAACCACAGAACAGTAATTACCCTAAAGGCGACAGTAATCATCAATAAAAGAAATTAACCTCCAAACTGATGAACACTATCACATAAGGCAGTTAGCATAATAAAATTCGCCGTATCAGCATTGGTGCATCTTGTGATCACCTATACTACATTGCTCGCCCTAACTACCATCTACATGGAAGCAATTCTCCTGATAATCATTAGTGAGGAGAATTTCACGGTGGCCTACCAATCCGAGCAACGGGTGGATGAAAATGGGTGGCTCATGGAAGAATTTGGAAATATTGTACAGTTTCAACATGCATAATACAAAAATGTCCTAAATGATGCCAATGCACATTGAAAATACCCTAATGCCTAAAATTGGGTGAAGTGATGCATGCACTAACCTTGCTCCTCAAAATGAGATGGACGTCTAATCAAATTACATCATGTACTCAATTTTCTGTAATGCGAGTGATATCCTGTTCCTTTCTCCCTCTTATTTCACTTCCTTCTGAATCCTCTTTTTTTTTTTTAAATTTCAGATTTTCAGAATTTTTTTTCTTTAGCCCACATATCCATAATTGCTTAAGGACAAGTTTATTGAGCTATTTTCTTCATGCTTGGAAATCTTTTCAATATTTAGAAGGTATGGAACAGTTAAATTCACCTTTGAGGAAAAATTGAGATACATGGTGTATTTTATGCATGAATATCATGAGTGCAACTACATGGCATGCACCTAAAGGTAATGTGCATGCATCCCTATATTTTTTTTCTTCTTTTTATGCACAAGTATGGAGAAATATCAATGCGAGTCCTATCTAAATGCTATGCACACAAGAAGGAATTAAAGCTGCACTTTACTTCCAATTCTTGGGTGGATTATGGAAAAATGAAGTGGAAGATCACAAGATTAAATGACTGAACCTTAGAAAGATATTATGTGTCCCTCCTTACTGACCTGTGTAGTAGTTTAGAGGGTTCTCTCTCTTACATCCAATTAAGGTCTCATTACCATTTGGTTAGGTTAGGCTCAAACAACCATTACTGTCCACTTCTCCTGAATCATTGGGAGTACAGATGTGAAATGTTGTTTTAAAGTTGACATAATCAATCATTTTCGTAGGATGTGTTCCCCAAGGTCAACCAAAGCAAGCTATCCAAGACACAAAAATTTTTAAATTTTCCTTAAATTTCCCATGAACTAACAGCAAGATGACAAACTTTTACGACATCCATAGTTACACTAGATAGCACGTGGATCCTACAAAAACTAAAGATGCAAGAAACAAATAACAATGCTAAAAACTAAAATAATAAAAGATAGAGCTGTTCCAACTACCCCCTAAGCTTGAATTCGACTATGGCCTCATAGTCAAAAACAAACTTAAGAGTGGAACAGAGATACCCGATCAGTCTTGTGGAGGCGGAGGTGGGTACTGTGGGGCCGTAGGATCCCAAGAAGGATACTCCCCCTGGAAGCTCGGATCGTAATGGGTCCTCGGCGGAGGCTGTGGATAGCCTCGAAAGTAGCTCTGACTCCAGTAGTGGTCGTAGAAGGGCTCCTGTTGCATCTCCATCCTTTACAACCGATTGTGTATCTGCTGTTGGTTGTCGAGGAGGAGATGTGCATTCTCGAACATCGCCCTTTGGTTGTCAAGTAACCGGTTCGTAGTATCCTGAATACCGGTATACATCTCTAGATGCTGCTGCTGTGTCTGATGTATGTCCTGCAGCATCGTATACATGCCTTGCATTGAGTAGACATCCTCACTTGGCTGTGAGGGCTGTGGTGATGGCGGCGGAGGCTGTGATGATGAAGATGCACCCGGATGCATCCGAGGACGCTTCCGGGGTGCTACCCGTGCACGAAGAGGTGTGAATGCCTCCTCTTCCTCCTCAGCCTCGCCTTCTTGTCCGTCGTTGCCGCCTTCATCGCCGCCTTCATCCTCATCGGAGTCGATGGCTATGATCGGCCATCTGAAATGTTGTGCGCCCTCGATGTTGAAGACGGGATCCGGCAATGCGCACTCCTGGTACGCTTGATTCACATGGCAATGTGCAAATGCCGCGCCATCCCGAAGAAGAATTAAGTTGGCCGGTGAAGATGTTGCAAGTTGACCTTGCTTCTTGTAGAAAGAGGAGTGAGGGTTTGGAAATTCAGTCCCAAGTACGATGCCAATTTGGTGATGAGCCCACCGAAGTGAATCAGCGCTTTCCTCGTACTCCTCTTTACATCCATCACACGCTGCAAAAAGAATGCACCCCAATTACATTCTTGTCTCTTCAGAAGCTTGTATAGAAAGAAGAGATCGGAGCCTTGAAATTTGCTAAGGGCTAGATCACCCCGCGCAAAAACAGTAGAACTCAGCATCCGATGCAAAACCCGGACGAAAGGGTGCTCGAAGTCGGCTACCGCTGCGTTGTGGTAGCTAACCGACCTCCCTTGTGGCACCGTCACCAATTCGGAGAAGATCATGTCGTAGTCGGTGCGGTGGTCCGGCCTCCTGTGGTCATACTGGGAATGATTCCAATTGAAAATTTTGTTGAACTGCCGCAACGTGAGGACGTAGTCGTGGTTGTACAGCCGGAAAGATACCCGACCCTGGATCCACTCTCGATCGGTAGCATTGATGTCATTGGGATAGATGCAGACGTCCAACGACGTCATGAACTCGGCTACCAGCTCTTTGTATGTCGGCCAGTCACTAAAGAATGACTGGCCATCTTGATGATGCTCCAGTTCACCAGGCCTTATGCGAGTGTTACGGGCCTGTCCGTTAAGAACATAGGCCAAGTTGGCCTCGAATCCCAGATCGCGCACCATCTCCCGGTCCACATAACGGGTGGGCTCGATCTTCCTCCTCATTATCTCCTCGTAGATCTTTCGAATCTCCGGGGAAGGATGGATGAGTCGGGGATGAGAAACTGATGCCGTTGGTGGTGGGATGAATTCCGTCGGAGTTGCGTGTGAGGATGATTCTCCGACTGTATGCACCATGGTGGCGACGAAAAAGGGGTTGAAGAAGAAGAGCTCAGGGAAGATGGAGACTTGATTCTCCGCTCGGTGAAGATCTTTGCTCGATGTTGCTGCTCTTCGATCTTGGATGGCTCGGGGAAGTGCTCGGCGCGAAGGAGGAAGTTCACTCTGAAGGTGTGACGTCAAATGACGTAATAACTCTCCTTATATAGACTTGGCCGGCGCTACTGTAGACCCGTCGATACCATCGACGCGGGTCGATGGTATCGACACGTCTCGATGCTATCCGCCTCCCTCGTGAGTATCGACGGATGATGATTGCTGGATCGTGAAACCCGGATTGCTAACCTGTCGATACCATCGACGCGGGTCGATAGTATCGACGCAGCACCCGGATCGCTGACGTGTACTTCGCGATCGCCGTCGATGTCGTTGCGCGGATCGGTGACATGGCTGGTCGATACCATCGACAGGAGTCAATGGTATCGACTTGGCTTCATTGCGACACCGCCACTTTTTCACTTCAACCTGTGACCATGTCGATACCATCGACACGACCGTCGATGGTATCGTGTTGACTGAGACAAATTGCTCTGAACTTCTCTAGAGATCTCGATGGTATCGACTGCTGTGTCGATACTATCGACAGTTGTTCCGTGACCTACCTGTAGGTGTGTCAATACTATCGACGAGGCCGTCGATAGTATCGACGCAGCACGTATCTTGCAGTTATCAACCTGAACCTATGTCGATACCATCGACCAGTGTGTCGATGGTATCGACCCTACCTCAGCCTGCACAAAGAACAAACGGATCAAGGTATCTTCTTTACATCAAAATTTAAACGAAATGAAAGCAATCTATGACTATAATTAAACTATCCTAATGTACCGATGGTTGGGTTGCCTCCCAACAAGCGCCCTTATTTAACGTCTTAGGCTAGACGGCTTCCCAACATCTCATTCGTCCACAAATGTAATGAGTTTGACCTCATTCACTTTTTTCTTGTAATTTTCACCAAAATACAGCTTTAACCTCTGTCCATTCACCAAGAACGTGGCATCTCCATCACGCACCAGAATCGCACCGTGCGGTTTAACCTCTTCCACCACGAATGGTCCACTCCACCGGGACTTCAGCTTCCCGGGATGCAACTTGAGTCGGGAGTTAAACAACAGAATGCTATCTCCCTTCTTGAACGTGCGCAACTCGATATGGCAATCGTGGATCAGTTTTGTGAGCTCCTTGTATATGCGGGCATTCTCATATGCCGTCATGCGCAACTCATCTAGTTCATTCAACTCGAACATCCTCTTTCTCCCAGCTTCATCATAATTCAAATTTAGCCTTCTAAGCGCCCAATGGGCCTTGTGCTCCAATTCCACCGGAAGGTGACAAGCCCGGCCATACGCCAACCTAAAAGGCGTAGTGCCTATAGGTGTTTTGTAAGCCGTTCTATATGCCCAAAGTGCGTCCGGTAGTAGGGCACTCCAATTCTTCCTTGTGGATGCCACTGTTCGCTCTAGAATCTTCTTGATTTCCTGATTTGAGACCTCCACTTGGCCTTGCGTCTGTGGATGATATGGGGTGCCAATGTTGTGCTTGACTCCATATTTCTTCAAAAGTGTCGAGAATTTCTGATTCCGGAAGTGTGTACCCCCATCGCTTATTATCATTCGGGGTATCCCAAACCTGCAGAAAATATTTTCCTTCACAAACCTGCACACTACTGTAGAATCATTAGTCCTTGTGGGGATTGCTTCCACCCACTTCGACACATAGTAAACAGCTAGCAAGATATACAAATTTGAATTCGAAGACACAAACAGTCCCATGAAGTCTATGCCCCACAGGTAAAATACCTCAACTTCCTGAAATACATTCAGGGGCATTTCTTGTCTCCTTGAAATGTTACCTGCTCGCTGACATGGGTCACATTGCCTCACATAATCGTAGGCATCCCGAAAAAAAGTTGGCCAATAAAGGCCGCTTTCCAACACTTTGGCTGCTGTCCGCGAACTAGCATGGTGCTCTCCCGTAGGCGACGCATGGCAATGGTGGAGAACACTCTCGTACTCCACCTCCGGCACACACCTGCGTAGAATACCATCCCTGCACTACTTCAAAAGAATTGGGTCATCCCAAAAATAGTATCTCAAAGAATGAAAGAATTTCTTTTTCTCTTGATAAGACCAGTCTTCCGGGATGATCCCGCAAGCCAAATAGTTAACAATTTCAGCAAACCACGGTTCTTTAGAATTAATTTTTAAAAGCTGTTCATCGAGAAACGTCTCGGTTATGGGTATGTGTAAATCTTTTTCATCTACCCTGTCTAACCTAGACAAATGATCAGCCACCACATTTTCAATTCCGGACTTGTCCTTGATTTCAATATCAAATTCTTGTAAAAGCAAAATCCACCTAATGAGTCTAGGCTTTGCATCCTTTTTCACCATCAAATATTTTATCACAGCATGATCGGTCCATACAACTACTTTGGATCCCACTAAATACTGCCGAAATTTTTCAAAAGCAAACACAACGGCAAGTAATTCTTTTTCTGTAGTTGTATAGTTCAATTGAGCATCATTAAGCGTTTTGGAAGCGTAGAAAATCACAGCGGGCTTATTATCTACCCTTTGCCCCAAAACGGCTCCTACTGCATAATCTGAAGCGTCACACATCAATTCGAATGGTTTTGTCCAATCCGGCGTTTGAACAACCGGAGCCGAAATCAATTTTTCTTTCAAAACTTCAAATGTGTGAAGACACTTATCGTTGAAATAAAAAACCGCATCTTTTTCCAACAATTCGGATAAAGGTTTTGCAATTTTAGAAAAATCCTTAATGAATCGCCGATAAAACCCGGCGTGTCCCAAAAAGCTTCTCACCCCTTTTACAGAATTTGGTGAGGGTAGCTTAGAAATCACTTCAATTTTCACTGGGTCTACCTCAAGACCCTTGCTAGACACCTTGTGTCCTAGCACTATTCCCTCTGTCACCATCATGTGACATTTCTCCCAATTGAGGACCAAGTGTGTGTCCTCACAATGCTGCAGCACCTTGTCCAAGTTATATAGACACTCATCAAAAGACACCCCATAAACCGAGAAGTCGTCCATGAAAACCTCAAGACAACGCTCCACCATGTCAGAGAATATGGCGAGCATGCAACGTTGAAACGTCGCCGGTGCATTACATAATCCAAACGACATACGTCGGTAAGCAAAAGTCCCATAGGGACAGGTGAACGTAGATTTCTCTTGATCCAAAGGATCAATTGAAATCTGGTTATACCCCGAATACCCATCCAGAAAACAAAAATGCGACCGACCGGAAAGACGTTCCAAAATCTGATCGATAAATGGCAAAGGAAAATGATCTTTAAGAGTGGCGGCATTCAGTCGGCGGTAATCAATGCAAACTCACCACCCGGTTACCAATCGGGTGGTGACAGGTTCATTCAACAAATTTTTAGTAACAGTAATTCCCCCCTTCTTAGGGACTACCTGTGTGGGACTCACCCACGTCGAGTCTGATATGGCATATATAATACCTGCAGCAAGAAGTTTTATGACTTCCTTCTTCACAACCTCCATCATGCTCGGATTTAGACGTCTTTGAGGCTGAATGACTGGCTTGGCTCCCTCCTCGAGCCGAATCTTATGCTGGCAAAGTGTAGGGGAGATCCCCTTGATGTCTGCAACAGACCACCCAAAAGCTCCACGGTGGTTCTTGAGCACTATCAGTAGTTGTTCCTCCTCATCCACACTCAAGTAGGCAGATACAATCACCGGTAACTTGTCCTTCTCAGCTAGAAAGACATACTTAAGATGCGGGGACAGCGGCTTCAGTTCCAACTCAGGTGGGCAAATAAGAGATGATTGCAGCGGTGGGGGAAGTGTACCTAAATCTTCATAGTGCCTCGTGTAGAAACATGGAAGCATATGAAGCATTTTGGCACACTCCTTGAGTGATTTACTCCGCATCCAATCATAGGTGACATTCAACAAACACGCCTCCAACGGCAATTCCGGATATGCATTAACAACTGAAGTAGTAATCACATCATCCTCCCAAGAAGGTGGAATGTCCTCATTCTCATCATTCGGAAACCCAACAGCTTTGCATAAAGAGACAACTTTAGTTTGCTCCATGATGTCCACAGCTAAGGTTCCATTATCCATATTGCTCATCACATGAGCCATGTCCAAGAATGGTTTCCCAAGGCAAAGTGAGATGTTGTGATCCACATGTTTCACCATGTTACAATGTTCTTTTGCTTTAGTAGACGCAGTGCTAGTAGGCATGACCATCTCAAAGCGATCATCTGCTATGCCCAAGGTCAAGCGACCTCTGCCCATCTCCAAGATCATGTCGGCTGTAGCTTGGAATGGACGTCCAAGTAGCAGCTCATTACCATGCTCATCCTGCATTTCCATAACCACAAAATCAGCCAGAAAAACAAATCGGTCCACCTTTACCAAGACATCTTCACAGATTCCATAAGGTTTCACCACAGAATTATCGGCCAATTGGATAGTCATATTGCTCGACCTTGACTCCTTTAATCCCAGCTTTTTAAATGTAGAAAGGGGCATCAAATTGATACTTGCCCCAGAATCACATAATGCCTCTCCGAATTTGCACTTCCCGATAAAACAAGAAATGTTGAAACACCCGGGATCCTGTCTCTTTGGCGGTAGAGTGCCCATGATGAAAGCACTCACTTGCTCCTTCAACACCACGACCTCCGTGTCTGGTATTTTCCTCTTCTTGGTTATGACATCTTTTAGAAACTTCCCGTATGACGGGATCTGCTCAATCGCTTCCAACAACGGAATATTGACAGAAAGCTTCCTAAAGCTGTCCAAGAATTTCTTGAATTGTGCATCTACCTTCCTTGCCTTTGCGCTATTCGGATAGGGGACCGGAACGGCATGTGCCCTTTGATGAGGTGGCACATAAGGCGTCAATTTCTGCGGTTCCTCCTCAGCAGCTTGTTCTTCACTACCATCCCCAGCTATATCTTCAGCTTACCCTGTGACAGGTGTGGGCTGCTCCTTAGTGGTTGCATCTTCAACTTTATCCTGCGGTGTGCTTGTGTCATCCGTCCTTGGATTCAACACCTTCTTGCCGCTTCTCAGTAAGATGGCCTTGGCCTGCTGGTTTCCCCCGGGAACATTGGTGTTCCCCGGAAAACCCAGATGCACTGGCTTCTTCAAACTTGCAATTTCAGCTGCCATCTGCGCCATGGAGGTCTCTATGGTCCTCATTTGAGCCCTGTGGCTCTGCAAAGTCTGCCCAAATTGGTTCATGTATTCACCCTGTTGCTTGATTTGTTGCCCGAATGTGTTCATTAACTCCTGGTTTTGCTTGATGACCTGATTGAGCAACTCCGTGCTCTTATCCTCTGTGGCTGGTGCAGGCTTGGCGTCCGGATCCTGCAGAAAATTGTTTGGATCCTTCCATGAGAACTTTTTGTCCTTACGCCATGAGTAGTCATTCTTCCTATACCCTTGTTGTTGTCTCATGTACTTGACTTGAGCCTCATCCTCAGACTCATTTTCTTCTTTTTGCAGTAACTTCTTTGCGAGAAGATCCATCTTCTCATTCAGCTCTCTCATTGCCTTTGATTCGCTAGCGACTCGTGCTTGCTCAACTGGACCTCTCTCTCTTTCCCCCCAGGACTGCTTTCTCGCCATGTTCTTGAGTATTTCCCAGCATCTAGTGTCAGTGTTATTTAGGAAAAATCCCGACCCGGATGAGTCCAAATTACTCCTATCATGCTCGGAGAGAGCAAAATAGAAGATTTTTACCTGTGTCTCTTTGTCCAAACCATGATGCGGACATCTCCTCAACATAACCTGAAATCACTCCCAGGTCTCAGAATATGTTTCACCCGCCTGTTGGGTGAAATTTTGAATCCTCCTAATCATGTCGTTGGTCTTCTCAGGAGGGAAAAACCTCTCGAAGAAAACCTCCACCATATGATCCCAAGACTCCACAAATTCATCATCGAGGTTATGTAGCCACTCTCTTACTGCTCCTGCCAAGGAACTCGGGAACAGCTTGAGGTACAAAGCATCTTGTGGAAACCTGTCTATCTTCACCATGTCACAGTTTTCGACGAACTGGCTGATATGTGCAACATGATCCTCGTTCTTCAACCCATGAAATGCATTTGATTTTACCAAGTTAATCAACGCTGGATCGATCTTGTATGTCGGTATGTTGATCGCCTGCTTTTTTATAGGCCCCTTTGAAGCTGATGAGGAAGAAGCTTTGATCTTCTCCCATATAGTCTGTGGCTCGGCCATGTCTTCTGCTTCAGATTCAGAGTCTATCTCTTCTTGGTACTCGTGCTCAGAATGCTCCTCGTCTTCAGGTCCCGGGAACGGAACCTCGGGTGTGCAATTGTCGTAGTCTGTACTACGTGTATGCACCATACACAGTACCTGAAATAAGAAAATTCGAGTTCAGTACTATGCTTAGACGAGTATAACAATTATAGTGCAATGTAAAAATATTTGAATTTGAATGAAAAGTAAAAAGAAATTTGTGGCCTAGAGTGGCCGCTTGTAGCACTCGAAGTGCCAACAATTCGCCGTATCCCCGGCAACGGCGCCAAAAACTTGACGTGTATTTTACTATGCGCTAAAAACGCAAGTGTACGCGTCGAGTAATATAGGCCTTTGTGAGGCCCGAGTCGAACACAGGGATACGTTGAATTATTGGAGGCTTCTACTAACTATTTGCGATCAGCTAAGCCGGATAACAAAGTAGGGTTTGTTGTCGAAATTAAAAGAAAATAAAAATAAAACAAAGCAAACAATCGATTAAAGGTTGATTTAATCAATTCAAAAGGATATCTTTAGGATTTCGGTTTCACCGCGGGTCAACATTGCATTAGGGTTCATATAACTCCTCAATCTTCTCTCTCTATCCGGGTAGTGGCCTGAAAACAGAATTACCCACTGTCGTGGTGTAATTCACTACTTAGGTTTAGGTTGATTCCACCGTCGTAGTAATCATTCCCCTAAACTAAGCGCCTTATGAGCGATCTCTCAGTTTCCACCATTAATTTTACACCTCCTTTGTCAAGGGATTTATCGATTAATGTAGGTTTCGTCTCTTTTCAACTGTTAATCCTTCTGTCGAAGTGATTAAAGGCATTAAGTTATTATTATAGTGATCAAGCATAACAATATATGGAGAAAACGAAACTATACCATGGATTTAAGAGAGAAAATATGAATTATTAATATAAAACTGTCATACAATGCATTCCCGGGCTACTCCCGGTCCTAAAGATGGAGGGGATTAGCCCCGCATGGTCATCTCGTACAAATACATGGTAGAAATAGGGGAAATCATATGAAAAATGTGAATTGAATGGGAAAACCCCTGAACGGAGGAGAACCGGTGGATCCTTTGCGTAGAACACGAGCTTTCCCGCCTCTCGGTGGTGAAATTCGTCTTCAGTAGCGTCTGGAACGACAGGGATGAGATTCTGGCCTCCGTTCTCCTTTCTCCCGCTCCTCGGCACTTGTGCAATGACAAATTAGATGATTATCTCCTCTCGGCGGCCGTCATTAGGTATAAGTCCCTAATTAGGTCGTCATTTAACTCCAGCCGTCCGATTGAGATCGAAATGAATCCAACGCATATCTGCCGGCGTCGATACCATCGACGTGGGTCGATGGTATCGACCCTCCCTTTTTGGCGTCAGTTTTGTCATTTTGCGACGCTGTAGCCTCCATGTGTCGATGATATCGACTTGGTGTCGATACTATCGACTGCTCCTTCGCCAGCAATCTGAAGACGTCTCGATACCATCGACATCAGCGTCGATGGTATCGACTCTTTGCTGCTCCTTTCGGCTGGCAACCTGCGGTCAAGTCGATGGTATCGACTCCCGTCGATGGTATCGACGGAAGCAGATACTTGTTTTTCCTGAAATTTAAAGACCAGATCAAATAAATCCACACAAATTATGATAATGTGATAAATAATGCTCGAAATGATAAAACTAAGGGGATTTGACATAAAATGATGGCAAAGACCGAAATGAGTGAATTATGCAATATTATCCATAAAAATGACTAATAAGAGCACAAACCACATATAAAACAGGTCTATAAATGCGACTCAAAATCATCGCATCAGATACATTATACTTCCACTAATGCAATGGAATCCAATCCCCTAAACCCACCGAAAATAGACTAGTGGAATCTTCTAATGATGAAATTTATACAGGGAATTAATAGTTATACAATCTAGTCTAGAGAGTGACTAGTGGATGTTCCAACTTGCTAAACCAGATGGTCATCCTTTCAACTTACATAACTTCCAATCACATAGCCAAAAGAGCAAGGACGGGTAAAGATAAACAAGTAGTGATGTGAACGGATGCGTATAGAAACATTTAAAGTATCTTATAATATGGTAAAATTTATAGAAGTATAAATGTTAAAGAAATAACAAGGATGTAAAAGAAACTCAACTATGTGCATGGGTGTAATCTACCCAATGAAAGGAATAATCAGTTGTTCCTGATTGGTTAGTGGTCCAATATATTTCAATCGTGATAACTCATGATTACAGTTTGTGGGGCTTCAAGATCCAAACCCTAGTGTGGTAAAAGAGGATAAATTGTGTTTTCTTATGTTAAGTTCGGATGTATTTGGATGTATAAGAAAGAGTATTGTATAATTATATAGAATTCAATTACAATCCAATGTGAAAAGAATTGACCAAATCAGAGTTAAGATGAGAGAGTTATGGTACTTTTAGTTTTCACACAGAAATACCTTTGGTTCAACAACCAAAGGCTCGTCAGACTCACAAATCAAAGGCTCAATAAACTCACAATCTGAATGGTCAGCAATTGAAGTCTGGATAGACTCACAAACCAATGGCTCGGCAGGCTTACAAGCTAAAAGTTTTGAACCGTGTTGCCGCCCAACATAGCCAATCACAAAAATGGCCATAACTTTTGATATATATCTTGGAATCCATTGATTTTTTTGCAGAATTCGTCTTTCAATCTTCTATATAAGCAAAACCCTAAATGACGGAAAAGATGAAATGGAAGGATACTTATAGGTTGATCTTTGAGGAAGAACATGAAGAACAGGAGAAACCAATGGTTTCTTTATAAAATCGACTTGGATAGTAGTTTATGATGATTGAGCTTTCCTTCTCCTCATATATCCTCCATGAAACCTTCCAATCCAACAACCAAAGGTTTCCTTTGACCTTTATTCTTAATCTCCTACCTCCACAAAGTGACATTTAGGACTATAAACCCATCGTCAAGTTGACAAGAGCTAGTTCTTGAAGCTTGGAGCTCAAATAACAGCTCAGTGGACTAGAATTTGGGTTTATCTAGCTTAAACGTGAGATAAGTAACATATATTGAGTGTGTGTGAGTGGAAATTTGTCTTTTATCCATGATTTTTAAAGAGACTTTTCCAAGACGTGAAGAACATGTATTGACTCGTTCGTTATTTTATTGTTCTTCATTCAATAAGACCTAATTCAGACTTCCAGGGTACAAATGAATCAAATAGTAAGGAATTTATAAGAGTTGAATGATTATAGTACTAAAATGCATGCATACAAATTGAATGAGTTATAAACACAGATAAATTATGTTGCACTAGTGTATTCGGGCTTGCCCCAAATCCTCAATCATGAATACTTGCCAAGAAGTGTTATTACATGGTTTGATTTCCTTTCAATTACACATATGAGATGATAAAGTGTAGTGCATCATTATGTCTTGCTAACCAAAAAACTTACATGATTCTACCTAGTTTTATTTATTGGATGCTTGATTTAGCAGTTTGAGTTATACACGATGTTTAATATTAATTGATTAGCACAGATAAGCTAGAACAAAATGAGTAGCATTTAGTGTGAAAAATGTATGCACTACAAGAAAATAGTACAATAACGACTAAAATATTATTGTCGTAGTTGTGGAAAGGTTCGTCATGATAACTATTAGTGACAAAAAATAATAATGTGTCACATGTCATCATTACTGGTCTTGCTGTAAATAAAATTTGTGACAATGAGTTTCATTCCGTCGCTGTTACAAATAATGATGACTTATATATGTTGCCTTTATTGGTTTTAATCACAACATAAATTGTTCGTCATTGATAGTATTAGCGATCATATTTTTTTTCATGTATACTAATAATGATTATTAGTCATTAATTGTAATTGTGATTACAACAAATATAATTTTAATGCATTAAATATTCTATGTTAATTATCTTTGTGAAGATGTACTTGACTTTAAGAATTGACACAAATTGGTACTGAACAAAGTCTTATTTAATTGATAAACAAAGTGAATTACATGAGAAGGCATTACACGAGGAGGACATTTGACCTTGCCCCTTATCTTAAAACAATACATATATCTCATCAACATGATTCATACATGAATTTTCTCTAGCAATATGCAGCATTCACATGTTGTAACATTTCTATTTCTATTCTAAAAGGAAGTGTGAGGAAGTCTATTACTTTTATATATCATGACAAAATTGAGAATTAACATTAATAAATCAAAATTGAATAAAGATCCCAACATCAACTAAACTCTCAGCCAATTCTCTTCCAGACAAGTTCTAGCAAAGTCATCATTGTCATAATACTTGATGCCAAGATCTGGAAACAATATAAGCAAGAAACTACATGATGCATAATATTATGTCCAATCACATAGTTCCTCTTAAGCGGTTTCATTTTTTCTCTTCATTGTATCTAGTTGATTGTTGATGAGTTCAAGCAACTGAATTGGCGATCATTAGCTAGGCGAGGAAAGGAACAGTGGTACACCATTTGGGTTGGAATAGTTGCAGACAATTAAAACTTGAAATTTGAAATGAAAAATCAACAATTGCATATGATAATTATATGATAACATGAAAGATAAGAAAAGTAATAAATATGAAATGAAAAGTGCATCATCGAATATATATTTGAGAATTTCATACTAACAAGCAATTACAAGAATAAATTATATAATGATATGACATGTGCATCGCCTTCTAATTTTCTTACATATACTATAACTTAAGCTATATGCCAAGCTACATCTATTGGCTACTTCTTAACTGATCTATAGGTCAAACTCTTCAATAAGGAAGAAGCATTCATCAAGATCATGACTATGACTGAATACTTTGTATAAAATAGAAACAACACCAAACATATTGACACTAATATTAGATGAAACCCACACTCAAAAAGATTGGCTTCATCAAAAAATATAAAGAAAGAGATCTAGAGTATAATTTTAGCAAACAAAGTCCTTCACTTGAGCCATATTCAGAAGCAAAACTCAAAAAAGAAAGACAACAACAACTCCATGGTATCAAAGACTGATCGAGCTTATATTGTCTTCTCTACAATCAGCTCACCAAAGAAACATCCAACATTTATTACATCAGTAAAAGAAGACAGATAGCTTTTTCAAACAATGCTTCAACGGGAACAAGCATTAAATCATGGTCTAGACTTTGACTAAAACCTCTACATTAAAAATAGCAGCAGCTCCAAGCTTATAGAGGAAAAAAACATTAGAAAATTAGAAAGAATGTGTCTTCATAAGAACCAGAACAACACAAGGCTCAAATAAGAAAGAGCAGCAGGCTCATAGAGTGAGTAATACACATAACAAAAAATATAGCATAGGAATGGATACTAACAACAAAGATATATTAATTGAACTATACTTGAAAAGCCACAAGATGTTTGCAAAGAACCAAAAATCAACATATGTGTAGGAAATAGAAGAGTTAAAAGATATATAAGACCCCATATCCAGAAAGAAAACCAATAACACATCGAATACGAGAGTTTAAGAATAGACCTGAGGAGCCAAATGGTTTGACCTTTCCTAATTAGCATTGCACCTCACAAGTATTTCTCAAACTAATAGTTGGTTGCATTCACAAGATTTGCATTGAAAGATGTCTACCTATCAACAAGGATAGGACACCATTACTAAGATGCACAATTTTTCCTTGGTTGAAAGATGTCTACCTATCAAAGAGGACAGGACACCATTGCTAAGATGCACAATTTTTCCATGGTCAAGAACACCAGATCCTCATAAACAAAAATAGACATTGTTCAAAGGTGTATCTTAAGGGATACTACAAACCCTGACAATGGTAAACACATCGATATATTTTCATGGTATTATGGGAATATTTCTAAATCTAGGCTTGAAACAGTCTATTGGGGTCTAACCACTTGGGTGCTATCTTAAATGTATAAAAAAAGGATCCTAAAAATGAACCATGTTTACCACCACTTAAATACAAGTTAATTCTAGAAATATAAAAATTCAAAATTGCGGATAGGGCATGGTGGCAGCGAAGGGTGTTTCCTCTGCCAGAGAGCTTGCTGTGAAGAATCCACTTGCGATCCCTGAGGTCTGGAGCATTCCGGGGGGTGGACATCACAATCGCGCGTGAATGGGCGAAGACAGTCAAAGGGCCCCCTGCTCAGATTAGGGGCGTGGTGGCTGCTGACCCCAAAGAACCGTTCTTCAAGGAGAACGATGAAAGGACATGGACGAGGTTCACTGAGCCAATGCTGGAAGAGATGGATGACTACCATTGATTCTTGGACATCATCCAGGTGATAGGAACCAATGTGAACATCCCACAGCTCAGAGGGTGGATGATTCATACTTGGAAGCCTAGAGGAGATATGGAGGTTTTCAACCTTGTCAATGGCCTTATCCTCACAAGGTTCTCCAATGAGAGGGACATTGGCAGGGTGCTGGGAGGCGGGCCTTAGTTCTTCGATGACCAACTCGTCCTAGCAAGAAAATGGACGCCTGAAGCAAACATCAGAAGAGCCGCTCTCAAAACGGTGCCCGTTTGGGTTTCATTACCAGATGTTGGCAAGCAATGGTCTGTCAGAGCCATCAATGTAATCGAGCACGCCTTAGGAGTGTCGAGGGCTATTGACAGGAGACCGGATGGCACCATGCTCGGCTGTGCCAAGTTGTGTGTGGAGATATCTGCAGAGAAGGTTCCGTCTTCATTGATCATGGTCGAGCTGCCAAATGGGGGTGAATGGGAGGTTAGAGTGAACTATGAAGCTTTTGCATGATCGTTGTGAAACCTGCTTGGATTTCAGACACTGCACAGGTAGATGCCCAAGTGAGAGGAGTGCCACAATCCATCTTATGCCTCCCATAGTCATTTCGGACTTTTGTCGAGTACGTAAAGGGAGAGCTAGACCTTTGTCTAGACTGCCACAGGCCAGGGCCCGCTCTGTCCAGTCGAGGAGAGACAAGGGGAAGATGATGGTGGCCGAGAATACCTCTTCTCCACCCACCACCTCTAGCCCTGCCTAATCTACGGTCCTGCCTAGTTCTGGAGAGGCCGTGCACAGAGGTGCTTCTTCCAGTGGCGTTGTGGCTTCAGTTGTTGTTTGTGTGCCTGTGGATGTTGGGCACAGTGGTGTTGGCACAGACGATGGGGGGACAGTTGTTGCGACTTCTACCTCTGGTGGTGAGATGGGTGGCAACCCCAACAACCCCTTCTCTGTTCTTGAACAAGGAGAGGATGAACAAGTTGTTGTTGCAGGTCCAACAAGAAGTAGGAGTCCAAATCTCACCAGGAGCTCTGCCAAAGGACAAACCAAAAATGCAAAGAAGAAAAATGCCTGCTCTGGGGAGGGGAGCAGGACAAATAGCAGTAAGTAATGTCCTTACTCGCATGGAATGTGCGAGGTGCTTCCCTTGCGGATAGGCAAAGGGAACTCAAGAAGGTGATTACAAATACATGAGTCAACCTTATTTTCATTATGGAAACAAGAATTAAAAGGAAGGTGAAAGACAAGATTAGGACTCTTTTTCCTGTTGGATGTCAATGCCTATCGAACATTGAGTATAGGGATGGATGCAGAATAACAGTCGGTTGGAACCCCCCAATATGGGATATTGATCCTATAAGCATCAATGACCAAGTCATTATTATTAGTTGCTGCAATAAGGGTGGAATATCTTGCATTGTTTTAGGAGTATATGGAAAGAATCTAGAAAAAGACATAGAACGCTTATGGGCGAGGATAGAAGATACTGCTCAACAGTTGGTACCATGGCTGGTCTTAGGGGACTTCAACAATATAAGGAAAGCTAATGTAAAGCATGGGGGACTCAAGGTTCTGGAGAAAGTCATGGCTGCTTTTAATGACACGATTGAAGTGGCTGGACGAATCGAGATGAATCAAATAGGTGGGTCCATTACTTGGTCAAACAAACAAAAACCAAGCAGGAGAATTGCTAGCTCAATTGATAGGGCTTTGGTCAATGAGACATGGTTAGACAACTGGCCACACGTGGTGATCAGAACTGGAGATAATATCATGAGTGATCACTCATGTATGAAGATGGAATTTACTACTAAACAAGCTATCAAAAGGCCTTTCTGGTTCCTTAATCTTTGGTGTGAGTGGAGTGGTTTTAAGGAGGTTGTTGAGAGGAGCTGGAATATCGACGTGCAAGGTAACCCTCTATATAGGGTCTTGAGAAAGCTACAAAATACTAAGAAGGATATCAAGATTTGGAGTAAAGAGAAGGTTAATCTTAGAAACCTTCTCAGCGAAGCCACTCACTGTTATGAGTTGGCTGCAAGTAAAGTTAGAATGATGCCTGATGATGACCAGGCTATAATTGAAGAATTAAAGGATGAAGAGAAACTCAGAAAGCTCAAAAAATCCGAGGAAAAGTATTTATGGCAAAGAAGCCGCATGAAATGGATCACTGATGGCGATCATAATACCAGGGTCTACCACTCTGCTGTAAAGAAAAAGGAGATGAGAGAAACCATACATGAGCTCATTAATGAGTATGGGTAGGTTGTTGACAGTAGAGAGGAGATAGCCAGCTGTGCAGAGAGTTATTTTCAAGGGTTGTACAATCAACCAAGTAAAGATTTTAGCAACTATGGAGATCTTATTCCTGAGAAGAGAGTCAGTGATAGCATGAACAAAGAGTTGATCAAACCAGCAACTGAGGATGAAATCAAAGTTGCTGTCTTCTCCATTAACCCATCTAAAGCTCCGAGGCCGGATGGGTTTAATGGGAGATTCTTTCAGTTCATGTGGTATCACATTCACCATGACATGGTTGGTGGAATCAAATGGTTTATGAATGGTGGTAGCATGGTTCTTGCTGTGAACCACACCTTTGTTAAACTTATTCCTAAAAAGAAAGATGTGAAAAGTATCACTGACTATAGACCTATAGCTTGCTGTAGTGTCCTATATAAATGTATTTCTAAACTTATTGCAGGTAGGCTAAGACTTGTGTTGCCCAAGATTATATTCAAAGAACAAAGCGCCTTCATCAAAAGGTGCAAGATGTCAGATAGTACCCTTCTTGCAGCTGAGTTCCTCACTGATTTCAATCAAAGTAAAGCCAACTCCAAGGCGTGTGTTAAAATAGACATGGTAAATGCTTATGACTACGTCAGATGGAATTATTTGTGGGCAGTAATGGTATGATTGGGCTTCAACGATGAGGTGATCCACATTCTGAAGCAGTGTGCTTGCACCCCCTCTTTCTCCGTGTTGATCAATGGTGGCCCTGTGGGTATAATTAAGGTGACTAATGGTCTCCGGCAGGGAGATCCCTTGTCTCCTCTCTTGTTTTCTATTCTCATGGAAGGACTCACTAATATGATAAAGGTTGCTGAAAATAATGGTAAAGTGAAGCCTTTCTCTATTAGAGGCGTGAAGGTTAAGGCTCTCCTCATCTTTGCTGACGACATTATGATCTTTTCTATTGGGAATGCCAAGAGACTAAGAGAGTTCAAGAAGGTGCTTAGCTATTATGGCAAACTTACTAGTCTATATATTAGCTCCATGAAATCAAAGATATTCCTTTCCAAATCATGTGACAGCAGAAGAGGTAGGCTCAAGATAGCTATAGGGATCAAGTATGGGAGGCTGCCTACAAAATATCTAGGGGCTCCCATAACTGGGGGCAGGGGCAAAACTACTGATTATAGCTATTGTCTTGATAAAATGAGAGAAAAAGTTGACAGTTGGAGTGGCTGCAAGTTATCATTTGTTGGTAAACTTGTCCTGATTAGAACAGTTTTACAAAGTCTCATCCGGTTTTGGGGTGAGGTATGTGATGTTCCTAAGGCAGTTTTTGATTCCATGCAAAAGATCACGGCTAGTTTCTTATGGGGAGGCAAAGGTCGTAGCATTTCCTGGGAGGTGATGGCCCGTCCCTACTCAAAAGGAGGGCTGAATATTGTGCAGCCTTCAAAGATCATCCATGTAGGTCTGCTTAAGAGACTAGATAGACTTTTGAGGGACAGAGATAACGTTTGGTCCAGATGGATGGTTTCCCGATATGGCAACATCCCAGGTAGCTCAGACCAACACTCTTCCAGGGGCTGGAGAAACCTGTGCAAATCCTGGAGTGAGGTCAGTCAATTGTATAGTGTTGATGCTCATGATATGGCTTGCCTCGTCAGTCAGCAAACCAGGCCATGGATCTTCAGGGATACAATGGTGGATGCTTTGTGGGCAAAGGTTATTTGGAGTTCACATCATTGCCCCAAGTGGATCACGGCTGCCTATAGAGCTATTCTTCACAGACTCCCTACCAGTGACCGACTCATTTCCTGGGGCTTGATTGTTAATGATGTTTGTCTTCTTTGCAGGAGAGAAAAGGAAAGTCATAATCATATGTTTTTAGGTTGCTGCTACACCAAGTTAGTTTGGTCTACTATTTGCCTCAAGAACTGCTGGGGTCCAAATCTGAATAATAGCCTGGACGACATCATTATGTGGATTAATCTGAACCTAAAGAGCAAGCGGAGTAGGGATTTTTGTGGTTTATGCCTTGCTGCCTTCTGCTACTTTATATGGGATGAGAGAAACAAAAGGGCCCATGCTAGGCCTGCACGGTCTAAAACATACCTCCTCAAAAAGATTACAAAAGAAATTTCGTATCAATTACTTGTAAAGAAAGGTCTAGTTAATGGTATTTCTAACCTTTCTAAGGTTTACTGGGGTTTTTGTAACTAATCTGGGTATACCTTGTATTGAGATGGGTTTTTGTATATCCCTTTCTCCCTGGTGTAGGCTGCAAGGCATGTTGAGAAGGGTTTTTGTATATCCCTTTCTCCCTGATGTATGCCACTTGGCTGGTTTCTAGTAGCTTTGCTACATCTCTTTGGAATATATTTACCTTTTCCAAAAAAAAATCTATATGGGTTGTTGACTAATAGCTAAGAATGAATAAAGAAGCTTACTTGCTTATTTATCTCAGCAATACACCTCAACAAACCAGATCAAAAACATGATCCATATATATTGTGTCATGTTGCATCAATGCAAACCCAAAAAGAAAACACAAATTATAAACTTATTTAGGGTACAAATATGCATCATAACATGCAAAGGATGGTGACAAAAAAAAGTGTGGAATATTCATCCTTCAAGAAAGAGAATCTAAGCGTCTTCATTACTGCCCCCCTTCTCTTCTCTACTGGACGTCCTACTTTGGCTGTCTCCACCCACTATATTGTTATGCGATTTATTCATCCAAAACCATCATAAAGAAACTATCCTAGAGGGTTATCTCATGTGCCTCTTCTCAAACCCCTGAAAGCAACTTTCTTTAGATTTCAAGTGCAATAAAGAGGCTCCAGTTCTACTCTATTTACATAGGCCATCATTTATGCAAATTCATATGAATAGGGACAGTCCTATATAGGAGTTCTGACTTTGCCTAAAAGGCACCAACTAATCTATTTGAGAAACGGTGCACACATATTTAGTTGGTTTTTTTAATCTAGCATCCACCTTCCTTACTATTTGAGAAACATTGAAGAATGGTCCACCATGTAGCTTTCTTGCATGCCAACATTCTATTTGTGATGTGCAAAAAAGAAATAAGGATATGAACAATAGGAAACCGAAACTTATTCTATTTATTGAGCTTCCAATTTGAGCCATGGTCAGAGTCCAGATGAAGAATAGAACAAAGTAGAAAATGCAAGAAGCATGAGATAAAGGTTGCACCTTTTTTTCTCATTGGTCATAGTGATAGTAGTATAAGTTTCTTTTCATTTTGAAATGTAGTCGAGAGTATTTTGCATAAACCCTACATCTATTAAGTCTCGGTAGAAAGCCATGATATATGAAATGTTGATCATCCATGTGATTATCCATGCCTATAAATGTGAATAGGACCTGAAAGACCCTCCAAGGTAGTATCACATGCCTATGTGCTTCAAAGGCACAAAAGGTCGTGTGCAGCCTTTAATTCCTTTTCCTCTACTAATGATACATGGTCTAAGACATCCATCTAATGGATGAGGCACCACATGAAAATGTTGTTACACATAAAAAATCAGTTATTCCTTGAAGGCAATAATTAGGACTACTAGTTTTTCCTTGTTTCAGTTTGTGTTTCTCATCTTCATTTGAATCACATAAGTTTCAAAAACAAATGACAACAGGAGATGCAAGGAGTATGAAAGTTGCCTTCATGCTTTGAAGGACTACAAATGTATAAATTCAATTTGGACCAAACTCGTTCCCAAGGAAGATGGAGTGTTTTTCAATCATCAAATATGTATGTGTTGTTCCAAGTAGTAACTTATCATACACGGGCCTCACCAGAGTAGATAGTTCATTCACAGAGAACAAGCTCTCTAATGTATCACATGCACATGATGAAAGCAAGTCAAATGTGTTTAATATATTATATATATCAATGAAACTATGGCTAGATATATATGACTTTTAGATCTATAATTCAAGACAACAACGACTTCAACAGTATATTAAACATCAGACATGGTTCATAAATGGTAATACTGTCCTAGGCTCATGTTAGATAAAGCCGCACAGTAGACATTGTTTAGTCATGTGCACTTTTTTTAGGCATGGGAACTCTATGGGCATGTCATGGAATATATCTGGACATGTCTTGGTTTGAACCAACTCCATATAAAAAAAGAATTAGTGTACAAATTTGAATGTACTATACCTTAAAGTGTTGAATCTCCTAACCCCACATACATACTTGATTTAAAAAAAATACTAAGACAATTAGAAGATAATCTTGAATTATTGCAGGAGTACCTTGTTATTGGTGTGTCATGTATCAGTCCAAAAAACATTACTAATTATTTTTGAAGAGCATGAAAATCTCATAGTTTAATTGAGATATCAATAAGCATATATTAGTGTTGATGAGTTAATGAATTTCACATAGTTTAGTCTTTGTATTGCCAACCAATGTATATGAGGGGGTCCTCAGATTCGTTAAATGTTAGTAGTAAATTTGATGATATGCAACCTGATTGCAAGTGAACAGCTAGAATTAAGGAGGAAGTATATAGAACATTTGTCTTCATTTTGATGGTCCTAATGCTCCTAGTTCATCTGGTATACCCGAAAGAAGAAGAAAAACCACCATCACATCCATATAATATAATGACATGTGATAGTAGTTCCAATATGAAATACATAAAGTGTGAAAGTAGAATAGCATGGTTTTGATATTCCATATATTGACAGTACCACCATCAATTAAGGAGAGTATCGATATATGACTTGTACTTCCTAAATGTGAGACTCCATGAGAGCAACTAGGAGATTTTTATCTAATAGCTAGATTTTCTAGGATATAGGCTTTAGTTGAAAAAAATGACAATAGTATGGGTTGTCAGAACATGAGCAACTACACTGACTCATTTATCTACTGAGACACTCGTTTGCACTCATTTTTTCTATAATAGTTAGTATCTTGATTCATATATTTTGTGGAATCCAATGGAAGACTATAGAACTTTCATATGTAAAGTAAATCAAACAGATAACCGATCGGCCCTGAGAGCATGTCTTAAAAGTATAGGTGTGATCCCAAAGGTTAATTGAACTTCTAAATTTATATCCCAAAACCTTCAAGGACCCTCGCAACTCAATACGGGGTCAAAGAAGATATACGAGGTCGAACATAGTGATGTAGAGATGTTTAAGACGCTTAACATCTCGCTCATATGTCAATTAAGCCAAATTGATAGTTGATGTATGTAAGGAACTAGAACGAGTCTAGCAAAATGATACGAAAGAAAACAAAATAAAGTAAAGAAAATAGAGTATGTCAGATCCTACTAATCAGGAGGAGTTCTTGGCTATGTAACCATAGGTTGGGAAGTCTATGCACCCATTCTCAGGTACATACAACCTTTGAACACCCTAGAAAGTGTCTAACGTCCAAGCATAGCACGTATCATGGTAACTGCTCTTGTAGGGGTCATCCCATTCGCTCTCGCACAACGTGACTAAAATCCCATCAATGATCTGAAACCTCTCTCAAGGATAATGGGTCAACACCTCTGAATATTCTAGATACCTTCTCAAGTCCAGACTATTCGAAGATGTTAGGAACAGTAGAGGATCTACACAGAACACAGTCCATGAACCCAGGCGAGTTGAGATGAGCCCGACATGGTTCAAGGCTCATGTCAGATCTCTTTGATAGGTGATCTGCATTGATCCTCCCTTCAACGTCCTACTCTCAAATTTCGATCTAAACTACCTTCTCTTACCCATTTCTACCACTCATCTCTCGATCTTGGTATAAATGGAAGTTCAAGTAAGAAAATGATCAACCAAACCAATAATCATAACCAAAAAGAGAAGATAGAGAATATATCATGCTAGATCTGAAATAAATCTACTTGCTTAAGGAAAAAGTACATAAACATGCCCAAAGCAGGACACATATCCAATAAGGAGCTCAACTAGCCATGGACAAGTATAATTGGCACCGAACAAATATGGAGAACATCATTTATACATAAACTAAGGAGAAAAGTAGAAGAAAGAGGTCAAAGAAGATATTTAACCTGTGGAAGTGAGGTTACTCTCTCTCATTAGACCCCAAGAAGGATGAATCTCATCCTTGGTGTCATCCTCCTTGATCTTCTTGAATCCTTGGCCTCCTTTCTCCTTGATTCCACCCCAAACAACAGCTTGGATGTGAGTATGGAGGTGAAGGTGGCTAGAAACGGCTAGAAGTGGGTGGACGATGGTGGGAAATGATGGTGGATGAAGGCAAGCCGAAGGGGTGAACGTAGGGTGTGCTCTTCAGCCCTTTTGGACCTTAGAAATCTCCCACGAAGCTCTAGGAATAGATGGTCGTCGGTACTAGGAATAGGAACCAATCGAACTGTCCAAACCCTTTTCCAGGTAGAAAGGGGCGGGTATTTATAGGATAGACAGAGTGTATGTGTAAAGTGGTCGTTGGTTTCTCAACGACGTTGATGATCTGGAGTTCTAGCAATCATGAAATTTTTAGGCAATGAACCGAACCATGTTTAGGTGGACCCAACCGAGTTCCTGCTGAGCGGTGGCTGATGGCGTTGTGTGGTAGTGGTCGTTGATGTTTCAATCTTTTGCAGTCACTGATGTTTCATCAGTTGCTTGTTGTTTGGTGATTGTTGATGCTGGAAGATAACTAACTTTTGATCGGTCTCTAAAGTTATATGCATGACACTCAATGATGACCCGACTGGGTCAAGGCCAACCCGATCGGGTTTAGGCCTTCGATCACGTTTCTTCGATTAACACTGAATATTTGGATTCGGCGATTGTTGGGTGTGGATCTTCGGTGATCATTGGAGTTTCAATGGTCTTTGATGGAGAATGAGGATTAGCGATCGCTGAGATGTATATTCAGCGATCGCTGACAGTGAAGACGTCCAGTGGTCGATGAGATGTATATTAAGTGGTCGGTGATATTGGCTACTGCAAAAATCGGGTAATGAACCCAATAGGATTCATCAGGCAAAAACCTACAGTTTTGATGTCTTCCTGAGATTGGTGCATGTACATCCCAAAGTTGGCTAATTGAGTGACTCTATATTTGAAAACATAGAAATTACTAAAAGATAAGTGTCAAAAGTTATTTTGGGCATATTAAGGCTATAATGGCACAAAACTATAAATAAATGCTAAGCATAAATACCTAAATTTGGGTGCTATCAACCACCCCAAGCTTAAACCTTGCTTGTCCTTTAGCAAGACGGTGCTCAAAGAACAAAAAGTATAACATCCAAATTAAGCTTGGCGATAAATGTTAGGGTTAAGAAAAATAGTCTAAAACAACAATTCTCATGACCCATGTTTTTTCAGAACAAACCCCCCATCAATCGAGCAACACCCAACTAAAGTAAGATCAAAGAGCATCCAGCAAGATTAAGTGAATTCATTGCAACCTGTCAGTACTCGTGAGGGTTTGAATCAAAATAGTTCGTTATGAAAGTATTTTCACATACTTAATCATGCGAGTAATGAGGGCAAGTAATGAGTTCTCATCATGTATTCATGTAGACCAGTCAGGGACGATGCACATCCAACTTATTCGGGTCCTAAAAACAACAAGAAGAAAAAGACTCTTATGGCTTTTGAGGATCTCAATCTGCATCAGGTTGGTCCATGTAATGAGCAACAGTCCCAACAGTCTGAGCTAGTTGGCCCAAAGTAGTGAGATGAACTCTCCGTACTGCGCTCAAACCAACCCTACTACTGGGATGATCTCATAGGTCTTTTAGGGGTTCCTAGTGACTCTCTAATGAGCTTTCAGGGTGGAACTACCAGGAACGACATATATGCCTTTGTGAGCACAGTAATACATCGAATGGGCATCATCCTCAGCTCTTCTAAAAGAGAAAACAAACACTCATATTTTTATTATCACTCAGCCTTTTATTCTCTGCATTCTAATTATAGGCCTGGATAAAAACTATTTTGATATTTTTGGGATTTTTGGGCGGCCAATCTTCTTTTGCACACTTTTATTTTTTTTATCTTCTTGATTCAATCTACGGTGAAAGGGTGCACAGACCATCAAGGAAAAACACTTCAACCTAATTATAGCTCAATGCAAGGTTAGATACAACTATGATCAAACAAATACAAACTTCAAAACTCTCTAGACTTTCAACTTAGTCTTTGAGTTCAAAGTCAAAAGCCTCAAACAATAAACTGTAGGGCATGTCAAATTAAGATCTAATCATAAGCCATCTCCAAAAACATATTCTCCACTATACAAATATCTTTGAAAGAATGATAAGACCCATAAAGTTTAGGAGAGAATAAGAAAGAGAAATAACTCCAAAAAGTTCCACCATAACATTCGATCTCAGTCGATATCATAAGTCAACTTAAGAGAAAAAGTACACAATTAAGGACTATAATCTATATAAGATTTGAGAATTTGGTTCCATAACACAACTCCTTCCTTTCAACCTCTATGTTTTATCATCTTGAATTTTAGAGTGATCTCTAACTCAAATCAATTACTACTTTTTAAGGAAAGTAGCATTCTACATAAGTGTAAATATCAATCTAAACCAATCCATATTGTTAAGAAGTCTAAAATGTGTGAACACATATCAGTTACACTAAGTTTGCTAAAGAGTGTCATGAGAAATGTTGTTGACACAATAGAAGATAAAAGGGGAAAGGAACTCTGGGAGTGGAATTGACCATCTACAAAGAACTATTGCTTGTAGCATCAATAATAGGACAAAATTTGATAGTCTAGTCAAACTTTAAAAGGGCATGTGATCTCATTTTGAATGAGAAGGAAAAATGGGGCATTCATGGACCCACACTAAAACAATGCAAATATTTTTATTTTCATATACAAACACCTTGTAACTTCCCATAAACGATCATGTGATTAGAATACTTGCATCAAATATTGTATGGGTGGTAAAATGCATGGTTTGGCTTGGTACACAATCAAACAACCCCTTATAAATGGGGCTAGGGATCAAGAATGTGGGGTGCTTCATAAGAGAATGTAATATAAATAGTGTCATGATTCCTCCAGAGACATGGAAGAGTATGGTCTTTCCAGATGCATAAGAGATACATGGATAATCTAGGTGTGTGCAATTTCACCTTTAATCATGAATCTCATGTTTAGAAGAACATGAATGTAGTGGGACAAGAACAAACAATTAAATTTCTAGGTAGAGTAATTTCTTTATGTAGGGCCTTTGGAGTTTCTAAGGTACTCTTCTACATGGTTGGATGTAGAATTTTAGTTTCTCCTCTAGTTTTAGTTTGACAATGCAGTATACAAATTTTCCCAAACATATTGAGCAAAAGTTGGGACGACTTGGAAGGGAGTATTGGAGGTAAAGTGATTCGGGTACTAAGAACAACAAAATTGGGCTTATTAAAACTATAAGTTTGAGCAAAGAGCTTATAGAAAATGAAAATAGCATGCCAAGTTGTCACAGTTGTTTTATGTTTGATAATATAACTCAAAAATGTTATGTAAAACAAACTAAGATGCACATTGTTCATTATCTACTTGTGGGATTAATGTCAAGCTTGGCATATATCCCTACATTTATTTTGCCTAGCATGGTCCGTTTTCATGTTCATAGTTGATTACCTGCACTCATCAACACACAATAATAGCTGAGTTTTTGGTGTTCACATGAAAAAGATGACATATGTGTCATAACATGTCTCATAATTGTTGAAATACTTATAATATATTGTTTTAAGAAGTTTCTTATTAGAATAGGAAGAATTTGAGTGACTTGATCTAGTCAAGTGGTCATTTGATAAGTTTGTGATTATGTGCAATTAATTTTTAGGATACAAAGAAGATACATGTTGGCTTGTATTTTGAGGTGTTAAAGGAACCATGCACACATTTGCAGGATATGCTAAATAAAATAACAACTTAGCTCTAGTTGTTAAAGTAACCATGCACACATTTGTAGGTTATGTCGAGCCTCATTAGTCCTAACATAGATTCCCATATGGGTGATACACAATATGGTGCATCTTTATAACAAAGCAATTTAGCTAGAAAATAACTAGTTGGGCCAAAATACAGTAGTCAAGGAGCTAGAGAACTTGTTACGACCCCACCTCCCGATAACCCCCAATTAAGGGAGACCAAGAGGTTGAGCCGCATCCATTAATCCCGGATCAAAGGTTCGACATATAACCATAAACAATTATCAAATTCTAACAGACTATACTGAAAATGGTAATAAAATTTTTTCTTTACATACCTTTTGAAAACTTGGATCTCTAAACTTTTATCCACACTGATACTAATCTATCTAATCCTCCTTTGTACTTTAATTCCCCTTTTAGTATCACATGTGCCACTTTACTGTTTGTTCTTTTCATTGTACCTAAAACGCCGACAAACAAAATGTCGGTCAGCCGAAGCTGGTATGTGGGGGAAACGGATAATCATGCAACTATGATAACCATGTAATCATTCAATTAATCGTTTAACAACCAAGATTACGTTTTAAGCCAAAATACTCAATCCATCTTTTCACAACTCTGTGTTGTCCCTTTAGGACTTACATGGTACCTCTATAAGGTGACTTGATGGACCTGCCCTCTAGGCAGCCAAAGTCATTCATGACCCTACCCTCTAGGCAGTTAAAGTCATTCATGACCCTACCCTCTAGGTAGTCAAAGTCATTCATGACCTGATGTACCTACCCTCTAGGTAGTCTTTTATCAGGTCCACCATTACGACACAGAGGGAATCAAGGATTGAGCTAGATGGCATATACATTAAGTGATAGTCGTAGTCACTTTATAATTTGCATGATAGAAATAAACATCCAAACTGTTTAGTTGCATTCAATGCGATTAAACATTCGGGAAACATCGGGAAACATAAGCGGTTAACCATAATCGTAACCACATACCTGATATGATGAGTCATGCAGAATATTCAACATTTACTTCATGTATATGCAATCAAGCCAATCAACAGATCCAAGAAAGTAATTAAATCATCACATAATTCCTGAAAAGAATATGTACTCTATTTATTACACACTTCATCAAGAATCTACTTTTATGGACTTGGATCTCTTTTTAGGGTTTCTAATCCACATTAAGATTCCATTAATACTCATTAGGGTTTCTTAGATCAATTTCTTGAACTTTACCTCTTTTAGGTTAACAAACCCTAATAGAACTCTTTTCCATCTATATAAACCTTAATTGTTCAAACTATTCATTTAATAGTCTTTTATACCCAAAATTGACTTAGGATCATCATATCCCTATTTATTTACAGATTTGAATAATTAAAACATTTAAAAGTCATATTCACCTAATTTAGGGTTTTCAAGCTCGTTAATGCACAAAACCCTAAACTAAGTCAATTATATAAAAAGATTATCTTTTTAGATCTTATTTTCCTTTTTATGAACAATAGGCTTAAATTATCCATTGATCAACATTAAAACCATCTATCATCAAATCTAAGAGTTTTTCATTAATTAAATCATTAAAATGATAGCTTTTATGCACTTTTCATATTGCAAGCATATTTAGGCATATAATCTCTTAATTAACCTAATTACATGCAAAGATAATCATTTTTGATCTTAAAGTACCTTTTTGCATTTAACAGGTTAATATCAACTCTAATGATTCATTAAACCCTATTACACACTTTAATCATACCAACATAGGGTTCTTTAAACAATTAACACACTAAAGTTGATATCTTCCATTATTTTTCGAATTTCATAAGGAATCAGGCTTCAATCATAATTTATTTGGGTTCCTCTCATTCTGAGGATCAACTTTCATATATAACTTGTTGTAATCAGAGTTACGAATCTTTAACTATGAATTAATAAAGGAAATACCTTCCCGGCCAATCAGAGCACGCCACGTCGCTCATTCTCCATGCAACGTTGCTGTTTGGAATTAGAATTGAATTACGATTATACCCTCCACTCAACCAATACGCCCTTCAGCCCGCGAAGGGGCAGAACGGTCCAACGCCCTTCTGTCATCTTCAAGCTCCAGACGGACGAGATGCGCGCGCCAGAAGCCCTAGGCGCGGCTTCCCCTCTCCCCTACTAGCCCCGATGAGCATCAGGAAGGGTGCCTCGACCTCCGCCCTACCCTTGCGCACTCAGGGCCGTCGAGATCCCTCGGCCAAGGTGCCTAGTTTGCGTGGGCCAGGTCTGAAATCCACGGCCCTGTTGCAGACCTCCGGTGGTCGCTGCACTTCGGTTTTGGTTTAGCCACGATGGCCATGCGACTCTCTGACCTCCTGGGACATCCAGCGATCATTGTAATCTACTATGGCCGCTTCATGACTTCGCAATCACGTAGCCCCTCCTAGCTAGGGTTTAAGGACGAGATTATGAAAGAAGAAGATAAGGTGGTGTGCGGGGGCTCCTGGACTCGACCCAGAGGGTCTACTTTTATACAAGGATAGGTAAAGAAGCCCTAGGTCGGCTATCCTTGACTCAAAGAGTCCGTTTCCCAAAAAGGAACCTTATTCCTTCAAAGAGAAATATTCCTTCTCTCTCTTCCTAATCCTTTTTGATATTCCTTTTCTTTAACGACTAGGATTTCGAAAATCCTTTATATTTCTCTCTCTTATGCTTGATTTTTATTCCATAAGCACAAAATTTCTATTTCCTTTAATAGAAATTATTTTCTTTTTAACAAAACCTCCTAATTCCTTAATAATGCATTATATTATCCTCTTATTTTGCCTTTTTAGTATTTTCTCTTTCTTTCCTCTTTATTGGGACTCCTTGGATCCCAATTTATTCCATTGTTTCGAAATCTTTTTCTAAGGATATTTATTATCCTTCTAGATGCATCTTTATGCCTTACTTCACATTGTCTTGTTTATTTCTCATTTAAATATTCCTTTTAGAGGATTTCTTTTATTTCTCTTTTATTTTCCTCATTGACATTCCTTTTATCATTAGAAATCTCATGGACACGAAATTCCACAATGGATCACCTACTTATACCTTTTTCCCACTTATTTCCAACATTTTCACATTATTTCCAATTTCTTTCTCTAATAAAGGAATACATAATTAATCTTTTTCTTTTCTCATTGCTTTATTTATGCAACTTGTACTCCTTGGAGTCCAAGGAACCCAAGAGGCACGAAATCCCCTTTGGATTTGCCTTCTAGAGGTTTCCACCTATTTCTTTTCTTAAAATTCAATTATCCATTTACTAATTGAATTTCCTTTGTTATTTTCCTTTTATTGGGCCCAATAGCCAATAAAGCCCACAAATCATACAACAAGGCTATTTTAACGAAATCCCATTATTCTCAACCAAATATATGAGTGTTTGTTCATTTAGCTTTAATATGAGAAATTACATTTCTCACTATTTGAACCCAAAAATCGGGGTTATAACATCCTTCCCCTCTTATAGGAATTTTGTCCTCAAAATTCAATCAAGAAAACAAACAAAACAGGATAAGACTTTTTCATGTCCATCATTGGCCCCTATGTGGCTTTACCGTACTCATGGCGTTTTCAAAGAACCTTTATCATCACATATTTTCTCTGAGTTCTTTCATCCTGGCGTCTATAAACTACACAGGTGACTCAGGCCATTTCAGCCTCCCTTGGGGCTCACTAGGTTCATTGCTCAGCACATGGTCGGGTACCTTACATAGTGCTCTAAATTGGACATATGGAACTCATCTCACATTACTCTATCCTGAGGGGTAAGGTCAAACCTAACCTTCTCCACCCATCCATCTCTAATGGACCCATGTATCGGGGACTCAGCTCTCTTAGATATAACTTTAGAGGGGTCGGATTTTTATGTCACATAATCTCCCATAGTGAACTGTATGTCCGTCTACTTTGCATCTGCTCACGACTCTCATCGTCTTTAGGCTCCTTTCAGCCCTTGCACAATCAAAGTGACTTCATCTACACGCACTGGGGTCCCTTTTTCTAACCATCATGTGGTCCTTTCACCAACATCACCTTACTGAAGTGGTGACCGGCACAACCTCCCTTATAGAGCTTCGTATAAAACCCGATACTAGCTATGGTGGTCATTGTCACATCTTTCATAGGACAAGAACTGTCTCTAGATATCACCCTGAACGAGCACACATGCCCTCATCAGACCCTTTAGTCTGGCTCATACTAACCATAGTTAGGGGTGATAAACTATACTAACATTGAGTTCTTCATGTACCTACTTCCACTTTATGGAAGTGAACCTTTAGGTCAAACTCAAGAACCTTTAAACTCACTTCATGGTGTAGTTGAACCGTCCCTCTCACATGGGTAGTTCAACTGCATCTGTCCCTTAACAGAACTCTTCCTTATCTAGGTAAGGCGACCTACCATAACCCACATTGTATCTCGACCTTCCTCGATCCAGGGAAGACCTATCACTACATTCATAGTGTTGAGCTCTCATTCCCTCTCAAGGATTCTTTTATCCTCTATATCGATACACTGGGTTACTGGGGTTCGTCCTTTACCTCTTGGCTTGCATGTCCATACACCACATGCAACTTCATCTTAAGCATCCAAAGTTCTACTTCCATTTTCCACGGTGTATGATGATCTCCAACCATGACTCCATGTATGTCATGATTCTTTCAAGATCAACTCCTCGAAACCCTAAACCACTCTAGTCGGGGTTTCATCACCTTCTCTTCCAAAGAAGTGCACTTGAGGTTCTACCATCATCCTTCCATCATATCAAGGATTAGACTGGCTAACCAAACAACCCTTAACCTTTCAACATATCTTGTTACATACGTGTGTTATCTAATCACCTCTCCTTTTCAAACTTAGGGTTAGCCAAACAACCTCTTCTAGCTTCTAGTCAAACAAGTCTTAATCAGATCATTCATTATCACTTCACATCCTTAGGTAACATTACACTTCCATGTATTTTGCTTATCATGTCACCTTAAACTATATGTTCATCTTCATAAGAACACTCTCTGATTCCATCATCATGGTGATCAAACTCAACCTGGTATAACTTGTAAGTTCCACATAGCTCATGATAAAAACATCCTTATAAGGGAACTACCTCATTCCTCTTAGTGTTTACAAACCATCCATGTATCATTCACTTTACCAGGGTAGATATCTTCTCTATCCCTATTTCTCGTGGCAACGTTCCAACCTACATCATTTCTTATCCTTGGTGTAAGGCATGCATAATGTACTACCTCTCACTCCCATAACAAGAGGAAATAAGTATTTGGCTGTAGTCCAAATACATAGTTCTTCCTGTTCCAAGAGTAGAGATGGTACATCCCACCTTGCCAGTACACCTTTAAATCTAAGTTACAATGTGCCACATATGTCTCTTCATCACAACCATCATGATATCAAACTAGTCTTGAACCTACTGAGGTTTATATCCTTGGTCATCTCCTCTAGGTCTATAGGGTACCGACTCTTTTGGGGTCATCCCTCTTCCCTCATGCATCCAGAGAGTGCCCTACTCATCTGCCCTTTGGGTCCCATGAGTTCATGAAGGTGATCAATCTCCTAACCCATGGCCCTAAGACAATGATAGCTGTTACCTCCCGACCCTATGGTCATGTGCAACTGGGGGATTAGGCAACTCCTACTTTCATCGGTCTTATCCCTACCTGACCCTAGGATATACTTAGGATTCTCCATCATAGTACATGTTCACTTAGAACCTTACCCAAGTCTTTATCATCTCTCTCTCTCTGCATTCATGGCTGACTTTTATCCTTTCATCAAGATCATGGCAACCTGCCTACCTTGGTCAAGCCCTATACCGGTTACCTTCATGGTAACACATTCACATGCAATTAGAGATGGATATCTGTGGGTCTACAGGTTCATTCTCATACCATGTACTTTCTCTTAACTTCTCAAGATCCTATGAGACCTCTTTAGGTTACCCTAAACCAACAAAACTGATATACACCCTTCCAAAGGGGTCCCTCTCCCCGGATGGGAGGAAAACTATTTCCAAGGTCACAAAAGCTCTTAGGTCCAGAGTTTACATCCACCCGAGCCTACTTAACCCTAGCCAACCATTAAGGCACAAGCAGGTCACTTATTGAACCATACTAGGTCATACTTGTCCTCTTTCCTCAAAGCTGGATCAAGGTCATACCTTCCTTTATCCTCAACCTAGCTATGAGGGGTTCATCAAACATACCTTAAACTTAAGGGGGTTTTCCTTTTCCTCTATACATGAGGAGTACCATGCTCGCTTCTATAGCAACTAAATTCTCATCATGAGCATTAGGTATACCACTTCCCCTCTTAGGCCTAGGAACCCTAGGTTCACTTTTAGGTGTCCAACTTCACGCTCTATCTCCGAACCATGAATCAAACTGGAATAAGGCATCTCATACACCTCCTATCATCCTTCTTCTCGATCAACACTTAGGGTTGGGTCCTCCTTAAGGGCAACTAACAGGGTACAAGGCCTCATAGCCTGCTACCACACCTTTCTAGGTCTAAGGAACTCTTCTTCCTACCGTAGTCACATAGGCACCAGGTGCTTCATCTTCTATCTCTAGGGTTTGGTCCTCCTAAAGGCAACCAAGATATCATCAACCTTCAGGGATCGATCATGAAGCAACCACTATCATCTATAGTTCAGGGTTTTAGGCTTCCAACCTTCTTGCTAAGTTTCCCACTCTCTCTAGAGCTAACCTCATATCCAACCTCACCATTAGAGGTCCTCTCTTCATGAAGGTTCACTTCAAAGGCATGCTCTACATGGTGAAGCCTAGGTTCAAACTTATGGTTGCTCAAGATCATCCATAACCCTTTATGCTCCATCATGATTCCTTATCCAGGGTTTCATCCTACTGTAAGCACTATGACGTGCCCTAGGTGCCAACTATACCCTACTTGCACAAGCCCATAGGGTTTCTAAGGTCCCTCATCATCTAAGGAGTTATCCTTTACCCTGACATGCACGATCCTTCCCAGGGTTGGGTTGCCAAAGGTGTTAGGTCATCCATGGATCATATGGCATCCCAAAGGCATGTCCCTTCAAACACCTGGTCCAACTCATCTCTCTCTAACCATCACTTAGGGTTAGGGTTAGCATCACCCTCATAGGATGTGCCAGGTCTCTACTAGCAATGGAGATCTCTATCTCCAGGACTGACCTATCCTCCTGATAAGAAGGTCTAGCCTCAGGTCTCTCCTGAGGACATGACATCTTATGTCATACGACCTAAGCATGTATCTATTATTTATTTTGCGCTTAATCTATTAAGCTTATGTCCATGACATCTTATTTACATGCCTTTCATTAATTCAGTGGAGGATTCCTTAAACCTTATTAACCTTACCCATACCTCAGGAGGGTGCGGAGAAGAAAGAAAACCCTAATCCTTTATGTCCTTATTAGAATTTTGTGATGAGAAGGGATGAATAAGATGAGAAGTCCTAAAGGTATCTTATTTCGATTCATACCCTAAGACTTTGGCCAGGCGGTCACACGGGTCCAGGAGTCCTCGTATTCCGACTAGCGGTGCGGAGGAAAATCTTGCCAGCCCCCGGTCGTGATCCCTTTCTAGACACCTCCGTCTTTCGGATACTCCTCTAATAACTCCCTTGGGTTCTATGGAGTTTGTAAAATTTAATAATTATTAATGGTTAAATGAGGAACCTACGCTCTGATACCAAATGTTACGACCCCACCTCCCGATAACCCCCAATTAAGGGAGACCAAGAGGTTGAGCCGCATCCATTAATCCCGGATCAAAGGTTCGACATATAACCATAAACAATTATCAAATTCTAACAGACTATACTGAAAATGGTAATAAAATTTTTCTTTACATACCTTTTGAAAACTTGGATCTCTAAACTTTTATCCACACTGATACTAATCTATCTAATCCTCCTTTGTACTTTAATTCCCCTTTTAGTATCACATGTGCCACTTTACTGTTTGTTCTTTTCATTGTACCTAAAACGCCGACAAACAAAACGTCGGTCAGCCGAAGCTGGTATGTGGGGGAAACGGATAATCATGCAACTATGATAACCATGTAATCATTCAATTAATCGTTTAACAACCAAGATTACGTTTTAAGCCAAACTACTCAATCCATCTTTTCACAACTCTGTGTTGTCCCTTTAGGACTTACATGGTACCTCTATAAGGTGACTTGATGGACCTGCCCTCTAGGCAGCCAAAGTCATTCATGACCCTACCCTCTAGGCAGTTAAAGTCATTCATGACCCTACCCTCTAGGTAGTCAAAGTCATTCATGACCTGATGTACCTACCCTCTAGGTAGTCTTTTATCAGGTCCACCATTACGACACAGAGGGAATCAAGGATTGAGCTAGATGGCATATACATTAAGTGATAGTCGTAGTCACTTTATAATTTGCATGATAGAAATAAACATCCAAACTGTTTAGTTGCATTCAATGCGATTAAACATTCGGGAAACATCGGGAAACATAAGCGGTTAACCATAATCGTAACCACATACCTGATTTGATGAGTCATGCAGAATATTCAACATTTACTTCATGTATATGCAATCAAGCCAATCAACAGATCCAAGAAAGTAATTAAATCATCACATAATTCCTGAAAAGAATATGTACTCTATTTATTACACACTTCATCAAGAATCTACTTTTATGGACTTGGATCTCTTTTTAGGGTTTCTAATCCACATTAAGATTCCATTAATACTCATTAGGGTTTCTTAGATCAATTTCTTGAACTTTACCTCTTTTAGGTTAACAAACCCTAATAGAACTCTTTTCCATCTATATAAACCTTAATTGTTCAAACTATTCATTTAATAGTCTTTTATACCCAAAATTGACTTAGGATCATCATATCCCTATTTATTTACAGATTTGAATAATTAAAACATTTAAAAGTCATATTCACCTAATTTAGGGTTTTCAAGCTTGTTAATGCACAAAACCCTAAACTAAGTCAATTATATAAAAAGATTATCTTTTTAGATCTTATTTTCCTTTTTATGAACAATAGGCTTAAATTATCCATTGATCAACATTAAAACCATCTATCATCAAATCTAAGAGTTTTTCATTAATTAAATCATTAAAATGATAGCTTTTATGCACTTTTCATATTGCAAGCATATTTAGGCATATAATCTCTTAATTAACCTAATTACATGCAAAGATAATCATTTTTGATCTTAAAGTACCTTTTTGCATTTAACAGGTTAATATCAACTCTAATGATTCATTAAACCCTATTACACACTTTAATCATACCAACATAGGGTTCTTTAAACAATTAACACACTAAAGTTGATATCTTCCATTATTTTTCGAATTTCATAAGGAATCAGGCTTCAATCATAATTTATTTGGGTTCCTCTCGTTCTGAGGATCAACTTTCATATATAACTTGTTGTAATCAGAGTTACGAATCTTTAACTATGAATTAATAAAGGAAATACCTTCCCGGCCAATCAGAGCGCGCCACGTCGCTCATTCTCCATGCAACGTTGCTGTTTGGAATTAGAATTGAATTACGATTATACCCTCCACTCAACCAATACGCCCTTCAGCCCGCGAAGGGGCAGAACGGTCCAACGCCCTTCTGTCATCTTCAAGCTCCAGACGGACGAGCTGCGCGCGCCAGAAGCCCTAGGCGCGGCTTCCCCTCTCCCCTACTAGCCCCGATGAGCATCAGGAAGGGTGCCTCGACCTCCGACCTACCCTTGCGCACTCAGGGCCATCGAGATCCCTCGGCCAAGGTGCCTAGTTTGCGTGGGCCAGGTCTGAAATCCACGGCCCTGTTGCAGACCTCCGGTGGTCGCTGCACTTCGGTTTTGGTTTAGCCACGATGGCCATGCGACTCTCTGACCTCCTGGGACATCCAGCGATCATTGTAATCTACTATGGCCGCTTCATGACTTCGCAATCACGTAGCCCCTCCTAGCTAGGGTTTAAGGACGAGATTATGGAAGAAGAAGATAAGGTGGTGTGCGGGGGCTCCTGGACTCGACCCAGAGGGTCTACTTTTATACAAGGATAGGTAAAGAAGCCCTAGGTCGGCTATCCTTGACTCAAAGAGTCCGTTTCCCAAAAAGGAACCTTATTCCTTCAAAGAGAAATATTCCTTCTCTCTCTTCCTAATCCTTTTTGATATTCCTTTTCTTTAACGACTAGGATTTCGAAAATCCTTTATATTTCTCTCTCTTATGCTTGATTTTTATTCCATAAGCACAAAATTTCTATTTCCTTTAATAGAAATTATTTTCTTTTTAACAAAACCTCCTAATTCCTTAATAATGCATTATATTATCCTCTTATTTTTCCTTTTTAGTATTTTCTCTTTCTTTCCTCTTTATTGGGACTCCTTGGATCCCAATTTATTCCATTATTTCGAAATCTTTTTCTAAGGATATTTATTATCCTTCTAGATGCATCTTTATGCCTTACTTCACATTATCTTGTTTATTTCTCATTTAAATATTCCTTTTAGAGGATTTCTTTTATTTCTCTTTTATTTTCCTCATTGACATTCCTTTTATCATTAGAAATCTCATGGACACGAAATTCCACAATGGATCACCTACTTATACCTTTTTCCCACTTATTTCCAACATTTTCACATTATTTCCAATTTCTTTCTCTAATAAAGGAATACATAATTAATCTTTTTCTTTTCTCATTGCTTTATTTATGCAACTTGTACTCCTTGGAGTCCAAGGAACCCAAGAGGCACGAAATCCCCTTTGGATTTGCCTTCTAGAGGTTTCCACCTATTTCTTTTCTTAAAATTCAATTATCCATTTACTAATTGAATTTCCTTTGTTATTTTCCTTTTATTGGGCCCAATAGCCAATAAAGCCCACAAATCATACAACAAGGCTATTTTAATGAAATCCCATTATTCTCAACCAAATATATGAGTATTTGTTCATTTAGCTTTAATATGAGAAATTACATTTCTCACTATTTGAACCCAAAAATCGGGGTTATAACAAAACTCTTCCTTAAATCAACTTTGAGTATAAGTACCTATCAAATTCCGGCGATGGTAGGGCATGAATCCATGACTACCTGGACAAGCACGTCCTCACAGTTAGAGAGAGCATTCCTACTATGGAGATGTCTCGATTGAGATGGTATTTGTAACACTACAAGAGCCAGATTCATTACGCTTACTGGGTTTCTGAAAGCACCAGTAACGTTTCTCTTGAGTTGTTTGTAAGGGTTACGGCGCACAATGTGTGTACCCCATATACAATCACCTTAGATCCAACAAATATTGTCAGAACTTGTCAAAAGCATATACAATGGAAAGCATCTCTTTCTCTGTGGTTGTATAGTTGATATGTGCTTCATCAAGGGTTTTTCTTGCATAATAAATGGTACAGAGTTTCTTGTCCTTCACCTATCCTAGAACAGCTCCCACTGCATAATCACTTGCATCACACATTAACTCAAAAGGATAATCCCAATCCGGAGGTTGAATAATTGGGGCTGAAATGAGGGCCTCCTTGAGCTTAGAAAAGGTTGTGTGGCAATCATCATCAAATACAAACTCTGTGTCTTTTACAAGTAGGGAACACAACAGCTTTGCAATGTTAGAAAAATCTTTAATGAATCTTCTATAAAAACCTGCATGGCCAAGAAAGTTATAGATGTCTTTAACTGAAGATGGAGCAGACATCTTTTCAATGGCTTCAACCTTTGCCATGACCACTTCAATACCCTTGTTAGAAACGACATGTCCTAGTACTACACCGGATTGTACCATGAAATGGCACTTCTCCTATTTTAGCACTAGGTTAACCTTTTTACAGTGGGATAAGACTAAAGAGAGATTCAATAAACATTGATCAAAGGAATCATCATATACACTAAAATCATCTATGAAAATATCCATTATATTTTCAATAAAACCAGAGAATTGAAAAACTACTAGAGAGGGGTGAATAGAGTTTTTGAATTATTTTAACAATTTATTGAATTCAAACAACCACAATTGAAATTGGAAGAAAGAGACAGGTGTTTAGAGTGGTTCCAACTATAGCAAATACTATAGTTGTCAGTCCACTACCCGGTTGCTTACCCAACCGGGATTTGAAAGTATTTATTTTATTACCTCTCGAGGATTTATACAAAATACAATACTTTCCTTTACACCCTTTGAACAGCCTTCACTTGAAGTAGGTGCACCAACTTTGAGGTAGCCTTCTTTGAAGTAACTCCAAGCTCCCCCTTGAAGTAGCCTTCCTCTCTAGAAGTAACCTCCCGTTGCACCAGCCTTCTGAAGTAGCTCAAAGTCTCCTTCTTCGCCAAGAAGATCTTCACCCTCTCCAATCCGCAGCCTCCAACCTAGGAGTAGCAAGGAGAGTACAAACAATAATAGGGAACAAGAAATAAAAAGGAAATTACAACTTATCCTTTGTAGCCCAAGGCTTGATTTGCCTAGATCAAGCGTATAGATCTCCTAAACAAGTGTGTGGACTTGTGATTGCAGTGGGTAGGAGATACTAGCCTATAGGACACGAATTATGAGCTAAGGAATGAAATGGCCAATTGTCACAATGCTCAAATTGCTCACAAACAGATTGCTCAAAGTATGCTCAAAGATTTCTCAAGTGTAGCAAGTGTAGCTTAGGTATCTTTTGGTGTCCTATGGCTTGTCCTATTTATAGGAATGGCATATGAATGCTTAAGGACATTCTAGACACTTTCTAGGGGGTTCTAAGTGCTTAACTAGCCGTTATTTGTCCACTAATTGCATTTGCAACGGCTAGTTAATTGACCCTGAAAAGTGCAGACAGAACTTTTCTCGATCGAAGATTTGTCGACCGAGAGTCCTTCTCGGTCGAAGATTTGTCGACCGAGGGACCTCCTGGAGCAAGTGTTTTCAACATTCATTTCCAACTCCCAACCATTTTGTCTGCTGGGTCTAACGGCTAGTAGGGTCTATTCTCGATCGAAGATTTTGTCGACCGAGAGTTTCTTGGTCGAAGTTTTTGTCGACCGATATTTTCTCGATCGACGATTTGTCGACCGAGAATATTACTGACTCAATGTATTCATTTACTAAGTGTGTGTATCAATGTGCAATTGTGATACTATCTTGGGGAATGGCCTATCTAAGTGTTGTGAGTGGATAGGGAAGATCTAAACGCTTGATTTACATGATATCTAATTACTTGTACATTATATACTTCTACAAGCTTTTACATTTGATTACAATCATGAAAATAAAGTGATTTTATCAAATTGTTCTTCCATGTCTTTGTTATCCACCACCTGAAATACTCAAATAGCACGTTAAAACCACAAGAATGAAATGTTTGTCATTATCAAAACAAAGGGATTAACATAATGTCCAATTTAGCCAACAATCTCCCCCTTTTTGAAGATGACAAACATTTCCTAAATATAAAATAAGGAAATATAAATCATATGAGTTTCATACCTGAAGTTTACCTTTTGTATCCAATATTGTGTTTGCAAGTGGGTGCTGGCTGAGATATTATGAAACTCATTTTATTTTATGTTTTTGATTTTATATTATTTCTCCCCCTTTGTCATTTCAAAAAGATATCCAAGTTTAATATTTTATATTTCTTCTCCCCCTTAATTTTATACTATGCTCCCCCTTAGATAGATATTCTATTAGGAACATGGATTTAATATCATTTTTGTCTAATTTAGCCACAATTTGTTTCTCAATCATTTGCAAAGGATGTTAAGCCCTGAAAATGAAATGAGAGTCCTTTAATCTCAGAGTTCATGAAAAAATGTCTCTAACCAAATGCAAGGGATGTTAATCCCGATTTGTTTAGATAGTTCCTTATATGAAATTCATAGATGTCTTCATAAAAAAATACTAAGGTCGTAACAAGCTTCAAAATCTTTTTAATCAGATAATCAAATTTGTTTGTATGAGCTCCCCCTTAATCTTACCATTAAAGCAATTTAAAGCTTCTAAGGTCACAGATGATTTTAAATTTTGATTTTGACCTTTATCAAAAGTATACTAAGATTAAGTACAATAAAATGATATCCGAATAAGCATTTTGTCAAAGCTTATTTTAGGTCGTCCTTGACTACGACCATAGCGCCCCTTGGCTAAATTTTATTTCAACCAAGAGGCAGAATCTGCAGATTTCACATGTGAAGTATAAATTTTGCAGGTACCTTAAAGAGATATCAATTGAATAAAACTTATTATGAATGATGTCCTTTTTACTATGAGTGCATAAATCAAGTCCTATTTCTGTTCATATTAATCATGTGATTCTTCATGAAAAGACATATATCCTTGAAGGCATGAATGATATCGCAATTTTTTATAGATACCAATTGAGAAATTCTTTATTTTATGTTTTGCAAACCTTAAAGTTCTTTTTCTAAGCAACAAATCACCAATGAATCATTTTTCTTGCCTATGTCTCATCAAGGATCCATGCAATAATCATTATCTATTTGTTCTATGTAACATAGCATCATCTTTATGAGCTGAATGATAAAGAAGTGAAAGCATATCCATGATGTAATAATAGAACAATAAAGTGATAATTTCATGAGATACAGTGATTGTGATCATTTAAACTAAATGTCATAACACATGATTTCTATATAGATAGACCAGGAGATGCTTTTATTAGAAAATAATGATTTTTAAACATGATTTTCAGTTTTACCTTATTTAGAGGATCAATCGAAATGATATCATTTCTTTTCAAAATTGATCTTCAACTTGTTTTGCATGTAAAACAGTCATTAACAGAAAATAGATAGCCACTTGATCAATCAAATTAGTCAGCAATTTTGCTGCAGACTGAAATCAGTGACCTGTTCGGTCGAAGATTTCTCGACCGAGTGACAGCTCGGTCGAAGATTTCTCGACCGACAAGGTTTCTGTACTGTTTTTAGAACTGTTAATTGCTTAAAAAAATAGACTATATTTAATTCAATTATGCAATTTAAAAATCATTTTTAGTTGAGATAAACATAGAAATATCAAAGTAACGTTTAGATCAAATCTCAACTAATCATATTCAAATCTTTAAGTTTTAAGGACATTAATTTAGATAAATTTTCAAAGATGTGTCTCTGCGGGTTTGTTTAAGATTGTATATTTTCAAGTTAGAAATTTTAATTACTTGAATCATTTTGTTATCTCTTTATGTTAAGTTGAGATAGACATGTAATTTAAAGTCTTTGGTCATATCTCAACTTAGTCTAATCAATTCAATTTGGGGGTTTTGGAACCCATACCAACTCAACATCCTTTTTCTTGTATGGGCATGAAAAAGAGTAGTGTCCAAGACGTAAGCAATAATGGCAACATATAGAATCAACCTCAAGTCTTTTTCTATGGTTTTGTTCTAGGTTGTTCTTTGGTACAAATGTATTTGTTCCTTTAGGTACATATAGTGATTGATGTGCTTGTGTCTTTCTCCAACTAAGTTGTTGATAAGATTTCCCCTTAGGCTTGTAACCTAGTCCTCTTCTCCCAATTTGATGATAGGAATCATCCAATATTTTATCAAGGATTCCATTGTTGCTTAACCTACTAACTTCTTGGCGCAACTTAGCAATCTCATCCATTCTTTTCTTAATATCTAGTTTTGCTTGATCTAGATTAGATGATAAAGAATTCCTTTCTTTCACTATATTATCATAATCTAGATGTGTACACAAGACAGGTTGTTTTTGAAGATCATTTAATTTTGCAAGTAATCCAACCTTTTCTTGAGATAGAAGATCATAATTTGTTTCTAGAGTAAAAAGCTTCACATTACTACTACTTAGAGATGATTTCAAAGTATGATTTTCAGAAATAATGCTATCTTTTTCAAAACCAAGATCATTTAATTTAGCATATAAATCTTCATTTTCAGATGTGAGAGCAAGAAGTCTAGCATTTAATTCATCATTTGCTTTATTGGATTTCTTTAGTTTCTTCTTGCACTCAACATATTTATTATGTGTCTCTTCAAGACTAGCAACTAGTTCTTCTTTAGATAAATAAAAAAGACTTACCTCTTCTTCTTCTTCACTAGTTGTAGCAATAAGACAATCCTTGTGTTCATCTTCCTTCTTTGATCTCCATGGGCAGCTAGTTGTTGTGTGACTTGTTCCTAAGCACCAATTGCAACATATTGTAGATTTGTTCAAGCTGCACCTTTTGTTGCGATTGTAATCACCATCACCCTCCATTCTTCAAGACCTGGTTAGGGTTCCTTGAAGCCTGCTCTGATACCAATTGAAAAACTACTAGAGGGGGGGGGGTGAATAGAGTTTTTGAATTATTTTAACAATTTATTGAATTCAAACAACCACAATTGAAATTGGAAGAAAGAGACAGGTGTTTAGAGTGGTTCCAACTATAGAAAATACTATAGTTGTCAGTCCACTACCCGGTTTCTTACCCAACCGGGATTTGAAAGTATTTATTTTATTACCTCTCGAGGATTTATACAAAATACAATACTTTCCTTTACACCCTTTGAACAGCCTTCACTTGAAGTAGGTGCACCAACTTTGAGGTAGCCTTCTTTGAAGTAACTCCAAGCTCCCCCTTGAAGTAGCCTTCCTCTCTAGAAGTAACCTCCCGTTGCACCAGCCTTCTGAAGTAGCTCAAAGTCTCCTTCTTTGCCAAGAAGATCTTCACCCTCTCCAATCCGCAGCCTCCAACCTAGGAGTAGCAAGGAGAGTACAAACAATAATAGGGAACAAAAAAGAAAAAGGAAATTACAACTTATCCTTTGTAGCCCACGGCTTGATTTGCCTAGATCAAGCGTATAGATCTCCTAACCAAGTGTGTGGACTTATGATTGCAGTGGGTAGGAGATACTAGCCTATAGGACATGAATTATGAGCTAAGGAATGAAATGGCCAATTGTCACAATGCTCAAATTGCTCACAAACAGATTGCTCAAAGTATGCTCAAAGATTTCTCAAGTGTAGCAAGTGTAGCTTAGGTATCTTTTGGTGTCCTATGGCTTGTCCTATTTATAGGAATGGCCTATGAATGCTTAAGGACATTCTAGACACTTTCTAGGGGGTTCTAAGTGCTTAACTAGCCATTATTTGTCCACTAATTGCATTTTCAACGGCTAGTTAATTGACCCTGAAAAGTGCAGACAGAACTTTTCTCGATCGAAGATTTGTCGACCGAGAGTCCTTCTCGGTCGAAGATTTGTCGACCGAGGGACCTCCTGGAGCAAGTGTTTTCAACATTCATTTCCAACTCCCAACCATTTTGTCTGCTGGGTCTGACGGCTAGTAGGGTCTATTCTCGATCGAAGATTTTGTCGACCGAGAGTTTCTTGGTCGAAGTTTTTGTCGACCGATATTTTCTCGATCGACGATTTGTCGACCGAGAATATTACTGACTCAATGTATTCATTTACTAAGTGTGTGTATCAATGTGCAATTGTGATACTATCTTGGGGAATGGCCTATCTAAGTGTTGTGAGTGGATAGGGAAGATCTAAACGCTTGATTTACATGATATCTAATTACTTGTACATTATATACTTGTACAAGCTTTTACATTTGATTACAATCATGAAAATAAAGCGATTTTATCAAATTGTTCTTCCAAGTCTTTGTTATCCACCACCTGAAATACTCAAATAGCACGTTAAAACCACAAGAATGAAATGTTTGTCATTATCAAAACAAAGGGATTAACATAATGTCCAATTTAGCCAACAAGAATATGGCCATCATATACCGCTGGAATGTCATGAGAGCGTTGCAAAGACCGAACAAAATATGGTGATAAGCATATGTTCCATAAGTACAAGTGAATGTGGTTTTATCTTGGTCGGGTAGATAAATAGGAATCTGAAAAAATCTAAAATACCCATCAAAGTAACAAAAGTAAGAATGCTTAGTGAGGCTTTCAAGCATCAAATCAATGAAAGACAATGGAAAATGATCCTTGTGGGTTGCCTTATTCAAGCGTCGGTAGTCAATACACATACGCCAGCCGATGACCATGTGTGTTTGTATTAACTCAACATTATCTCCCTTAATGACAGTTGTACCCCCCTTCTTAGGAACCACATGAATGACACTAACCCAGGGGCTGTCACTAATGGGATAAATGATTCCAACATCAATTAATTTGAAATTTTCTTTCTTTACCACTTCAAGCATATTTTGATTTAGGCACCTAGGTGGTTCAACTGTTGGTTTGGCATCATCTTCCATATTTATTCTATGCATACAGATTGAAGGATGAATGTCTTTCAAATCATCTATGGAATAACCAATGACACCTTTATACAAACGCACTTCGGCAAGTAATTTATTTTCTTGGTCATTGGTTAATTCATCATTTATTATAACAGGGGATGTAGAATTTGGGTCGAGAAATGCATACCTCAGCTCGGGTGGAAGGAATTTTAGTTCTACCTTTTTCCCTAAAGTATCTTCATCAACTTTTTCATCAACAAGTGGAGCATCTTCATTAGTAGCTTGTGCTTTAGAAATATGGAACGCTCCAGAAATTTCAGATTTGTTGATTTTAGCCACATCATCATCACAAATATTAATCATCAAATCAGAAATATCCTCATTATCCCCCTTAATTGGATCAATAGTATCTAACAAATAGATTTCTTCAACATGTGTGGGTGCTTTCATGGCATCATAAATAGAGAATTCCATTGCTTCCTCACCAACATGTAGAGTGAGCTTTCCTTCCCGAACATCAACAAGACATCCGACAGTCCTCAAGAATGGCCTTCCAAAAAGAATGGGATTGGAAGGGATCTCCACCATATCAAGAACAACAAAATCACATGGTATATAGAACTTTCTGATCTACACTAGTACATCCTCCATTATACCTTTTGGGTATTTTATAGAATGATTGGCTAACTCAATAGCCATCTTTGTCGGCTTCAAATATCTAAGATCCAATTCTTGCCATAAGGTAGATGGAATGAGACTAATACTAGCACCAAGGTCTACTAGACCTTTGTCAAAAGTGGTACTGTTGATCTTACATGGCAGTGTAAAAGCTCCCAAATCATCAAGCTTTTGTGGAAGGCAGTTTTGAATAATAGAACTCACTCTCTCCAAAAGCATTACTGCTTCAACTTGATCAAACTTTCTTCTTTTAGTTAAGATATCCTTTAGGAACTTAGCATAAGAAGTATCTCGGCAATAACTTCAGCAAAAGGAAGATTGACATGTAGTTTATTGAGAATGTCCATAAATTTCCTAAACTTGATATCTTCCTTCTTGTTGGCAAGCCTTTGAGGAAAAGGTGTAGTGGTCTTGAAAGAAGGTGGTGTTTCAGCCATACCTTTCTCCTTGCTGCAATTAGGAGTGTTGGACTCCTCTTCATCAGCTACCTCCATGTTCTTCTCTTTGGGTGGAGAAGGTCTCTCAATTTCAGCTCCACTTCTTAGAGTAATTGCATTAGCTTGTTGCCTTGGGTTGACTTCCGATTGGCTTGGAAGAGAACCGGACTGTAGATTCCTTTGTTGTGCTAGATCTTGCTGTGCTATTTGGTTCTCCAACATTTTAGTATGAGTGGAAATACCATCCACTTTAGCAGAAAGTTGAGCAATACCATCTTTCAACAGCTTGTCATTTCCTCAGAGTTCTTCATTCTGCTACATTTGTGTAGACATAAATTTTTCCATCATGGCTTCTAGAGGAGAACTTTGGGGTTGTTGTGGCTGTTGGTAACCCCTATTATTAGAACCTGGTAGATTCCCTTGTCGGTTGAAATGTTGTTGTTGTTGTGGCTGTTGTTGTCCTTATTGGAAGTTCTGAGCGTTGATTGTGTTCTGGTAGGAGAAATTAGGATGATCTCTCCATCTCAGATTGTATGTGTTGGAATAGGGATTGTATTGCTTATTCCCTTGCATTCCAACGACATTGACATGTTCAAAACTCCCTTCATTTGTATTAGGAGCAAAGCATAAAGAAGAAGTATGCCCTGCATTGCCACAAGCTTCACATATAACTTCAGCTGATTGAATTTGCATAGTAGTCATCTTCTCAAACTTCTGTATAAGAACATCTAGTTTGGCAGCAATAAGATCAACAACATCAACATTATGTTTCCCTCCTTGCTTCCCGGTACTAGCTGTAGAGGCTGATTTTGCTCCCTTATCTACTCCCCATTGGCAGTGATTAAGCGATATTTCTTCAATGATGTCAAAATCCTCCCTATAAGACTTAGTCATCAATGTTCCATTTACTGCATCATCCAGTGTCAACCGGGTGTTGTAGAACAGTCCATTATAGAAAGTTTGAAGTAGCATCCAGTTGGTCAAACCATGGTGCGGGAAAAGGCGTTGAAGATCCTTAAACTGTTCCCATGTATCATATAGAGTTTCTCCTTCATTTTGAGAGAAATTAGTGAGCTAATTTCTTAATTGGGCTGTCTTGCTAGGCAGGAAATACTTTGCAAGAAAAGCATTCAAGAGTTGGTCCCAACTTTTGATTGACTTCTTTGGAAGAGAAAAAAGCCATGCCTTGGCTCTATCTCTTAGGGTGAAAGGGAATAGCACAAGTCTTACTCCTTCGGCAGATACCTCATTGATTCAGAAAGTATTCATATATTCTAAGAACTCGGCAACATGAAGACTTGGATCTTCATTAGTTGTACCTCCAAAATGATTCTATTGTATCATCTGCATCATAGAAGGAGCAATAGAGAAATTGTTCGCTTCTACTGCAGGCAAGTCAATGGCCCCACAAATGTTTATGGTGACCGGCATTGCGAAGTCCTTCAAAGGACGATCGTCTTCCATGATTGGATCACTTGGTGTAGCTTCCTCAAGGTGTGAAGAAGATGGCGATGGTGATGATGGTGAAGTACCTCCTAGCAGTGGTGACTCTACTCTCCTTGCTCTTCTTAAGCTTGAAAGAGTACACTCAATTTCAAGGTCTAACAACGCAAATGTTTGAAGACCCCTTTGTGAGCGACGCATACAACCTGAAAAATAGCAAGAGGAATTAAGAACACAACTAAAAGGTACAAGGAAAATTGAAAAATGGAAATAGTGATCTAGTCTTGAATACTAATTAGTACTTATTACTCCAATTAGATTACCACAGCTCCTTGGCAACAGTTCTAAAAACTTGTTGGCTATATAGGCTAACGAGTTTCAATCCTAACAAGGAAAGTTTACCCAACTTAACCAATCTCCGCAAGTATACAGAGGTAGTGTAGTCGAGGTCAAACACAAGGAGCTTAAGTAATTAATTGAGCGCAACAACACTAAAGTTCAACAATCAAGATTGGTTTAAAAAAGATGGTAATGTTTATCTAATTACAAAAATTTAGATTTAAACAAGCAATAAAAAGATTACTAAAAGGGTTTAGATTCAGAAATTAGTGGATCTTGGACATTAGAATTTCAATCACATATCATAGCACATCATAGGAACACAAAAATCTAAACATACATAAGCACTTGTTTTAAAGAAAAAATTGTGTTGCACTTCACCTCCTGGTATAAGTGCAACGATCTCAACTCAAAGTCACATTCTCATGCACAAATTTCATTTTTGATCACAACCTGTTCCTCAACTCATTTAACTCCACTCTCGTGGTAGAAAAAGAGTTGCCAAGAAGAGCACCTCCATACATTCCTACTTATCTTCTCAGATCAAGCAAGAAGGCAGAAAACATGCATATAAAGTGGCTAACAATACATGCAAGAGATGATAAAACCGGTACTTTCATGGTAGAAAAACAAGCAACATAGTATTTAGTACAAAATTAACTTGTTCCATACATGCTATGACATGGGAGCTACTCTCCCATGCCCAAGAAAAGGGAATTACTCATCCATAATCATGCTTTGTAGATTTGCTACATAAAATTCAGGTTTTAACATGATCTAGAGGAGGAAAAACAAAGAGATCTGAAATGTAACCACAATAAGGAGGAATTCCGGCTAGGGGATAAAATTCTCCTCCTTTAGCTGCTCCAAAACAAACTGGCTCCTCTCCTAAGAAGCTGTACCAAGTTGGGGAAGCTTGGCTACACCTTGGAGAAGACAATGGAGAAGAAGAGAAGAAGAAATGGATTCCTTTGGCAAGAAAGCACCTCCTTTTTCCTCAAAATCACCCTCCTCTTCTCTAGAATTGCTCTGAGACAAGAGAACTTTGAATTATGACCAGCCATAACCGCACATTAAGTTCCCTCTTTGTTTTAAACAAAAACTCATATTTTTCAAAATGTTGAAACTGCCAGAGACACGACATGCGTCCAAAGTGCACGCCATGCAAAAGCTTCGACAGTTGCTCCTGAATGTACTGTGTACGACGTGTGTAGTAGTAATGCACGCCGTGCAACTTTCTAGAAACTTTCAATATGCTTCAAAATGCACTGCGCATAGCGTGCACTGAAGGAATGCACACCGTGTGACTTTCTAGAAGATTTTTGGTTAGCTTGACGCTCCAGGTGCACGCTGTGCATTCAAGTGCATGTTGTGCATTTGCTTTTCTACACTTTTCTGAAAACCCACATGCCGTGCTCAAGGCTTGAACACGCTGTGCATTTTACTGTCTGTGTGAAACGTAAATTCTTCTGAAATCTTGCACGTCGTGCGTTCATCCTGCAACTCGTGCATTCTGTTGTTTCAGTAGAATTAAACTCTGCAATTCAGTCTTATTTGGAGCATATCTGCAATGCAAGTTATGCGATAAGTAAAGTAACAAAAAGATGGCAAAATTATTATGAAAAGAGGCTAAATAATATCAGAATGAACCAAATGTGTGTGTGATAGCATGTGAAAAGATGATGTCGAAATCACACAACAGTAATCCAACATGAACAATGTATAAGAAAGACAAAGAGAATATCAAACCATGATCATAAGATCAGTAACAAATAAGGTAGTTCACATGAACCATAATTTTCCAAGAAAAGATATTATGTGTAAGATATTGTCCATAGGACCAAGAGAAAGAAGAAACTAGGATAATTTATCAAAAGAAATAATAGGAGATGCAAACATACATAAAAGAAAGAGAAAGAAATTGTTCAATATAGAAATAATGTGTAACATCCCTGAACTGGGTTATGCCTTAACCCTAGAAGTTTTGCTTAAGTAAGTCATTTAGATTCTTGTCTTTATCTTTTTAATAGTAATTAAGACTAAAGGAGAGCTCATGCTTCAATTTTGGTCCTATTTAAATAATGTTGAAATAATATTTTACCTATTTTGGACTAAAGTACAATTTACCCAATTTAAGGGGTTACCTTGCAAATGTTACATGATCAATGTTCCTCAAGTGTTATAGCATCATAAGAATGAGAATGATGTTGAGGTATGGATTGTGGAAGCCTAAGTTTCAAGAAGGAGCTTGTTTGAGTAATGCTTGTGTATTGAATGCTAGTTTTGGTGTAATTTGCAAATTACCCAAAATCTAGGGTCGAATATGTAAAATACCACTTCAAGAGTGTCCCTACCGTTTCTTGGTATCATTTAGAGAAAATAAAAAGAATGGGGCGTCTTGTTTGAACCACATTGGAGGAGAGATAATCTTGATAATAAAATAATCAAGAAATAAGCATAAATGAAACCTTAATTTATTTTGTAGCAAAAATAAATATATTAATTGAAGTGCCCATCAACTAAAAAGGCTGTGGTTGAAATCCTATAGTAGGAGGACGTCCAAATGCCTTGATTGGCACCGAAATATCCTAAGTAGGTGAAGAAATCCACTCACATTTGTTAATTAAAAAGTAATGTCCACTAAAAATGGATAATAGTATTATAATGATTAAGGTGCTTAAGTGGTTGCTTTTAATTCAAGTATAATCGAGAGGATATTGAGGAAAAAGAAAGATGGCTTCGAAGGCAAGGAAGGGAGGGGGCATGTGGCAAGAAAGTGGATGAATTTTCTCTTACTTTCTCTCTCCTAGAAAATCAATTATATGTACTCGATTTTCTCTTTACTTGAAAGGCTATTTTTGCAAACCACTTTCTTCCCTTGCTTTGGCCGATGACAAAGGAACTTAGGAGCAGGAGGAAAATGTTCCCCAAGCTGAAGGTAAGCTCCATGATCATCTTCAACCTTGGATTGATGGTTGAAATCGGATTTCAACATTCATTTTCTTCTCTCTTCCATCCAATGCTCAACCTTGGCTATCTTTTACATCCAAAGAGTTGGAAACAAACCTTGGATAGTTGAAGGAGCTTCTTTCACCATTAGAGATGAGAAGCTTGAAGCTTTGAAGCTACTTTGAAGTCAGGTTATATAACTTGAACCCATCAATGTTATTATTGATTTTAGTTTCTCATCATATGTTGATCTTTTATTTGCTTCTTGAATAATTGATGAATTTATCATATATATGACAATAGAATTCAGAGGTCTAAAGCTTGATGATGATGACATCATCTTATCACACACCTCAAGAATATCAACAACAAACAATTTCAAATTTTTTTGGTCAAACGGTTTCAAACCGTTAGAGACCAAACAGTTTCAAACCGTTTGGTGACCAAAAAGTTTCAAAACCGTTAGGGGTCAAACAGTTTCAAACCATTAGGGGCTAAATGGTTTCAAGAATGTGTAAACATATAATGGTTTCAACCTAATCTCATACATATGGTATCAACCTTGGATGGCCAAATGATTTCAAAATGTTTAGAACTCAATTACCTAGATCAATTGATGTCAAAACCCTAATTTAGGGTTAAACGGTTTCAAGTTGATTTGATCAAACGGTTTCAACTCTGAATTGACTAAACGGTCTCAAACCATTTGAAGGTTTAAAACCAAGACCATTTAAAGGTCTAAATGGTCTCAAATCGTTTGAAGGATTAGGACCAAGACCGTTTGAAGGTTTAAACGGTCTCAAACCGTTTGAAGGTCTAAACGGTCTCAAACTGTTTGAAGGTCTAAACGGTCTCAAACCGTTTGAAGGATTATGACCAAGACCGTTTGAAGGTCTAAATGGTCTCAAACCGTTTGAAGGTCTAAAAGATCTCAAACCATTTGAAGGATTAGGACCAAGACTGTTTGAAGGTCTAAATGGTCTCAAACCGTTTAAAGGTTTAGAACCAGACTGTTTGAAGGTCTAAACGGTCTCAAACCATTTGAAGGTTTAGAACCAGACCGTTTGAAGGTCTAAACGGTCTCAAACCTTTTTAAGGTTTAGGATCAAGACCGTTTGAATATCTAAATGGTCTCAAACCATTTGAAGGTGTAGAACCATACCGTTTGTAGGTATAAACGGTCTCAAACCATTTGAAGGTACGATTGGTCCAAATCGTTTGAAGGTCCAATTGATTCAAACCATGTAAGTACTAATAACCCCATAAGTGGTTGAAGAGTATCTCAAGGTTGATTTCAATGGAAGTACCTCTAAAGTACTTAGGTGATTAGTATAATTAGAGTGATTATCACTTGGTGCCTATGAAGGTAATAAATTCAATACACTATGATAAGCATAGGTGCATGTACTTAGTGAAAGGTTAAATCAACTGAATAAGGTATGCTGGTGATGTGTGTTCCTACTACATGGAACAATGATAAGTATGATTTAATACTTAAATAATGTTATGTGCTTCAAGATATGTGGAAGAACTGACTTAGGGTTTGGATTAAATAGGTAATCATAAAACCCTAATATAGGATGATGTTATGTGAAACCCTAATATAGGATGATGTTATGTGAAACCCTAATGTAGGGTGATTTTATGTGAAACCCTAATATAGGGTGATGTTATGTGAAACCCTAATATAGGGTGATGTTATGTGAAACCCTAATATAGGATGATGTTATGTGAAACCCTAATATAGGGTGATGTTATGTGAAACCCTAATATAGGGTGATGTTATGTGAAACCCTAATATAGGGTGATGTTATGTGAAACCCTAATATAGGATGATGTTATCTGAAACCCCCATATAGGGTGATGTTATGTGAAACCCTAATATAGAGTGATGTTATGTGAAACCCTAATATAGGGTGATGTTATGCGAAACCCTAATATAGGGTGATGTTATGTGAAACCCAAATATAGGGTGATGTTATGTGAAACCCTAATTGATAAAGATCGGAAACCCTAACCCTAATGAGGGAATAGTGATGTTATCTTTGTATTGCATAATGTTGATATGTAATTGATATGATTGTTATCAAGTAGACTGACCATGCAGGTATCATGAAATGATGAGCATAACCAGGTATGAGCTATGATCATAATGGACTTTGTGAGCCATTATTTTATTTGTTTCCTAGTGAGAGGCGACAAGAAGTTGAATATGCCTGGTGAACTATGTGAGATGCTTGTGTAACAAGTATCATGAATACCTTGGTCAGATGTCCTGGAGGTAATAGTTACCTGATAGTGGTAACCATGTTCAGTGATGAAATAAGGGTTTGAATAACCAGATCCAATAAACATGATGATGGTATTGTTGAGGGATGTGAATTCCCAATAATGAGATAAGGGATTGAGATCCCAATGTTTTATAAAGTTTTGAAGAGTACTTGATAAAAGTATTACATGTTTCTTTGTAGCATTTGTCATACTAATTCTTGTTTGAAAACTTGTCTGATGCTAAAAGAATATGGTAATGTACTTAAATAATTAAGTGGAATTTTATCATGTAGAGCCCTGGCCATAGATCCATCATCATCAGTAGCTGGTGATGGTGAAATAGGTTTTCCCACGTGATCTCCCGGAGGGAATATATTTGAATATGTGGGGGTAATAGGCACGAATATCCTTACACCCTAATGTGGGATTGACGTGAGAACATGAGATCTCTCAATCCTTCATTATATGTGCCAGGATGGATGTATCACAAATCTCCCGATGATGATTAATGTCGGATCGATGTGAGATAAACATGAAATCTCTCAATTGCGAAGAGAGTGCAGCTGCCGCTGTAGCTCTATAGTGAAGTTGCCAGTATACCCTGGAAAGCTATTTAGTAGTGACACTAGATGTCCTGCATGTGGTCTCGCACTGACCGAGACAGATGAGGTCATGGAGTCCGACTCTTCCATTGACCTAGGTATGGAACCGATGCTTTACGCCATCATGGTCGGTTGGAGTATGAGCGGTATACCTCATCTCCTCAGGGTATAAGTGTGATTGTAAAATGTAATCAGCAGTGTAGCTTATTTGTGTAAGGATAAAATACGGAAAACATTAGTTGATGTTACATTGCTTATTGTATCCTAAATGGATAGATGTTATACATGTTCTTCATATTCCTTAGTAAATAGACGATTTACTACTTTATCATACATAGTTGTAATTCTTTAAAAGATAATATTTCTCTATTATGCTTAAATAATGATTTATCTTGCTTAATAATAATAAAGAATCCTCTTCTTAGTTTATTACTATTTATCTGTAATAATAAATTTTCTGGTGGAGAGTTATATCTCTCGCTGGGACAATTTCAATTGTCTCACCCCTGTGGGATCCAACCTTTTTAGGTGGATGAGGATGAGGAGGTAGAAACCATACACAGGGGAAGGACAACATCATCAGGGATAGAAGTAACATCTCAGGTGGATATATTGACTGTCGTGTCTTGTAGATAAGAGTCTTATGTGTCATCTCTATACTCTCAGGTCCTTGGAGTCAATACTTATTTTTTTATGATTGATTTGAGATTTTGGCATTGAATGCCGCGAGGTTTTATGTTGCTTATGTATAGTTTTGGCAAAGCAATTGTTGTAAATATATGCCTCGAGAAGAGATGGTACATGATATGTACTTTGTGGACCAGAATGTATATACAGTACCTTGGTCCTATTTATAAGAGTTTCTTGGAATTGTATCTCTTTGCAAAAAAATTTAATTTTTAGTGATTTTTATTATTCCACTAATTATGATTAATTTCGCTTAATCAGTAATGATTTTGTCGACTGTCGTGACAAGGTTTTCGTATCAGACCTTAAGGTTTGCTGAGTCTACAGAGACATAGGATTAAGGTTGTTGAGTCAGTTCTGGTGTCTTCTAATTTATCTGATAGTGACTTCTGCTCTCAAGAGAAGAAGTAAAGCTTGAAGATGGATGGATCAAATGAAGAACATGCCGCTGAAAGCAGTGTTGCTGCACTAGTAGGAGGTACAAGGGATCAGGCTAGAGAAGAACTAGTACCTGAACATCCCCAACTTGACCAAGCTACACTAGAAAACCCAACTTTCCAGGCTTTGTTTAGGCTGTTCATGGAGACTGTGACATGTATGGCGGATAGGATGCCACCACATGCACCTAGGAAACTAGCTCATAATGAGGGACATGGAGCTGACAAGACTTTTGAAAGGCTTTGTCAAGTAGGAGCCACTGAATATGTTGGTACAGCTGACCCAGAAGATGTAGACTTGTGGCTGACTGAGCTAGAAAAGGCCTTCAGAATTCTTAATATCCCAGAAGCTGAGAAGGTTAGACATGCGGTGTACCTGTTGAAGGGGAGTGCTGGCGATTGGTGGGCCATAGAAGAAGGCAAAAGGCAGGTGTTGAAGTCAGATGGGAAGAATTATGACGTGAATATGTTAGTAGATATTTTCCCAAGACTTACCTGGATGAGAAAATCTCTCAGTTTGAGCGGATAAGGCAGGGACCAATGAACATCAGTGAGTATGAAGCTAAGTTTATGGAGCTTCTACGGTTCTGTCCGCACATGGCTGCTACAGATGAGGAGAGGATTCGACATTTTGAGAAGGGTTTGAACGCTGATTTAACCACACCAGTATCTGCTCTAGAGAATAGAGAGAGGTTTGCCACCTTTATGTAGTCAGTTAGGAGGATAGAAAGGTATGTGACTGAGAAACATCAAGCTAATAATAAGAAAGTATATACCCAGTTCCAAAGACAGAGGTCTGAAAGTTTTAAGAAACCAAGGCTTTCTACACCAACAACACCACCAAGGTTCAATACTCAGACGCAGTGGACATCTAGCAAGGGTAGAGGCCGTAGTTTACCATCAGAGGGAGTCCAAAACTCAGCATCCATGTCAGTAACAAGACCATCTAGGTCACAGAGGGAGAATAGAAGTTGTTATAAATGTGGGAAGATGGGACACCAGATGAAAGATTGTCTAGTTGGAGACGTGAGTGTAACCCAACCACCGAGGCAGAGTCAACAAGGCTCTCAGAAGTGATAGTTTAACAGTGGCACTCGAGGATGTGGATAGGCGTCCCAAGATGGCTCATCTACATCCAACAACAGGGTGAGTGGTCGACAACCAGCAACATCAAGATTCTATGCTATGAATCAGCCGAAAGCAGTGGTCAACCCACGAGTCATGATAGGTCAGATGGAATTATTTCATTATGATATGTCTTCATCCTGCTTTGTATCTATTTTGATTGATCCGGGTGCTACGCATTCCTTTATCACTCAAGAAGTGATTCATGACTGTAATATGACTGTCAGTCATAGAGCAGATAACTTGTTATTAGAAACTCCATTAGTTGGGTCTACAGTGTTGCGGGAGGTATGTTCTCCCTATGTTCTTTCTTTTTCAGAACATAGCATTCAGGTGGATCTTATACCACTTGAGATGCATGGGTTTGACATAATTCTTGGGATGGACACCCTAGAAAAGTATAAGGTTGTCTTGGATTGCGGTTCCAAGCAGGCTATGTTCATAGACAATGGTGATACATGGATCTTTCAGTGGGATAGAAAGATTCTTCCAACCTGTCTAGTGTCAGCTATGGTAGTTGAGAAGTTGATGAGACAAGGATGCTTCACATTCTTGGCACATGTGGTAGATACCAGAGCAGAGAGTCCTAGTCTTTCTGAAGTTTTGATTGTTAGGGAGTTTGAGGATGTGTTTCTTGAGGAACTTCCAGGTGTTCCTCCACCCCGAGAGATTGATTTCGAGATTAATATAATCTCGGGCATGCAACCTATAGCTCAAACACCATATAGAATGGCACCTACTGAGATGGCAAAACTCAAGAAACAGTTACAGGAGTTGCCTAAAAAGGGTTTTATTTGACCAAGTACTTCACCATGGGGTGCTCTGATTCTTTTCGTTAAAAAGAAAGATGGGTCTATGCGATTATGCATCGACTATAGACAACTAAACAAAGTAACCATAAAGAACAAATATCCTCTGCCAAGGATAGATGACTTGTTTGACCATTTGCGTGGTGCAACTATCTTTTCTAAAGTAGATCTGAGGTCAGGATATCATCAGCTACGTATCAAGGAGAGTGACATACCAAAATCAGCCTTCAAGACAATATATGGTCACTATGAGTTCATATTTATGTCATTCAGACTAACTAATGCACCAGTTGCATTCATGGAACTCATGAACAGAATCTTCTGGCCATTTCTTGATCAATTCATAGTAGTCTTTATAGATGACATCCTGATTTACAGTAGCGATGCTCAACAGCATGAGCAACACCTCTGCCAGGCCCTGACTTTACTAAGAGAGCACAAGCTATATGCCAAATTCAGTAAGTGTGAATTCTGGTTATCAAAAGTATTTTTCCTAGGACATGTAATATCTGCCTCAGGTATCTGTGTTGATCCTAAAAAGGTAGAATCTATCTTGGAGTGGGAACATCCAAAGGCACCAACGGAGATACACAATTTTCTAGGACTGACAAACTACTATAGGAAGTTCATTAAGAACTTTAGTTCTGTAGCATTACCCCTAACCAAGTTGACCAGGAAAGAGGTTCCTTTTGTCTGGAATGACAAGTGTCAACATTCTTTCTAGTTGTTGAAAGAAAGGTTAACCAGTGCACATGTGTTAGTGTTACCTGAGCAGGGAAAGGGGTATGTTGTTTTCTGTGATGCTTCTAAGAATGGTCTAGGATGTGTGTTGATGCAGGATAAACAAATGATTTCTTTTGCTTCTCGAAAACTTAAGAAATACGAGGAACATTATCCAACACATGATCTAGAATTAGATGTTGTGGTTCATGCATTGAAGATCTGGAGACATTATCTCTATGGAGAGACATTCCAGATTTTCACAGACCATAAGAATCTAAAATACATCTTTTCACAGCATGAGTTGAATATGAGACAACGTCGTTGGATGGAGTTAATCAAGGACTACGATTGTACAATTGATTATCATCCAGGAAAGGCTAATGTAGTGGTTGATGCACGAAGTAGAAAGTCATCATCACCAACCATAGACAAGGCACAATTGAACTCTTTAGTGTGCTTTAAATGAGACATGCTTGTCTCTTTGAGGCAAAACAATGTACAACTTAAAATATCCTTGTTAGCTGGAGTGTTAGCTGAGATGCACATAAAACCTACTCTGAAACAACAGATCAAAGAGGCACAACAGGCTGATACGATGATTCAGCAGATCAGGTCAAAATATGGTAGTGAGAACGGGATGGTTTTCATGAGTCAGATGATGAGGTAGTATGTTACCATGTTAGGATGGTAGTACCTGATGCCAATGACTGAAGGAAGTTATTATTAGAGGAAGCTCATTCATCTATGTATGCAATGCATCCAGGGAGCACCAAAATGTATCATAACCTGAAAGATATGTATTGGTGGCCTGGTTTGAAGAAAGATGTAGCTGAGTTTGTTATGCGGTGTTCAGTGTGTTAACAGGTTAAAGCTGAACAACAAAAGCATGTAGGAACAATGCAACCTTTACCTATACCACAGTGGAAATGGGATCACGTAAGCATGGACTTTGTGGTTGGTTTGCCAAGAACTGCCAAAAGTCATGATTCCATTTGGGTGATAGTTGATAGGTTGACTAAGTCAGCACATTTACTTCCTATCAAAACAACCTATACTGTTGAGAAACTTGCACATATCTATATAGATGAGATAGTGCGTTTACACGGGGTTCCAGCTACAATTGTTTCTGATAGAGGTCCCCAGTTCATGAGTCATTTTTGGGAACAACTACATAAAGATTTGGGTACGCAGTTAAGGTTTAGTACTGCCTTTCACCCACAGACGGATGGACAATCTGAGAGGACTATACAAACTTTTGAGGATTTTCTTAGGGCCATGTGTCCTTCAGTTTGTAGGAAGTTGGGATATACACTTGAGCTTAATAGAATTCGCTTACAACAATAGTTATCAGCACAGTATTGATATGGCACCATATGAAGCATTATATGGTAGATGTTGTAGATCTCCATTGTGCTGGTATGAAATAGGAGAATACCAACTTTTGGGTCCTGAATTAGTGCAACAAACAACTGAGAAGATTAAAGTCATACAAAAACAATTAAAGACTACACAGGATAGATAAAAGTCATACACTGATAAACGGCGAAGACCCTTAGAATTCCAAGTTGCAGACAGAGTATATCTTAAAGTCTCACCTTAGAAAGGTGTTCTTAGATTTGGGAAAAGGGTAAGTTAGCTCCTAGATTTATGGGGCCTTATCTAATCATTGAGAGGATTGGAAAGGTAGCCTATAAATTGGAGTTGCCACCTGAACTACACAGATTGCATCCAGTATTCCATATATTCATGCTAAGAAAGTGTCACCCTGATATGGAGTTAGTATTGCAACCTGTGGAGGTAGAGTTAAATGAAGATATATCCTATGTAGAGGGACCAATGTTGATTCTTGATAAGAGAATAAAAAAGTTGAAAAATAAAGACATAGTTCTTGTGAAAGATCTTTGGCATCATCATGGCGTTGAAGAAGCTACATGGGATCTGGAGGAAGAGATGAGGAGGAAGTACCCTTCTCTTTTCTCTTGATGATTTCGGGGACAAAATCCCTATTAGGGGTGGATAATTGTAACATCCCTGACCCGGGTTATGCCTTAACCCTAGAAGTTTTGCTTAAGTAAGTCATTTAGATTCTTGTGTTTATCTTTTGAAAAGTAATTAAGACTAAAGGAGAGCTCATGTTTCAATTTTGGTCCTATTTAAATAATGTTGAAACAATATTTTACCTGTTTTGGACTAAAGTACAATTTACCCAATTTAAGGGGTTACCTTGCAAATGTTACATGATAAATGTTCCTCAAGTGTTATAGCATCATAAGAATGAGAATGATGCTGAGGTATGGCTTGTGGAAGCCTAACTTCCAAGAAGGAGCTTGTTTGAGTAATGCTTGTGTATTGAATGCTAGTTTTGGTGTAATTTGCAAATTACCCAAAATATAGGGTTGAATATGTAAAATACCACTTCAAGAGTGTCCCTACTATTTCTTGGTATCATTTAGAGAAAATAAAAAGAATGGGGTGTCTTGTTTGAACCACATTGGAGGAGAGATAATCTTGATAATAAAATAATCAAGAAATAAGCATAAATGAAACCTTAATTTATTTTGTAGCAAACATAAATATATTAATTGAAGTGCCCATCAACTAAAAAGGCTGTGGTTGAAATCCTATAGTAGGAGGACGTCCAAATGCCTTGAGTGGCACCGAAATATCCTAAGTAGGTGAAGAAATCCACTCACATTTGTTAATTAAAAAGTAATGTCCACTAAAAATAGATAATAGTATTATAATGATTAAGGTGCTTAAGTGGTTGCTTTTAATTCAAGGATAATAGAGGGGATATTGAGGAAAAAGAAAGATGGCTTCGAAGGCAAGGAAGGTAGGGGGCATGTGGCAAGAAAGTGGATGAATTTTCTCTTACTTTCTCTCTCCTAGAAAATCAATTATATGTACTCGATTTTCTCCTTACTTGAAAGGCTATTTTTGCAAGCCACTTTCTTCCCTTGCTTTGGTCGATGAACAAGGAGCTTAGGAGCAGGAGGAAAATGTTCCCCAAGCTGAAGGTAAGCTCCATGATCATCTTCAACCTTGGATTGATGGTTGAAATCGGATTTCAACACTCATTTTCTTCTCTCTTCCATCCAATGCTCAACCTTGGCTATCTTTTGCATCCAAAGAGTTGGAAACGAACCTTGGATAGTTGAAGGATATTATTTCACAATTAGAGACGAGAAGGTTGAATCTTTGAAGCTACTTTCAAGGTGGGTTATATAACTTGAACCCATCAATGTTATTATTGATTTCAATTTCTCATCATATGTTGATCTTTTATTTGCTTCTTGAATCATTGATGAATTTATCATATATATGGCAACATAATTCAGAGGTATGAAGCTTGATGATGATGACATCATATTAGCACACACCTCAAGAATATCAACAACAAACGGTTTCAATTTTTGTTGGTCAAACCGTTAGAGACCAAACGGTTTCAAACCGTTTGGTGACCAAACGGTTTCAAAACCATTAGGGGTCAAACAGTTTCAAACCATTAGGGGATAAATGGTTTCAAGAATGTGTCAAGATCTAATGGTTTCAACCTAATCTCATACATATGGTCTCAATCTTGGATGGCCAAACAATTTCAAAATGTTTAGAACTCAATTACCTAGATCAATTGATGTTAAAACCCTAATTTTGGGTTAAACTGTTTCAAGTTGATTTGATCAAACAATTTCAACTCTGAATTGACTAAACAATCTCAAACCGTTTGAAGGTTTAGGACCAAGACTTTTTGAAGGTCTAAATGGTCTCAAACCGTTTAAAGGATTACGACCAAGACCGTTTGAAGGTCTAAACGGTCTCAAACCATTTGAAGGTTTAGAACCAGACCGTTTGAAGGTCTAAATGGTCTCAAACCATTTGAAGGTTTAGAACCAGACCGTTTGAAGGTCTAAATGGTCTCAAACCATTTGAAGGTTTAGGACCAAGACCGTTTGAAGGTCTAAACGGTCTCAAACCATTCGAAGGATTCGGACCAAGACCGTTTGAAGGTCTAAACGTTCTCAAACCATTTGAAGGTTTAGAACCAGACCGTTTGAAGGTCTAAACAGTCTCAAACCGTTTGAAGGATTAGGACCAAGACCGTTTGAAGGTCTAAATGGTCTCAAACTATTTGAAGATTTAGAACCAGACCGTTTGAAGGTCAAAATGGTCTCAAACCATTTGAAGGTTTAGAACCAAACCGTTTGAAGGTCTAAATGATCTCAAACTGTTTGAAGGTTTAGGACCAAGACCGTTTGAAGGTCTAAACGGTCTCAAACCATTTGAAGGTTTAGAACCAGACCGTTTGAAGGTCTAAATGGTCTCAAACCGTTTGAAGGTTCAATTGGTACAAACCGTTTGAAGGTCCAATTGATTCAAACCATGTAAGTACTAATAACCCCATAAGTGGTTGAAGAGTATCTCAAGGTTGATTTCAATGGAAGTACCTCTAAGTACTTAGGTGATTAGTATAATTAGAGTGATGATCACTTGATGCCTATGAAGGTAATAAATTCAATACACTATGATAAGCATAGGTGCATGTACTTAGTAAAAGGTTAAGTCAACTGAATAAGGTATGATGGTGATGTGTGTTCCTAGTACATGGAACAATGATAAGTATGATTTAATACTTAAATAATGTTATGTGCTCCAAGATATGTAGAAGCACTGACTTAGGGTTTGGATTAATGAGGTAATCATAAAACCCTAATATAGGATGATGTTATGTGAAACCCTAATATAGGATGACGTTATGTGAAACCCTAAAATAGGGTGATGTTATGTGAAACCCTAATATAGGGTGATGTTATGTGAAGCCCTAATATAGGATGATGTTATGTGAAACCCTAATATAGGGTGATGTTATGTGAAACCCTAATATAGGGTGATGTTATGTGAAACCCTAATATAGGGTGATGTTATGTGAAACCCTAATATAGGATGATGTTATGTGAAACCCTAATATAGGATGATGTTATGTGAAACCCTAATATAGGGTGATGTTATGTGAAACCCTAATATAGGGTGATGTTATGTGAAACCCTAATATAGGGTTATGTTATGTGAAACCTGATGTGGTATTTTGAACGCACTAACAAACTCACTCGAGGTTGAAATCCTCGAGCTTTTACCAAAACCAAAGTGCAATAATACCACCCGCAATCGGACGAGTCTTATCGCAGTATAGTTAAGAATCGAACCCAAAGGACAAAATTTTTAAGAATCTTTGTCAGTCTAGTCTAGTTCGAGTTAAGGCTAATATTTAAAACGATTAGTTGATTTGAGGTTAATTAAACTAATTGCAGGAAAGTAAAAGTTGAATTAAAGTTGGGTTTAGATCAATGATATGGAATCGCTGGGATGGTATCGGGTTTTACCACCGCTACACACGCAAACACATTCAATCACAAACAATCCAGGCAAGATAAAATGATCCAAATAGAGCTGCTGCAGAACCCCCCATACGGGTGTTTGGTTCGCGTAAGCATCACCTTAGGCATCAGATGTCTCATCACCGACCGAATCACTTACTTACGGCTCCAAATTTTGACGTGGTATTTTAAATGCACTAACAAACTCACTCGGGGTTGAAATTCCCGAGTTTTTACCAAAACCAAACTGCAATAATACCACCCACAAGTGGACAAGTCTTATCGCAGTATAGTTAAGGATCGAACCCAAAGGAAAACGTTTTTAAGAATCTTTGTCAGACTAGTCTAGTTTGAGTTAAGGCTAATATTTAAAACGATTGGTTGATTTGAGGTTAATTAAACTAATTACAGGAAAGTAAAAGCTAAATTAAAGTTGGGTTTAGATCAATGATATGGAATCGCTGGGATGGTATCGGGTTTCACCACCGCTACACACGCAAACACATTCAATCGCAAACAATCCAGGCAAGATAAAATGATCCAAATAGAGCTACTGCAGAACCCCCCATACGGGCGTTAGGTTCGCGTAAGCATCACCTTAGGCATCAGATGTCTCGTCACCGACCAGATCACTTACTTACGGCTCTGAAGATACAGAAATTCAATGAAGTTTGTGGGCCCCCTATACAGGCGTTAGGCACACAGAAGCGTCATCGAAGGCTAGATGGCTCGTCCCCTCGCGGATCATACACTTACAACCTCAAAGAAATCCCATTCTATTTCTAGTTTGGGAGTCATCCGCATTAACCGATAAGCAAGTAGGTGGTTAACATACGAGCAAACATCGACGATTAATAAGAAGATACAAAATCCAACTAAGGCTGTGAACCCCCTATACAAGCGTTAGGCACACAGAAGCGTCACCGAAGGCTAGATGGCTCATCCCCTCATGGATCATACACTTACGACCTCAAGGAATCCCATTCTATTTCTAGTTTGGGAATCAACTTGTTAAACGACATCCAATCCTACATATAGATATTCTCACAACATAGGAAGAACAAATATGAAAGCAAGCAATTAATCAAACTACGAACATAATGGTTAACGACAAAATAAAGAGTTATATACATTGCCATAAAAAGTTTAACAATATAACATGTTTGCATGGGCAGCGGGGCTAGTCCCAGCATCCCAACAAAAAGGTACTACTCACTCATGATGCGAGAAACAAGAAGGGTGAGAAAGAGAGAGAAATCCACCATGAACTTAGTGCAGAAGGTAGTCACAACTCGGTGAAGAAGATACAACCTCCTACGTCGTGTCGGAGTAGATCTGGATGCAAACGGGAGTTGCCAAGACAGACCGGACAGTCTCCCTCGCTCCATCTTCTTTCTCTCCTCAGCCTCCTTGGTCGCAACATGGGTAGTAGGTGGAATGAAACTGGCGCGGACTAGACTGGTTTTGGATCGGACTAGTGTACAGGCAGCTTGTCGGCATCCCGAAACCGATCCAAGTGAGGACCTTTGGGGTCCTATTTGTAGGCACAAGACTGCCCCCAAACAATCTTGGATTAAAAGAGACCAAATGGTTTCACTTAGTTTAGACCAAACGGTCTTGAGATATCTCCTCCAAACGGTCTGGAGACCGTTTGCTACCAAACGATCGCTCCAAACGGTTTTGGGCAAACGATCGCTCTGTGCGATCTTGAGCAAATAGTCGCTCCTTGCAGTTTTTGGCAAACGATCTGTAGACCGTTTGCTAGCAAATGGTCTGGAAGGTGTGACTGCCCATGCAGTTTCTACAAGTGGATGGATAGACCAAACGGTCTTGGTATCTGAGGCCAAACGGTCCGCGATATCTCCGCTAAACGGTCTTCAGGCAGCAGCCATTCAGTCTTCCAACTGCTCGATCCAAGAATTTGACGTTTCTTGCAAGCAGTCACCACAGCAGGTTCGTTCGATCTTCTGACCAATCTAGCCAATTTTCCCTATTTGATTGATCAATCTACTCAAGAGACCAAAGGAGGCAGCTATGTTGTCTGTGTCGCAGCTGTGCGACACTGAGGATGGTAACAAAGAGGGCCGATGTGATCGTGGATGAATCGGAGAGAAGAAGCGCTGCTTGGCGGAGGTACAGAGGTATAAGACGACACACCATGATCGTGGTTTGGTACCACGGTCGTGGTGATGCCACTATCCCACGGCCGTGCCGCCTTGCACGGGCGTGGTCGGTGAGAAATCGGGCTATGTTGGCATTGTGCCACGACCGTGGTGTGACACCACGGTTGTGGTGAGGTAGCTGCCACACGGCCGTGCTACCTCGCACGGGCGTGGCGAGTGAAGGCTCAGGCGTTGAGGTTCATCTACCACGGCCGTAGCCGCACCACATGGTCGTGGTGATGACAGCAGACCACAGCCGTTTTGGACCACCACGGCCATGGTTAGGAATCTGCTTTGAGGTCCTGAATGCATGCACTGCTCGATCCCTTACGACTGGATTATGCCTCCAATCAATCTTTGCTAGTCATATGGTCTTGAGACCGCATGGGCTCAAACGGTCTTGAGACCGCACGTGCTCAAACGGTCTTGAGACCGCATGGGTGGAATTGTTTGGTTAGATTTCTTGATCGGAGCTAGAGATGACGGTGGACTTTGACTACTTGTTCAACTTTGTCAAAACCTGCATTAAATGAACAATATTTAGTTAAAACCTTGATAATCGAATCAACTAAGTAAATTTTCACATTATGATTCATATTGAGTGAAATAGTATGTATAGAGTTGAATTGGTCCCGAATTGATAATTGAATTACATGACGAATATACATTCATCAAAATACTCCGAACTTAAACGTTGCTCGTCCTCGAGTAACACAAAATCTGAAACGGTTGCCAAATGAATACTTTCAATTCGTGTGATTGCTTAATCTTCACATCACGAATGTTTTCTTTCTGCTCAATATGACTCAGTATCTCAACCTCCTAAGACCACTAAACACATCTTACCATATCTTCATTCCTGAATTCGCTTTCCAATATCACTTCCTCCCCACTTTTTTTTTTGACAACAAGCATGTCAAAGAGTTTTGTAAGAATCTAGAGACACCCACAAAACAACAAGATGCATTTGATCTGACACTGGTGTTTTTTTAGGATAGGGTAGGCATTCATTACGCCATTATGTAGAAAATGGAGTGAATGGTGGTATCAAAGGAAGAAATAAATCTCTCCTCTATTTGACTCGAGATTTTTATTTGCTTTGCAATTTCATTTATTGCATTTTTTTGTGAAAATCTCTCCTCTATTCGACTCGAGATTGCATTTCTTTATGTGTGTGCTTTGGCATCTTTTTGTTTGCAAATCTCTCCTCTATTCGACTCGAGATTGCATTTTTGGTGGTACGCCCCTATTTATTTGCTAGGGGTATGGAAGAAGTGAATAAAGAGGGAAGTGGAGGGCCACCCCGAACTTAGGGTTTGGCACATATTCGGCTATTTTTGTTTCTTTTTGATGAATGGAGGGATACGAAGATGATAGAAGAGGTGTAGAAGAGAGTTCATATCAGAATGCAACTTGATTTACAATTCAGTGCATTGGGTTGTTCTCTTTATCAAACTCTACTCAAATAATGACTTGATGAGGATCCAGTGGGGATTTCATGCTATTGTTCCACAAATAAGTTAGGAAGCACGACGTGTTTGATCCCTATCAGTTTGACAAACACTTATCATTTTTGCAAAAAGTATCATGAGGTTAGGAATCATAAACTTTACAAGATGATTTCAATCAAAAGGCTTGTTTAAAAAAGTGGTCCTTTTGAGGATTTCCTTCGAATAAGGAGGATATAATGACTCAAAATACATAGCAGGTTAGAAAGTGATTTTTTAATGAAACCAGGAAGTGTCAAGAAGTGTCAAAAATTCATCAAGTATCTGTTCAATTTCTTTGAAAAACATTAAAGAATTTTGAAAATTTTGAAATTTTTGAATTTTTTTTTATCAAGGATGTGATAGTGAAAACTTGAGTATGAAAAGGATGGGTGTAGGTGGAAAGTGAGGTACGTACCACCCACCCTCCACCCCGAACTTAGAGATTTGCTCGTCCGGAGCAAACCCTAAATCCAAGATGGAGGGGAAAAATCATGCCAGAATGACCACCAGATGTGGTTGCGTTCTGATCAGCGCGCATCCTCTTATCTGAAAATCTCAAAGGTAAAGAGCAATTAGATCTTAAAATGGCATCTTGCGATGCAAATTTTATTTAATTAAAAATTAACTAGAATGTAAAAAAAACAAAATTGAAGAAATATTCTAATTTGAAAAGAAAGGTAAAACAAATTTATTGATCAGGTTGCCTTCCGAAAAGCGCCTTTGTTTTACGTCGATGGCTCGACTGAATTCTTCAGCTTCATGGTGGATCCTTTGGATTGGTGAGTTCTAGCATTGTTTCGGTGCCTATGTCAATCAAGGTGAAATATCTCTTCAAGCGGTGACCATTTGCCATAAATTCGCCTGACTTTTCACTCCATAAAGAGAAAGCACCATGTGGGGAGATGCTTTTAACAATGTAAGGTCCAGACCAGCGAGAATGGAGTTTTCCTGGGAATAACTTCAACCTTGAGTTGAATAGTAGAACTTGGTCTCCCACTTGTATGTCTTTTCTTTTCATATGTTCATCGTGCTAAAGTTTTGTGTGTTCTTTATAGATTCGTGCATTCTCATAAGTTGTCATCCTGAGTTCATCCAGCTCTTGGAGTTGCAGAATCCTGGCTTGGCCAGCTTCTTTCATATCAAAGTTCAGTTGTTTAATTGCCCACCATGCCTTGTGTTCCAGTTCGACTGGTAGGTGGAAAGGCTTTCCATATATTAATTAAAAAGGTGTAGTCCCAATGGGAGTTTTATAAGCAGTTCGATAGGCCCATAAGGCGTCGTTGATTTTTGTTGACCAATCCTTTCGATTGCGTCCTACAATTTTTTCTAGATTAGCCTTTAGTTGACGGTTAGAGACCTCTACTTGTCCACTTGTTTGTGGATGGTAAGGTGAGGCTATCTTATGTGTTACACCGTATTTTCTCAGTAAAGCTTCAAAGCTTCTTTCAAGGAAGTGGGACCCTCCGTCAGATATCACGGTTCGTGGCACTCCAAAATAGGGGAAGATAATGTCTTTGAATAATTTGATGACAGGTTTGGAATCACTAGTGACAATTGGTATAGCTTCAACCCATTTTGAAACGTAGTCTACCACTACTAGGATGTATGAAAATCCATGAGAAGATGGGAATGGACCCATGTAGTCCACCCACCATACTTCGAATATCTCTACTTCTTGCCATAGATTCAGCGACATCTCATCTCTCTTTGTTATATTGCCTGATCTTTGACATTTGTCATATGACAGGACAAAGTCGTAGGAATCTTTGGATATGGTTGGATAGAAGAATCCACATTGCAAAACCTTCAAAACATTCTTTTTAGAGCTCATATGTCCTCCCACTGGTCCTGAGTGACATTGTTCCAAAATAAGTTGAGCTTCTTCTTCGGTGATACATCGTCTATATAGGCTGTCAGCACCTAGTTTAAAGAGATATGGCTCATCCCAGTGATATTGCTTTACATCATGCATGAACTTTTTCAGTGCATTCCCGGTGCATTGAGGATGGATAACCCCAGCAACAAGGTAGTTCACAAAATCTGAGTACCATGGTATAGCTTCTGAGGCCTTCATTAGTTGATCATCCGGTAGGGAATCATTGATTGGAATCTTCTCAGTATCCTGAGTGTGGATGCGACTGAGGTGGTCTGCTACAACAATCTCTGTACCCTTTTTATCTCTTATCTCTAAATCAAATTCTTGTAATAGGAGGATCCATATAATCAACCTGGGTTTTGCATCTTTCTTTTCTAGAAGGTACCTGATAGCTGCATGGTCTGTGTAGACAATAACTTTTGAACCGATTAGGTAGGATCTGAATTTGTCAAAGGCATATACAAATGCAAGAAGTTCTTTCTCTGTATTTGCATAATTTCTCTGGGCTTCATCGAGGGTTTTAGATGCATAATAGATCACGTAATGTTTCTTCTCTATATATTGCCCTAAAACAGCACCCACATCATAATCACTGGCATCATACATAATTTCAAAAGGATGGTCCCAGTCGGGAGCTCTAATGATGGGGGTGGTTGTAAGGGCCTGCTTCAGTGTGTTGAAGCTTTTGACACATTCTTCATTGAAATTGAAATCAGTATCCTTTAGTAATAGGTTCGTCATTGGCTTTGTTATCTTGGAAATATCCTTTATGAATCTTCTATAAAATCCGGCTTGACCTAGGAAGGCATGAACTTCTTTTACATTTGTGGGAATATCCAATTTATAAATCACTTCAATCTTGGCTTTATCTACTTCAATTCCTCTATTGCTGACCCTATGATCCATGACAATGCCTTCCCTTACCATAAAATGGCATTTTCCCCAACTAAGCACAAGATGTGCTTCTTCACAACATTTGAGGACCAGGGAGAGGTGCTTTAGACATGAATCGAATGAATCTCCGTAAACAAAAAAATCATCCATGAAAACCTCCATAATAGTTTAAGTAAGACCAGCGAATATGACAGCCATGCAACGTTGGAAATTTGCGGGCGCATTACAAAGACCAAACAACATTCTTTTAAATGCATATGTCCTGAATGGGCAGGTAAAGGTTGTTTTCTCTTGGTCATCTAGATGTATGGGTATTTGATAGAATCCAGAGTAACCATCAAGATAACAGAAATATTCTTGATGTGCCAACCTTTCTAGGACTTGATCAAGGAAGGGCATTGGAAAATGATCTTTTCGAGTTGCTTTGTTCAATTTTCTATAATCTATGCACATCCTCCACCATGTGACTGTTCGAGTGGGGATGAGTTCATTGTTTTCATTCCGTATAACAGTTGTTCCACCTTTCTTTGGGACTACATGCACTGGGCTCACCCATGGTGAATCGGATATCAGATAGATTATTCCAACTGTGAGCAATTTAATGACCTCGCTACGGACCACTTCCTTCATATTTGGGTTCAATTTCCGATTGATACTCAATAGTAGGTTTGTGATCTTCCATCATAGGGATCTTGTGCATACACAATGCTTGACTGAACCCAGTGAGGTCACTCATTTTATAGCCGATGGCTTTCTTTCTTTCCCTTAATTCCTTCAGAAGTTTCTCTTCTTGTTCAGCTGTTAGATCGGAATTTATAATAACTGGGCAAACCTTGAGATCGTCTAAAAACATGCACTTCAGTCCTTCGGACAGGGGCATCATTTCGGGAGCCTCTGGTTTTTCACTTGTTTCTTCTGTAGTTTCCATAGGTTTGAGTTCTTCACTATTGGCTCCAACATCTTCTTTAGCAGAGTCGAGGGATTCAATACAATCCTTAACTCGTTCATCGATTGGTTCATCTACTGATGGGTTTGTTAGAGCAATTTCCAAGGGATCATTTGATTCATGATGCTCTTGAGTCAGAAGCGACATTTGTTCAATGCAGTCAATCAGATAGACTTCTTCCTGCATACTTGGTCTTCTCATACTTTCAAAAACTTTAAATTCGAGAGTTTCTTTTCCTAATCTGAGCAGTAAGGTACCAACTTCAACATCAATCAAGGCTCTTGTAGTGGCAAGGAATGGATGACCGAAAATGAGAGGATATCTGACATCTTCTTTTATATCCATAATGATGAAGTCGCATGGAACATATGTGTCCTTGCCTACCTTGACCGGGACATCTTCGAGGATTCCTAACGGACATTTTATCGAATTGTCTGCAAGTTGTATAGTCATGCCAGTAGGAAGCAATTATGCAAATCCTAATCTTTTGCATAGGCTAAGCGGCATAATAGAGATGCTTGCACCTAGATCTACCAATCCTTTCTTGCATGATGAATCTCCAATATGACATGAGATTCCAAAGGATCCCGGGTCCTTTTGTTTCTTGGGCATCTTGCTCAATATGATATCCGATGTAATTGTTGCCAGTTTTACTATCTCATATTCCTCAGTTATATACTTCCTGGTTAGGAGTGACTTTAGGTACTTAGTCCAGGCTGGTATCTCAGCCAGAGCATCTAAGAAGGGTATATCAACATGTGGTTTCTTCATAGCCTCTTTAAACTTATTGAATCTAGTATCGAGCTTGGTTTGCCTTAGACAAGCTAGGGAAGGTATTCGAGGCTTATATATAGGAATATCAGGTTCCAGTGTTTCAGTTTCTTCATCAGTTGGTTCCTTCAGATTTCCCTTATCTGTCTTATCGACTTTTGAATGAGACTCTTGTGTTGTTGATTCTTGGGCAATCATAGGCTCACCCTCGTATGTAATAATCACATGTGTCTTTTTAGGGGGATTTGAATAATCTTTCCCTGACATAGTGGTAACTGCCTTCAACTGTTCAGGATGCTTAGGATTGTTCTCGGGTTGGCCAGCAAAGACTCCAGCAGGTGGCTTTATGCTAGCTGCGAGTTGAGCTAGTTGAGATTCAATAGCCTTCTGCTGAGCTTGTTGGTTGTCTATCATAGTTTGCTGAGTTTGTAACATCTTTTCAATGGCTGATAGCTTGTCATCAGAAGATACAGGTCCTGCTTGTTGTCCTTGCTATTGATTAAGATTTTGATACTGAGAGTTGTTTTGATAATTATTGTAGTTCCTATTCTGAAAGTTTTCCTTGAAATTTCCTTGATTCCCAAAATTCTATTGTTGATTATGCTGGAATCCTGGTGGGCCTCTTGGTTGATTGTTTGAACCAAATTGATGCGAGTTTACTGCTCCAGAGGGGTTTCCATATTGAAAACCTGGGTGATTCCTATTTTGATTCAGATTGTAATAACTTATGCCCAGGAATAGTGTTGATAGCATTAAGATTTTCCATCTGACCATTATCTCATTGTCCACATACATTGCTCAGTACAACGTCATAGAGAACATTGCATGATAAAGTGGAATGATCGGTGCTCTTACATGCTTCACAAAATAGGGAAATGGACTTGACCTGTTCCGGTTGTCGAGTGGGTGAACGTCCTCTTCCAATAGCATATAGAGATGATTCAATATGGTCTTGCTTGGAAACTAAGATCTTCAAGGTTTCAGTGATAGACTTGTACTCGGGAGTAGCTTCGGTCATAACTACTTTCAAGACTCCTTTACCTATAGATCTACCCCAATTGGCTTGATTTTCTACTCCCAAGGTGATGACTCTCCATGCGCTATCATAACTTTGACGCATGAAGTTTCCTCCAGACGAGGAATCTAGAAACCTCTTAATATCATCATCCACACCCCTATAGAAAATTTCGATGAGTTGATTCTTAGGAATTCCGTGGTGTGGACATTTGCGTAGAAGCTCTTTGTACCTATCCCATGCTTCAGCGAGAGTTTCTCCAGGGACTTGAGTGAAATTTGTTATTCGGACCCTAATTTCATATGTGAGAGATGGAGGGTATAGTTTTTCCAGAAACACATTTTGGAGTTGTTCCCAGGTGGTGATGGGTATTTCACTTTGCAATGAATTGTACCAACTTATGGCTCTATCAGCAAGGGAATACTTGAGGAGACGGAGTCGAATGGCATCATTAGTGACTCCATTTTGCTTTGTCATAGAACATAGATCGATGAATCTTAGAAGATGTTCTTGGCTGTCCTCTACTTGTTAGCCATAGAAAGGGTTGTTTTGAAGCAGTGTGATCCAATGCGACCTAATCTCAAAATTGGCAGCATTGATGGGGGGAGGTTGTACTGGATGATGAACATTCACAGCTTTCGGGATTGCGAACTCTCTAAGATCCTTTTGTAGTTCAGCTGCTTGCGCTACTGCTTGTGCTGCTAGGATTTCCTGTTGAACCGTAGCCCTAACTTCTTGCATGAGCCTCTCTCTTTGTGCATTGATGGCTTGGGCCACCCTTTGGGCTACCTCTTCTTGTTGAGCCATCCTTGCTTGATTCTCTATGATCTGATAATGGAAAGTTCTATCTATCTCGGGATCAAAGCTCGATGTGAGTCTGGGGCTGTCTGAATGGTGCATACACTATGCCTGGGGTTGTACCTAAAAATAGAAATATTTTGAAAATGAGATCCACAAAGTAGAGTCAAATTCAAGTAGATGATCGATTGTTTCAAAAGAAAAAGCAAAATACTAGATTCGTCTTAAAAGAACTAGATTTGACGGACTGATTCCGTTGTCCCTGACAACGGCGCCAGATTTTGACGTGGTATTTTGAACGCACTAACAAACTCACTCGAGGTTGAAATCCCCGAGTTTTTACCAAAACCAAGGTGCAATAATACCACCCGCAAGCGGACGAGTCTTATCATAGTATAATTAAGGATCGAACCCAAAGGATAACATTTTTAAGAATCTTTGTCAGTCTAGTCTAGTTCGAGTTAAGGCTAATATTTAAAATGATTGGTTGATTTGAGGTTAATTAAACTAATTGTAGGAAAGTAAAAGCTGAATTAAAGTTGGGTTTAGATCAATGATATGGAATCGCTGGGATGGTATCGGGTTTCACCACCACTACACACGCAAACACATTCAATCGCAAACAATCCAAGCAAGATAAAACGATCCAAAAGAGCTGCTGTAGAACCCCCCATACAGGCGTTAGGTTCGCAAACGATCCAGATAGGCAAGATAAAATGATCGCTCTGTGCGGTCTTGAGCAAACGACCGCTCCTTGCCATTTTTGGCAAACGATCCTAGCAAATGGTCTGGAAGGTGTGACTGCCCATGTGTTTTCTGCAAGTGGATGGATAGACCAAACAGTCTTGGTATCTGAGGCCAAACGGTCCACGATATCTCCGCTAAATGGTCTTTAGGCAGCAGCCATACGGTCTTCCAACTGTTCGATCCAAGAATTTGACATTTCCTGCAAGCGGTCACCGCAACAGGTTCGTTCGATCTTCTGACCAATCCAGCCGATTTTGCCCTATTTGATTGATCAATCTGCTCAAGAGACCAAAGGAGGCAGCTATGCTGTCAGTGTCGTAGTTGTGCGGTGCTGAGGAAGGTAACAAAGAGGGCCGGTGTGATCGTGGACAAATCGGAGAGAAGTATAGAGGTAGAAGACGACACACCACAGTCGTGGCGTGGTACCACGGTGATGGCGATGCCACTGTCCCACGGCCGTGCGCCTTGCGCAGGCGTGGTCGGTGAGAAATCAGGCTCTGTTGGCATTGTGCCACGGCCGCAGTGGGACACCACAATCGTGGTGAGGTAGCTGCCACACGGCTGTGCTACCTTGCACGGGCGTGGCGAGTGAAAGCTCAGGCGTTGAGGTTGATCTACCATGGCCGTGGCCGCACCACACGGTCGTGGTGATGACAGCAGACCACGACCATTTTGGACCACCATGGTCGTGGTTAGGAATCTGCTTTGAGGTCCTGAATCCATGCACTGCTCGATCCCTTGTGGCTGGATTATGCCTCCAATCAATCTTTGCTGGTCATACGGTCTTGAGATCGCACAGGCTCAAACGGTCTTGAGACCGCACAGGCTCAAACGGTCTTGAGACCGCACAGGCTCAAACGGTCTTGAGACCGCATGGGTGGAATTGTTTGGTTATATTTCTTGATCGGAGCTAGAGATGAAGGTGGACTTTGACTACTTGTTCAGATTTGTCAAAACCTACGTTAAATGAACAATATTTAGTTAAAACCTTGATAATCGAATCAACTAAGTAATTTTGCACATTACGATTCATATTGAGTGAAATAGTATGTATAGAGTTGAATTGGTCCCGAAGTGATAATTGAATTACATGATGAATATACATTAATAAAAACCATAATATAGGGTGATGTTATGTGAAACCCTAATTTATAAAGATGGGAAACCCTAACCCTAATGAGGGAATAGTGATGTTATCTTTGTATTTCATAATGTTGATATGTAATTGATATGATTGTTATCAAGTATACTGACCATGTAGGTATCATGAGACGATGAGCATAACGAGGTATGAGCTATGATCTTAATGGACTTTGTGAGCCATTATTTTATTTGTTTCCTAATGAGAGGTGACAAAAAGTTGAATATGCCTGGTGAACTATGTGAGATGCGTGTGTAACAAGTATCATGAATACCTTGGTCAGATGACATGGAGGTAATAGTTACCTGATAGTGGTAACCATGTTCAGTGATGAACTAAGGGTTTGAATAACCAGATCCAGTAAACATGATGATGGTATTGTTGAGGGATGTGAATTCCCAGTAATGAGATAAGGGATTGAGATCCCAATGTTTTATAAAGTTTTGAAGAGTACTTGATAAAAGTATTACATGTTTCTTTGTAGCATTTGTCATAATAATTCTTCTTTGAAAACTTGTATGATGCTAAAAGAATATGGTAATGTACTTAAATAATTAAGTGGGATTTTATCATGTAGAGCCCTGGCCATAGATCCATCATCGTCAGTAGCTGGTGATGGTGAAATAGGTTTTCCCATGAGATCTTCTGGAGGGCATATTTTTGAATATGTGGGGGTAATGGGTGCGAATATCCTTACGCCCTAATGTGGGGTTGATGTGAGATAAATATAGGATCTCTCAATCCTTCATTATATGTGCCGGGATGGATGTATCACAAATCTCCTGATGGTGATTAATGCTGGATCGATGTGAGATAAACATGAAATCTCTCGATTGTAAAGGGATTGCAGCCTGTAGCTCTATAGCGAAGTTGCCAGTATACCCTGGAAAGCTATTTAGCAGTGACACTAGATGTCCTGCATGTGGTCTTGCACTAACTGAGACAGATGAGGTCATAGAGTCTGGCTCTTCCATTGACCTAGGTATGGAACTGATGCTTTACGCCATCGTGGTCGGTTGAAATATGAGCGGTATACCTCATCTCATCAGGGCATAAGTGTGATTATAAAATGTAATCAGTCGTGTAGCGTATTTGTTTAAGGATAAAATACGGAAAACATTGGTTGATGTTACATTGCTTATTGTATCCTAAATGGATAGATGTTATACATTATCTTCATATTCCTTAGTAAATAGATTATTTACTACTTTATCATACATAGCTATAATGCTTTAAAAGATGATATTGCTCTATTCTGCTTAAACAATGATTTATCCTGCTTATTAATAATAAAGAATCCTCTGCTCAGTTTATTACTATTTATCTGTAATAATAATGTTTCTGGCGGAGAGTTATATCTCTCGCTGGGACAATTTCAATTGTCTCACCCCCGTGGGATCCAACCTTTTTAGTGGATGAGGATGAGGAGGTAGAAAACATACGACAGGGGAAGGACACCATCATCAGGGACATCACTAACATCTCATGTGGAGATATTGATTGTCGTGTCTTGTAGATAAGAGTCCTATATGTCATCTCTGTACTCTCAGGTCCTTGGAGTCAGTACTTAGTGTTTTTATGATTGATCTAAGATTTTGGCATTGAATGCATCAAGGTTTTATGTTGCCTATGTATAGTTTTGGCAAAGCAATTGTTGTAAATATATGCCTCGAGAAGAGATGGTACATGATATGTACTTTGTGGATCAGAATGTATATACAGTACCTTGGTCCTCTTTATAAGAGTTTCTTGGAATTGTATCTCTTTGCAAAAATGTTTTCATTTTTAGTGATTTTTGTTATTTCGCTGATTATGATTAATTCTGCTTAATCGGTAATGGTTTTGTCAACTATCGTGACATAATGCAGGATGCAATTATACCTTAATCAAGAATCTAAATAGTTCCAATTGATCCTAGATCCAAGCCTAGGTCTCCAAAGAACCTATGATGCATTTATGTAGAATTGGGGTTAGGTTTTCATTACTTATTCAAAACCCTAAAAACTGCCTTTTTAATATTAATGAATTAGGTTACTAAAACCACACATGTTTTAGGTTATCTTTTTCTGAGTTCAAAAAATATTTTATTATATTTTTCTAAGTTGTAAATATTTAGTTAGGAATATTAGAAAAACTAATTCAATTAAGAAAATCATAAAATCACTTATTTATCATATTGGAATTTATCGATAAAACTGGTACCACTTGGTAAATTATAACTTTTAGATTCTGAATCATATTTTATTATAATTTTTTGAGCTATAAATAATTTAATACAAATTTTGCAAAACTGACCAATAAGGAAATACCAATATCCTTGTCAGTAAAGAAAATTTACTTAGTGGTCAAACTAAATGAGCTGGGCCAATCTTGCCCAGCCAGCTCAGCGTTCACTTGATGCAAAGCTTAGCGTAGAAAAGAAGAATACTAAAGAGTGAAAAGATAGAAATACCCCTCAAGGGAAAACAAAGAACTAAAGGAAAAGAAGGGGCAAACATGCAATACACTCATCAATGGTCTTCCAAACTCATACTTAGATTAGCAAAATCCAATCTGCTTCATATGAGCACTGGCAAAGAATGAAAACCTATGAGTTGACTCTAACCTCACTGTAGGGATGCTCAACTTCTTCCTCATCATTTGGCGGTCTCACGGAACCCAAATTTGGGCACAGAGATGCCTAGATGACAGGAGAAAATACCCCGCCATTATTGGCTCAAGGGAAAGGAGATAGGAAACACATTATGAACTGAAACCAATGTGCAAAGACCATGTAACGCTTGCCCATTTCTTGACCACAAAATCATATGCGGAAGTATAAACACACATATAATATAAACTTCGAGCGAAAATATCACATTTTTGGCATACAGTAACATGCAAACTAACCATGGTAACATAATAAAAAGGTAAAGTCCAACATGAAAAAATAGGGAGTCACATCTCCCTACATGAACTAAAAGGAAAAGATAAATAAAATCTTGGTCTCGAAGGATTGCCTAAGATAATGTCCCACCAGTGATAGATATCCTACTTCCTTGAATCTGAACTCCTTCACGGGCTACTCCTCACTATCTGCGGACATCGCGTCGCCATCCATGCACAATGAAATTAATTCTAGTTAGAGTAAGTGGCATTGAATTCTATAACATAAAAGAAATAATTTCATTATGAAAACTTGCCATCTACAACTATACTAAACATCAGTATGTGCATCTTTTCTTTACACATTTTATCTTTCTGTGGCCACTATTATACAATAAGTCATCTTCTGTGGCACTATGTGCCTTCTATGGTGCAACACACCCTCTATGGCATAATTGCCTTCTAGTGACACTGAGGTGTCTTCTGTTCAGTGGCACCAAGTGCCTTCTATGGTGCAATGCACCTTCTATGAAATAAAAACCTTCTATTCTGTGGCACCAAGTGCCTCCCGTCGTGATGTTTCCAGCAAGTTAGATGAGGAGGTCGAGGAACCCAAGAAGGGGGTCAGGGAAAGTAGTTCATGGTAGTGTTGTGGACTCTTGGGGTATTTCTAGAGCTGACAAACCCATCTCCATTTCAACATTGACCGTGGAGCTGAGATCCTCCATCCCGCAAGGAGAAGCCATCAACGTCGAGCCTGAGGGGACGACGACGACCAGAACTACAACTCACGCTGGACTAGATGGGAGCACTGGTCAGGTGTTGGGATGAGAGAGTGAGTGAGGAAGGTGAGATCGGCCATCGATACCTAGCCGGAGCTAGACCAGACGATGGTGGTACACACAAACTCATGTTGGATGGAAACGCGGAGAGGACAAAGAGAGTGTGAACCAACGTCAGACCCAGCCCCAACAACGACAGGTTGCTATGGAGCCATCTCGACCTGGAGGGCTCCCTTGCGATGGTTGAGAGTTATTACAAACAAGGAGGATCCATGAAGAGCAAGAAGGTGCAAAGATGAGGCATTGTCGATCACCGGAGACGAATCCAGCGACGACGACTTCACAGACCTCACACGGGCGTCGCGTAGAAGGACAAGTGGAACCTTAGGTTATCATTTTCAACCAGCGAGGAGGAGGCGGTAGTGTTTTATTTCTCGTCGGGAGTCTTGCGGATGCGGCGATGACAGTGTTTGCTCCAGAAATGGAGATGTTCCCTTCCGACAGCGCCCTGCTAGACAAAAACGTGAGACCGCATTACACGAGGAAACAAGGTGAGAAAGGGGGAGCCGGGTTAGCGGATCTATGGATCCAACCCCAAGATCCGAACCGGGTCCCAGCAGGAAGAGGAGCTGGAGTTGCGCAGCCCAAGAACACGTGGCAATCCTAGATAGGCAAAAAAAGGTAAATTGCCCAGTAATTCCAGTAAATACCTAGTTCTTAGAAAATTTGTAGTAATTAGCTCGATTATCAGAAAAATACAAACAAGGTATCAAAATGTTCAGAAAAATTCTTAGAATACGGTAGAATGATAATATCATGCTTTTGATGCTTAAAACAATATGATATCATGTAAGGTGCTTTACCCTTGTTTTATGAGTAATAAATCTCAAATGATGACCAAAAATTATGGAAATGAATCAGTTGATCTGAAATATGATATAGAATTCAATAGATATCAGATATGATCATGTTATGACACAAAATCTTGTAATTTGCTCAATATAGCTAATTAGGGCTTTAAACCCTAAATAAAATGTAATAAATAATATGTGCTCGATAAATGATGAAATTTATAGAGTAAGATCATAACAGTAACTGGAAGATAATATCTAAATTTGAGATCAGTTATATACATGAAATTTGTGTTATATGAAGAGAACCCTTAATACATGTGATGTAACCCTAATATGGTTAATGAAAGTGACATAATGTTAAATACATTCACATAATAATGTGACATATGAGTATATCCAGTTGATGAACTATAATTTGGAATATGACATCAGTAAGATAATTCTAAGACTAGAATACAAGTAATGATGAGAATATCCTAGTGAGTCAAGTAAACCCTAAAATGGATACGATTCAGGTTAAGATGAGATGTAAGATGTGAGAACCTAATGATAGTATATGATCTTGTATTGACCAGGGGTTTGACTAAGATATAGTTGACATGAGGAATATATGATTAGAATGTCTCTTGATCAAGGTACGCCATTACCTCTTACTTGGCTTATAATACAATATGCTTGTGTTATATGTGTAGTAAAATACTTGGCATATGATATTGGATGAAATGACTATTCTTGTATGATATGCTGCTTGATTTTCTGTATTTATGGCTTTGAACACATGAAACATAAAATATATGATCCATTATATGATAGCACTAAATCTCTTTGGTAGAATAGTGCATGTGGTATCAACTTTACATAATGGAAAATCATGCTAAAATATGTCTTCTCTTTTGTTAATAAATATCTTTGTGTAAGTATACGCTTTCCCTTATATTTGTTTAATGTTGCCAAGTATTAGTTTTATCTTATTGCCAAGATATGATGAGAGGTATATAAAAGTCACGTAGGCATACTTATTACAATATTCTTGAATATTGTGCTGACGTGTACCGCATGTAATCTTTTGTTTAGGTTGTGGTTATGCTCTTGAAAATTCAGGATAGTTGAGAGTTGTTTGACGAGCTGATGTACAAGTGGACCTTTTGTCTTAATATCTTGTAGTGTCATAGTAGTACATGTACATGTAGAAGTTTACCATTCAATATGTAATATCAAATGTTGTAACAATTCACGTTGTAATTATATGTTGAATGGTGAACATGTGTTCTATGGTTTTATTATTGTTCATGTACATGTGCTACTATGTTTCCTTTTAACTCCCTTGATTTTCTTCTTCTTATCCTAGTGTGGGATGTTTAAATTGGGATTCTCACTGAGGTGAGGTTTCAATTTGGACGTTACACATTAGATTAAGTTTTAGAAAATCCGGGGACGTCACATGTGGTATCAGAGCATGAACAATAGCAAAGCCTGACATTTGCTCATTATGCAACTCAAAACCAAAGAACCTTGAACTTAATAATCTTTAGGGTTAGATTAGTCAACTTTTAGAGACTAGATCTGACCTAGCCTTTAGGTTAGCACCTAGATGTTCGAGAACTAGGTCTAGACTAGTGCTTGTTGTATGGCAAGTCCTTAGATGTCATTCTTTCCTTGTAGTACAGCGATATGGGACGTTGCACTATTTGGAAATGACGTGCATCAAGGGAAGAGAAACCCTAGACTTATGGCGCTTGTTGTCTAGAGTAGCTATACTAGTCTACACCATGTTCTCACCTTTTCCACTAGTTTTCATGACATTGTACTCTCTACTATGTGTGGGACACTCATTTTTAGGATTTGGTTTTGGATTCCAATCGGATCAAACCGTGAAAGTTTTCTCTAATGCTTGTTTTATCGGAGAAAAACTATATAATATTTTATTATGTATATGTATTACAAAAATGTGTCCCCATACATGTACGAGTAGGAGGTGGTCATGCAACCTAAGTGAAAGTGATGACATCAATCAAGAAGAGAGAATAGTTCTAGATTAGATGTCTAGAGCCTTGTTGGGATGTATGATAGATGGAATAGATAAAATAAGTTATGATGATATAATGCAAGTCTTATATAGGTAGTATAAGATGGTTATGACTATCTATGTTTGTCTTTGAGGACATGCGTTCAGATTTGAGGTTTTGAGATAAGTTTTGATGATGCAAGTATGCATTCTTTTATGAGATAAGATATGTTAAGTTAAGACAAGGTTGTGAGTCAGCATGAGCCTCAAGCTCTTTTACGAAGGAGGACCTCTAGTGTTAGGACCAGTTTTGGGGTTAGCTCAAGAGAGATCGAGACCCAAAGGGGGAAGGTCAGAGAATCTAGACTCCATGATATGAGAAATATGAGAAATATGTGATATGATATGTCCTAAACTAGAATACTCCTGAGTGATTGAGTTGAGTCACTTTATGCATGATTCCTATTGTCTTATTGAACCTTAGATGTCCTTGGGAGGACCAAACCCTAGAGTCAGTGAGAGGCTGGTTATATGTGCATATGTGAGCATGAATATGAGTGCCTACCATTTGGGTGAGGGAGAGAGCCCAAGACCCTAGAGGAGGTACCTATGTTAGTTTTTGTACAACCTCATGCTCAGGTTGGTGGTTCCCATATAGGAATCTAGTGGTGTGTATATAAGAGAAAGAGAGTTGAGAAATAGTTCTCATGGGTAGACATCTATGAAAAGAGTGTCATGTTGTGTTTTGGTTTGTGCTTATGTGGCTAGAGCTTGTAAAGCTATCACTAGTGCCAATGAGGTAATCCGAGAACCCTAAGCTAAGAGAGGAAAGATAAAGTATGTACTTTTGAGATACTCATAGAGTTGTTTTAGCTCAGAGAGACTGAACATGGCACTACCCTCACGATAAGGGTTAGGAGGACCTCAGTTGGACTAGATAAAGTTTTGGATATATATGATTAAAAAGCCACTTGTATAAGTTTGTTTAGCACAACCATGATATAATATATGTAAGGATGTGACCTAATCCTGAGATTTAATATATGGATATGAGATCATGGAAAATCTTTAGATGGTTTGATAGATCTTTATGTATAAATGGTTAACCATATACATGAATAATGATGATAATGTGATATAATTGGCTAATCAAGTGATGAAGTCACATACAAAGTTCGTAATCAAATATGATAGTCATATGAATTAAATTAATGACTTATGACATATGTTATACAAGGTGTTAATATTAGTGCTTAACGAGGATGTTGAATATGTTGTAACAAATAACAAAATATAATCATGGTGACACCTTGATATGATTTAGATGGATAAAGTGGGTTAACTATAATTGTCTCCTTCATAAAATGTATAGGTTAAGTTGAAATCTTAATGCTTGGGTGAAATGAGTACAAAAATCTGGGATGGAAATATGACATAACTAAACTTCTAGACCCTTTTTGCAATCTTATATGAAGGGTTCGTTCACCCTATATGCTTTAAAACCTCCTAGTAGTGGTTTGGTTATAATCATGGATCTTTTGTTTGTGTATATGTTATACCTAGAGTGGTGCCCTACATACAAGTGAAGACTATTTACCTTTCCTTGGAGAAAAAGGATGGTTTAATTTCAAGGACGAAATTTCTTTTAAGATGTATATGATGTGATGTAGTGGTTTTTGCCTTAATTTCGAGGATGAAATTTCTTCTAAGGTGTGTAGGATGTGATAAAGTGAGATTTGATATTCTTCATTTGACATGCTATAACGACACAATGCTAGTCCCTGAATAGATTATTGGTCAAATGAAGGTACAACAGTTAGTTTGATAAAAGTTGAGAATCATTTGATGTTAATATTATGATTATTACCCCTAAGCATGTTCTATTTGGATTGAGTGGTTGACTAGTCAAACAATGATATCTTGGCACCAAATTTTAATATAATATAGATCAGGTTATAATAAAGTTATGATTCAAGTTTCATGAAGTTTATAGTCCCTTGAGCAATTTATAAGGTTTTGAATTTGGGGATACATATATGCATGTTTTTCTTAGAGGACTTTCGTTAAATCTTTGTTTAGGACCTAGTTCTCAGCTAATGTTTTGTCACGATTGGCCTCATGCTAATATGCATGTTAGTTTCATGGATCGACTGTTGAGGGGACGATCCTACCACATGCTGGACATATCTGATGGAAAAGTCCTCAACTCCTGTCGTTAGTAGACCATGGGTAATGGGGAGAATAGCAACCACATCTATTCCTACAATGCATGTTGTGAACGTGGGCATGGACACGATTTGCAGTAAACCGACCAGAAATGAGGGAGTTTCACCTCCCTATTCTTACTCCTGTCGCCATGTTTCCAGCAAGTTAGACGAGGAGGTCGAGGAACCCAAGAAGGGGGTCAGGGAAAGTAGTTCATGGTAGTGTTGTGGACTCTTGGGGTATTTCTGGAGCTGACAAACCCATCTCCGTTGCAACATCGACTGTGGAGCTGAGATCCTCCATTCCGCAAGGAGAAGCCATCAACGTCGAGCCTGAGGGGACGACGGTGACCAGAACTACAACTCACACTGGACTAGATGGGAGCACCAGTCAGGTGTTGGGATGAGAGCGCGAGTGAGGAAGGTGAGATCGGCCATCAATACCTAGCCGGAGCTAGACCAGACGATGGCGGTGCACGCAGACTCACGTTGGATGGAAACATGGAGAGGAAGAGGAGAGTGTGAACCAGCGTCAGACCCAGCCCCAACAATGGCAGGTTGATGTGGAGCCATCTCAACCTGGAGGGCTCCCTTGCGACGGTTGAGAGTTATTACGGACAAGGAGGATCCACGAAGAGCAAGAAGGTGTAAAGATGAGGCAGTGTCGATCGTCGGAGACGAAGCCAGCGGCGACGGCTTCACAGACCTCACATGGGCGTCGTGTAGAAGGGCAAATGGAACCTTAGGTTATCGTTTTCAGCCAGTGAGGAGGAGGCGGTAGTGTTTGATTTCTCGTCGGGAGTCTTGCGTATGCGGCGACGACAGTGTTTGCTCCAGAAATGGAGATGTTCCCTTCCGGCAGCGCCCTGCTAGACAAAAACGTGAGACCGCATTACACGAGGAAACGAGGTGAGAAAGGGGGAGCCAGCTTAGCGGATCTATGGATCCAACCCCAAGATCCGGACCGGGTCCCAGCAGGAAGAGGAGATGGAGTTGCGCATCCCAGGAACACATGGCAATCCTGGATATGCAAAAGAAAAGGTCAATCGCCCAGTAATTCCAGTAAATACCTAGTTCTTAGAAAATTTGTAGTAATTAGCTGGATTATCAGAAAAATATAAACAAGGTATCAAAATGTTCAGAAAAATTCTTAGAATATAGTAGCATGATAATATCAGGCTTTTGATGCTTAAAACAATATGATATCATGTAAGGTGCTTTACATTTGTTTTATGAGTAATAAATCTCAAATGATGACCTAAAATTATGGAAATGAATCAGTTGATCTGAAATATGATATAGAATTCAATAGATATCAGATATGATCATGTTATGACACACAATCTTGTAATTTGCTTATGAAAACTACTAGAGGGGGGGGTGAATAGAGTTTTATAGATAATTTAACAATTATTGAACTCAAACAACCACAATAAAAATATTTGACAAGGAGACACAAGGTTTAGAGTGGTTCCAACTATAGCGAATACTATAGCCGTCAATCCACTACCCGGTTGCTTACCCAACCGGGATTTGAAAAGAAATTTATTTTATTACCTCTCAAGGAATTTACATAAAATACAATCTCTTTTCCTAAACCCTTCAAGCAGCCTTCACCTAGAAGTAATCGCCAACCTTGAAGCAGCCTTCCCTTGAAGTAGATGCACCAACTCCCGTTGCACCAGCCTTCTGAAGTAGCTTCCCTTGCGATAGCCTTCTTGAAGTAGCTTGAAGTCCCCTTCTCCACCTGAGAAGTCAACCCTCTCCAATCCACAACCTCCAACCCTAGGAGTAGCAAGGAGAGTACAAAAGATAAAAAGGAACAAGAAAGAAAAAGGAAATTACAACTTATCCTTTAAGCCTGAGGCTTGATATGCCTAGATCAAGCGTAAGATCTCCTATCCAAGTATGTGAACTTGTGATTGCTGTGGGTAGGAGAATCTAGCCTATAGGACACGAGATTGAGCTAAGGAGAATGTAGGCCAATGATCACAGTGCTCAAATTGCTTGCAAAAGATTGCTCAAGTATGCTCAAGTGTATTCTCAAGTGTAACAAGTGAATTCTAGTGTCCTATGGCTTGTCCTATTTATAGGAATGGCCTAAGTATTCTTAAGGACGTTCTAGACAACTTCTAGGGGTTTCTAAGTGCTTAACTAGCCGTTAGGTACAAAGTTGTTGCTTTAACAATGGCTAATTAATTTATTCTGCAGTTGCTGTCAGAGACCATCTCGGTCGACAAATGGTCGACCGAGACACCTACTCGGTCAAACTTTTGTCGACCGACAGGCTCTCTGGAACAAGTGATTTGCAACGTCTTTCTTCAACTGCCAACTAACTTGTCTGTTGTGTCTAACGGCTACTTTGGATCTTTCTCGGTCGAGAAGATTGTCGACCGAGAGTGTCTCGGTCGAGGAGTTTGTCGACCGAGAATGATCCTGTTTCAAGGTTTCAATTTAGGCACTAATTATATGTGTGAGTGTGCAAAGGTGATCCTAATTGAATGGGATGACGTGTCTAACTATGGTGTTTGGCTAGGGAAAATCTAACACTTGATTTACATGCAATTCTAAGTACTTGTACATTATATATTTGTACAAGTTTTACAACATTGATTACATTGCATGAAAATATAACTAAGTAAGCTCTTGGATTTTCCCTTGCTACTTTGTCATCCTGCACACTCAAGTAGCTCGTTAGATTAATAAGAATGAAATGTTTGTCACAATCAAAACAAAAGGATTTTTAGATGTCCATTTAGCCAACAATCTCCCCCTTTTTGAAGATGACAAACATTTCCAAAATAAATATAAAACATATGAATTTCATACCTTTAGATTGCCTTATGTATCTTTTCCTCTTGTTTATAAAATGTGTGCTTATTATTCCCAATGAATTATGGAACATGAAATCCAGTTCATTTGGGAATGTAGCAACTTTCAATGTAAAGCCAAGAGTATATTTATGAAACTCATTGATTGAGTTTTTCATAAATACTAAGTTATAGTTTTATATATCTCTCCCCCTTTGTCATTTCAAAAAGATAACCGTTTTAATAAAAACTCCCCCTTAATTAGATAACCGTTTTGATAAAAACTCCCCCTTAATTAGATATCCCGTCAAATTTAATGAAAAAGATGTCCATTGAAAAGCCAAAATGAAACAAGTAAACGTATTCGTTTTAAGAACCGCAGATATCAAAGAAAACATCTTCCAAAGGAGTAATAAGCAATTGCTTCCTAATGTTGTTGAATTGATCTAGTGGAAGCGGTTTTGTAAAAATATCAGCCAATTGATTTTCCGTATCAACATGATGAAAGGAAACATGATTCTTTGAGATGTGATCCCTTAAGAAGTGATGACGGATTTCAATGTGTTTTGCCCGGCTGTGTAAAATAGGATTGTGTGCTAAGTTTATGGCGCTCGTGTTGTCACAAAAAATAGGTGTAGATGAAAGATTAAAACCATAATCGCTTAATACTTGTTGCATATAAAGCACTTGAGCACAACAAGACCCGGCTGCCATATATTCAGCTTCAGTTGTAGATAGGGCAACCGTATTTTGTTTCTTGCTAAACCAAGATACTAAGGCTCTCCCTAATAAGAAACAGCCACCACTAGTACTTTTGCGATCAAGTCGACAACCAGCATAATCTACATCAGTATATGCTTTAAAATCCAAGGATTGTCCTTTTGGATACCATAAACCGAAACAAGTAGTACCAGCTAGATATCGAAGAATTCGTTTAATCGCTAGAAAATGAGATTGCATAGGTTGGGATTGAAATCGAGCATAAAGACCAACGGAAAACATAATGTCCGGTCGAGAAGCAGTTAAGTATAGCAAACTACCAATCATGGCTCTATATAAGGAATCATCAATAGGTTCCCCATTTTCATCCTTATCAATTTTGATAGAGGTAGCCATAGGAGTAGTAGCATGTTTGCATTGATCCATCCCAAAATGTTTTAAAAGTTCTTTAGTATATTTTTCTTGGCTTATGAAAATTCCTGCAGGTGTTTGCTTAATTTGAGAGCAAGAAAGAATGTTAGTTCACCCATGAGGCTCATTTCAAATTCTTTTTGCATAATGTCACTGAATTGTGTGCATAATGAATCATTAGAAGCTCCAAAAATAATGTCATCAACATATATTTGCACAACTAAGAAATCAGATGCATATGTTTTGAAGAATAAAGTAGAATCTGAATTTCCAATAGAAAAACCATTATCAAAAAAATATGTCTTGAGCCGTTCATACCAATTCCTAGGTGCTTGTTTTAGACCATAAAGTGCCTTTTTAAGTTTATAAACATGGTCACCTTTTTCTGGTATTTCAAAGCCAGGTGGTTGAGCAACATAAACTTCTTCTTGTATGATTCCATTAAGAAATGAACTTTTGACATCCATTTGATATAGCTTAATGTTTTTATGGGCAGCAATAGCTAGTAACATCCTAATAGCTTCAAGTCTAGCTACGGGTGCATATGTTTCATCAAAATCTATTCCTTCTTGTTGATTATATCCTTGTGCTACTAATCGAGCTTTATTCCTTATGACTTCTCCTGCCTCATTGAGCTTATTCCTAAAAACCCATTTAGTTCCTATGATAGTTTTGTCTTGTGGTTTAGGAACTAAATCCCATACATCATTTTTAGTGAATTGATTTAACTCCTCTTGCATGGCTATTATCCAGTAATCATCCTTAAGAGCTTCAGATACCTTCTTAGGTTCAATGATAGAAACGAAAGCCATGTTTGCAACATCTTTGAAGGAAGACCGAGTTTTGACTTTATCATTTGGATCTCCAATAATTAGTTCTTGGGGATGATCCTTGATAAGCCTAGGTGTGGGTTGTGTTTCAACTTGGGGATCGGATATAGGAATTTTCTCACAATCATTGGAAATGGTTATATTTTCGAATTGATTAGTGAGATCAATGATATCTAGATTTTCAGATTTCGATTCTTCATGAAAAGAAACATGAATGGATTCCTCAACTTTTCTAGAGATAGTGTTATATACTCTAAAGGCTTTGCTAGAAGTGGAATATCCCAAGAAGAATGCTTTGTGTGATTTAGAATCAAACTTGTCTCTATCATCTTTGGTATTTAAAATGTAGCATGTGGAGCCAAAAGTATGAAAGTAGTCAACTCTAGGTTTCTTAGAGTGTAATATTTCATATGGAGTTTTCTTCAAATGAGAGTGAACAGTTACTCTATTAAGCACATAACAAGCAGTGTTTACAGCTTCAGCCCAAAAGGTTTTAGGTGTGTTGTGTTCAAGCATCATGGTCCTAGCCATTTCCTGTAGAGATCGATTTTTCCGTTCAACTATACCATTTTGTTGTGGGGTACGTGGAGCAGAAAAATTATGAGTATACCCTTGAGATGTACAAAAGGTCTCAAATGTATGATTCTCAAATTCGCCACCATGATCACTTCTAATGGTACATATTTTCTGTTGTAAAAGATTTTCAATCTTGGAACAAAATTGCATAAAGACATGAATAGTATCATCTTTAGTTGCAATAAAATGTACCCATGTATATCTACTATAATCATCAACAATAACAAAACAGTATCGTTTACCACCAATAGATTGTGTCCTCATTGGTCCAAATAAGTCCATATGAATTAATTCTAAGGATCTACTGGTGCTAAGTACATGTTTTGATTTAAAAGATGTTTTGGTTTGCTTTCCCATTGTGCAGGGTTCACAGTTTTCAACTTGATCAAAAGACAAAGCAGGTAATCCACGAACAAGATCATATTTCACTAACTTTTTAATAGCATGTGAACTAGCATGTCCTAGCTTTTTATGCCATAGTTGTAAGGTATTTTCATTTGCAAGCAAGCATTTACCTACTACTGATTTCATAGAGTTTGGTTTAAGGATATAAAGATTTCCAACTCTATTTCCTTCATAAACGACATTTGTAGTGTTTTCTATCAATAGTTTGCAGCAGGTTTTGTTAAATAACACATCATAACCACTATCACATAGTTGACTTACACTTATTAGATTATGATGCAATCCATCAACAAGTAGAACATTTTTAATTTCGAGATTTGTTCCAACATTACCTATTCCAACGATTTTGCCCTTACCATTGTCTCCAAAGGTGACCGTTCCACTTTCCTTTTCTTCAAAAGTTTGAAATGCGTCCTTGTTCCCGGTCATGTGTTTGGAGCAGCCACTGTCAACTACCCATTCCTGCATTAGAGTATAGATTTTGGTACCCATGTGATGGTCCGATATGGTTAGAAACCTTTTAAGTGCTTATGTATATAAAAGTTCTGATACAGAAAACCAGTCGGTCGACAATTGTTCGACCGATATTTGTCTCGGTCGACAATTTGTCGATCGAGCAGGTTACTGTATCACAAGCAAAAACACAGAAAATTTCTCGGTTGACCAATTTTCGACCGAAATAGGTGCTGTAAATTTTTGATTTTGTTAAAGACATCTAGTCGGTCGACAATACTTCGACCGACCCAGAGCTCGGTCGACAATACTTCGACCGACAGAATTTCTGTTTCAGCAATGCAGAAAAAAATAATAACAATAAGCATAGCACCTTTTGTTGAGATAAGACAATATAAATAGTAAAATTAAGCATTTGGTCATATCTCAACTACATTCCATTCTTCTAAGTTTGGGGTTTTGGGATCCAAACTAAGTCAGACTCCTTAGTCTTGTAGGGGCATGAAAAACAATAATGTCCAAGACGTAAGCAGAAATGACAAGTAATAGAGTCAATTTCATTTCTCTTTCTAGTCATTGTGTTCTTGGGTACAAACATAGTTTGGGTCTTTTTGGGTTGGTTTTTCTTTGGAACATATCCCAAACCTTTTCTTCCATTGAAAACATTACCAACTTTCAATATGTTATCAAGAATATCTTTTCTTCTTAACTTATAAAGTTCTCTTTGCAACGTAGCAATGTCATTCATCTTCTTATGTATATCTTTTCTTGCTTGGTCTAAATCAGAAAACAATGAATCCTTTTCTTTTACAATATTATCATAGTCCGAATGGTTGCACAAGATAGGTTGAGTTTGATAATCTTGTAGTTTAGCTAGCAAATCAGTCTTTTCTTTTGATAGAAGATCAACATTGGTTTCCAAATTGAGTAGCTTTCTAGTGCAATCATCTAAAGATGTTTTTAAAGATACATTTTCAAGATCAATGTTGTTCTTTTCATAAGAAAGTTCATCTAATTTGGCAATGAGCTCATTATTTGATTTTATAGTCTTCTTTAGTTTCTTCTTGGCATCAACATACTTATCATGAGTTTCTTGTAAACTAGTAACTAACTCTTCTTTAGAAAGATCAACTAGGCTTACCTCTTGAGAGTCTTCATTTTCTTCTCTTGCCATTAGACATTCCACCTCTTCTCCGCTTTCACTGTCACTTGACTCATCCCAGGCAGCTTTATAGGCTTTTTCTCCTTTCTTCTTATGTGAGCTTTTCTTTCCCTTCTTTGCTTTGGGGCATTCATTTTTGAAATGCCCTTTCTTCCCACATTCAAAGCACCTGGGAGTAGAGGAACTAGAAATTTTGTTAGATTTAAACCTTTTGTACTTCTTACCGTTGACGATTAAGGCTTCTTCTTCTTCTTCACTTGACTCCTCACTTTCTTGTGTGACAACTTTTGAGGCTTTGAGAGCCACATCCTTCTTCTTCCCACTTTGGTGTTCACGTTCTCTTCTTTCTTCCTCTTCTAGATCTGCTTCATGAGCTTCTAAATTACCAATGAGTTGTTCCATTTTGAGGCGAGTGAGGTCGTTTGCTTCTGCAATGGCTGTCACCTTTGGCTTGTACTTTGGAGGAAGTGATCGAAGAATTTTTGATACCTGATCTTCCTCAAGGACAGGTTTTCCTAAGGCACTTAAACCATTAACAATAGTAGAGAATTTTGAATACATTTCACTAATAGATTCATTTGGATCCATACGAAAATGTTCAAGCTTTGTTTTAAGCAGACTAATTTTGGAATTTTTGACTTGGGCTGTACACTCATAAGTGATGGACAATCTATGCCAAATATCATATGCTGTATCACAATTTGATATTCTATTAAATTCTCCTACAGAAATAGAACAATATAAAATGCTTACAGCTTTTGCGTTCATTTGGGCCTGTTTTACCGTGTTTAAATCCCATTCCGCAAAGTCATTTTGAGGGAATTCATAAGGAGTAGATACCATTCTCCATAGATCCCAGTTGACGCCTTGTAAGTAGAACTGCATCCTTCTCTTCCAGTATTGGTAGTTTGTTCCATCGAATGCCGGCGGCCTAGCAACAAGAGTCCCTTCAATGTTGAGGTTGTTGAGCATTCCATCACCCATTTCTTCAAGACCTTGTTAGGGTTCCTTGAAGCCTTGCTCTGATACCAATTGAAAACTACTAGAGGGGGGGTGAATAGAGTTTTATAGATAATTTAACAATTATTGAACTCAAACAACCACAATGAAAATATTTGACAAGGAGACACAAGGTTTAGAGTGGTTCCAACTATAGCGAATACTATAGCCGTCAATCCACTACCCGGTTGCTTACCCAACCGGGATTTGAAAAGAAATTTATTTTATTACCTCTCAAGGAATTTACATAAAATACAATCTCTTTTCCTAAACCCTTCAATCAGCCTTCACCTAGAAGTAATCGCCAACCTTGAAGCAGCCTTCCCTTGAAGTAGATGCACCAACTCCCGTTGCACCAGCCTTCTGAAGTAGCTTCCCTTGCGATAGCCTTCTTGAAGTAGCTTGAAGTCCCCTTCTCCACCTGAGAAGTCAACCCTCTCCAATCCGCAGCCTCCAACCCTAGGAGTAGCAAGGAGAGTACAAAAGATAAAAAGGAACAAGAAAGAAAAAGGAAATTACAACTTATCCTTTAAGCCTGAGGCTTGATATGCCTAGATCAAGCATAAGATCTCCTAGCCAAGTATGTGAACTTGTGATTGCTGTGGGTAGGAGAATCTAGCCTATAGGACACGAGATTGAGCTAAGGAGAATGTAGGCCAATGATCACAGTGCTCAAATTGCTTGCAAAAGATTGCTCAAGTATGCTCAAGTGTATTCTCAAGTGTAACAAGTGAATTCTAGTGTCCTATGGCTTGTCCTATTTATAGGAATGGCCTAAGTATGCTTAAGGACGTTCTAGACAACTTCTAGGGGTTTCTAAGTGCTTAACTAGCCGTTAGGTACAAAGTTGTTGCTTTAACAACGGCTAATTAATTTATTCTGCAGTTGCTGTCAGAGACCATCTCGGTCGACAAATGGTCGACCGAGACACCTACTCGGTCAAACTTTTGTCGACCGACAGGCTCTCTGGAACAAGTGATTTGCAACGTCTTTCTTCAACTGCCAACTAACTTGTCTGTTGTGTCTAACGGCTACTTTGGATCTTTCTCGGTCGAGAAGATTGTCGACCGAGAGTGTCTCGGTCGAGGAGTTTGTCGACCGAGAATGATCCTGTTTCAAGGTTTCAATTTAGGCACTAATTATATGTGTGAGTGTGCAAAGGTGATCCTAATTGAATGGGATGATGTGTCTAACTATGGTGTTTGGCTAGGGAAAATCTAACGCTTGATTTACATGCAATTCTAAGTACTTGTACATTATATATTTGTACAAGTTTTACAACATTGATTACATTGCATGAAAATATAACTAAGTAAGCTCTTGGATTTTCCCTTGCTACTTTGTCATCCTGCACACTCAAGTAGCTCGTTAGATTAATAAGAATGAAATGTTTGTCATAATCAAAACAAAGGGATTTTTAGATGTCCATTTAGCCAACAGCTTAATATGGCTAATTAGGGCTTTAAACCCTAAATAAAATGTAATAAATAATATGTGCTCGATAAATGATGAAATTTACAGAGTAAGATCATAACAGTAACTGGAAGATAATATGTAAATTTGAGATCAATTATATACATGAAATTTGTGTTATATGAATAGAACCCTTAATACATGTGATGTAACCCTGATATGGTTAATGAAAGTGACATAATGTTAAATACGTTCACATAATAATGTGACACATGAGTATATCCAGTTGATGAACTATAATCTGGAATATGACATCAATAAGATAATTCTAAGACTAGAATATAAGTAATGATGAGAATATCCTAGTGAGTTAAGTAAACCCTAAAATGGATACAGTTCGGGTTAAGATGAGATATAAGATGATGAGAACCTAATGATAGTATATGATCTTGTCTTGACCATGGGTTTGACCAAGATATAGTTGACATGAGTAATATCTGATTAGAATGTCTCTTGATCAAGGTACGCCATTACCTCTTACTTGGCTTATTATACAATATGCTTGTATTATATGTGTAGTAAAATACTTGGCATATGATATTGGATGAAATGACTATTCTTGTATGATATGTTGCTTGATTTTCTATATTTATGGCTATGAACACATGAAACATAAATATATGATCCATTATATGATAGCACTAAATCTCTTTAGTAGAATAGTGCATTGATGAAAGTACTAAATCTCTTTGGCAGAATAGTACATGTGAGCACTAAATCTCTTTCGCAGAATAGTTCATGTATGGAAGTACTAAATCTCTTTGGCAGAATAGTACATTGGTAGAATAGTGCATGTATGAAAGTACTAAATCTCTTTGGCAGAATAGTACATGTGAGCACTAAATCTCTTTGGTAGAATAGTACATGTGGTATCAACTTTACATATAATGGAAACTCATGCTAAAATATGTGTTCTCTTTTGTTAATAAATATCTTTGTGCAAGTATACGCTTTCCCTTATATTTGTTTAATGTTGCCAAGTATTAGTTTTATCTTATTGCCAAGATATGATGAGAGGTATATAAAATACATGTAGGCGTACTCAGTACAATATTCTTGAATATTGTGCTGACGTGTACCACATGTAATCTTTTGTTTAGGTTGTGGTTATGCTCTTGAAGATTCAAGATAATTGAGAGTTTTTTGGCGAGCTGATGTACAGGTGGACCTGTTGTCTTAAGATCCTGTAGTTTCATAGTAGTACATGTACATGTAGAAGTTTACCTTTCAATATGTAATATCAAATGTTGTAGCAATTCACGTTGTAATTATATGTTGAATGGTGAACATGTGTTGTATGGTTTTATTATTGTTCATGTACATGTGCTACTGTGTTTCCTTTTAACTCCCTTGATTTTCTTCTTCTTAGCCTAGTGTGGGATGTTTAAATTGGGATTCTCGCTGAGATGAGGTTTCAATTTGGACGTTACACATTAGATTAAGTTTTAGAAAATCCAGGGATGTCACACAGGTCCTCAGAATCATGGTCCGATCACATAAGAGCAAATAGGAAAATAAACAACAATTAATAGGTTCAAGGCAGTGAGAGGGAGATGTGATACCCACAGTCTAATAAAACTAGGCAGATTGGAAAGCAGAAATTATGGCGCATGTGCCTCAAGGAAGGACTCACTCAGACATTCTAGTTGAGTTCTTGCATTTACAAATCAAGCCTAGGCGCGTCCTGTTGTAGGAGCATGATCTGTAAGGAAGGAGGAAAAACACTGGCTTCGTCGGGAAGGTTGCACAAGTCGCACGGGTAGTCATGAAGGCAAGGCGGCGGCAAAGCCCAAAGGCCGGCAGAACAGGGTGCGAACTTACATATTGAAATGAACTCAGTTACCTTTCACGAAGACTCAGTTGATACAAGGCGAGCTTCAGCGGGCTTCACGTTGTGCCCTGGTTGTTTCCAGTAGTCTACACATGCCTGGAGATGCTTGGTGGCAAAGAAGCAACCTACTATCATCGAGCACTCTTGAGGGTAGGCCTCCACAGACGTTCGTGGCTCGAAAGGAGAGCGGCGACCGGTTGCAGGTGTCTTAGAGATGGTGAAGTCGTGAGGAATTTTTTGGAGGTGATGCAGGGGTGGGGAACATGGTCACACAGAAGGTACAAGTAGTGGATCAATTGGGCATTTGCAAAGGGGTACGGACTAGGGTTCAAACAGAGACTTATATGATGCGTCTTGACCTCCCGGATATCATGGAGGAATCTATTTTCAAAATGGATTGGGTGGTTTGGAAGAATCAGGATTGGAGGGGGTAGAGTGTTGTTCACCACAACTAGAGGTTAAAGACAAAATCTGACAGTTTTAGTTAGTTGGTTGTACAATTGGCCAAAATCGGACATCTCCAGAAAGGCCCAGAGGAATGAATTTTGTAGAAAAAGGCCTTTATCCTATTAAATCTTCCATTATCTTGTAGAATTTAGTTACCCAGTCAAATAAACTCAGATTGAGCCCAAATTTCGATTAGTTGGTCACAAAAGGGTCTATAATATTCTCCTAGAGTTAGTTTCCAAACTTGATGATCATATTAATTTTATGATTAAAATTAAACAAAGCTTAAACACCACATAACTACTTATTTAAAAAGGATTAGATTTTGATATTTTGGGTGTCATTTTATTTACATGTTTCCTCTTACACGAAAATTGTTTAGTGCATGATAACAACCAATAATATTTAAAATTGATCCATTTGCAATATGTGACCATAAATGATATGATATGAGAAAGATTGTAAGCAAGTATCCAAAAATAAGGATGTTACAATTCTACCCACCTTGGATGAATTTCGTCCTCGAAATTCTTATGTACTACCCACCTTAGTGTTTTACTTATTCTTTGTTGGTAATTCCCGACCACCCTCAGTTTATTACTCTTGTACTAAGAAGTCTAAACTAAATGTGTTATAACATACTTCTCTATAATTTAAATAATAGGGTTAGGTCATACCTTCAACTACTTAGTCCTCGTCTTCCTATATTGCATCCATGGTGAACACCCTTGTATGACACTTCTCTCTCTGATTGTTCTAGTCTTGCTTTTGCTTCTTTGGGTGGTTGAACTTGAAGTGACCTTCATCACCACATAGGTAGCATACTAGCTGCCCAAACTTGTATTCCCCACCACGGGGCTTTTGACACTTGGGGAAAACCTGGCCATGTGCTTTTTGGACTCCTCCTAAAACTCCTCTCTGAGCTGGTACTCCTTCAGGAGCCTTCTTCTTGTTGTTTGGTGCACCGTTCTGACCTTTATGATGGTAGTTGTCTCCAAAATATCCTCCGTTCTTCCAATTTCATCTTGGGTGGTCCTCCAGCTCTAGGGTTGCTTCTAGGGCTTCTTGCACTATCCTGATGCCACATCGCACCAGAGTGAAGCCAAGGTTGAGATTCAAACTGTGCATGAACTTCTTGGCTAGATGCACCTCATCTTCAGTTCCGTATTTTTGGAGCATGTGAAATTTCATTACATACTGGATGATAGTGGAGTCATGTTGCTTGAGGCACTTGAATTCAATCTCCTTCTTCTCGATCATAGTCTCTACAATGTAGCAGTTTTGGAAGGCGGTGGTAAACTCCCTCCAGGTCAGTGGTGCAACATTAGGTCCTCAGGCATTGTTGAAGTTCTCCCTCCAGATGCGAGAAGCACTCTTCAGTAGATGTGTCCTGAAATAGACCTTGCATTGCTCAGGACATCCCAGATCGCGGAAGCAATGCTCCATGCTCAAAAGCCACTCCTCATCATGAGTGACCACATCTATCTCATCTTCTCTAGAGAAGGTATCCAACTTGATCTTAAGGAAATCTACTAGGGTCAACTCCTGGTTTATGGGTTGTTGGAGCCTCACGTTCTAACCAGTAAAGGCATCAATCAAGGCCTTGACGTCCACATCAAGAGGGGAACTGGGGTTGCCATGAAAATTGCCTCCTTCAGACATCTCGTGATCACCCCCTACACTATAGGAGCTTTCCTATCCATCTATGTGATCCTTACCCTTATTAGAGTTCTTCTTAGGAGCCATCTGTACAAAAGACATCTTTAAGGGTTTATCTATGGATATCAATCACTAATGGTTGTTTAAATGCTTTGATACCATATTGTAACGCTTGCTCATTTCTTGACCAAAAAATCATATGCGGAAGCATAAACACACATATAATATAAATTTTGAGGGCAAACATCACATTTTTGGCATACAATAATATGCAAACTAAAACATAATAAAAAGGTAAAGTCCAACATGACAAAACTGGGAGTCACATATCCCTACATTAACTAAAAGGAAAAGATAAATAAAATCTTAGTCTAGAAGGATTGCCTAAGATAATGTCCCACCAGTGATAGATATCCTACTTCCTTGAATCTGAACTCCTTCACGAGCTACTCCTTACTATCTACGGACGTCGCATCCCCAGCCATGCACAATGAAAATAATTCTATTTCGAGTAAGTGGCATTGAATTTTATAACATTAAAAAAATAATTGCATTATGAAAACTTGCCATCTACATCTATACTAAACATTTGTATGTGCATCTTTTATTTACACATTTTATCTTTCTGTGGCTACTATTATATAATAAGTCCTCTTCTGTGGCACTATGTGCCTTCTATGGTGCAATGCACCTTCTTTGGCATCATTGCCTTCTAGTGACATAGAGGTGTCTTTTGTTCCGTGACACCAAGTTCCTTCTATGGTGCAATGCACCTTATATGGCATAAAAGCCTTCTATTCTGTGTACCGTAGTACTTCTATTCAATGAGGACTTATCATATAATATATGTATTATGTTTAGGTGTCATTTTCTATTCTTGTTCTATTTCTATTTCTATTTCTAATTTTGTATCTCAACTATTTGAGATGAGTTTTGAAGTATGTAATCTGTTCTGGCATTCTAAATTATATTCTAAATTCTAAAACTCAAATAGTAAGGGATCGTGATAAATTTCAATTCTAAATTATGTATCTAAATCTGATATTTCAAAGAGATTCTAGATTCTAAATACATGTAAGGAATTAACATATTGAAATAAATTCTAATCATATATTCTAAATTCTAATAATCCAACACTAATTTCTAACAATTATGCATGAATAATAACTTGAGACTGATAATTTATATGATCTAAGCAGAGCCATCTAAGATAGAAATCCTATTGTACCGAAAGACAGTAATCTATGTATGAACATTAGACCATGTGTCTAATGGATTATTCTGGGAAGAAAATTAGGTAACATGAATTCAAAGGACATGGGCCACTTACCTTTGTTAAGTCAGAATCCTCTTCACACTGCTTTCTTTACAACTGGATCTACTTCTTTCCTAAAACCCAAAGGTTCTATCAGATTACACATCCTCCTTTTTTTTGGTCGATATCTTTAAGGGCATTAGGGTGATTTGATGGTTATCATTATTATATGTACCTTTCGTGTATGTCAAGTATTCATACGTTAATTCATTATATTTGTTTATTGTAATATTTATAAGATTAAGAATTATAAATCATTAGACTATCATAATGCATATGCTACCTGCCCGGTGGTGTTCTTACTGCATAATCATATAAATATGTATGCATATAGCATTATAACACATTCATATTACCATAGCAATTACTTACTCAGGGTAGTGTGATTGTAGTTCGATTGAATCATCTAAGCTAATTCATTAACTTCTTAGTCTTTTTATAGTTGACTGATTATCATTCGTCTTTTCAGTTAGATACATACATAGATTCATATTATGATATATTAGTATTATTTTTGGTTGTTGACTGCTTAAGCTTAACGTGACGTGGTGGTCGATTAATTTACCTAATTTAGGCCAACAACTTCTTAGTATTACCATGATCAACTAGTATTAGTTTTGATTATTCACCGTGATACAATTATTAAACATCTATGTATACCTAGGCTACACGATCAGACCAAAGGCAACGGGGTCATCATGTATAGGTATCCAAGTAACTTGAGTTATCCACACAAGTTTTATTTTTAAAATGGGTCACATTGGCCAAAGTTCGTTACTGTATGTGTAGATCATTCATCTTGTTTCGCATCTTACCATTCACGACAATCAAAGGGACAAGTATAGATAAAGATACAATAAAAACATGTGTAGAAAATGTTGCTTGTGCACAGGTCTTTAGAATCATGGTCCGATCACATACGAGCAAATAGGAAAATAAACAACTAATTAATAGGTTCAAGGTAGCGAGAAGGAGTTGTGATATCCACAGTCTAATAAAATTGGGTAGAACCAAAAATGGAAATTGTGATGCCTATGCCTTAATGCGGGACTCACTCAGACGTTCTAGTTGAGTTCTTGCATTTACAAATCAAGCCCAGGCTCGTCCCACTATAGGAGCATGATCCATAAGGAAGGAGGAAAAGCACTGGCTTCGTCAGGCAGGATGCACAGGTCGCGCGGGTAGTCAAAGAGGTGAGGCGGTGGCAAAGCCCAAAGGTCGACGGAACAGGGTGTAAACTTACATATTGAAATGAACTCGGTTACCTTTCACCACGACTCAGTTGATACAAGTCGAGTTTCAGCAGGCTTCACATTATGTCCTGGTCATTCCCAGTAGTCTGCACACACCTGGAGATGCCTGGTGGCGAAGTAGTAGCCTGCTCTCATCGAGCACTCTTGAGGGTAGACCTCCATAGACGTTTGCGGCTCAAAAGGAGAGTGGCGACTGGTTGCAGGTGTCTTAAAGATGGTGAAGTCATGAGGAATTTATTGGAGGTGATGCAGGGGTGGGAAATGTGGTCGCACAGAAGGTACAAGTGGCAGATCAATTGGGTGTTTACAAAGAGGTGCAGACTAGGGTTGAAAAAGAGACTTATATGATGCGTCTTGACCTCCCAGATATCGTGGAGGAATCTGTTTTCAAAACGGATTGGGAGTTTTGGAGGAATCAGGATTGGAGGGGGAAGAGTCTTATTTGTCGTAGGTAGAGGTTGAAGATAGAATCTGAAGGTTCCAGTTAGTTGGTTGTACAATGGGCCAAAATCAGACGTCTCCGGAAAGGCCCAGAGGAACGAATTTTGTAGAAAAAGGCCTTTATCCTTTTTAATCTTCCATTATCTTGTAGAATTTAGTTACCCAGTCAAATAAACTCGGATTGAGCCCAAATTTCGACCAATTGGTCACAAAAGGGTCAAGAATATTCTCTTAGAGTTAGTTTCCAAATTTGATGATCATATTTATTACTATGATTAAAATGAAACAAAGTTTAAACACCACATAACTAATTATTTAAAAAGGATTAGATTTTGATATTTTGGGTGTTAACTTATTTACATATTTCCTCTTAGAGGTAAACTTTTTAGTGCATGATAACAATCAATAATATTTAAAATTGACACATTTATAATATGTGACCATAAATGATATGATATGAGAAAGATTGTAAGCAAGTATCCAAAAATAAGGATGTTACATACCACCCAGAATGCCTCCAAGTGATCGAATGGAGTCAACAGACTTATTAATTACATAAGAGAATCAACCATAGGTGAGATTGAATCTCATGGTCAGAATAAAAAGGAAACCAAAAAAGGAAAAATTATCTTACATAGCTTCAGGATCAATTGAGGAGCAAAACACACTTGTGACAACATAGGGAACTTCTTTGAACCATCATCATGCATCTGCTGAGACCGTAAGCCCCATTTTAGCTCTAGTTCCTTGGCATGGGAAGTCAGAGTAGGGAAGAGGGATCCTCTAGATTTAATGAAGCCAAACTAAAGTGGGAAAAACAACCTTGAGATCCCTACAGAGGACGGGGACCAATTTCCCGGGGTTCTGATAACACAAAGATATGCGGAGATGAAAGGGGAGAAGTGAATAGGAAAAAAAAACTAAGTGTCATGGCGACGTTTGTGGTCTGGGGATTTTGGGGTATAAATACCCTAGAAATCAGGATCATTTAGTGTGGGAAAGAAAAGGGGAGGAGTAGGAAAGGAAGCTGAGAAAAGAGAGGAAGGGAGAGGTTGAGAAAGAAGAGAAAGAATCGGACGAAAACATGTATTGCATTTTATCGTATCCAAAAGAGAGAGGTGAGGGATGCATTCAATCTGTGTGACCTGAATGTGAAGCTGCATGATTGGAAGAATAAAACCTAAAAATAAATTGTGAATAAACTGTGTCACACCCAAATCAGAGAAATAATCGAATAAACCAAAGTGTGAGTTGCATTGGAAATATAATTTAGGTATTTTCTTCTATAGTTAAAGTGAGATAGCAAACATTATCCATTTAAGATGAAACTTTGCACCTAGACTAATTAAAGCATGTAGAATCCAATTTTTGCATTAGATTTCACAATTGGAAACTTTTGATGTATTAATTAATCAAATCTTAGTTTCTTTTTCCTCTTGCAGTAATGACATTAGGATTATCCAAATTTGGTGAAACTTCACCCACAAGTCACATTAAGTGCCTTGGATACAAATTTTCCATCATTTTACATGTTGGAGTTGTTTTCTCATTTATTTAATACTTTGAAGGTTCTTCACATTTTCTCTCTCCTAATTTCACCTTTTAATCAAATATTCTCCAAATTGAGTGAAAATGCACCCAAAGGCATATTTTAATGTGTAGATTATGAATCTAATATTATTTTCTACTTTTGGAGTCATTTATTAATTTATTTGATATTTTGAAGAAAACTCATATATTGTTGTCCAAATTGAATTGAATGAATTATTATTATGCAAATAATGTGAAACTTGACTTCCAAGGCAAATGGAACCCAAGGAACTCGAATTTGACATTAGATTTCACTTTTGAGATCTCTTTATATGAATTAACATTTTTGGCTTGTCATCATTGTATTTATTACAATATTGTTTCATCATCATTATTATTCATCAAATTGTGTCCAATATCTTTGTATTACAACCAAAAGGATTATATATCATTATTGTGCACAAATAATTATGTAATATCCATTTATATTATGTGACATATTTTATGCGTCCATTATTGGCCTAAGACTAATGTGAAAACATTAGTTTACATTAGGGTGATTTATACATGCATTAGCTCATTAGCTTATATTGAGCATCTTTTAGGTCTAAAACCTTAACCTTGTTTGGGTAAGTCTAAAAGGTAAAAGTTCTAGGGTAGGGTCCAAGATCCAGTATGTTACATCTACTCTCATGACAGTCAGCAGCATGAGCTGCATCTCAACAGGCGTTGACCTTGTTGAGACAATACATGTTATACGCTAAGTTTAGCAAGTGTGAGTTTTGGTTGAAGGAGGTGTCTTTCCTTGGACACGTGATATCCGTTGAGGGTGAACGAGTGGATACTAAGAAAGTTCAGTCTATGTTAGAGTGGGAGCAGCTGAAGACACCAACATAGGTTTGCATTTTCTTTGGTTTGGTAGGTAACTACATGAGGTCATCAAGAACTTCAACGTAGTGGTGTTACCTTTGACAAAGTTGATGAGGAAAGACATATCATTTGTCTAGGATGACAAGTGTAGGCATTCTATTTAGGTTTTGAAGGAAAAGATGACCAGTGCACTAGTGTTGGTTCTGCTAGAGCAAGGGAAAGGACATATAGTCTTTTGTGATGTGTTGAAGAATGGTTTGGTTGCATGCTGAGGCAATATAAGAACATGATTTCTCTTGCTTCGAGATAGCTTGAGAATCACAAGGAGAGATACCCTATGCATGATCTAGAGCTTGTAGTTTTGGTCCATGCCTTGAAGATATGGAGACAGTAACTTTATGGCGAGAAGTGTCAGATCTTCACTGACTACAGGAACCTTAAGTATATCTTTTCACAACAGAAGTTGAATATGAGACAAAGATGTTGGATGGAGTTGATTAAAGACTATGATTGCACCATGGAATACCATCCAGGGAAGGTGAACATGGTGGTAGATGTTTTGAGTAGGAAGTCTTCTTTGACATCATCTATGGATAAGACATAGTTGTGTTCTTTGGTGTTACATAAGAGAGACATGTTGGTCTCCTTACATTAGATGAATGTGAAGTTGGAAGTGTCCTTGTTAGCAGGAATGTTGGCCCAGTTACATGTGAAGCCTATGTTGAGGTAGCAGATTAGAGATGCACAACATGATGATACCATGATTCAGTAGATCTGAGCAGAGTTCGGTAGAGATAATATTTTGTACCTTAGCATCATGAGAGAGAGTATGATGCATAGGGGTGCCTTGTTGTACCTTGGTTGATGATTTGGCATCTTATGCTGATATTGGGGCTCTCTATGGTTTGCTTGATGGTAGTATCGACCTTGTGAGTGTTGACCCTTATAGCGGGCTACATGTTTGTACCATGGGAGTGTTGCAATCACAACACCTTCCTTGGTTGATGTTTGTTGTGACCATGGTACCCTGGCTTTGGTTTTTGGTCGCTAGGGTTCCTAGTGTGGTGGTGTGTAGCGACCCTGCCTTGTTTGGCTATGTAATGGTCGCTACATGGTGGTCCTAGGGTTGTTGCAACCGCCAGAGGGTGTATAGTGGACCTAGTGGTCATGACACCACCTTGGTTTTAGCACCCTTTGATGCATGCATGTTTTGAGTGGTTGCATGGTTGATATTTTAAGGGACAAGTGTCCTTGTGGTGCTCTAACATCTTGACACCTCATATCTATACCCCCTCCTACCTCATATGTATATAAGTTGTCTCCTTTACATGCAAGCAATCCTTTTAGCTCTCTATCCTTCCTCTTATTTCTTGAGCCGGCCTTGGATCTTGGTAGAGCTAGAGATGGCATATTTTGGAGCTTTGGTGGCCGATCCTCCTTGCAAATGGTGATCTTGAACTTGATCATCTTCTTTGTGGTGATCCTTGGTGACTCTCTTCTTGGTAAGTGACTCTATCACCGTGATCTTGTTTCTTTTTCACCCTACTTCCATCTTCCTATCTTGGTCGTGAGACTATGACTCGACCATTGTGGCTATCTTGAGGATCTTCTCTTCACAAAGGCCAGTGATTATGGTTTGACCTTAACAGTACCTAAGTAAGATGAAACTTCCTCCTTTCTTCCTTTTTATTTCTTGTTCGACCTAGGGTTTTAGTTTCTTCACATTAAGCTTCCCTTTGACCTTGGTATGTGTTCTTCTTCTTGATGTGACCTTGTGACTAAGGATTTGATCCAAGTTGGAACTTCTTCTTCTCTCTTGGATCTTGTGGCTTTGGTCTTATCCTTATTCTTAAGGAAGATTGTATAACTTTCCACTCTTCTATTATTGCACTATATTCTTGCTTGCATGTTGTTGTTCTAATCTCTAAAATGTGAATATAAGATTCTAAATGATGTTACCTTGATTTAGGCTTTAAGATTTTGAAGAATTCTCTTTTTGATCTCTCTTTCTCCTAAATCTTGATTTCATGCACCTAATTTCTAAGTGATAAAAGAGTTGATTCTTACATGCAAAATGATATGTAGTCCTATCACCATGCTATGTTCAGATTATCATAAAATTTTGGAGGTTTTGATCTTAAGATTATAGGAGTTGGATGCTTGGTTTTCCTCTTGTTATCATGGTCTTACCCATCTCCACCTTGGCAATGTTTGTTAGGGTTTTTGATGCTCCTCTTTACATGGAGTTTTTCCCTCTTAATGATGCTTCAATTTCTTGATGATTAACACCTATTTTGATCAAAGTTTGGTTTTGTTTTGGAGTAGATTATGTGCTATTTTGGAGTATCTTAACCTTGAGGTCGCTACACTTGCCTTGGTGCTATGTTTTCAGGTTAGTCTCTACATGTTGTTGGTGTGTTGTTGATCGCTCTTTTTCATGGGTCAAAAGTGTAAACACAATTTCCCAGTCAAAGATATCACACTTTAGATTTATACCTGAGTAGAAGAGACGTTCACACCTAAATATGGAATCCTTGTAGTAGTGTGGGGTCGAACTCAGGGACAAGGAGAATAATAGAGTAAGAACGTGAAATCTTGGCTTAGTATGATCTAACCAAGGAACAATTTTGATGGTGTTCTGATTAAGGAATGAATTAATCTAATGAGGAAGTAACTTAGGTTTAGAGAAAATCAAGAGAAAGAAATAAAAATGAATTGTGAAACAAAGATAAAAGAGACTCGTATTGGGTTTCACCAATCAAGCCAACCACAACTATGTAAAACCTTCACTCTTATTTTATATATGTTCTCTACTTGTTTTGCAAATAGCCATAAGAAAATATATGTTCCTTTCTTCTCTCAAGATCTGGATAGACTTCTATCTAATAGGGTTCTCTCTATCAGGTTAATTACTGAAAGATCAAGGAAAAACCATATGACTTTTGTTATAGCAACTCCTCACTTTCATGTATCGTTACTATCCTATACTCTAGATCTAGTTGAAATCACTCTCTAAAAATATTCATATCAAACATCAGTAGAGGGTATCTAATCATCAATCGACGTAGTAAAATAAGAGTATAGGAACAAAACTTTAAAGAACACATGCCATAAAATAGAAAGATGAACAACTACATAGTTGGGAGTGCCTAACAGCTACTCCCAATCCAAGTAATGGGGTTTAGCCATGCGTTACTGAAGAAACAAAAAGAGTACAACTATAATAAGTCATGATAAAGAAAAGAGGAAGAGGAGATCGATACAAGGTATATCGAATGATTGATCTACCAACCTCTCAGCCGATATCTTGGCGGTCGACGGTAATGTCGACATGTTTCCACATCCCTTCTTATCTTCACTTTAAATAAGAAGGTCTTTTGGATCAAAGGTGATGACAAAGGAGCTGCAAAGGAGCAAGGTTGATGGACTAGATCGATAGATCTAGGCAAGTTGATAGGTCTCGTCCTTCAGCTCTAAAACTTAACAAGACTTGGCAGCAACCACTTGACGCTTTTCACTCTCTGGATTCAAGATGTGTTGTACAACTACACTGGGGCTTATTTATTGGGTCGAGGATGTCGACATCTCCCCATAGGTGCCGACCATTTGTTGTTGGTCGATGGCTTTTGGACTTCCGGTCATCGAGACTGTCGACCTTGTAGGTTGACAATGGATCTCATCGACATATCTTTGTCAATCGACAGGTATGTCGATCTCTTCTTGTCATTGACAAAGTTCTTCTTTGTAGGTGATCCATCGATGTGATGATGTTGGACATGAAGGTCGATACATTTGTTGAGGTGACTCCCCGATAGTTGTCTTGTAGATGCCGATAGAGCTGTCGATGTGTCTATCATCAGAACAATCGATGGAGGTATTGAGGATCCTCTGCTCAGTAGGCTTGTCGAGGTTTAGCTCGATAGTGTCAACCCATAACAATCTATCGGTGTCCATTGGAGTGGACTATTAATGTTAAACTTTCACTTTGCTCGTCATTCATTACTCAAAAAATGGACGTTGACCTTGAGTCGACTGGTCTTTTTGACAACCTCTTTGTGAAAGCTTATGTTGTCAACTAGTTGGTCGATTGTCTGAAACAAGGCCTTTTAAACTTTGTTAATTTCATTGGATTTGCACCCGATTCCTTCAAATATCATCAACACAAGATTAGAGTTTTATCATTAAATGAACTAGTATAAAAATGGATAATACTAAACATCTAAACATTAATACTCTTGATCTTTATCATGTAAAAGACTATTAAAAGTGCACAAAAATAGATGTTATCAACTCCCCCAAACTTAGATTTTAGCTTGTCCTCAAGCTAGTGGAATAATTGTTTCTTTGGTTGCTCAAACAAAAATTGAGAAATTACTGATAACATAAGTTTATACAATCCTCTTATCAAAACTAATCTTTATCCAATATGTCATTATGTTAACAGTTTCTTTCTTTCTTTGTTTTTTTGGCCTTATGCTTGTCTCCAGTATATTTGTCACTTTGTCAATGCAGCTTTCACTCTTGTCAAGGTATTATGTGGAACAACTAGGTAGGCATAAAGTCTTATGGATGTTCCTTTCTTCTTCTGGGTCATTCAAGTGTGGGTCCATTTAGATAGGCAAGTGATCCCTACATTCCTAACTAGATGGTTTTAGAGCAGTGATTGCACATCCTAAGTATCACTACCCTAGATTGCAATACCTTTAAATGAACTCCATTAGAGTGAGGTGGTGTTTGTAGAGGCTAAATAAAATTGACATATCTACGTTCATGAGCACAACACTACACCATTTTGATAGCTCTAATTCATGGGGTGTCTCTTAGATTCTTTTTCACTCCTTACTCTTTTTGGACAGAAGATGATACAAGGTATCTCTTTCTTTGTTATTGTGACAACATGCCTTTGACAAGATAAGACTTTACTAATTATATTCTTTTGGTAAGAATCAATTGATGACATTGTAAAAGATAAATGACGTTTTTTCTAAGAGGAAAACATAAAAACTGTATCAGTAACAAAAAGATTTTTCCTTGAGATATCATGTAAAAGGGAATAGTTTAGGAACAAACTAGAATATTTGTAGAGGGAGTTTTTCCATCAACTGCAGCTTCATTTCATAAGCATGTTTGAATTGTTGAATGTAAACAAAGAAATTTTGAAAAGATACAATAAAGGAAAAGAAAGAAAGAAATGTTTGTGATACAGTGGATACCTAACTCACAGGATTACACCTCCCCCAGACTTACAACACACATTGTTCATAGAGTGTGAAAAAGAAATTGTAAACACATGAGTTTCTCATCGAAGGTCCATTGTTGCCCATGGGGACTCGAGCTACATCATAGTGTAGTTTCCTCGAAGACAATGATAATAATCATTGTGAGTTTCTTCAACAATAGCATGGAGAACTCCAATGGTGTACATCCACTGTAAAATGTAGAAGCCACAATCATTGGAAAGTAGATGTCGTTGAGGACCATGATTATAGAATCATGCTACCTCCCATCTTCGTGGTTCCTTAGACGAATAGCCACTTCTAAATTCTCAGATCAGTGGAATAAGCACCTTTGAACACGTGTCAGCAACAATTTCATGTGTACAGTGGATTAGTACTGAACATTTAGGCCTTCACGATCAAAAGAAGAATCAAAACTATTATAAAGTAGGACCTCCCTTTCACGAGTAGAGACCACAAGTAAGGTCCAATGCACATCGTGAAGAATAGGTATAAAAATATAGCGAGGAATAGACTCATGTAGCCATCAAAGAAGAAGATCTATTTCACCTAAATTAGAGCCTTGACAGAGATCGCTGATGAGATCAGGATCGACCATATATAGATCATCAACATCATGGCATATAAGAGAATGATAATCTACCATGAGGCTATGAGATAAACATCCTCATGGTTGAAGAGTCTCCAGGAGGTCATCTTTTATAACCAGAAGGTCATCTCGACTGAAGAATACGTGATTTTTGCCAGGGTTAAAATGCTGCATCAACATCATCAGCTGAGAGAGAGAAATTTCACAACATGAAATGTGATCAAAGTTCTCAAAACTTGGTTCTATAGTGGAGATTGGGCCATATACAGGAAACAGTGCAAGCTCATCTAGGAATTTGAGTATATCAACAACTTCTCTAACTTTTGTAGTTGTCATAACAGTGGCTGGAGGTTCAGTGACAACATGTGATGGTGTAATCTGCCCTTCTTCTACTTACCCCTTCTATAAGATATCTTGGAAAGCCTCCTTCTCAGGTCAAGGAATAAGTGGATAAAGACCGCTTAGATTTTCTGGCAGTTTAGGGTCCTAAAAGAAGCGCCTGTCATGGATGACCTCTATAACATAACATCCATGAAGGGATGTGAAGCCATTAGGATCTAGACTAGAAATAGGAGTTTCACGATTGAGATCTCCTATGACCCAGAGAATGATGAAAGCACTATCATCTTGCTCGAGATTGTGCTGGAAAGTCAAGGGTGCAATCACATAACTTCTCCAGTTAGGTTGATAATATCAAACTTCATGGAAAACTCGTTGAAGTCAAATCGGGATATGAGGAAGCTTTTCGACAGCATGATCCCAATATCGCATATTAGAACTTCTCAGTGTTTCAACACAAGTGTTGAACAGTGTAATTTGATGTTTGATTAAATCAGCAACACAAAGGAGCCACAATCCTCTGAAATGAAAATGTAACAAGATAATCATTATTTTCTTAAGTTCAAGCTTTTCCTACAAAGTCAAAATTGCTTGAGCCTTTAAATGCTTCTTGAATAAGAAGCTAGCTAAGGAAGGAGTTGCATTATAATATGGCCAATCCTTATCGCAAGGCATGATGTCATCTAGAATAGTGGATGCAAGGACGATGAATATTTTTCTGGTAACTTTGGAAGGTCATGATAGGCTGATGGAGCCATTGTTATAGACAATATGGACACCATTACGTTGGTCATCAAGAATGTCTTGTAGGAAAAAATATCTCAAACTAGTAGTCCCTTCAAGCAATCCAGATCAAGTCCACTCATTTTCAGAGGAAGCTAAGGTGGAAGTGGAAAAAGAGGTTCCAAAAAGATTGGTTCATAAAGATGAGGAGGTGCAGTAGATAGAACAATAGAGAGATCACCATTATCATCATTAGAAGAAACCTCTTCATTATCAGAAGGACTCATAGAATCATATTCAATGTCCATATGTGTTGTATATACCCCAACAAATATGTTCTCTTCTATATGTACACTAAGCAGAGAGTGTATTGGGATCAGATTGAGAAGTGCTTCATCAAATTTCTATTTCATGTCCATTTCAAAAATATCTTGGGATGATGGTAGAGATAGAGGAGGAATATTTTCATATGGATGATCTTCAGAAGGGATAATGATAGGTGTTGTATCAAAAAGAGGTAAACCATCTACTCGAGGTTGTGGGATATGGGGAATGTGGTCCCTTGACAAAGTTTTGGTAGTGCCAAGAATAGATTCAGATATGAGAGACATCGATTCTCGAAATGAGCCAGTGGCCAGATCTGGAGAGTGATGACGAGCGTCTTCACTCATAGTGTCGGTAACATAAGAATTACCTTTAGAAGACTGAGAAGATGATGATGATGATGCTTCAATAGAACTGTGAAGGCACTCGCATCGATGTTGTCATCGAAGGGTGTGTTGTTCCTCTCAACACTGCTTGGTTTTTCCTAGTGGTCCTATTGAGCAGGAGGTGGTGCGGAACCTTCAAATATTTCATCAATATTATGCTGAAGGGTCACCATTTGTACACAAATGTTGCTTAGCTCGCTGACCCGCATGTCCAGGGATTGAACATGTTGTTCTATGTTCTTTATAGCTTTACAAATTTTAGGAAAAGTAGTCATAACTATTCCAGTTACGCTATGTATAACATCAAATTCATGACCAAAAGCACCACCCAAAGTATCAGGTCCAGAGGAAGATGAAGAATGATTCTTAGATCTGGGTACTTGATGAGAAGAAGAGGGGTAGTCTGAATGAGGATGACGTCTTGATGGACTTTTAGGAACATCATGCACCGACCGTTGTGGTGAAGAGACATGCTTGGTGATAGTATCAACTGGAACTAAGATGGTAGTGGGGTGTTTTGTGGTGGGTTGAGGTTGTTTGCTTGTAGCAGAAGAGCTAGTAATCAGAGGGTGATCTTCTTTAGAAACTGGAGGGGACTCCAGGCCATTCTCGGGTGACACTCGTAGTTCTTTTAAATCATACACGACAACTCTTCTTTGTTCACTTTCTTCCGATATCTTAGACAGAGGTCACTTAGGTTTCTTTGTAACAATAGGTGTTGGTTGAACCTGGCCATATGACATGTCTGGATGGGGTGAATTTGTCATCTAGAAGTTTTGAACCAGCTCAGTAATTTCCTCTACAAAATAAAGTAACTTGTCTTTGTCATAATCTACCAGTCCAGGTAAGGGAATAGAAATCTTGGTTCTCATAAACCTGTAGTGGCTAGAATTGTTATGCCTTACAAAGATACCAGCAGACATCAGGTACCTGATGGTGATAAAGTTGTCTCCTGTTTTTTCCTTAAAAGCAATGTAGGGAGGGTGGCCATATGCCTGAAATATGAGTCTAATGAGACCACTCATATAATATTCTTTTTTTTCATAGTCGAGTTGATGAGCAACCATTTTTCAATCACAAGGCGGCCAATGTTGACAGGTTGTCTTTCCATTATATGAGAAAGTACAAGAGTTCCTCCAGATAGATGCTTCTAGTTTCTGCCTTAGTAAAAAGAGCACTAGCCATGACCTTGTGCATAATTCTCCAGAATCCAAAATGTGCCACCAATGCCTTAGAATGCCCAGATTGATACTTCTTTTAGTATTTAATCACTCCCAATATTTGGAAGTATTGAAGCTTGAATCATCTTTTTCTAGAGAATCCAAAGAAGATTTGGCTGCCTCTTCTTCTGAACTACAAAGATTTTGTTCAAGATGTGATCGGTAAGAACATGATCAACATTATTGATGCAGACTTGCATCTGCCTAGACGAGACCTTTTTATAGAGGATATGAATTCCATTTTCTCTTCCACATAATGAGGCTTTGTGAAATAGAGGTGACCTAGATTGGATTTAGCCAACATTTCCTCCACTATTGCTTGGATGCCTATTTCTTCAAGAGTGGTGGAAGATATGAAGTGAGTGGGTTTGAAAATTGCTCTTTTCATCACCTTGAATGCCTCCAGATGGTCTTTGTTTCGAGGCCTGAAGGTTCCATAGTATGGAAGCTCTAGCTATGAGCCTTGCTGAACATCCAGTTCTAGTCCAGTAATCATGGCTCTCTTTTCTCCTTCTGTTGTGGGTTGCTCAAATAGAGGTCTCTTCTCACCCTTCTTTGATGGGATGGTGTTTCCTTATTGATCCATCGTTGTAAAAGAAAAGGAATGAGCACAAATTAGGTATGCTTTAAATCTATCAGTTATTATTATGAATGTAAGAATCGACAACAATCACGAAGGGGAGTGGTTTTGACATGTAAAAAGGACAATACTCACAATATGGATGTTGATTGATCATAGAATGAAGTCGATAGTGTTATTGACTAGATGAACGATAAGAGGTATGTCTATCAACAGACTATGGAATAGGTCGACAGTCGCATCATGTAAAATGTTATATAAGGTCATCAATCGATAGTCATTGTGACAAAGTTCGGAAAGAATGTCGACCTGCATGAGCATGTACCTATCAGTTAGTTAAGATCGTAGTCGATAGGAACATGAAAGGAAGGATGTCGATCGAAATGTCATTAGAAAGTCTGTCGATCAGGACATCGACAGTCGAGTAAATAGAGAGGCAACTCTTTGCTAGGATTAGAAGACGGTAAAAATTCTTAACGTTGGGCTTGGCATTTATAGCTGAGGTTATGGTCAATGAAACATACGTCGGTGATTCAAATAACAGGTCTGAATTCGGCAACTTGTTGTTGGTTAACAAGGGTGTTGACTAGGATGGTCTTTTGTGTAACCATATTGACATTTCTATCATCTCCCTGAAACTTGTCAATTGACAGATAGAAATTAAAGGACTATCTATCAAAATGTCCATAGAAAGCCTATCGATCAGAAATACATGAAGGTCGACATCCAGTCCAAAAGGGAAGCCTAGCACTAGTTGATTGACATCAATCAAGCTAGATGGGTTGATAGAGTTTTTCGATCATGATGATCGACAAAGCACTTCAGAACCCTCCTAAGTAAAATTTATATGTTGGATCATAATTTTGTTCGACATGTCATGGTAAAATGATTGTCTTCCAATCATCATTTTGTAAAAGGAAAGAAAATGATTGTCCACCTTGATTTAGATTTGACAATCCCTAAAAAGGTTTTGTACGAGGAAATTAAAATCTAATTAACAGAAAAGATAAATGTTTGGGTTGCCTCCCAAGTAGCGCTTTGTTTATAGTCATGTAGCTTGACTTCTTGAACATATCATTCTACGCCTGGGGCATCTAGCAGCTCCAACTAGTCCCTTCTAGTGATGGCTTCATCTTTGTAAAGCCGCTTTAATTGGTGATCACTAATTGAAAATTCCCTAATTTCACTCTATGAATGTCCAACAATCCATAGGGTTAGATGGTAACCACTATGAATGGTCCAGACCAATGAGAACGAAGTTTTCCTGGGAAGAGATGAAGAGGAGAATCGAATAGCAAAACCTTGTCTCCATCTGAAATATCCTTTCTCCTGATATGATTCATGCCAAATCTTGGTGCACTCCTTATAGATTTTTGTATTCTCATAAGTGTGCAGATGGAGTTCTTCCAACTCATGTAGCTATAAAAAGTGCTTCTCTTTGGCAAGTCCAGCATCCATGTTTAGGGCTTTAATCATCCAATAGGTTTTGTGTTCCAGTTCTAGTAGGAGATGACAAGATTTCCCATAGATTAGCCGATAAGAGGTCGTTCCTATGGGTGTCTTATAAGCAGTTTGATATGCCCAGAGAGCATCATCGAGCTTAGATGACCAATCTTTTCTTGACTTGGTCACTGTCTTATCAAGAACTTGCTTGATCTGCCTGTTGGAGACCTCTACTTAGCCTACAGTCTGAGGGTGATGCAGAGTAGCTATCTTGTGTCTTACTCCATATCGCTTTAAAAGAGCCTCAAATTGTTTTTTAATGAAGTGCGATCCTCCATCATTGATTATAGTATGTAGAACTCCAAACCTAGGAAAAATGATTTTTGTGAATAGACGCATGATTGTCTTGGAGTCATACTTTGATGATGGTATAGCCTCCACCCACTAGAATGTATTTGTTCCCAGAAGATGGTGGGAAAGGTCCCACAAAGTCTATCTCACAAACATCAAAGATTTCCACCTCGATCCATTCAGCAAGGGGCATCTCATTTTATTTGCTAATGTTCCCAGTGCGTTGACATGCATCACATTATTTAGTGAAATTGTGCACAACTTTAAATATAGTTGGCCAATAAAAACCAAGTTTCAAGATTTTTAAAGTTGTCTTCTGAATGCCAAGATGTCCTCCATAGGGGATGCATGACATTTTTCTAAGATGGGATGAGATTCGTTGTGATCCACACAATGTCAGTATACATTGTTTGCACACTTTTGGAAAAGTAGGGGATCATCCCAGAAGTAGTTCTTAATGTCTGAAAAGAATTTCTTCTTTTAATTGTAGATCATCCATGGAGGTAACTGTTGGCATGCAAGGTAGTTGTAGAAATCAATGTACCATGGAGTTACTTGATCAAGAGAATGAATAAGAAGCATGTATTCATCTTGATAGGATTCATTGATAGGAAGTGAGTCATTTTCTTCCACCTTTATTTGAGAGAGTTGGTCAGCAATGACATTCTCTGATCCCTTCTTGTCAACAATCTCATGATCAAATTCTTATAAGAGGGGGGGTCCACCTGAGGAGATGTTGTTTGGTATCTTTCTTCTGCATAAGATACTTGATCAATCCATGATCAGTATAGATTGTCATCTTCCCACCTAGCATATAGGATCTGAATTTGTCGAAAGCGTAGATGATGTCTAACATATCTTTTTCAATTGTAGTGTGATTAATTTGAGCCTCGTCAAGGCTTTTGTTTGTGTAGTAGATAATATGATGTTTCTTGTCCTTCTTTTATCCTAGGACAGTCCCAACTGCATAATGACTAGAGTCACACATTAATTCAAATGGTAGGTCCCAATATGGAGCTTGCATAATGGTAGTAGTGGTTAAGGCATCTTTGAGGGCATTACAGGCCTTCTAGCACTTGTCATCGAATGGATTGTCTTTTACCAACAGTTTAGAGAAGGGCTTTGCTATCTTGTAAAAGACCTTGATAAAACGAAGACAATACCCTACATGTCCTAGAAAACTATGGATAGAAGAGATTGAAGAAGGGGGTGGAAGTTTAGAGATGGCCTCTATTTTACTTTTATCCACCTCTATACCACCTTTGGACACCTTGTGTCCCACAACTATTCCTTCTTGCACCATAAAGTGGCACTTCTCCCAGTTGAGGACTAACTACTTTTCTTCACATCTTTTGAGGACTAGGGATAGATTCTCTAAACATTCTTCAAATAAAGACCCATACACAGAGAAGTTGTACATGAAGATTTCCTTGACCTCTTCTATTAGATAAGAAAATATAGCTGGCATGCATCTCTGAAAGGTGGCACGGGCATTGCATAGACCAGATGGCATGCGTCAAAAAGCACATGTCCCATACAAACAAGTGAATGTGGTCTTATCCTGATCTTCTAGATGAATGGGAATCTGATAAAATCTAGAATACCCATCTAGATAACAGAAGTGAGAATGGTGTGCCAACCTCTCCAAAACTTGATCAATGAAAGGAAGAGGGAAATGTTCCTTGCTTGTTGTTGCATTCAATAGTTTGTAGTCCATGCACATACGCCAACCAGTCACTGTATGAGTAGCTAATTCCTTTCCTTCACTATTTCTTACTACAATCATCCCACCTTTCTTGGGAACCACAACAACTAGACTTACACAGTTATTTTTGCTAATAACATAGATAATAACAACATCTATTAGTTTGATGACTTTTTTATGTACGACTTCTCACATTTTGTCATTCAATTTTCCTTGACCTTAGACTCTTGGCTTTGCATCATTATCAAAATTGATTCTATGCATGAGCACCATTGGGATGAGACCTTTGATATCATCTATATAGTACCTGAGAGCCTTCTTCTAGGTTTTTAGTTCAGATAACAGTTTCTCGTTGATCGAAGGGTAGTTTTGCATTAATGATCACCATATTTCTCTTCTCTATGTCAAGGAATTTGTAGTTTAGACCTTCAGGAAGGGGTTAGAGATCTGGCAATGGTTTTGGAACCGATTTGTCTTTTGGTTCACAATGAAGAGAATCCTATCTTACTATTTCGATAGCTCCATAAGACTCTTCTTCTTCATCTGTGGTCACCAAGTATGCTAGGATTGCTTTGACCTTGAGGTCAAAAAACCCTGAAGTAGGGTTGTTTAAAGCTCCCATTAGGGGGTCAACTATATCATTGTGCTCCTCTATTTCTACAAATAGCTGATAGAAACAATCGAAAAAATAGCTTATTTCTATTGAAGAGGGGCTCCACATGTGATCGAGTATGGGGAAATTGATAGATTTGTTCCCAACTCTTATCGTAATTGAGCCATCATACACATCAATCAGCAGTCATGTTGTTGAAAGGAAGGATCGTTCGAATATCATTGCACATGTGGGATCTTCCGCTACGTCGATGATGACAACGTCACAAGGAATGAAGAAATTCCCTATTCTAATTGGTACGTCCTCTACCACCAAAACTGGTTTAGTATAGGAATTATCTGCTAATTGAATTCTCATATTGGATTTAATAGTGTCGGTGAGGCCCAACTTGGCTGCCAAACTATAGGGCATGAGGCTGATGCTAGCCCCTAGATCTACAAGACCATATCTTGTTGATGAATCTCCAGTGAGGAATGGAATAGTGAAGGCACCATGATCTTTTTGTTTCATTGACATATTTGATTGAAAAAAGGCAAATGTCATTTTTGTAAGGCATACTGTCTCAACTTCTCCCCTCTTCCTCTTTTTTTGATGAGATCCTCTAGGAATTTAGCATGCGTAGGAATCTCATCTATGACATCAAGGAGAGTAATATCAAGATGAATTTTCTTAATGGAGTCAAGGAATTTTGTGTATCTCTTCTCGATTTGCGGCTTGATGAAGAGATGCGGATAGGGGGCTCCAGTGGATATTTTGATCGCCTTCAACGATGAAATAGAGTTTGTGGTCCCTTTAGACTTTTTACACACTGGGAATTAGTTTGGGCTATTGATGCTTCCTTCAATGATTGGTACTTTACGTTGTGGAACATAAGTGGAACTCCCAAAATGAAGTGTGGCCATTCTTGTTGTTTCGTTCTTGGGATTTTATTCAGTGTTGAATGGAAATTGTCTTGCTGATCTCCCAATCGATGCGGTGATAGAAGCTAGTTGTTGATCAATCATCTAATTGTAGGTTTGAATATCACTTATTTGGGCATTCACAATGCTCGTCTGTGTCTGCATGTTTTCCAATATGTTGTTGTTACTCGTAAAACATCCCCCCCATTTTCTATGTTAAAGATTCTAGACTGGATATAGACTTATGATGTTGTTGAAAGAGACACCCCCTCTGCCCATTGAAAGTTCCCTATGGTCTATTTTGCTGAAATACAAGTGGGGTTCCTCTACAGATGGCTTTGGCCCCTGCCTAGTACTTGATAAGATTGATTCATTTGAAACGAGTTTTCCACTATAGATGTGTTCCCATGAGAAACTCTAGGATGATCGGGTCATTTGTAATTCACATAGGACACATTCTCGGTCTGCGTGTCTTCTACTTCATGGGTATAAATATAGTGATCAATAGCATGACCCCCTTTTCCACAAGTGATACACTTTATAGATGCCTCAGTAAAGTGTCTACAAATGACTTCCTTCATATTATGGACGTCAGATGCCATCTTATCGAGTTTTTTGTTCAATTTCTCCAGTAGCTTAGAATCTAGAGAATTACTTATGGCAGACACAGTAACTGTAGAACCTCTATCAAAATTGCAGCCTTCTTAGAGAGCTTCGATGTTATTGATTATCTATTTGGAGGTTTCGACATCATGTTTCATGAAATCACTACTACCTACAATGCTTAGGGATGTTCTCTCAGTGGAGGTAAGGCTTTCATAAAAAGTAGTGACGATAAGCCCATCATCACAGTCATGATGTGGACAGTCTCTCAAGTATCCATGATATCTCTCCCATGTATAAAGCAGGATTTCAATAGCTTTCTGCCTAAAATTGGTCATTTTAAGCTTACACCTAATTGTGCTTTCAACTAGATAGAGTTTGTTCACAAATGCTTTAGAAAATTGTTGCTACGAAGTAATGCCCTTTCAAGATACATACCATAGTAAGGCTTTGTCTTTAAGGGAGAAATAGAAACCTTTCATGTAGATGACATCTTGTGGCACTCTGTTCACCTTGATAGTATTACAGAGGTTTTTGAAAGCATCTATATGATGATAAGAGTTTTCCTCAACAGAATTTCCTCCAAACATTGGATTTTGAATCATGCTGATGAATCCATGCTTCAACTCAAAGTTGATTGTTGGTATATGAGGGTGAACTATAGGATCCTAGTCATCATTGACACGACCTATGAACAGTGAATGCAGAGAGGGCCTTTCTTCATGGACATTTGCCTCATGGGGACCTCATGTTGCCATTGGATCGATGAGGAGAATATGTACCTCTAGATATTTAGCAAGAAACTTTGGGATTGGTAAGAAATGATAGTGATGTGCATAAATCATATCATCTTTTGGATCATGTTTGGTTACATATCCATGTTGTTTTGACTCAATTATCACTCTCATTCATGCTAGATTCTATATTTTTAGCTATTCTTACTTGTCTCATGGTTTGGATTGTAGGTACTACATTTTATAATGAAATTATGAGGAATATATCATATTATCACATATTGGATCACTCCTCAAGTATCTACATGTTTTGGGATTCGAAACTACACAAATACCACTTTTTACGGCATGTAAAAATGACCTATAGGTCGTAAGTTATGAGTAGAATACACAACAACCCAGAACAACCATTGACATGCCGTGTCTGAAAAAGACACCCCGTGTCTTAAAAAGAAACGACGTGTCTTATTAAAGACACCCTGTGTCTCACTCCAAAAATTGAATGCATAACTCCAGATTTGCAGCAAAATGCTTATTAAATACATGCCGTGTCTTATTAAAGACACGTCATGTAACCTCCCAGAACTCCCAGAACTCGATCCAAACTTCAGTTATTGCATAAGACACATCGTGTGACCTACAGATTTTGCCCAAACGTGAATGTAACTATCTCAAACTTATATATATGACCCCAAGCCATCTTGGGACAATTACCATGACATATTTCATACCTTTTGGAGTGGGACTCAAGCAAGGAAGAGCCAAGGAGGAGTTGGAGGCATTCTAAGGAAGAAAAGGTGTTTTTTCGAGAGGAAAACTTCTTCTTCCTTCTTCTCCAACAATTGCAAAATGAATCTCTTTCGTTCTCTTCTATACACTCCGACGTGAATTTTTCTGGAGAGTTTCTAACAGCAAGGATGGATTTATGACTCCTTGGTTGGATTTCCACGTCTATCTTCCTTCTTCCATAGACATCCAAGTTTATTTCCTTCTATTATGATGTCTAGCACTACTTTCTACTTCTTGTATCTACTTTCTACAACCATGGATGAGTAGATCTCTTGTACTTCATTATGCGGGAGTAAAACCCATGTCATAACATTTTTGAACACAAATTTCATATATAATTCTAGTTGTTTCACTGTTCTAAGGTTCATTGGTGTTTAATTCTTCTTACATGCTTTGCTGGCCACTTTGTATGTTTGATTTCTTCTCTTTGTATAATCTGGGAAGATGTGCCATAGGAGTAAGGAGATGTACCTTAGTTGCACTACCTTGACCATGGGAGTGGCTGGGATGTGTAGGGGAGTAAAGGTTTGTAGTACGAATCTTAGTATATCCACAGGAGTGGTATACCAAGTTAGGATTGTTCTACACTACCAGGAGGTGGGTGTAGGATACAAACCTCCCTTGTGTTATTGCTAGTATTCTTGATCTTTATTGTTCTTCATGTTATGATGTGGATGTGAAACCCTATCCTCAAGAATCCCTAATCCAAAATGATCCTTAATACAAGTATTTTCTATTTTAGTTCATTTCCTTTTAATTGCTTAGTTAACATAACAAAACATCTCTTGTTAAAAAGATCTAGATTATTGAAAATTATAACTCTTGTGCCTAGCTAACCAATGCTCCTTGTGTTCAACCTCGACTACAACTACTCTCGTATACTTGCGGGAAATAGCTAGTTGAGTAAAATATCGTTCTTATGATTATAACTCGTTAGTGTAATACACCAACAGATCGCAAGCTACCTATAAGAAAAATATTGAACGAATTAGAATCTAAGACTAGAAACATAACCAACATTCTAGCAGGTAGGTAGTAAAAATGATTCTCTAATAAGAATTTTGCAAAATTTAGAAGTGATGACTAGTGCTAAGTAGACCGCATGTTCATTAGAGATTATTCGTTGCCTTGTCCTTGGCAATGGTGCCAAAAGTTGATCGCTCTTTTTTGTGGGTCAAAAGTTAAACATGATTGTCCAGTCAAAGATATCAAACTTTAGATTTATACTCGACTAGAAGAGACGTATGCAACTAAATATGGAATCATTTTAGTAGTGAGCGGTCGAAATCAGGGACAAGGACAATAATAGAGTAAGAACACAAAATCTTAGCTTATCCTAATCTAACCAAGGAACAATTTTGATGGTGTTCCGATTAAGAAATGAATTAATCTAACGAGGAAGTAACCTAGGTTTAGAGAAAATTAAGAGAAAGAAATGAAAATGAATCATAAAACAAAGATAAAAGAGACTTGGATAGGGTTTCACCAATCAATCCTACCACAACTATGTAAAACCTTCACTCTTATTTTATATATGTTCTCTACTTGTTTTGCAAACAACAATAAGAAAATATTTGTTCCTTCCTTCTCTCGAGATCCAACCAAACTTCTATCTAATAGGGTTCTCTCTCTCGAGTTAATAATGAAAAGATTAAGGAAAAATTGTAAGACTTGTGTTATAGAAACTCCTCACTTTCATGTATCGTTACTATCCTACTCCATATCAAGTTGAAATCATTCTCTCAAACAATATTCATATAAAATGTCCAAAGAGGATAGCTAATCATCAACTGATGCAATAAAATAAGAGTATAGGGACAAAACTTTAAAGAACACATGTGACATAAAATAGAAAGATGAACAAGTACATAGTTGGAAGGGCCTAATGGATACTCCCAATCCAAGTTATGGAGTTTAGCCATGCATGGCCGAAGAAACAAAAAGAGTACAGCTAGAATAAGTCATGATAAAGAAAAGACAAAGAGGAGATTGATACAAGGGTAGATCAAATGATCGATCTACGAACCTCTTGTCTAATATCTCGGTGGTCGACAGTAATTTTGATAGGCTTCGTCCTCCCTTCTAATCCTCACTTGAAACAAGAAGGTCTTTCGGATCGGCGGTGATGACAAAGGAGCTACAAAGGAGAAGGTTGACGGACTAGATTGATAGATCTAGGTAGGTTGAAAAGTGTCATCCTTTAGATCTGGAACTTGAGAAGACTTGGTGATAGCCTCTCAGCACTTTTCACTCTTCAAATTCAAGATGTGTTGTACAGATGCATTGGGGGCCTATTTATAAGGTCGAATTGTTGACATCTCCCCATCGGTGTCGATCATTTTTTTTCGGTCGATGGCTTTTGGACTTCTGGTCATTGGGACTATCGACCTTGTAGGTCGATAATGGATCTCATGGAAATATCTTTTTCGATCGACAGGTATGTCGATCTCTTCTTGTCATCGATGGAATTCTTCTTTGTAGGTGATATGTTGATGTGATGATGTCGACTGTGAAGGTCGATAGGTTTGTCAAGGTGACTCCCTGACAGTTGTCTTGTAGACGTCGATAGAGCTGTCGACGTGGCTATCATTAAAATAATCGATGGAGGTATTGAGGATCCTCTACTCAACAGGCTTGTCAAGGTTTAGCTCGATATCTTTGGACCAATAACAATCTACTAGTGTCGATGTAGTGGACTATTAATGTCTGATCTATAGATGTGAAATGAGTACTTTGCTTGCCATTCATTACTCGACAGATGGTTGTCGAGCTTGAGTCAACTAGTCTTTTTGTCGACCTCTTGGTGAAAGCTTATCTTGTCGACCAGTTGGTCGATTTTCTAAAACAAGGTCTTTTAGACTTTGTTAATTTCACTAATTTTGCACCTGATTCCTTCAAATATCATCAACACAGGATTAGAGTTCTACCATAAAATGAACTAGTGTAAAAATGGGTAAAATTAAACATATAAACATTAATTATCTTGATCTTTATCATGTAAAATGCTATTAAAAGTGCACCAAAACTGATGTTATCAGTTGCAGGTGCAACATGCCCTAACCCTAGTAGGTGGTCTCTATACATGTTGTGCCTGGTTTGATCACTACAAGTGTTGCTACCATGATGGGTGTTGTTGCAGTCGAAGAGCTTTTAGCCATGGTTGATGATGTGTTGCGGTCACAACACATCCTTTTGTAAGGTTGCTACACTCCTTTGTTTTTCATAGTTAGTTCGCAACCCTAAACCTAGATCTCTTGGGGCCTCTACACATGGACCCTTTGTTGCGGTCACAAGGGTAAACTATCCCTAACCATGTTGGTCTCTATACTTGTGATGTGTTGCTCGCTATAATGTGTTCACATAGTAGGTCGCTGCACATGTTTATGTAAGTGGTGGTCTATACATAATGTTGTTTTGAATGAATGATTACTTGATCATAACCATGATTCTCCAAGAATGTGGGAAGTGACTTTCTAGGGTTTAATGTTGAGTATTGAAATGGAAACCCTAATTGGCTACATGAGAAATTCTAACCCTAATTTCAAAGTAATGTACGTAGTACTTGTTGAGCTTGTATGAATGAGTAATATGAGATGATATATGTTTCTCCTACTTGTGTAATCCTAACTTTGCATGTGGATAGAATAACATTGCTAGTGAATGCTATGGTGTGATTGATGTGACACAGGGTAATGATTGTGAGCTATTATGAGGTATGATGAGATAGTGATGATGTGCATGAACTATGTGATTGGGTCTTATGACCTGAAAGAGGTTTTATGTCTAATGTAAGGTGATAAACTCTAGTATGAGATGAGGTATTGTTATCCCCTAGTGATGTGATGATGTTGATAGCCTTGTATGGAAGTGGTATCAAGTGATGATGTCACAAGTTTATACCTCAAACGTTTATATCTTTTGGGGTTGTAAAATACCCTTATCTTTGTAGAGTTTGTTTAGGGTTTGTACGTAGTAACTTGATTGATGCTAAAAGATACCCATTTGTCTTAACTAATCAAGTGAAACCCTAATCATGTAGTTGCCATGTGCCATAGATGCATATTCAACATCAGTACTTGTTGGATGGTGAAATAGGTTCTTCCTTAGTGGAAGCTCATAGTTGTATATTGTTGAGTATATGCATTTTGTAGGATTAGTGGTGGTCATACCCTGGAAGGAGAACGATCAAGGTCGTATCTCAATGATGTGATTTAGTATACATATATGATATAATTTGAAGATGGTTGTGGTCATACCTCATCAGGAGTGCGGCTGCGATCGTAGCTCAGTTTTCACTAGTATTGTGCCTATATACCAAGGCATACTAGGTTGTTTTGCAATTGGACTTTATATGTCATTGTGGTAGACTCAGACTAATCGAGGGTGTAGGAGATTATAGGAGTCCATCTCCTCCTAGATCTTATATGGCACTGATTTCAAGTAAGCAGTGGTTAGTTAGAGCATGAGTGGTATACCTCATATCCTCAAGGCATAATAAAAGACATAATTCAATCATGTAGTATACTTTCTTAGGGATAAACACGACTCATATTGGATCTCTTTGCCTTTTCTCTTGTGTTGTTTAGTTGGGTTATAATTCGGTAAGAGAAATCAACTATTATACATGTTCTTTGTATTCCTACTAAAAATATAAGATGTTCTACTGCTCAGTTGTAGATGCCTAAATTGCTTTAAAAATGCTATTTTTATATTCTTATCATTTAGCTAAATCTGCTCATCCTAATAATAATGTTATCTTGATGCTTTAATCAATATGTGCTTATAATAGTTGGTGGAAGAGAGTTATATCTCTTGCTGGGGTTTTGGTATCACTCTGTGGCTTTCCACATCTTTTAGGTGGTCATGCGTGACGAAGTAGAGATCGTGCGGTTGAGGCTTAGTAGCAAGAAGAGTAGTAGTTGTTAAAGGTTGGATATGTTGTTAGTGTTTTGTATTAGAGTCCTATATGTCATCCCTATACTCTCAGATCCTTGGGGTGTTTTGTAGACATTGTATATTGACACGTGTTTTTGGCAATATGTCGTGGTTGTATATATATGGCTTGTATATGTATGAACATGTTATCATATGTAACAGGTTTGTGGCATGATGGATACTTACCGGTGATGTGTACATCTTTGTGGCATGATATGTGGTATAAGTGGTGATGTTTGTAGACTCCACTTTTGCAGTTATATAAGATTGGTTTTAATTTGCCCTATTTTATGGTAATCTTAGATGTTTAGTATTAGTTCTACATTTTGTTTTGAGTAATCTCGTCTTGGTGTGATGGTGGGCATCACAACTACAGTCCCAACAAACCCTCACTTGGGTACTGGGAGGCCAAAAGCTCGAGTTATAATAAGTCGTAGAATTAGTAGGTTGAGGATATGAGAAACATGTATAGGACCACCTCCTCAGGATGAAAATCAAAACCATATGAATTTGAAAGGTTTGAGTGAAGGTGATTATGCAAGGGGATATGGCATCCATGACCAACATGCCCAACACTACTATGGAGATCAGAAGGAAGCATAAAAAGGGGGAAATAAGAGACATACCCAAAATGGACCAATTGGTTGTTCCTAAAACCTCAGAATACCATGAAGAGAAGTTCAAGGCACTCGAGGTGTGATGCAGTGCTCAAAGATACTGGTACTAAGTTGCGATGTTGGAAAGGGCAATATGGAGAGGGGAAACATGACTTCTAGTCTACACCAAGTATGGGGATCTCAAAATATGACTTGTCCTTGTCTCATAATGATTTTGGGATAGTTATATAGGGCACTCGAGGTGTGATGCAGTACTCAAAGATAATGGTATTGGGTCAGATGTTAGAAAAGGCAAGATGGAGTAGGGAATCATGACTCTTGATCTAAAGCAAGTACGAGGATCTCAAAATATGACTTATCATCGTCTCACAATGATTTTGGGATAATTATATCAGGGTATGTGGTCCCAGGACTTCTAGGAAAGGAATGGGGAGTAGGAATAGAAGAAGAATAGGGCCGGAGGTGGTCATATCATGTTAGAGGATAGGAGAAAAAAAAACCTAAAGAAGTTAGGATGGGACATAGGGGAATCGAAAGAGGAAGACATAGCAAAATAAATCATGAAACTTCATTAGTTGGGGAGAGAAACTAAGCTAGAAAAGATCAGAGTGGGAAAGTCAACATAGTATGCGACATCATTTTCCTACCCAAGGTAGGAGACATGTTGTGAGACGCCCGATCTAGATCTGACAATCCACATGGAAGATGTGCCATCAAAAAAAGAAAAACTCATAGTGACATGGAGTAAAATTCGAAAACTATATCAACTCATTAATATTGAGTTTAACAATACTAAAAGTAAGGTTTTCAACTATAGATTCTCTTTACAAATCTATTTTAGGGGTCATTTGATGCTCAAATGAGATGAAACTTTACCCCTAGACTAATTAAGGAATTAGAATCCAATTTTGGTATACATTTTTCCTTTTGGTATTGTTAAGTATTTTATTTAATATTTTTGGATCCTAAGTCATATTCTCTCTCCTAAAAGGGATTAGGATAGTCAAGATTGTCCAATTAATGTGAAAATAAAGACATAGACTAATTATGGTATTTGTAATCTAAAATTGAGATGTATTTCCACTTTTGGATTCATTAATCATGTCTTTTGATATTTTAGAGCAAAACTCATATTTTCTTACCCAAAACAAAATATGATATATAGGATTGTTTAATGTGAAACTTTGAACCCAAGCTATTGGGACCCAAGGATCACAATTTTGACAATAGATTCAGCGTTTGAGATTTCTTTTTTATGAGTTATATTATATTTATGGTTTTAGACTCAATACCATTATCTTTATTATAACATTACACCATTACCATTATTTTTTGGTCTCCCCACCATTACCATTATTATTTCTTATTTAGTCCTATTATCTTCACATTATTACCATAACATTCTACTTTTATTATTATGTATGAAATTCCATATCTTACTCATTTAATCTATTAATCCCATTAAATATTTATTTGGATAATGGTATATGATTTTTCAAAATTCACATTGTTATATCAAAGAAAATTATACCTCTTTTTAGACATATTTTAGCCATTATTTGCATTTTGGTCAACAAAATAAACATATGTGGATTTAATTACATAATTAAGTTATTATTTAAATATGAGTGTATTATGATGCATATTACCACTTAATATGTTATGTGTGTTTAACCTTACCCATTTAGGTATAATTCTATCCTTGTTTGATCAAATCTAGGGAACCAAACATTCTAATATCCTAATCATGAGAGTAGGATAAGATTCTAGATTTTGGGATGTTATAATATTTTCCCAACTCTCACTCCCCACGAGGGAATATAATCGTCAATGAGTCATGGATCGTTAAGCCCTTGTTGATGAAGTCCCATTTTTTTTAGAGAGGATCCCTTTTCAAAACACAATAAATGTAATTTTAAAGAGAGAGTATGTCCTACACAAGTGGGTGGCGTGCCCAACTCCCACTCCCCACAAGGGAGCATCTCTCGTCATAATGACTAGGTCATGGGTCATCAAACCTTGACTAACCAAGTTCATTTTTGACAATATAAGATCAATCCTCAAAATGTGTATATTGTGGTTTTAGAACAATGTGATCACGTGGATATTAATAACAATGGTAAAACAATATTAATATTTTCATGAGGTAAGATGCATGGTAAAAATAATATAATAATAAACTATATAATCTAGGTAGGACAAGCTCTGAGGATGGAAGGTAGAATAATATTAAATAAGTATTTTATGATTATTCATAAAGGACTAGGTCTAGTGAGCTAATATAAATATTAAAATAATATTATTGTGTTACCATGATATACAATAAAAGGAACCTACAAATCAATTATTTCATGGCCAAATTGAAGAATAAATAAATAATGTATATAGCTTGTGAAGTTCAGATATGGCAAAATAAAAATGTTAAATTATTTGAGCCTATTTTTTGGGTGAGATGGGTGAAATAAAAATCAAAATGTTTGGCATGTGACCATGTTATATGTTCATTATTTCAATAGAATTTGGATGATAAATGTAAAATTATTTAGAAGAATTAATTTGATCAAGCATAGAAAGATGTGAATGACATTATGTCAAGCACAATTGTAGTCATAATCCCTCTGGAAGACTGATTTAGGACCCAAAATTTATTCCTAAACTTTATGATTGATTTGATTAAATTGCCCTTAGACTAGATTCTTGTAATTTTGGTTCAGACCTAAGTTTTTGATTGAATGTGCTCTACTAATCTTGTTTCTACACCATTCACCTAAAATTTGAGTGGAGATCATGTACATGATGCAACTTAAGATTTGAATGTGGTTGGATCAGGGTGAGAGGGTGCAAATGGAAGTTTGTGATTATATAGAAATTTGAATTTTTTTTGGTCGATCAAAAATGCGTAGAAAAAGGGTAGAAGAGGAAGAGATTTTGAGGGGTCGATTGTCAACATAGTCTCTTCACAATCAAGTGTGATGACACTAGCACCAACAAGCCTAAAGCACCTTGTTCTACATTAATCCTAATTGAAGCACCAAGAAAAAAAGGTAGAAGAGGAAGAGATCTTGAGATACCCAAGAACAACCCAAGAACACTTATGAGATAGCTCAAAGAGAGAATAAGAAGAAGAAGAAGATGAAGAAGAAGAATCACAAAGGAGAGAAAATTCAACCTTTAGAAATGCTCCTCCAAGTTCAGTCTAAGAACAACCTCTTTAAAACTAAGGAGGATACACCTTGAGATCACTCTTTCATCACTCCACTGGGATCCACCATTCCAAATAGAGAGAAAATAAAGTACATAAGAGATATCTCAGTTGTAAATAACCCACAAAATTGATGAATCCCTACACTTACTAAGTAACATAGATTCAATGGAATTAAATGGTAATTTGTAGAAATCGATCTCATTCCCATCATGATGGGATCTCATCAGGAAAAATAAGCATGACACACCAAAAACCCCAATCAACCCCTCAAGGAACTAGACTTGAGTTTAGGGAACTCAATCAAGTTTTCAGCTTCCTCAACTTGATCATAGGATGTGAAATTAGCCTACCAACTCATCATGCTTCCAATTCAACAAATGGCAAGCTTGAGTTCAACCCATCCATGTACTCTGTCTCTCTTCTTCAATTCGTGTTCATCTTCAACTCAGTTCTAACCCCACCAACTTGGCCCAAGTTCCAAAAACTCGTCCTGAGTCCACCTTTGTAAAGAGAAAGATCCAATAGGGGATCCACCAAATGGTATCATACATAAGCCATGAATGATTAAGTAGCATAAAATATAACTACTTCATTTATCACAAATACCCCAATACATTTCTCCCACCTTAAAAGGTGGTATTACAATATACAAACTTTCAATTATTTACATATAAGACCAACTACAAATGGCAACCTGATGACTGGCCTAAATCACACATCCAAAAAGGAGAGAATCTAGAGTAGTCAGACTCTTAAATTTATAACCCGGCACTCAGGATCCCCCAACTATTATACAGGGTCCAATGTAGTAAATCAGGTTCGATCCACAGGGATAAGGAGTGGTATGTGTTAAGAACAGAGAATCTTGGCTTAGTTGCACCAACCAAAGAGTGAGATAAAGTTTATGTTCCCAAAAGGAATGGTGATACTTCAACAAACAAATAATGTAAAGCAAGTAAAACCAAATGAGAATCAAAACAAGAGAACAAGTAAATTCAAAGATTAATATATCAAGTATGGATGGAAACTTGGATCAGGTTTCACCATATAAGGTGTCTCACCAATAGGAAATAGTCACATTCATTGTATACACTTAGCAAGATTACAAGCAATCATCATATATGTCTATTCCCTCCTCTCTTGAGCTTAGGATAGATCTATATTATAAGGTTCTCTCTCTCTCATGATGGCAAACAAACAATCATAATATAATAATATGACCATTATCTTAAGCATTCCAACATTCTCATGCATTCATGCATCTTCATAATACAGATAAAATTAGTACTACCCTTTCAAGGCACTAACAATCAAACATCACAAGATGCTACCTAATCACTCAAGTGAAGCATTAAGACCAAGAATATGGAAATAATCATGAGTAAGATCATATATTCAATCAATATAAGTATTTACATGTTGGGAGAGCCTTAGTGACTACTCCCAACCCAAGATATGTTTAGACACTCATTGTGGTGAGTAGAATTATGGATTTACAACTATAATGAAACATGGATAGGAGTTGACAAAATGGATGAATCAAATGAAGGGGGAATGAACAGATCTAGAGAAGAAGAAGGGAGATACACCAACTGTAACCATGGGTAATCAAAGAGGATGCACATATTCTTCGGATATGGATCTATAGTGGATGTTGAAGATGGTTACTCCTTCTCTCAAAGAAGAAATTAGTAGGCTTGGTGGTGGTGTAGGTCCACAATCTCCTTCAGACTTTCTTCTTATGGGATCTCAAACTGATGGTAACATGGTTGTGTAATGTAGTAGCACTTCGTCATCTCTCACACTTCGTGACCCCATTCATGGTTGAAATGGTTGGTTATTTATAGGCATGCTTCATAGCCAGTAGTCCCATCGATCACTGAGATTATAAGTTCTCATCGCTCATTGGGACTATAGGTTTGGCAGTCGCTGACGTGGTGGTGCGCCCTCCAATCTCTAGGGTTGCAGGTTCCTAACAGTCACTAGTCCTCATGGTCGCTGAGACGCCAAGGCTGGAAATCACGGATGTAGTGGGCCATCAGTCACTAAGATGTTGGGACCAACAATCACTAGAGTATGGGAGTGTCAGTGATCAATGAGATGATCCAAGTTCAGCAGTGAGTGATAATGCAAGTCCAACAAATATTCACAACTCTAGGATCAGTGATCTCTAACAATGCAGCTCAATGGTTGTTAATGATGTAGGGCCATTGGTCACTGAGGCTTAATTCTTCCTCTTGATGATATTCTATCTAAATAAAAGGTAAGAAACTGAAGTTAAGTAGATGTTCCAAAAGTTTCCAAAAAATAGATTTATCTAAATAAACCATTGTCAAAACAATAATATGAGTGTAAAATAGGCACTCTAATATCCACAAAATTGGATGCATCAACTCTCCCAACTTAGAGTCTAGCATTTCCTCAATCTAACAAATAGAATTAAAGCATAAAAAAACTTCAAATGGCTTTATTATATTATACTTTTAGAGTGTGAAGAAAGTCATTACATCAGCCTTAAGTTAAGAAGTATGTATTATGACTAGGTGTTGTCAATATCAAGATTCTATCTCTCATATCAAGAGTTTTGTTACTCATATTGTTTTCTACGACCTTCTTTTTAGGAAGTATTTCTCCATCATTATACACTGATAATCCCTTTCCTGGTCGTACTTGTGCAAAGTTTTGGTTAGAGGTAGCTTTCACACCCAACTTTTAGTTTTTTGGAGATCCTAAATATTGTGTTGGGGTAGTCTAAGGTTGCAGTGTTTCTTGACTTTTTCATGCTTGCTCGACCATGACTATTGTTGTAATGACATTGTTATCCAATTTGGGTCCTGATGTATTCTCAAGTTCTTATGTGAGGTTCCCTTTGGAAGGTAGGTGGGAAGTTTGACTTTTAGACTTGTACCCCCAGTATCTTTTGAATTTTTGGGCAAAACTCTCAGGATTTTATTCCACTATGATTTTATTCTTTCTGGCACACTAAGGGGTAATAGGAATTTTTAAGAAAGATTTGGGTTGCTGAGCATCTTTTGATCCCAAAGCGGGTATTTAAGCACTACAAGGGGTAGATGTTTCCACTTTGATAGGGTTATGTTATTTCCTACCTATAGTTAAGAATTAGGGTGATCGATCAAGATCATATTAGGAAAATCCTCCTTACCTCGAGGGTTCATCTTAGAAATACAAGCATCCTTTTGCACTTTACAATATCTTTGGATAGGGCTGAAGTAAAAAAAAATTATCACACTTAAGTTTTAGGTGAATAGCCCAAGTCCGTCATTCTTGAAATAGTTATGTTGAAATTTAGCCCGCATACAAGTAAGATAAGAGTGGGAGTTATGACTACATTTAGGAAAATTGGATCAAAAAATTGTGTTGCACTAATTCTAACAATACTTTTAATTTTTTCAAAAAGTTTAAAATTTTTCAATTTTTTAAAAATTTCCCAACTGGGCTTATGTGCAAGGTCAAAACTATGAGATCCAAAGTTTAAAGGTTTAGGCAATGGAATTTAAATGGGAATAGGGTATGAGAGTAATACATCCCATGTCTATTTATAACCCCCCTCAAACTTATCATACACCACATCTTGGAGTGTCAAGGATGGAGGTTGGAAATAAACAGATTGGGTTTACTCTTGATGCAAGAGTCCTTTGATGGCCCTATTGGAGTGCAAAAACATGTCATCATAGATTTCTCAGAGCATGTGGTAGCACTCGTGCTACAAGCTTTTGACTTTTACATCCCACTCTGCCAAGGATGCCATACAATATAGGCAGTGGAAACCGCAGTTGTTAGATTGTTAAATTTGTTCTTGGAGTCTATGGTAGAACTGTGGCTTCTTGGAGTCTTTGTTAGGGATGTGCTTGTATCCCTTGACAGGCTCATGTATCATTTCTATGATTTCTTCTGCTCAAGTCTATGCTTTCTCTTTTGTGACACACTTTGGCATTGTTGTATATGTATACTTTTTTAAAGAGAAGGCCATGTCAGAACTGTTGTACAAGATTGTGGTATTTTCCTTGACGTTGATCGCCAGGAGTGTCCAATGGTTGTTGTGCATGATTGGTAAGAAGATGAACTCTGGAAGTGAGCTTTGTAGGCATTGTAGTAGTCACTCCTTTTCTCCAGAGTTTTAGTTGTGGATGATGTACTCCACTAACATGTAGTATGCCATGTGTGTATTGGGCATACCATCTTCAAGTAGGGAGTGGTAGGAAATAATTACACTCAAAGTCATGTATCCATTAGGTCGCAGGGTTTCATAGAGGTTGTCTTCTAAAATGCAAATGTCATCCCTTTCAAAAACAACTTCACTCAATTTTACATCTGCTTTAAACTTGTTCATTATTATTTGTAGCAACTCCAAAGAAAGGTCTTCATAGGACCATCTATCAAAGTCTCGGAAGATGGCTTTCATGGTCCTATTTGGCCCTTTAGGCCTTGCCCCATGCATCTCATCTTTGTCTATCTCCCCCTCTTCTGGCATTTCTATTGTTTGTGAAGTTGGTCCTGGGATGGCCAAGGGGATGATTCCTCTGAGTTCTTTGTTAGAGGAGGCTTATTATGTTCATCCATTTTCTGTGTTAGAGGTTTGTTCATGTCATTCCTTTATTCTTTATTTTGCTAGCCCTCTTTTCATGCTGATGTGCATTTTGATTCTGAAGGATCCTGCCATAATGTTTTTAGCTGCTCACGCCACTTGTATAAAGTAGGTGTGGTATCACGTCAGAAGGCATTGTCCAATTGTTAAAGAAGTGGTAATCATATATTACTTCCATTGTGTAGAATCCTCTTAGAATGTGGAGTTCTTCGAGGAAGATGTATTTGAATGGGATATTCTTGTTTACTGCCTCTATGAGATATAGGACAATGAAAGCACAATCCCTAGATCTTGGCTATTCTTGGGGAACTTTGGCATTGATAACAAAGTTCTTCCAATTGATGATGTGGTCATTGCCTACCCGCTGAATGGCATGCTAAAGTTGGATGGGTACTTTTTGTATGTCATGTGTGTCTTTGTTCTTGAAGACTAGGTCAATGCAAGGTAGCTCGGTGTTGCAATAGTTGTAGATAGTCATTTTTCATTTGTACAGATGAACTACAGTCGACTCCCAATGTTTGATTGTTCTAATTGGCAAAGTGACATATCTAATTTTTGGTCTTTCTACTATCGCTTGAAGTTTCTTGACTGGTCCAGAGTCATATTTTCCCTCATATTTCTGCTTTGACAAGATGGTTGTACTGTTGAAGACATACTATACTTTGTCAATGTGTAAGAACTCCTCCAACACAGTTGCATAAAGCACCTTGAATAAACTTTTGTGGACTCATGCTCTCCTCAAGAATATACCTCTAAAGTGTTTGCTGGTTAATGTCCTCCCTTGGTTGTTGTATATACGATCTGTTAGGCATACTTTCATCTAGTTAATCTATGAGAACGTGGACGTCTCTGCATGAAATCTGGGACACATGTTACATATCCATTCTTGTCAACTTACAAGGGAGCGGTGATGGCATTAGTTTTCCTACTACCTCTTGTGGGGGTGAGGGTTCCCTTACTGATGCACCCATGAAGGAGGCAAGTCCACCTTTTTCTTCTTCAGATGTCCCTTCCCCAACTATTGTTGTCTTTGTTGCCAATGTTGGTTTCTATACATGTTGATTTACTCCAGGGACATGCATTGTCCAGATTTCAGGTGAGGGTGGCATTGGAATGTTTGTTGTCGCATCTTCTAGTAGTGTTGGTTCTCTTGTTTCCATCATAAATGTTGTCTTTGTATTTGTTGTGTTCGTTGAACTGCAAGTAGACATTGTAGATCTCCATGCCTATCTTCATTTCATCAAGGTATCGTGTAATTGTTGCTTCATCATAGGTCATGGTTTTGTCTTTTCTAATTTCACCCTACTTGGATGGACCCTCTTCACCATGTTGATCCTCCCTAGGATGGTTGTTGTTCATCGATGAAGAGTTCAGATTGAATTCTTGCATCGTAGTGTGGGGGTTGGTTGTCGATCCCTCTTCATATATTGGATTTTCTTCCACTGGGACATGCTCTTCTCTGACTTCCTTGAGTATGTTTGCCACTTCTTTGTCTTTGTGTTGATCGGGGTTTGAAGGGCTCAAGGATGCCTCTGAGGGTGAGGGGGTGACAATTTGTTTTATCCTTTTTCTGGATCACCTCTCCTCCTAGTATCTTTGTTCTTCCTCCATCGCTTTTAGTAACTCTTCGTGTTACTTGTGCATTGTGTCCCTATATCTCTGTATCTCATCCCTCTCCCTTCTAAGTTCTACCATCTCCACCGCCATTGCTTGCATTGCTTGAATCGTCACTCTTTGGTTGACGAGGATGTTCTGCATTATTTGTGGGAGGGTTGATGTTCTCTCATCCCGTTTTTCTACCTGTGTGGTTAGTTCTTGTAGGATAGAAGAAATATTGAATGGGTTAAAGGATAAGTTTTGAATGTGGATCATTTACATCCCTCTTGCGTGATGGATAAAGGGAAGATGAAAACAAGGCTTGACTCAAAAATGGTGAGGAAATAACAAGAATGGTTGCCGCAACCAGGAGGGACCCAAAACCCTGGCATTCCAGAAACATCCATCCAGTCGAGACCCTAAACCAGGGCCTGTCTATCTATGCTTCATACATCTCTTCCTGCCCCATTCTTCCACATCAGAATGACTATCTAGCCCCCTTTTTTCAAAAAAAAAAGTCTCTTTTTTGGTCTCACGCATGGTATCAAATTGACACCCTAGTTTTTCCCACAAGGCTCGTTGCTTGCCGTTTTCATGTATTGTTGTTGTGGTTGCATCCCCTACATCCATCTTTGGTGGCAGTTTCACTTTATTTATTTGATTCAAAGATGAAGTGGGTTGCTTAGGCTTCAATGGGTGTCCTGCACCTGAATTATTTTTTGTTGTGGGTGTTTTCACTTGCTCTTCTAAAGTGGTTTCCTTCATATGGTCATCACCTAGGTCCCTTAGTTGTTCTCCTAACTTCATGTCAGGTGCCTTTGACCTTCCTGTATCTATAGGTGATAATGGTAGGGTGGTGAAGGCATCAACCACTTCTTCATTGGTGATCAGGGTAGCTTGTTCTGCAGGTATCAATTGTTCTATTATCATTGCACCCTTCTCTTGTGGTGTGTGGATTCCAATTTTGACTGTGGCTTTAGGAATCACCGTGCGGGGTTTGAATACCAATTTTTTGTCTCCCTGTTGATTATACAACTTTCTCTAGTTTGTTGATAGGGTTGGCGGGGTCATCCCCAAGTCTTCTGATAGTACTAGGTAGCATCTTATCAATATTGTCTCTGGAGATGAGTATCTTGTAAGCATTGTAGTGGCTCATCTCTGGTAGAGGAAGTAGAATGTCTAATTTTTCCTGCTTATAAAAGCATTTTTCACCCTTCTGTGTTATTATCCCAGCTGTTATGAGGTATTTGATATTGATCAGACTATTCCATTGGTTTCCTCGAACTTCTTTATCTCTTCTAGGTCGAGGTAATAGAATGTGATTGACATGATAAGGCCTCCGATGATTCATTTGTTCCATCTAGTCTAGAAGATGTAGATAGTTTGTCAATAGGTAGTTGTCCGATATTGATTGGTTGTTTCTCAAGCATAGACCAAATTAAAAAGAGATATGTTCTTTATATGCTTCCAATTTAAGATATTGTGAACAAGGTATTGTCAACGATCTTCTGGATTATCATAAAAAATCAAGAGGGCATTTGTGCTACCTTTTATGACCCTAGTTTGTGCTATGACTCTCCCGTCAACCTCTCCTAGGTTCCATGATTATTGAATCCTATGGCATCTCTATCATACCTAGTTGTCATGTTGGCTCAGGCTTGTTCTTTTGTTTCAGTGAATATCATATTTAGTATCCTCTTTGTTAGAAAATAGTCTTTGCCTATCATGCAGACTTGTAATTTGAACTCCCCTCCTACGACATATTTTTCTTTGTCTTCAAGAGGAACCTTTGTCAAGGATGGCATAAACTCTATAGTGAGGTTTGTGTAGGAGCGTTGAACTATTCTGCAAATGATGTGGAGGTTTGCCCCCTTCAGGAACTCCATAACTCATTCATTGAGCCCCAACTGTCAAAATCGTACTTGTCCATGTATCAAGTTGGTTTGAATGTTTTTGTTTTCATGAACAACTCGTACTTGGCCTGATGCTCCAGATCTCTAGGTTGGAACATAGCTTTCAGTTTTTTGCATCCGTTGTCAATTGACACTTGTGTTATGCTAGTTGCGGTGTCTGTCAGCAGTCTATGGTTTGGTTTCACTACTACCATCTTCTTTTTATAAGTCAGGCCCTCCATGGTTGTTCTTGTTACCTTCTGCTTCCCCTTTGCCTGTGTTTCTTCCTCAGATGAAACATATTCAGATGTATTTGTCACTTTAGACTAATGTGATTCCTCTTCTAACTTAGGTGACTCATGCCCCCGCAAGAGTTCATATTATTCTTTCCATAGTTGTAGTAGCACCTTCTTATCCTTGGGCATGTTTGGATGTGCATTTAAGACCATGTTGATGATTTCTATCACTTCCTCTATCTTATCCAGGGATGTGGCCTTCTTGTTCAGCAAGTCAGAGGTTGATGATGACATCTTGCTTGACGTATAAAATATTCTTTATTAGTAGAGGGAGGTCAGTTGCAACCAACTAACTACAACAGGGTGATGAGTTAGTAACTAGCACTAAAATGGGAAGGGTAGGAGAGAAGTAAGTAAAGTAGTTGGTCGACGGAAAATTTCTTTCCAATGATCAATGATAATTCATCTTAGACTAACAACTCACATAGGTCAAGGAGATTTGTGGGGACTTTTGTGGTTGCTGAGAAACCTCGACGTTCGTTGAGAGTCGCAGAAATTATAATCGATTGCTAAGATTTTTGAGATCTTGGTTGCCACTAAAGATCTAGGAATTCTCAGCAATTATCGAGAATCGTGAAACTTTAGTGGTCACTAAATATTTGGGAAATCTAAGTGGTCGCTGATAATTAGAAAATCTTGTTGAGAATCAGAGGGGTCTCAAGACACGATTGATTGCTCAAAGTAAGGGAGCCAGGTACCCTAATCGCACAAAACCCTAATTGTTAGTGATCGAATTAGAGGTTGGAGGAATGAGAAAAGAAAAGAAATCATTGGTGAAACCCAAATCATACAAAAGCAATGGATTTAGAGTGTGGTTCAGACAAAGAAGGGGGTGGGGATTTAGGATACCATCCATTCTGCATATGCTCATCGGTGTAGTAGTGCTATTCAGTCCCTTCATTTACATTCAACTTAATCGGTGGTGGGTCAATAGAGTATGATAACTCCGACGGCTAGTTGGTTAGGACAGTGGCAACTTAGTGTTCAGTGAAGAGAGAAGAGGCTTTGGGTGTTGTCAACGACTGCTGGTTCAATTCTTCACATCGTTGTTGTCCGGAGTTATCTCATATCACCATTGAATTTGTTAGAGGTTCGCTAAAAATTTGGGACAGAGTGAAGGTTTGTGGGTTGATGACTGGGTTTATATATTGTTGGGGGTCAACGGTTGCTGAGATTTTAGGACTCTCAACAGTTGCTAAGATTTAGTCTAGGTGGTCGCCAAAAATGTGATTCTCAATGACCGATGGGTATCCCCTTGGCTTTAATTGGCCTCCTACAATCAAAGCACATTTATGAATTTCATCTTCAACTATATTCCATATACACGAGGAATGAAGAAACAAAGTAAAATGCCCAAAATTGTGATGAAACATCTAACTATTAGGAAAATTCTAGAGATTTTAATAAAACAACTAAAGATTAAGAGAATGTGTCAAGAAATCCTTAGGTTTCCTCCTAAGAAGTGCTAGTTTATGGTCTTTAGCTTGACTTTATTTGATTGTCTTCTTTAGACTTCTTCTGGTGGTGTAGGTGTGGGTTCTTTAACTGGAGTTCCGCTCTTCTTATGAATGTTTCATCTTCGTAGTATCTCTTTACTCAATGTCTATTCACTTTGAAGTCCCAATCTTTTCACTAGTGATCTCCATCATCCTTGAGGGATATATCTTTGTTATAGTGAAGGGTCTCGGCCTTCTTGGATTTAGCTTCCCCAAGAAGAGTATAACTCTTGAGTTAAAAAGGAGAACCTTATCCCTTCAGACACATACTTTCTCTTTAGGTGGGTATCATGCCACACCTTGGTCCTTTGTTTATGTATTCTTGCATTTTTCATAAGCATAGAGTCTAAGCTCCTCTAGTTATTGTATTTGCAAAAATCTTTTCTTTCCTGGCAATTAACAGTCCATGTTCAAGAATTTGATTGCACATAAAGCTTTGTGTTATATTTTGACTAGTAAGTGACAAGTCTTGCCATATATTAATCTGTAGGGAGTGGTTCTTATAGGGGTCTTGTAAGTAGTACGATATGCCCATAGGGCATCATCCAGCTTCATGTACCAATCCTTTTTAGTCCTCCCTACCATCTTCTCTAGTATTTGCTTAATTTTCCTATTGTACACCTCTACTTGACAGAGGTCTGCGGGTAATAGAGAGTGGCAACCTTGTGCCTTGATCCATACTTCTTCATCAGTGTTGCAAAGTGTCTTCCAGTGAGATGGGATCCCCCATCACTGATGACGGTGTGAAGGACTCCAAATCTAGGGAAGAAAATCTTTTCAAACATTTTGATTACAGACTTTGAATCATAGGACTGGGTAGCTATTACTTTTACCCATTTTGACACATAGTCCATCGCGACTAGGATGTACTGATTGCCTCCAAAGGATGGGAATGATCCTATATAATCTATCCCCCAAAAATAAAAAAATATCTACCTTGATCCAATCCGACATGGGAATTTCATTCCTCCTTGAAATGTTTCTAGTGAGTTGAAACTCCTTACAAGTCTTTAAAGATGTGTGAGCTTCCTTGAATAGAGATGACCAATAAAAACCAAACTATAGATGTAACATCCCTGACCAGGGTTATGTGTTAACCCTATATGTTTTTCCTAATAAGGATGAGTAAATTCTTAATCTTATCTTGGGAAAAGTAATTAGGGCTCATAAGAAACCTATGTTTCAATTTTGGTCTTGTTTGAACAATGTTGAAGCAATGTTTGCTTATTTTGGACTAAAATGCAAATTACCTAATTTGAGGGGTTTACTTGCAAATTGCACATGATAAAATGTTCCTCTGATGTTTAGACATCATAATAATGAATATGATGTAGTGTTATGGTTTTCACAAGCTTGGGCACCAAGATTAAGCTTGTAAAGCAATCCTTGTGTATTAAAACCTATTTTGGTGTAAAGTGCAATTTACCCAAAATCTAGGGTTCAATATGCAAATTACCACTTCAAAAAGGTCCCTAATGTTTATTGGCATCTTGTAGAGCAAATAAAATGAGAGGGGCGCCTCATTTGAATTAAGTTGGAGGAGAGAGAATCTTGATATTAAAATAATCAAGATTTAATCCTAAGTGAAACCCTAATTCAATTTAGGGCAAAAAAATGTTTGTATTAATTAGAGGACCTTCAACCAAAATTAAAATGGTTGGATTCAGATGTTTGTGGATGAGCTTAAAGCCTTGAAAAGGCACGAGCATATCCTAAGGAGGTGAAATTCCACTCACTATTATTATAAGAAAAAGAATTCCCACTCAAATATGGATATTCTTATTATAAGGGTTAAGGTGCTTAATTTCTTTTCCCTTAATTCATGGATAATGGAAGGTTTCTTTGTGGGGATAGATATTCCCTTGCAAGAAAGAAACCAAGGGAGAAGTGGTAGCAACAATTTTGGAATAAATAGACTTTTATAAAAGATTTTCTCTCACATCAATTTTCTTATAAAAGTACCCTTTCCAAGCCAAAACAAAGGCTTTTTCGGATTTCTTTCTTTCCCCTTGCTTGGAAAACGACCAAGGAGCTGTGGAGGAGCAGGAAGACGACCCCCAACCTGTTGGTAAGGTTTTTGACCTCCTTTCACCTTGAATCCATGGTGAAAATCGAAAATTAATGCATGAATTCTTCATATCTCGATCCCCTCTTCAATTCTAACCAATTCTTTTCACTCAAAGCTTGAGGACGACCCTTGGAATAGTGAAAGGAGTTGCATACACCATTGTTGCCGTGATATTGGAGCTTTGTAGCTCAATTGGAGGTGGGTTTTATAACTTGAACCCTTAATTTTATTATTGCAAACAATTCCTTATCAATTGGTGATCATATCTACATTTCTGAAATTAAGTTTGGTTGATTGATGCAATCTCCATGGAAATCACAGTAGATTTCGTGAGTTTGGAGCTTGATGATGATGAAATCATCATAAGCACACACCTCCCCAACTATCTAGGGCAAACGGTTTCAATGTTGGGACCAAACAATTTCACCAAACTGTTTGGTGACCAAACAGTTTGCAAACCGTTTGGTGGTTTGGGTCTCAAACTGTTTGGGATGGTTGATCATTTGAGATGGTTGACCATTTGAATATATATTCTTGTGTTGCTTGGATTTTTATCCAATGGTTTCAATTGGTTTGATCTTGAAGGTTTCAATTGTGAATGATTACTTAATTGCAAACCCTAATCGATTAAGTGCTGAATTTCCAATTGATTGAGATGATGATTTGGGTTGATTGATCCAAACGGTTTCAAAACCATTTGGGGATCACCCAAACGGTATCAAGACCTTTTGGGGGTCACCCAAGAATGTTTTTAGGTCTAGGGTTAAATATGTCTAAGTGTTTGAAGATCCAAAGATATGGTATCAACCCTAATCGGCTAAGTGTTGATTTTGCAATTGAATAAGTTGATGGTTTGGGTTGATTGACCCAAACGGTTTCAAAACCATTTGGGAACCACCCAAACAGTCTCAAGACCGTTTGAGGGTCACCCAAGTCCGTTTGGAGGTCTAGGGTTGAGCATGGTTGGTTATTTCATGATCCAAAGATACCAAATTGAATTGCAACTAAGTGCTGATTTGTTAATCAATCCAATGGTCCAAAACCCTAATTGGATGGCATGGTTTTTGATGATGGAATGGAAAAACGGTCTCAAGACTGTTTGGAGATCAACCAAATGGTCTCAAGACCCTTTTGTGGTCATCCAAGACCGTTTGAGGTCAGGTCATATCATGTGATGATGATAGTTCATTGTTTTCAATCGATTTGATTCCACAATGTCAACCATTGATGGATCCTCGATTTCAAACCCTAAGTGATGGTTTCTTGAATATCAAACCTAGTTATGTTGGGTTCAAAACCCTAAATTGAAGGTCTAATTGAATGGTGATTCAGTGGTCCAATTGATGAATACTTTAGTGGTTCAATTTATAATTGGTCCATGGATTGAAACATTGAGTCGATTGAGTATTGAAGTGCCTTTTTGGTCCATGCGGTTTTGAGAGGGTTTGGACCAAACGGTCTCAAGACCGTTTGAGTCCAAATGGTCTCAAGACCATTTGGTACCAAACAATCTCAAACCGTTTGGAGACCCAAAGTGCAAACGGTTTCAATACCTACCTTGTCCAATTGGTTTCAAGTACAACTTGTTCAAATGATTTTCAACCAATTGATGTATGAGAACTAAGATCATTGAGGGTCTAAGTAATCAACTATGTGAAGATCAACATGGTTAATCCATTTGGACATCTCATGTAATTGAAGGTCCAATATGGTGAACCTATTTAGATACTTAATGCAATTGAAGATTTCAATGGTTAACCCAATTGATCACTTTGTGGAATTGAAAGTTTAATTGGTAAATCCTTTTGAATTCCTTATATAATTGATGGTTTAATTGATTAGATCATTTGGACATCTAATATGATCAAAGGTCAATTAGCTATGTGATTATTAAATATGTAGACCCATGATGATTGTGAAGGATAACCCTAGCTATGTGTACTCAAGTGAAGAGTTGACCTAGATTAATCTTGGTAATTAACATCCTAAAGAGGATGAGAGAGGGAATGAGAGAGATGAATGCTTATATAATTAAGCCCTAATTCTCTCATTATGAGTAAACTATGTGATAAGGGTTGATCCATAATAATGAGATCATGAAATCCTAATCAATGAACCCCAACCCTAATTAGTGCAATGCTATGTGGGAAACCCTAATTAGAGTAAAGCTATGTGTGAAGCCCTAATTTAGGGTAAAACTGAGTATTATTGTAAATCCAGGGTGATGATGTAACCCTAACTTAGTGTATCAATGAAGGAAACTCTAATTTGGGTATGAGGAAAGAGAAACCCCACCTAAATGTGAATGGTAAACCCCAATCCCTAAAATGGGATAAAGATATATGAAACCCTAATATAGGGTAGTGCCACTAATCCTATGTGAAGACCTAGCACTGGGTGATGTGTTGTGAAATCCTAATTTCACATAATACTAGGTGAAACCCTGATATAGAAGGATGATTATATAAAACTCTATTGAAGAGTAATACAATGTGAAATCCACAAATATATGGAATATGCTATGTGAATCCTCAAATTATAATTATGGAGAATGCTATTCCTAATACTGGAATAGTAATTAATGTTATGACAAATGTAACACCTAGAAAGGTTGATAATGGACATCCTTATACTAATAGTCCCTGGCCTAAAGGGTGAGTCTATATCATTGGCAATGGTTGCATATTCTAAGTGAGTGACTAATGACCACTACCTTACATGATAAATGTGATGAACTGGTGCATAAAGTATTAGGATGGGGAATACCCTAATACAAGCTAAGTGTATAAACCCAAGTAAGATAATGGTGTTGAGGGAAGTGATACATCAAGATATGATAAATATCACATCCAACATCCCAATACTGGTATACCTTGATGTGTTATAAGTCCAGTATAATTGGATGAATGACACATGAGATGTGTCATGTCAATAGTTACATTGAGATGTAATGCACTCTGTTGAATATAGGCTAACATGCCTTATGAAAAGGTTAATCCAAACCTACCAACTATGATATAATCATACTCTGAAAAAGATGAGAGAGAAACTCGTGTTGTGTGTTGATAATTCATTTATTGATGAATGTTTACAGAGTATTGCTATGTGAAACTTTAATACAAGTCAATGCTATGTGATCCCTAATACAAGGTAATGCTATGTGAAATCCTATGACAAGTTAATCCTATGTGAAGGTCAAATACAAATTGATGGGTTATGAATGTAATAAGATAACCCTCAAATTGCATGATATTGATATGTAATTATATCATGATTACTAATCATGCAGATATGTTGAGAAGATGAGCATAGCCAGGTATGGGCTATGATGCTTTATTATTAAGAATGTTTTATAGGCTTTATAAGCCTTCATATTCTTTGTGTAGTAAAAATCATAGAACTTTGTGTACTATGTGCAATACATTATGTAGCCAGATTCAGGATGTCCTTGGTTAAATGATCTGAAGGTATTAAGTTACCTAATAAGTGATAATAAGTATCCATGGTGAGTTCTGGGTTCAAATACCCAGATACTATAACCATGATGATGAACCTATTAAGAAATGGAATTGTGCTTGGTGAGTTGAGGGACTAAGATCCCAACACTTTGTGAAAAGATTATGGCTACATGCCATGACTCCACAATGGCAATGCCAGGCATTAGATATATGAACTAAGCCTGAAGAGAGTTAATGTTGTGGTAAAGATTCTATAGTGAATAAATATTATACATGTTCTTCATATTCCTTAAAGGATAAGTGACATGTTGATTCTATCAAGTTATAGCTACAATGCTTCTGATAAGAATAATGTTCTAATTTGTTAGACATTAAAATATCTATTGTCAAATAAATATGATTCCTCTATTCATATCTATCTTATTAAGCTGCAATAATAATGTTTCTGGCAGAGAGTTATATCTCTCGCTGGGGCAATTTACAATTGTCTCACCCCCGTGGGAATCACATTTTTTAGGTGGACGCAGACGAGGAGGCAGGAATCCTTCAGTAGGTGAAGGAAAGCAGCAGCAACAGTAGGGACAGTAGTGAAGTCTCAGGTGGAGACACTGGATGTTATGCCTTGTATAGATGTATATAGTCCTATGTGTCGTCTCTGTACTCTCAGGTCCTCGGAGTAGTAGTTAGTGCTTTCGAGATTTTGGCTCAGTGCCTCGAGATTTTATACTGTCTGTGTTTAGCTTGACAAGACAATTAATGCGTGTAACTCACAGAAAGAGATGATACAAGTTATGTACTTTTGAAAAACAGAATGTAAATGTGTTACTTTTGTTCTATGTGAGAAAGTTTTTACTTGATGGATCTTTTGATAAAAAGGTTTTAATTTCTAGTGATTTTTGGTAATCCGCTGCTTAGTGAACGCTTCTGCATTAGTTAATTATGTTTTCATGAGTTGTATGCCACAATTAAGTGGTATCAGAGATCTAGGTTCGCTGAGTCTATAGAGACATAGGACTAAGGTTGTAGCATCTGTTCTAAGTGTCTTCCAGTTTATCTGATAGTATCTTCTGCTCACATAGGAGGAGAAGAACTTGAAGATGTCTGGACTACATGAAGAACATGTTGCGGAAGGCATCACTGCTGCACCAGAAGGAGGTGCAGGAGACCATAATAGATAGGAGCCCGTACCTGAACAACCCCAGTTCAATCAAGCTGACATGGGGAACCCAGCCCTTCAATCCATGTTCAGGCAGTTTATAGCTGTCATGACTCACATGACTGATAGGATGCAAATACCTGCACGTAGGACATTAGCTCACCATGAGGGCTATGGAGCTGGCAAGACTTTTGAGAGACTTCGCCAGGTTGGGGCCATAGATTATGCTGGTACATATGATCCAGTAGATGTTGATTTGTGGCTAACAGAACTGGAAAAGGCTTTCAAAATTCTTGATATCCCTGAAGCTGAAAAGGTAAGACATGCTGTGTACCTCCTAAAAGGGAGTGTTGGTCATTGGTGGATGATAGAGGAAGATAAGAGACCAAGTGAAGAAATTGGATGGGAGGTATTCCGACGAGAATTCGTCAGTAGATACTTCCCTAAGACATATCTAGATGAGAAGATTTCTCAATTTGAGAGGATCAAACAAGGACAAATGAACGTTAGCAAGTATGAAGCTAAGTTCATGGAGTTGTTGCGGTTTTGTCCGCAAATGGCAGTTAATGATGAGGAAAGAATTCAACATTTTGAGAAGGGATTGAACGCTGAACTGACCACTCCTGTGTCTGCTTTAGAGAATAGGGAGAGGTTTGCCACCTTTATGGAATCAGTAAGGAGAATAGAGAGGTATGAAATCGAGAAACGATAGACTAGTGACAAGAAAGTGTAGACTCAGACTCAAAAACAAAGGTTTGAAAGTTTTAAGAAGATGAGATTTTCTACATCGGCAGCATCATCGAGATTCCATACCCAGACACAATGGATGTCAAGTAGGGATAGGGATCGTAGTAATGTTCCAAACAGAACCTCCAACATAGCATCAACATCGGTATCTGGACCCCGCAGACCCTATTTTGCACCTAGGATCTGTTATCAATGTAGACAACCAGGACATCTAGTAAAGGATTGTCCAGACGGGAATCGAATGATGACTCAACCTCAGGGGCAGAGTCAACAAGGATCACAAAGGAGGCAGTTTCCTAGTAACAATAGAGGACGTGGACAGACGTACCAGACAGGTCATATGAAATAAAGTCATTCTGATATTTCATTTTCTAATTCTATGTGTTAAAGATATAAAAGTAGTTGTTTTTGAACTTCCTTTGACTAGTCCTATAAGGACAAAAGGGAAATGAGAACTTATATCTTACTCAGTGTTCCTTAGAATGTTTTATAATCTCCTTTATCTGTGTGTTGAAAGATGAGATTTAGAAGTAATGCCTGAAGAAAAATTCAAGAATGGAAAATCCTGTGTGTATAATGATATGAAAAGTGAGGAATATGATAGTAAGTAAAGTGCATAATACCTAAGCTCAATACTTATATACCCTGGCCAGGTATATGATTATTGAAGATAAGGCAAGTATGAAACTCTTAGATTGTTATCTTTTTTATTACTCTGATCAAGTAGTCATTCTGCAAACAATCTAGAGAGTATAATGAAACTAAAAGGAAAAGCTATGTGAACATTCCCAACTAAAAGAAGAGCTATGTGAACATTCTTAACTAAAAGGAAAAGCTATGTGAACATTCCTAATTAAAAGAAGAGCTATGTGAACATTCTTAACTAAAAGGAAAAGCTATGTGAACATTCCCAACCAAAAGAAGAGCTACGTGAACATTCTCAATTAAAAGGAAAAGCTATGTGAACATTCCCAATTAAAAGAAGAGCTATGTGAACATTCTCAACTAAAAGGAAAAGCTATGTGAACATTCCCAACTAAAACAAGAGCTATGTGAACATTCTTAACTAAAAGGAAAAGCTATGTGAACACTCCCAATTAAAAGAAGAGCTATGTGAACATTCTTAACTAAAAGGAAAAGCTATGTGAACATTCCCAACCAAAAGAAGAGCTACGTGAACATTCTCAATTAAAAGGAAAAGCTATGTGAACATTCCCAATTAAAAGAAGAGCTATGTGAACATTCTCAACTAAAAGGAAAAGCTATGTGAACATTCCCAACTAAAAGAAGAGCTATGTGAACATTCTTAACTAAAAGAAAAAGCTATGTGAACATTCCCAACTAAAAGAAGAGCTATGTGAACATTCTCAACCAAAAGAAGAGCTATGTGAACATTCTCAATTAAAAGAAGATCTATGTGAACATTCTCAATTAAAAGAAGAGCTATGTGAACATTCTCAACTAAAAGGAAAAGCTATGTGAACATTCCCAATTACATAGAGTTTACTGAATGAACTTTCCTAAATGAATAAAGGATTGCTGAGTGAATTATCTCTATTAAATATATATGTTTTTCTTTTGGTAAATATTCTTGAGTAATGATTGAAGTATGTTCTTTTATGCTTCTTCCTTGTCAATAATATGCACATCATATGTTAGGGGTTCATGCTCTGTATAAGCACAAACATTGATAAGGTTGAATTAGTGAAAGGAACTTTGTGTGAATTACAGATCTATGGTATTTCCATAACATCAAGAAGTTAGGTGGAGACTTGAGGACATGATTAATGAATAACATGTCCCTCATTTTACCTGGGATTTCAGGGACGAAATCCTTCTAAGGGGGGGATAATTTGTAACATCCCTGACCAGGGTTATGTGTTAACCCTAGATGTTTTTCCTAATAAGGATGAGTAAATTCTTAATCTTATCTTGGGAAAAGTAATTAGGGCTCATGAGAAACCTATGTTTCAATTTTGGTCTTGTTTGAACAATGTTGAAGCAATGCTTGCTTATTTTGGACTAAAATGTAAATTACCCAAGTTGAGGGGTTTACTTGCAAATTGCACATGATAAAATGTTCCTCTGATGTTTAGACATCATAAGAATGAATATGATGTAGTGGTATGGTTTTCACAAGCTTGGGCACCAAGATTAAGCTTGTAAAGCAATCCTTATGTATTAAAATTTGTTTTGGTGTAAAGTGCAATTTACCCAAAATCTAGGGTTCAATATGAAAATTACCACTTCAAAAAGGTCCCTAATGTTTCTTGGAATCTTGTAGAGCAAATAAAATGAGAGGGGCGCCTCATTTGAATTAAGTTGGAGGAGAGAGAATCTTGATATTAAAATAATCAAAATTTAATCCTAAGTGAAACCCTAATTCAATTTAGGGCAAAAAAATGTATGTATTAATTAGAGGACCTTCAACAAAAATTAAAATGGTTGGATTCAGATGTTTGTGCATGAGTTTAAAGCCTTGCAAAGGCACGAGCATATCCTAAGGCGGTGAAATTCCACTCACCATTATTATAAGAAAAAGAATTCCCACTCAAATATGGATATTCTTATTATAAGGGTTAAGATGCTTAATTTCTTTTCCATTAATTCATGGATAATGGAAGGGATATCGGTGGGGATAGAGATTCCCTTGCATTCAAGAAACCAAGGGGGAAGTGGTGGCAACTATTTTGGAATAAATAGACTTTAATAAAAGATTTTCTCTCTCATCAATTTTCTTATAAAAGTACCCTTTCCAAGCCAAAACAAAGGCTTTTTTGGATTTTTTTATTTCCCCTTGCTTGGAAAACGACCAAGGGAGCTGTGGAGGAGCAGGAGGACGACCCCCAACCTGTTGGTAAGGTTCTTGACCTCCTTTCACCTTGAATCCATGGTGAAAATCGAAAATTAATGCATGAATTCTTCATATCTCGATCCCCTCTTCAATTCTAACCAATTCTTTTCACTCAAAGCTTGAGGACGACCCTTGGAATAGTGAAAGGAATTGCATCCACCATTGTTTCCGTGATCTTGTAGCTTTGGAGCTCAATTGGAGGCAGGTTTTATAACTTGAACCCTTAATTTTATTATTGCAATCAATTCCTTATCAATTGGTGATCATTTCTACATTTCCAAAATTAAGTTTGGTTGATTGATGCAATCTCCATGGAAATCACAGTAGATTTCATGAGTTTGGAGCTTGATGATGATGACATCATCATAAGCACATACCTCCCCAACTATCTAGGGCAAACAATTTCAATGTTGGGACCAAACGGTTTGCAAACCGTTTGGTGGTTTGGGTCTCAAACCATTTGGGATGGTTGAGCATTTGAAGATATATGTTGTGGTGATTGGATTTTGATCCAATGGTTTCAATTGGTTTGATCTTGAAGATTTCAATTGTGAATGATTACTTAATTGCAAACCCCAATCCACTAAGTGCTGAATTTCCAATTGATTGAGATGATGATTTGGGTTGATTGATCCAAACAGTTTCAAAACCATTTGGGGATCACCCAAATGGTCTCAAGACCGTTTGGGGGTCACCCAAGACCGTTTGGAGGTCTAGGGTTAAGTATGGCTAAGTGTTTGAATATCCAAAGATATGGTATCAACCCTAATTGGCTAAGTGCTGATTTTACAATTGAATAAGTTGATGGTTTGGGTTGATTGACCCAAACGGTTTCAAAACCATTTGGGAACCACCCAAACGGTCTCAAGACCGTTTGAGGGTCACCCAAGACCGTTTGGAGGTCTAGGGTTGAGAATGGTTGGTTATTTCATGATCCAAAGATACCAAATTGAATTGCAACTAAGTGCTGATTTGATAATCAATCCAATGGTCCAAAACCCTAATTGGATGGCATGGTTTTTGATGATGGAATGGGCAAACGGTCTCAAGACCGTTTGGAGATCAACCAAATGGTCTCAAGACCCTTTGGTGGTCATCCAAGACCGTTTGAGGTCAGGTCATATCATGTGATGATGATAGTTCATTGTTTTCAATCGATTTGATTCCACAATGTCAACCATTGATGGATCCTCGATTTCAAACCCTAAGTGACGGTTTCTTGAATATCAAACCTAGTTATGTTGGGTTAAAAACCCTAAATTGAAGGTCTAATTGAATGTTGATTCAGTGGTCCAATTGATGAATACTTTAGTGGTTCAATTTATAATTGGTCCATGGATTGAAACATTGAGTCGATTGAGTATTGAAGTGCCTTTTTGGTCCATGCGGTTTTGAGAGGGTTTGGACGAAATGCTCTCAGGAACATTTGGGTCAAAATGGTCTCAAGACCATTTGAGTCCAAACGGTCTCATGACCGTTTGGGACCAAACGATCTCAAACCGTTTGGAGACCCAAAGTGCAAACGGTTTCAATACCTACCTTGTCCAATTGGTTTCAAGTACAACTTGTTCAAATGGTTTTCAACCAATTGATGTATGAGAACTAAGATCATTGAGGGTCTAAGTAATCAACTATGTGAAGATCAACATGGTTAATCCATTTGGACATCTCATGTAATTGAAGGTCCAATACGGTGAACTTATTTAGATACTTAATGCAATTGAAGATTTCAATGGTTAACCCAATTGATCACTTTGTGGAATTGAAAGTTTAATTGGTCAATCCTTTTGAATTCCTTATATAATTGATGGTTTAATTGATTAGACCATTTGGACATCTAATATGATCAAAGGTCAATTAGCTATGTGATTATTAAAGATGTAAACCCATGATGATTGTGAAGGATAACCCTAGCTATGTGTACTCAAGTGAAGAGTTGACCTAGATTAATCTTGGTGTAATTAACATCCTAAATAGGATGAGAGAGGGAATGAGAGAGATGAATGCTTATATAATTAAGCCCTAATTCTCTCATTATGAGTAAACTATGTGATAATGGTTGATCCATAATAATGAGATCATGAAACCCTAATCAATGAACCCCAACCCTAATTAGAGCAATGCTATGTGGGAAACCCCAATTAGAGTAAAGCTATGTGTGAAACCCTAATTTAGGGCAAAACTGAGTATTATTGTAAATCCAGGGTGATGATGTAACCCTAACTTAGTGTAGCAATGAAGGAAACTCTAATTTGGGTATGAGGAAAGAGAAACCCCACCTGAATGTGAATGGTAAACCCCAATCCCTAAAATGGGATAAAGATATATGAAACCCTAATATAGGGTAGTGCCACTAATCCTATGTGAAGACCTAGCACTGGGTGATGTGTTGTGAAATCCTAATTTCACATAATACTAGGTGAAACCCTGATATAGAAGGATGATTATATAAAACTCTATTGAAGAGTAATACTATGTGAAATCCACAAATATATGGAATATGCTATGTGAATCCTCAAATTATAAGTGTGGAGAATGCTATTCCTAATAGTGGAATAGTAATTGATGTTATGAAAAATGTAACACCCAGAGAGTTTGATAATGGACATCCTTATACTAATAGTCCCTGACCTAAAGGGTGAGTCTATATCATTGGCAATGGTTGCATATTCTAAGTGAGTGACTAATGACCACTACCTTACATGATAAATGTGATGAACTGGTGCATAAAGTATTAGGATGGGGAATACCCTAATACAAGCTAAGTGTATAAACCCAAGTAAGATAATGATGTTGAGGGAAGTGATACATCAAGATATGATAAATATCACATCCAACACCCCAATACTGGTATACCTTGATGTGTTATAAGTCCAGTATAATTGGATGAATGACACATGAGATGTGTCATGTCAATAGTTACATTGAGATGTAATGCACTCTGTTGAATATAGGCTAACATGCCTTATGAAAAGGTTAATCCAAACCTACCAACTATGATGTAATCATACTCTGTTAAAGATGAGAGAGAAACTCATGTTGTGTGTTGATAATTCATTTATTGATGAATGATTACAGAGTATTGCTATGTGAAACTTTAATACAAGTCAATGCTATGTGATCCCTAATACAAGGTAATGCTATGTGAAATCCTATGACAAGTTAATCCTATGTGAAGCTCAAATACAGACTGATGGGTTATGAATGTAATAAGATAACCCTCAAATTGCATGATATTGATATGTAATTATATCATGATTACTAATCATGCAAATATGTTGAGAAGATGCGCATAGCCAGGTATGGGGTATGATGCTTTGTTATTAAGAATGTTTTATAGGCTTTATAAGCCTTTATATGCTTTGTGTAGTAAAAATCATAGAACTTTGTGTACTATGTGCAATACATTATGTTGCCAGATTCAGGATGTCCTTGGTTAAATGATCTGAAGGTATTAAGTTACCTAATAAGTGATAATAAGTATCCATGGTGAGTTTTGGGTTCAAATACCCAGATACTATAAACATGATGATGAACCTGTTAAGAAATGGAATTGTGCTTGGTGAGTTGAGGGACTAAGATCCCAACACTTTGTGAAAAGAGTATGGCTACATGCCATGACTCCATAATGGCAATGTCAGACATTAGATATATGAACTAAGCCTGAAGAGAGTTAATGTTGTGGTAATGATTCTATAGTGAATAAATATTATACATGTTCTTCATATTCCTTAAAGGATAAGTGACATGTTGATTCTATCAAGTTATAGCTGCAATGCTTCTGATAAGAATAATGTTCTAATTTTTTAGACATTAAAATATCTACTGTCAAATAAATATGATTACTCTATTCATATCTATCTTCTTAAGTTGCAATAATAATGTTTCTGGAGGAGAGTTATATCTCTCGCTGGGGCAATTTACAATTGTCTCACCCCCGTGGGAATCACATTTTTTTAGGTGGACGCGGACGAGGAGGCAGGAATCCTTCAGTAGGTGAAGGACAGCAATAGAAGTAGCAGGGACAGTAGTGAAGTCTCAGGTGGAGACACTGGCTGTTATTTCTTGTATAGATGTAGATAGAGTCCTATGTGTCATCTCTGTACTCTCAGGTCCTCAGAGTAGTAGTTAGTGCTTTCGAGATTTTGGCTCAGTGCCTCGAGATTTTATACTGTCTGTGTTTAGCTTGACAAGACAGTTAATGCTTGTAACTCACAGAAAGATATGATACAAGTTATGTACTTTTGAAAAATAAAATGTAAATGTGTTACTTTTGTTCTATGTGAGAAAGTTTTTACTTGATGGATCTTTTGATAAAAAGGTTTTAATTTCTAGTGATTTTTGGTAATCCGCTGCTTAGTGAATGCTTCCGCATTAGTTAATAGAATTTTGGTTTGTAGTCCTTTCTTTGCCTAAGTGTCCTCTATAAGGTGAAGAGAGACATTTTTTTAGAATTTGAGACACTTCTTCTTCTAGGATGCAACGACAATATAGATTATTGGCACATCTCTTAAATAGGAGGGGTTATCCCAGTAGTAGTTTTTCAAATAAGAGAACAACTTCTTTTTTTTATTGTAAGTGATTTTTGGAGGTAGTTGTTGACATGCTAAGTAATTGCGGATGTTTGCAAACTAGGGTAAGTCAGGTTCCATGGATCTTTCCATTTTTAATGCTTCATTGACATAGTAGTCATTTATAGACAGCAGGTCTTTTTTAGTGCCTATGATCTTTGATAGATGGTCAGTGATGACATTTTTTTACCTTTCTTTTCTATGATTCCATGATCAAAATCTTGCAATAATAGGGCCCACAACTTCTTCTTTTTTATTGTAAGTGACGTCAGGAAGTAGTTATTGACATGCTAGGTAATTGCAGGTGTTTGCAAACTACAGTAAGGTAGGTTCCACACATCTTTCCATTTTTAATGCTTCATCAACATAGTTGTCATTTATAGGTAGTGGGTCTTTTTTAACGACTATGATCTTTGACTGATGGTCAATGATGACATTTTCTATACCATTCTTATCTATGATTTCATGATCAAACTCTTGCAATAATAGGGCCCACTGTAGAATTATGGGCTTGGTGTCCTTCTTTTGCATTAGGTATTTGATGACACCATGGTCAGTGTACACCTTGACTTCCAGTCCTATTAGATAGGACCTGAATTTATCAAAAGAAAATAATATTGCTAGTGTTTCTTATTTTGTAGTGGTATAATTGACTTGTGCATCATCTAGAGTTTTTCTGGCATAATATACCATGTGGTGCTTCTTATCTTTTCATCATCCAAAAACTGCTCTAATAGTGTAGTCACTCACATCACACATTATTTTGAAGGGTAGCTCCCAATCTGGAGCTTGTAAGATTGGAGTTGTTATCAACGAATTTCTCAAAATTTTGAAGGCCTCAAGGTATTCATCTGTGAAGTCAAACACGACGTCTTTCACAACCAGACTGGATAAAGGTTTTGCAATTTAGGAGAAATCTTTGATAAACCATCAATAGTACCTTGCATGCCCCAGGAAACTTCTCACCCCAGTTACTGATTTAGAAGGTGGAGTTTAGACATGACTTCCACTTTACTTAAATCAACATTGATTCTTTTTTAAAAAATCTTTTGTCCTAGGACAATACATTCTTGGACCATAAATTGGTAGTTTTCCCAAATTCACTACGAATTGCTTCTCTTTGCATTATTTTATAACTTGAGATAATTTCTTCATACAATTGTAAAAATTAGTTCCATGGATGGAAACGTCATCCATGAAAACTTCCATTATATCTTCTAAAAAATTAGCAAAGAATCAAATCATGCACCTTTGAAACATAGTCAGTGCATTGCATAGGCCTTATAGCATTCTCCGGAAGGCATACATTCAGTAGATGTAGGTATATTTGGTTTTCTCTTCATCATTTATGTGTATTGAGACCTGGTTAATCCTAAATACCCATCCAAGAAATAGAAATATGAATGATGGGATAGTCTTTCTAGGACTTAATCTATAAATGACAATGGGAAATGGTCCTTCTTAGTGGAAGCATTTAGCTTTCCATAATTGATGCACATTTGCCAACTTGTCATGGTTCGTATTTCCACCTCGTATCCCTTTTTCCCTTTTACAACTGTTATTTCTCCTTTCTTTGGCACTACATATATTGGGCTTACCCAGTTGTTGTCAATGATTGGATATATAATTCTTGCATCACACAGTTTTACCACTTCCTTCTTAACCGCCTCCCTATGCATTTGATTCATATTTCTTTGAGGTTGGGCTAGAGTTTTATCATTTTCTTCTAAATTTATTAGGTGCATGCAAACAGCTGGGCTTAAGCCCTTGATGACTTCTACTGAGTAACCTATTGCCTTTATGTAGAGCTTGAGTTTATTTAACAATTTCTCCTCTTGGTCTTCTGTCAAGGTAGAGTTTATGATTACTAGATTTCTTTCTTCATTGTCAAGAAACTCATACTTTAGACCTTCAGGGAGTTTCTTCAGCTCTGGCTTTGGCTTTGGTGCTTCTTTCTCCTCTGGAGTCTGTTTGAGAGAGGCGTATTTTGCAGTTTCAATAGTCTCGTCCTCATCGTCACTGCATTCTTCTTCTAATTAGTCTAGATAGTCGAGAATTTTGACAACTTACAGATCTCTGACACTAGGGTCTGGATTTTTAAGGCTCACATGAGTGGATCAACTATGACATTCTCTTCTTGGAACTCTTCACATAATTGATATACCGACTCGAAAAGAGATTGTCCTCTCATGGAGTCTTGCACATGGAAGTCAGTGTGATCATTTCCTAGTCATATGGTGATAATCCCAGCTTCAATATATATTAACACTTTCCCAGTGGAGAGGAACGGTCTTCCAAAAATCATCAGGCACATTGGATCTTCTACTATATCAATAACAACAATTTCGCATGGTATAAAAAATCATCCCACGCAAATTGGGACATCTTCCACAATTCCCACCAGTTTCGTGAAGGTGTGGTCAGCTAATTGAATTCTCATTCCTATTTTGACCATATCAGTAATACCTACCCTTTGAGCTAGAGTAAGGGGCATAAGATTAATGCTTGCTCCAAGGTCTACAAGTCATTGTCTCACTTCATTGTCTATGACATTAAATCAGATTGTGAACGCTCATGGTTCCTTTTTCTTTGTGGGCATCTTGCTTATACAATAGTGCAAGACATTTTTGTTAGTCTCACCATTTCCACATGATTTCCTCTCCTCTTCATAATCAGGTCCTTGAAAAACTTTACATATGTCAACATTTCCTTGATGGCATCAAAAAATGAGATATCCATGTGTAGCTTCTTAACAACTTCCATAAATTTCCCATACCTTCATTTCAAGTGAGACTTAATCAGTTTATAGGGGAAATTATCTCTTGGTGAGTACGGATATTTATTTGTGAAGGCCTCCCCAGGGGGGTCACATTTCTTCTCTTTTGCAATCTTCTTTCTCTTACCCTTCTCTTTTATTTAATCATTCTTGGTAAATACATCCACTTCAGGTGCTTCCTTTATTATAATAGGTTTGGGTTGTGATTCAATGTTAGATTTACCTTCTTGGATAGTCTTTCCTTTCATATCTTATAAAACCTTTTCGGAACAGAGAGTGGCCATTTCTGCACTCTCAATGTTAGATGATACTTAATCATCTCCTATAGTTGTGCTAGTTTCTGATCAATCTGCTTTTGGTGGGTGTGCATGTCAGCCATCTGAGTTGTCACACCCCAACTGAGTCTGCATCATGTTTAAGATGCCAATGTTGGTGATAGCATTTTGGGTTAATTTCTCATTCACCAATGCATGTCTCTTTGCAAACTCAAAAAATTTAGACATCATATCATGCCGATTGGCGTTTTGGTTTCTATTTTGGTCTTGGATTTTCCTATTTGAATTTCTATTCTAATTTTGGACTTATCCTTGACCTTGATAGTTGTATCTACTTTGTTGGTAATTTGTGTTACGGGCGAACACGATCGATCCTCCACCTCTCTTGAATTCGGGTGGTCCCTGAGATGAATTGTTTAACTGATGAGCGATCCCAACAACTACTTTGTTTCCATAGGATAAACATGGGTGACTTGTCTTTTAAAGTTAGCATAAGAGACATCTTTAGTATCTTATTTGTAAATATCTTCCTCGAGCTTAGTATAGATGTAGTTGGCAATACCATGGCCCCCTTCTCCACAAGATTCACACTTCATGACCTTTTTAACCTGTTTCTTTCCTTTACTCCCAGAGTCTTGAAACTGCTTTACGTCAGAAGTGATCCTTTGAATTTGAGAAATTATGGCTTCAAGTGCCTTAGGCTCAATTTCCTTTAGACATTGCTTTCTTGGTTGAATCTCTTTCATATTCCAAACTGGCATGTAGACTATCCATGCTATCAATTAATATCATAGTTTTATTGGATTCTTTCGTAAGAAATCACTTCCTTCTACCGTATCCAGTGGTGTTCTCTCGGCAGACGTAAGATCATTGTAAAAGGTGGTCACCAGAAATCCCTTATCATGCTATGATGATGACAAACTCTCTATTGTCCCTGGAATCTTTCCCATGCTTCATATAGATTCTCCCCAGGCTTTTGCATGAACCTGATGATCTTATGACTATTCCTGAGAGTCTACTCAATAGGGTAGGACTTGGTGACAAAAGTGGTAGCCAAGGGTTCCCATCCATTGATGGTCTTTTCATGTAAGTCAAGGTACCATGACAATGCTTTGTCCCTCAAAGAGAAGTTCAACTCCTTGCAGTAGATCACCTCTTGTGGAACCCTATTCATTGTGATGGTCTCACAAATGTTTTTAAAGGCGTCTCAGTGGTGGTAATGATTTTCATCTCGTAATATTAGTTCTAAAAGTTTTGTTATGGGTCATGGCAATTACTACAATCTTCAATTCAAAGTTAAGAGCATTGAACCTAGGAATGGTGATTGGGCACCTAGATTCGTTGGCCTAGGTAGCGGCCAATTAATAGAGGGAAGGGCCTATGTCATCATTGTCATTATCATTGTCTTGGTTATCATTGTTGTTGTTGTTCTTCTTCTTGTTTCTCATATTTCTCCTTTCTCTAGGACGACGCCCTTCATCACATCATTCTTCTTCACATTCCTCATCATGAGGTGGTTCTTCATGTTCTTCTTCGTCATAGTGGAATTCCTCGTGATCAGATTCTGGCTTTAGTTGAGGTTGTTCAAATCTTAGGTTTTGTTTTCCTCCTTGACGTCCTCCCCTACAAGGAGGCATGTTGATTGTAGGTGGGTAGTTGTAGTCACTATGTGCTTCTCTTTAGGCTACCTAAAATAGTTCACACGTTTGAGTTAGAAACTGGGCATGTGAAGTGAAGTATTCAAGATAGTTAGAGAACGTGGATTAAAATAGTGCAGTCAAATCTATCGCTGGACTTGAGGCATTGGTGTATGCTAAGTAGACTCGGATTCTTAATAGTATTTGTTGACATGTCCTCGATAACAACACCAAAAAGTTGACCGAACTAAATCATGTGTCCAAAAAGGAGAAGATCTAAAGTAGTCAGACTCTTAAATTTATCACCCAACACTTAGGCCTACGCAACTATTATACGAAGTCCGATGTAGTAAATCAAGGTCAATCCACATGGACAAGGAGTAGTATGTGTTAAAAATGTGGAATCTTGGCTTAGTTACACCAACCAAAGAGTGGGATAAAGTTTCTGTTCTCAAAAGGAACAATGGTACTTCAACAAAAAAGTTAAGTAAAACAAACAAGAGAAAAAGTAAATTCAAAGAGTACTATATCAAGTATGGATGGGAACTTGGATCAGGTTTCACCATCCAAGGTCTCTCATCAACATGCAATACCCGCACCCATTATATACACTTAGCAAGATTACAAGTAATCAATGTAGATGTTTATTCCCTCCTCTCTCAAGATTAGTATAGATCTAGATTATAAAGTTGTATTTCTCTCGAGATGGCAACAAAAATCACAATATAATTATATGACCATTATCTTAAGCATTCCAATATTCTCATGAATTCATGCAACTCCATAACACTTAGATAAGGTTAGTATTACTCTTCCTAGGCACTAACAATCAAACATCATGATATGGTATCTAATCATTCAAGTGAAGCTTTAAGACAAAGTGTATGGAAATATTCATTGCTAAGAGCATGTATTCAATGGATATAAGTATTTACATGTTGGGAGAGCCTTAGTGGCTACTCCCAACCCAAGTTATATGTTTAGCCACTCATGATGGTGAGTAGAATTATGGATTTATAAGTATAATGAGACATGGAGAGGGGTAGATGAAATGGATGAATCAGAGGAAGGGGGAATGAATAGATCTAGAGAAGAAGAATGGAGATACACCAACTGTAACTATAGGTAATCAAAATGGATGTGCATATTCTTTGGATTTGGATCTGGAGTGGACATTGAAGATGGTTGCTTCTCTCAAAGAAGAAGTTGGCAGGCTTGGTGGTGTCGTAGATCCACAATATCATTTAGACTTTCTTCTTTTGGGATCTCAAATCGATGGTAAGATGGTTGTGCAATGCAATAGCACTTCATCATCTCTTGCACGTCACGACCCCATTCATGAATGAAATGGTCAGATATTTATCGGTGTGGTTCTCAGCCAGTGGCCCCATCGATCATTGAGATTACAAGTTCTCATTGGTCATTGGGATTGTAGGTTCGGCGGTCACTGACATGGTGGTGCACTCTCTGGTCGTTGGGGTTGTAGGTTCCTAGCGGTTGCTGGTCCTGATGGTCATTGAGATGCCAAGGTCGGAAATCCCTGACATGGTGGGCCATCGGTCGTCAAGATGTTAAGACCAACGGTCACTGGAGTATGGGAGTATCAGCAATTGCTAAGATGATCCAAGTTCAGCAGTAGCTAATAATGCAAGTCCAATAGATATGAACAACTCTAGGATCAATGATCTCTAAGAATGCAGCTTAAAGGTTGTAGATGATGTAGGGCCATCGGTCAATGAGGCTTAAGTATTCCTCTTGATAATACCATGTGTAAGTTAAAGGTAAGGAGATGAAATTAGGTAGATATTCCAAAACTTGCCAAAAAAAATATATTTATATAAATAAAACATTGTGAAAATGATAATATGAGGGTAAAGTATGCACTCAAATATCTACAAAATTGGATGTTATCACCTGGCCATCTCAAGCTATCATCATGTGCACATCATGCATATGATCTTCTTGATTTGTAGTGTTTTATTCACCTATCACCTAGATGGTTTGGCAATGATACCTTGAAGTGAATAAACAAAGAGAAGTTATGTGTTAGATAAAACTGACATATGTGCATAGTTAAAAACATTTGGGCGCTAAAAGAACATTAAAGACAAAATTCAGGGAGTTCCTTCTCAAAAGAGAGCTATAACCTTTGGGTAAGTTCAGGAGTGAGTAAATAAAAGATAACAATGACAAAATGATAATCAAAAGAATAAGGCATTCATATGAGGTGAATAATAAAATAGATATTATTCCATTTTGAATAAATCCACAAACAATAGTATATATTAAAATTCATGTTGATTATCACAAACACTAGTATAATGTAAAAAGTAGGGTTGGAACCCATATATTCCAAACAAATGGTAGGAGGACTAAAACCTCAATGCCAAATAAACATCAAACTGTAGGATGACTAAAACCTCAGTGCCTGAAAGGAGAACTAAACATTAGTATCTACACATATAACATGTGATAGGGGTAATAAAACCCCATTGCCTGGAAGGAGGAATAAAACCTCAGTGTTGTGGTAGGAGGACTAAATCCTTAGTGTTGATAAAATATGGTGTAACTACTTCTAGAGATGATTAGTCAAAACCGAGCATGCATAATAGTAGGCAAGCAAGTCCATAGTATAATAAGTTAAAAATGGATGAAAGCGTCAAACATATAACAATTGGGGTCAAAAGACCCATATATATGAACTAGTAGGGTTTCAACATTCAATAGTGAAGAAATGTGTGAATTATATATGTGATTCCAAAAGGATTCAAGATATTCAAAAAGAGAAGTTTAAATCAAAATATTCCCCATTGATAACAACTACTATTCAATCATTATATGCCCCAAATATAAATCTAGAAGCTGCAGACACTCGATCATTATAGCCAGTCGTTAACTCAACAATTATAATTGGTCCCCACAGACAAGTATTCACCCTAGGAACACATTAGGTATGTTATTCAAACCAAAGTGAATATGTGTATAAACTCCTACTATATTTGTTATTGTGTTCTTATTATATGTAGACGAATTAATGATATATTAGGGATTTTAAGTATTATTGAGTGGACATATAATCCATTAGACTTTTTGTTTTATACCATCCATATTTAGATACATAAGTCTAAATGTGACCATGTTACATATATGTGTTTGTAAGATGTGCATTCGTCTAGTTTAGGTATTCTAATGTCATTCACTCCTTTTATACTATATAGCTTAGTTTGGTCAACTAGGTCAAGGTGATTCAACTATTAGAACATAATACCCATGTTAGGCAAAATAAAGGTTTTAATTCATATACAACAAACATTAAGGTTATGTATGAAATAATTTAGATTTTTAAATTGCAAAATTTACACCTAACATGTTCTCCTTATTGTCTAGTGGATGGTGATCATACATGATCTTAGTCTAACTACCGGTGCACATGTACTATACAAGCATATGCATACATTTGATGGTTAGTTAACTACTCACACTACTTTCTAGTATTGATTATAACTTGCTACTTGTATAACATGTCAAACTAGTATTTCTCTAAGCAATTATTAACTTGCTAAGTGTGTAATAGTACTAAATAATCTTTCTCTAAGCCCCATTTACACTAATATATTTCTTTAATGACAACATAACTTATTGAGTACTTATATGTGGTTGTACATACATTGTTATTTGTTCATGTAAGTATGTATATACTCATTATGTGAAGTTAAAAGACAAAGTCGCCTGAAGATCTAAAGTATTATCCTAAGTGTTATTTGAAACAAATATAAATAGTCCTTTCTTTTATCTTAATTATCAGTATGTCACAAGCTTTTGAGTATATTATAGACAACTACACCTCTGGTCTGAATCCGACAGTGCTTTTTTATGATCATATATTGGTCAATCTTGGTCATGGAAGCATATGGTAACCTTCTCCATAGACCCGACCTAAAGTTGTTAGAGGAAGTGAGTTGTCACCAATAGGCATCTCCACTGCCCATAGGATTGTTGGGTAGAGTCACCTAGTTCTTGGTGGTTTGTGTTTGTTGTGCACTATAGGTAAAGTTGACAAATCTAAGGTGGGACATTAGTTTCTTTAATGGTAGCATGAGGAGGAGGACAGTCTTATTTCCTCTTTAAGATCCATTTAAACTTGATATGTGGAGTCCTTTGAAAAAACCATTGGTGGTTGGAAGGAAACAAGGGCCCTCATCAGAGCCGTCGAGCAAGGTATGTGAATACTCAGACTTGCTATTCTAAGATGTTCCATGCTTTTGAGAGGGAAGGTCTATGATCAATTGTAGTTTGGAACAGAGTCGGGTCAGTTGGACAAAGTCTAAACTTGATTGGTTTATTTTCTATATGATTTGATGGTTAGGGTAGAGCAATGGTTCTTTTTGTGTTGTTGCAGGTCTAGACAGGGAGGTGAACTCATTATCAATGATAGTCTATGAGAACATGGTGGCACCTTTTTGTTGGTTGGCGCATGGGAGAAGGAAACCAAGTGAAGGAGGAGAAGAAGGGAGTATGAGAGAAAGAAATAAGATGGTGGGAAAGAAAGAATGAGGAGGATAAAGAATGGTGTTTCACCTAGGAATTGACAACATCGTTCAGGCACTAGAAGGTCCTCTTACAATCACTACAGTAGGCAGCGATAGTCATCTTGCTGCCACGACCATTGGGTGAAATCAGAGAGGAAGGTCAGCATCTAGGGTTAGGATGAGAAAGATGAGGGTAGATATAGAGATACAAAGAAATATAAGAGACTAAGAAAGAAGGATGAAGGAAATTACCGACATGGTGAAGGCGAGAGGGTGACATCATTTATCAGCTGTTATCGGCAACTTCCGTGTGAGGCGAGTTGGGTAATAGTTGGGTTGTGTCGTTAAAGAAATTTAATGTGGGAAGTGTTACTTAGATGGGGAATAATTACATCAAGTGAACTTATGGAGAAAGGGTTTAGTGTATGATTATAATGTAAATAGAGGTCACATCTTGTATTAATTAGGTGAATGGTAAAAAAGACTTCGATTGATCTAAAAAATTATGTGTAAGCTAATTATGGTATGATGGTTCTGATTTTAAAGGAACTTTATTATTTCAAAAACATTTGATGATTTATTTTATTAATTGTAAGTTAATTACTTAATTAATGTATTTGATGTGTTTCTTAATCAATTTGCTATATTATTTTATTTTTAATGAATGTCTTTCATCAATTTAACTTGGGGTGATTCTTTATTGTCACATTAGATTCAAAACTAACTAATTGATGGTTTACATTAATTAACACATTGAACTTATTTGGTTAATTTATTTTATAATTTTCAAATATAAATACTATTTATTTATATAATATTATTTGATTCTTAGTTTAATCTGAGTTAAGACAAAAAAATTTAGTACTCATATAATTAGGGTGGACCGAAGTAAATGGAAATTAAGTGATATACATAGATTAAATTACGTTACAGCACACCACCCCTTAAAGAGGATTTTGACCCCAAAATCCTCCCATCCATAGCCTAGAGCAACATTATGCTTAACATCAACCAATTGGGCCTCTCTCAAACTAGAAACTTACCTTACTATGAGGAGCTTAACTTTTCAATTGATACATTTTAGGTTATCCAATTCACGTTCATGGTATCCATCTTAACAAGGTTCTGCCTCTGTAATTAAGGGGTAATAATATTTGTGTGACGTTTTATGAGGAAATTACCAAAGGGTAACCTGGTTCATTCATTGTATAATCGAACAATACTAAAGTTGAATTACTTTCCTAATATATTAAGATACAAAAATATATACCACTTAAAGGGTTATCTTATAGTCAACTTAACCATCTAAAGAGGTAGGTTACAACATATTAACTAAGTCATATATATTCAAAAGAACTTCTTACATATTGCCCCACACTTAGGTCTGGGTTTCATAGTTGGTATAACCAGTTTGGGGTGCCTCAATGAGGGGTTCCTACAAATTTAAACTTCATGAATTGGTTAACTGAATCATAAAACTTTCGACAAAAATCTGGAGAACTTTTTCTATCTGTCAATATATAGTATAATAATAAGAATACTTTTGATGATTAAAAATTTTGTGATATGAAGATGAAAAAGTGGCGCTAAAATCAATATGAGAACCAAGTCAGACACTTTTCACCATAACTCATTCTAAGAGAGATCCTAAACATCCAAGGGTCTATAAGGGTATATGAAAAGCATCTCTAACTCATACTATAAGTGTCAGTGATACGGGTTATATGAATATGATGTCAAATTCTACTAGATCCTCATCAATTACTTTGCTCACCATTTACCACTTCACCTTAGACGCTCTCCATCATATCATGGGATAATTAATATCAACATGGTACATCAGAAATTCCTCAGGTCACCTAACTATCCTAGGAAGATATTAGGGTTTGCAAGACTAGAGGGTCTATATTGACATCCAATGCTTGATCATATCAGATAAATATATGTCCACATGCATGAAGGGAACTATTTAGGTATCCCACTTTCTAAGAGAGGATGGGAGATGATTAGGGTTCCCATCAACTCAGTCCCATCCATTAAAGCGGTGTGGGAAGGGATAATGATGAAATAATATAGGGATGAAAATCTAGTTTGTATTCCATAACTTAGGAAAGGTACATCTATATTTCATATATGGTCACCATACTACCTAATTGTGGTATAATAGAGATATAGGATAACTTGAAATAGTCAAATTTTTCTAATGCACTGGCTCTGATACCATATTGTAAAGAGTCAAACTCGATAGGGGATTCACTCAGATAGTATGATACATAAGCCATGAAAGATTAGACATTGAAAAAAATATAACTATTTTCATTTATCACAAATATCTCAATACATTCATCCTCACCCTAAAAGGTGGTATTTAAAAATACAAACTTTCAACTATTTACATATTTGATGTGTTTCTTAATCAATTTGCTATTTTGTTTTATTTTTAATGAATGTCTTTCATCAATTTGACTTGGGGTGATTCTTTATTGTCACATTTGATTCAAAACTAACTAATTGATGGTTTATATTAATTAACACATTGAACTTATTTGGTTAATTTATTTTATAATTTTCAAATATAAATATTATTTATTTATATGATATTATTTGATTCTTAGTTTAATCTGAGCTAAGACAAAAGAATTTAGTACTCATATAATTAGGGTGGACCGAAGTAAATGGAAATTAAGTGATATACATAGATTCAATTACGTTACAACACACCACCCCTTAAAGAGGATTTTGACCCCAAAATCCTCCCATCCATAACCTAGAGCAACATTATGCTTAACATCAACCAATTGGGCCTCTCTCAAACTAGAAACTTACATTACTTTGAGGAGCATAACATTTCAATTGATACATTTTAGGTTATCCAATTCACATTCATGGTATCCATCTTAACAAGGTTCTACCTCCGTAATTAAGGGGTAATAATATCTGTGTGATGTTTTGTGAGGAAATTACCAAAGGGTAATCTGGTTCATTCATTGTATAATCGAACAATACTAAAGTTGGATTACTTTCCTAATATATTAAGATACAAAAATATATACCACTTAAAGGGTTATCTTATAGTCAACTTAACCATCTAAAGAGGTAGGTTACAACATATTAACTAAGTCATATATATTCAAAAGAACTTCTTACATATTGCTCCACACTTAGGTCTGGGTTTCATAGTTGGTATAACCAGTTTGGGGTGCCTCAATGAGAGGTTCCTACAAATTTAAACTTCATGAAGTGGTGAACTGAATCATAAAACTTTCGACAAAAATCTGGAGAACTTTTTCTATCTGTCAATATATAGTATAATAATAAGAATACTTCTGATGATTAAACATTTTGTGATATGAAGATGAAAAAGTGGCGCTAAAATCAATATGAGAACCAAGTCAAAAACTTTTCACCATAACTCATTCTAAGAGAGATCCTAAACCTCCAAGGGTCTATAAGGTTATATGAAAAGCATCTCTAACTCATACCATAACTGTTAGTGATACGGGTTATATGAACATGATGTCAACTTCTACTAGATCCTCATCAATTACTTTGCTCACCATTTACCACTTCACCTTAGACGTTCTCCATCATATCATGGGATAATTAATATCAACATGGTACATCAGAGATTCCTCATGTCACCTAACTATCCTAAGAAGATATTAGGGTTTGCAAGACTAGAGGGTCTATATTGACACCCAACGCTTGATCATATCAGATAAATATATGTCCACATGCACGAAGGGAACTCTTTAGGCATCCCACTTTCTAAGAGAGGTTGGGAGATGATTAGGGTTCCCATCAACTCAGTCCCATCCATTAAAGTGGTGTAGGAAGTGATAATGATGAAATAATATAGGGATGAAAATCTAGTTTGTATTCCATAACTTAGGAAAGGTACATCTATATTGCATATATGGTCATCATACTACCTAATTGTGGTATAATAGAGATATAGGATAACTTGAAATAGTCAAATTTGTCTGATGAACTGGCTCTGATACCATATTGTAAAGAGTCAAACCCGATAGGGGGTCCACTCAGATAGTATGATACATAAGCCATGAAAGATTAGACATTGAAAAAAATATAACTATTTTCGTTTATCACAAATATCTCAATACATTTATCCTCACGCTAAAAGGTGGTATTTCAAAATACAAACTTTCAACTATTTACATATAAGACCATCTATAGAGGGCAACCTGACCATCTGAAGTTATCCTCCTATCCACATCATGCATGTGATCATCTTGAGTTGTAGTCTTCTAAGTCACCTATCACCCAGGTAATTTGGGAACAACACCCAGAAGGGGAAACATAAAGAGAAGCTATGTGTCAGATAATTGGAATTTTTGAATAATTAAAAATATTTGGGCACTAAAAAACATAAGGACAAAATTAAGGTTGTCCCAATCAAAAGAGGGTTGTAACATTTTGGTAAGTTCAAGAGAGGGAAAAATAAAAGATAGCAGCAAGATGATGATAATTAAAAGAATGAGGCATTCATATGAGGTGAACAATAAAATAGATATTATTGTCATTCTGAACAAATCCACAAACAATAGTAAATGATGAAATGCATGTTGATTATCACAAAAAGTAGAATAATCTAAAAAGCAGGGTTGGAACCCATATATTACAAACCATGGCCAGGAAGACTAAAACATCAGTGCCAAATAAATATAGAATGATAGGAGGGCTAAAACCTTAGTGCCTGGAATGAGGATGAAAACCTCAGTATATATATATATATATATATATATATAACATGTGGCAGGGGGGATAAAATCTCAGTGTCATTTCCAGAGGATTAAAACCTCAGTGTCATTGTAAGAGGATTAAAACGTCAGTGTCAATTAAATATGGTGTAATTACTCTAGATATGACTAGACAAAATCAAGCATGCATAATATAGTAGGTAAGCACGTCCAAAGTATAACAAGTTAAAAATGGATGAAAACATCCAACATATAACAATTGGGGTCAAAGGACCCATATATATGAAGTAGTAGGGTTTCAAGATCATAAATAAAGAAACATAAAAATTATAAATGTGATTCGAAAAGGATTCAAGATATTCCAAAACGGGAGTTTAAGTCAAAATATGCCTCATCGATAACAACTAGAATTCATTCACTATATGCCCCAAATATAAATTGGGAATATGCAAATACATGGTCATCATAGCTAATTGTTAATTCAAAAAATATACTTGGTCCCCGCAGTCGAGTATTCACCCTAGGGACACATTAGGTATGTTAGTCAAACCAAAGTGAACATGTGTATATATTCCTAATATAGATGTTATTGTGTTATTATCATATCTCGACCACTTAATGACAAATTATGGTTTTTAATTATAATTAAGTGGACATATAATCCATTATATCTCTATTTTAGCTTACTATCCACCTTTAGATACATAAGTCTAAGTATGCCCATGTTACATATATGTGTATGTAATGGAGTGCATTATTATAATTTAGGTCTTCTAATTTGTTCACTTTTTATACCTTATAGCTTAGTTTGAACAACTAGGTTAAGGTGATTAAACTCTTGGATCATAACACCCATGTCATAAAAAATCTAGGGTTTAATTCATATACAACAAACATTAGGGTGATGTGTGGAATAAATTATATTATTAATATGAAAGATTTACACCTAACATGTTATCTTGATTGTCTAATGGATGGTGATCATGCATGATCTTAGTCTAAATTATCGGTGTACATGTACTATTACAAGTGTATGCATACATTTGATGGTTATTTAAGTACTCATTCTACTTTCTAGGATTAACTATAACTCACTAAATTTGTAATATTACTAACTAATCTTTCTCCAAAGCCCATCTATACTAATTTATTTATCCAATGACAGCATAACTTATCCATTTCTTATATGTGGTTGTACAAACATTTTTATTCGATCATGTAAGCATGTGCATACTCATTAAGTGGAGTTAAACAATTAACTCAGTTGAAAATCCAAAGTATTGTCCTAAGAGTTATTTGAAACCATATAAATAGTCCTTTCTTTTATCTTAATGATCACTATGTCTCAAGTTTTTGAATATACAGTAGACAACTACATGCTCACCTACTGTCTGACTCTGAAAGTGAGTTGTGATGATCATATACTGATCAATCCCGATGATGGAAGTACATGGTAACCTTCTTCATAGACCCAACCAGAAGTTGCTAGCATGCAGTGAGTTGTCATCAAAACGCATTACCACCTCACCAAAGGACTATCGGGTTGAGTCACTTGGTTCTTCACAATGGATCTTATGTTTGTTCTATTCTAAAGGAAAAGATGACAGATCTAAGGTGGTACATTAGTTGCTTTCATGGTAGCATGATCAAAAGGATGATCTCATTTCCCCTTTGAGTTCCAAATGAACTTGAGATGTGGAGTCATTTGAAAAACCCATTGGTTGTAGTAAGGAAACAAGGTCCCTTGTCAGAGCCATCGAGCAAGGCATGTGATCTGCAGACTTGTTGTTCCAAGGATGTTCCTTGCTTTTAGGATAGGGGTGGTCTATGACCAATTGTAGCTTGGAGAAGATTTGGATCAGTCAGACAAAGTCTAAACTTGATTGCTTTATTTTCTTTGAGATTTGATGGTTAGTGTAGAAGTGGTGGTTTTTGTGTTGTTGTAGGTTGACAACTAGACAGGGCATCAATATTATTATCAATGATAGTCTACGAGGTCGTGACAACATCCTTATGTTGGTTGGATCATAGGAGAAGGAAATAGAGTGAAGGAGGATAACAAGGGAGTGCGAGAGAAATAAAAAGGAAGATAAGGAGGAAGGAATGAGGAGAATAAAAAATGGTCTTTGAACAAGGCATTGGTGGTGTCATTTGGGCACTACAAGGTCCTCTTCCAATCGCTACAGTAGGCTATGACAGGCATCTTGCTTCCATGGCCGCTAGGTGAAATCAGAGAGGAAGGTCGGAATCTAGGGTTAGGATGAGGAAGATAAGGTTAGATATATATATATATATATATATATATATATATATATATATATATATATATATATATATATATATATATATATATATATATATATATATATATATATATATATATATATATATATATATGCAAAGATAAAATATAGGAAATGAGGAGAAAAGGAAGTAGGATGGAAGAAAATTGTCAATGTGGTGAAGGGGAGAAGGCGGTGTCAGTTACCCATAGTCATCGGCAACTTCCGCATTAGGTAAGCTGGGTAATAGTTGGGGAGAGTCTTTGAAGAAAAGTAATGCATGAAAGGCATTACTTGGATGGGGGGAATAATTACATCAAACGAACTTAGGGAGAATTGGTTTGATGTATGTTTATGATGTAAATAGAGTGTTCTGTCTTGTATTAATTAAATAAATGGTCAAAAAGACTTTGATTGACCTAAAGATCTATGTGTAAGCTAGTTATGATATGATGGTTCCAATTTTAAAGTCAAATTATTATTTCAAAAGTGTTTCATATTTTATTTTTTAGTTGCAAGTTGAGTTCTTAATTAATGTATTTAATGTATTTCTTATTCAATTTGTTATATTATTTCTTTATTAATGAATCTCTTTCATCAATTCAACTTAGGGTGATTCTAGATTGTCACATTAAATTTATGGTTTACAATAATTAATCCTACAATTGAACTTATTGGGTTATTTATTCTAAGATTTTAAATTTATAAATTTATGATATTATTTTATTCTTAGTTTAATAAAAGTTAAGACAAAATAATTTAATACTCATATAATTAGAATGGACTAAAGTTAAGGGAAATTAAGCAATATACTTGGATTCGAGTATGTTACAACCTCTCATTAGACCCTCTCAATAACTTACACTTGTAACTTGGATGATTTACTACAACTCGATCCGAGTTCATGCTATCAATAACTTATCTGAGTTCACACACTACTAACATATATCAACATGCTCCCACTTGGCTGATTTGACAATAAACTAAATTCGAGTTTAGGGATCAGGGTTCACCATACTACAAAGCTTCAAGCTCATGAACCATCACATCAAACCCTAACATGGCCAAATGCACATACATTGGGGCCTAAATCCCAAAACACTTATGCACACAAGAATCAAGGCCCACAATGTGTATAGGTATGCCTTTATGAGTTAGGGTTTATCTCATATACATAACATTTTAAGCATGTCATCAATTAGGGTCTTTCCTTCATCATCCCAAACCCTAATTGGACATAGGGTTTATCAACTTGAACCTGTCACACATTCAAGTTCTAATTATAATCCAATTTACTTGGTCATTTTACTATTCAATAAACATCAATTTCTTATACAAACATAGACTGAGTTAGTCATAGTCACCCACCTTTAGGAGCATGCGTGGAAAACCATAAGGAGTGTTGTCCTCTCCCTCTCTATGGTCTACGGTTGTGAGAGTAGAGAAACAACACCTTCCCTCTCTAATGATTGTGAGGATCGACATGTCTAAACTCTATGGATCTCATTTGGCTAAGCACCATCCATGGAGAGAAGGAAAGGCAGTCATGGGTCTTCTTCTAAGAAAGCCACCAGACAGAGTGCTAGTTGTAGTGATATACATGGAGATATGACAAGGAAGATTGTTCCTCTGGAACCTATTCCTACTCACTTGCCCGATGGAAAGTACCAAGGTCCATCCCTTAATGATTCCTTCATGTGTGTAGAAAAGGGGATGACCACCATCATCCCTCCTCCTTCACTAACGATGCCCCTTGTCAAGTCCAATAAGTTGACTGTCGATGGAAAGGGTTGGTGTTTCTCTACCAATCCGTTGCAATAGCAAAGTGATTGGGAAAGTGACTTCAACATCAAACCCAAACAATGACTAGAGTTATACCCTCCTTCCAACCACGACGGTGCACTCCCAATAATCTTCACCAAGGAAGACTATGTTGAGTTGGAGGATATGTGGGGTTACTCCCTTGTATTCCATGTGTAAGGTAAACGGCCCCACTTGTCAAATCCAATAAAGGACTTATCCCTTCAATCTTTTCAAGGGGGTTTCATCCTTCTCTATTTTGGTTCCTTTGGGTACCTACAATGGGTCCTTGCCAATGTCTATGGTTCCTCAACAACCATATCATTTTGGCAAGAATATAGCATCTTGATGGCAACCTTGTGTGGCACTCATTGTCCAAACCTCTGGTGTGGGTGAAGGTCTCTTTGCCTAGACCCTCAATGGACATGATGATAAATAAGGTTGCTAGCATTCTCGAGCTACCTCTTAGTGCATATTCAATTAACAAGAGGGAGGCAGAGAGGGTGTGTGTGGTTCTAGATGATCTCCGTAAAATCTAGAATCAAGTCCCTATCCTCTTCCCCGATGATTCTATTGTCCCACACAAAGTCCAATACCTTGGTATGTCTAGTTCTCTTGGCTTGAACTGAGTATGTTGGTGTGCAAGACCCTTGTCCTTCATCTACATGCATCGGGAGTGCTCCTTCATCCCAAGAGAACAACATTGGAATGACAACAACAAGCTTAGATGTTCATTAGGGTCCAACCATGACACACAATCAGCCAACATCATCTCCAAGAATATATGTGTGGTCCATGATGTGTGCATCCAAACAAGCCCAATAGACCTAGACATTACTCGTCGATGACAAAGCTAAGGGATACACCAGTTTACAGGTCTAGATGAGCAATCCATATCATAATTACTCCAATTATTAAGGAGTCCCTTGGACTTATGGGAAGGTCCCCTGACTATTCATTCCATGGGAGTGACCAAAAGACACCCTTGTGATGTGTACTTGGTGTGTCCCCGCTAGTGGTGCTTTTACACCCCACGAGGTCGGAGCGCACGGGATGTGGGAAGATCTTATGCTTTCAAAATATGTAATACCTACACTAACTACCTATGTCTACTAAGACACTACGCCCACAAGTGCACGGGGTCGTGTCATAGTATAGGTGAGGCAGTAAGTACAGGGTCAATCCAAGTGAGATAGAGGGGGCACTAGAGTTAGACGATGCGAGCTACGTTCCTTTTGCGGAGCTTAGGGTTTTAGGGTTTTAAAAGGTTTGATTGTTGATTAAGCTAATTGAGAAAGTAAGAAATGCAAGATGGAAACTAAGTTATGGAAGAGTAAGCAAATTAGTAAATGAAGATAACAAACTAACTAAGTAGGAGCAAGAACCTAAGTTAACACTAAAGAGCAAAACTAAGCAATTAACTAGATTAAGCAAAAATGACTAAACTAGACTAGCATGAATAAGCAAGCTAAGCAAGATGGGTTTTAAGCAGTTGATTAGGGTAGGTGGGCCGTTTGGGGATGTAACTTTGATATTAGTTGAAGGAGATCATGAAACATGCAAGGTTCTCATCTCATATCTAGATTACCAAACCAAACAACAAGGACAATGCCATTAGAATGTACCCTATACTACTAGTAGAAGACTAGGGTTAGGTGTAATTCTAATGGGATTAACCAAATCTAGATTTCTAGAGTAAGTGATAGTGGGCAATTGAGGGTTGAGGGTAGAGATGGGAGTAGAGATGAGGGTATTTGACCTCATGCCACTAGCCACTCTAGCCTTTAGAAGGCCCTAGGCAATTGCATCACTCTCACTTACACTAGCCACGTAAATCTCACACTCACTTGTATGAGGAGGGATGTGTATGTAGGAACAAAGGGGGATAGCTAGGGATCCACTAATTGGACCTAGGAGCCAATCCTAAGATTGCCACATACACTCCAATTCCTCCTAGAAGCTAAGTGTCATCAAATATCTCAAAGCAAGCAATCCATGTTATAAGCACAAATCACATGCAATAAAATAGGAAATGAGATAGAAGAAATAGAAAATCATCATAGATATGAATTAAGTTCATTACAAACAACTTTCCCCCAACATGGTATCAAAGTCACATTTTAACCCCAAACAGCCCACCACTAGGGGCTTAGCTACACATAGTCAAAGAAACTACAAAAGAGAGGGGAAGAAGAGAAAGAAACTCCATGAAGCTTGATGAAGTGGCCTTCTTCTTCACCTCCAAGCTGTTGCAGATGACCTCCCTCCTCCAAGGGTGCATGGGTGCATGAAATGGTAGGGATTATGGATGAAAACCTAGGGAACTAGGTTTCCATGGTGGAATGAGGGTGGAAATGGTGGATGATGAGCCCAAAATGCAAGGAGATTGCACAAAGAGCTCAAGGGTGGAGAGTGGAGGATAAGAATAGCTAGGGGGCGTCTAACCTAGTGCTATGGCCACCACCCATGTATATATAGGTGGTGGTAGAAGCACTAGGGTAAGTAGGGGCAGTTTAGGAAAAACAGTGAAAAAGTTGTATAGGGTCGGTGATCACCACGGTCATGGTGGGTGTGCCACGACCGTGGTGAGGGTAGTGGGGAACGGCTGTGGGAGGTGAATATGGTCGTGGTATGTTAAGGGTGGTAGAAATGCTAAGTGGGGAAGTGGCCACGATAGTGGCGGAGTGCCACAGTCGTGGTGGGTAACATGCACCACGGCCGTGTTGCGTAACACGGCCGTTTTAGAGGAGGTGGAGGTGACCGTGGGAGGAGCCACAGTCGTCTTGATCATCTTCGGCCACGGTCGTGGTGACTTGGCCACGGTCGTGGTGACTTGGAGGAAATCCCTATTGGAGGCTCACTTCTTGATCAAGAAACACACGACCGTGGGAGGAGCCCACAGCCATTTTCTCTTCTCAAGGCCACGACCGTGTTGATGGCCACGGTCGTGGTTTCTTCACTGGCCACGTTCGTGGTTGGGAGGCCACAGTCGTGGGCGATCTATACAAATCCCTGTTGAAACTATTGGATCTTGGCAATAAATGCACGACTGTGGCATTGTGGCCACGGCCGTGGTGAGGCTTGCATGACTTGATTTCACTTCTGACTTCGTCATTTTCGGATGTCTTTGCTTGGGGATGATTCTTGACCATTGGAGGTAGGTTGAGGGAGACTTTGGGGCCTTCTTTGGGTCCCTCCATGAGTGGGGGAACCCTAGAACTCCTTCTTTCTCTCTCTTCCATCTAAGCATGGTTCAAGTACCTGAAAAATAGTGCAAAGAACATCCATAAGCATATTTGCAATGATAAGCATATTAGGGGTAAAAAGCTTGTAATCTACATGTTTAGATGTGACTTAAGTACAAAATGGCACAGGATGGAGCCCTAAAATGGGGCTACATCACCACCCCAAACTTAAAACATACTTGTCCTCAAGTATGCTCTAACTCAATCTCTCTACAAATTTTCCACAAATAAGAAATGACAAATGCAATGTAAAAGATGATTATTGCTTAATGGTATCAAAGATGACTAATTACATGAATTTCACCTCTCTCCTCTCCTTCTTTCACAATACAATCATAAAAAGAGCACAAAGCACATGAACTTCAAATACAGCGCATAGAATATACAATTTATCCATATCTCTTTCATTAAGTTCCGGGTAAACCGTTTCATGATAGTGTTAATCGAAGATGACTAGAGTGTTGTTTCACATTCATGCATTCAGTCTTATATTTCAAATCATACCAGATGACCCATGTGGCTGCAGAAAAAGGCAAAATGAGCTAAGTTTGATGCTTCTTAGCTCCATGGGTATGAAAGTGGAAGAAAGGGTTGCGGTAAGATTTTTGGAGTGTTTTTACACACTCATCTTTTCTTTATTTGAATGCTCTTAAACATGAGCATCCTTTTATTTTGTTTTTGCTTTTATTTTTCTTTTCTTTCTTGCCCTTGGTGTAGATAGGGCAAATGGTGGATAGAGTGAAGTGGGGAGATAAAGACATGGCCACCCCAAACTTTTGGAGGTGGCCAAGGCTGATTATGTGCACTAGGGCATCTTTTTATGAGGCGGAGGGGTATGAAGATGGTGGAAGAAAAATCGGGTCAAAGAGGGGTCATTGGTATGATTTTCCACATAAGACATCCTGCATGAAAGTTAATCCAATACTTCATCCTAGATATCACATCACATGAATGAACAAGATAAAATTGATATATCAAACAAGTGATTCCAAAAACACTAAGCGTTCAAAGCTTGCTCAAGTTCATAAATCAATCACAATCACAAGAGAGGTGATGCACATGTAAAAAGTCAAACATTGATACCACTTGGCAATAAAGCATGACATTTCACTTGCACTAGTCAAAGGTTGTCATTTTTACTCAAAACAGTAGAGATTGGGTCAAAACATACTTTTTAGACAAGAAATCTCAAATTTGGGCAAAATTGGCCAAAAAGGTGCCAATTTGCACTAAATCACATCTAAACCTACTTTAGGGGAATTTGAAGACATAAAGCAGAAAATCCTACTTAACATGCAAAAGAACCTACAAAAACTACATGAAGATGCGATGCATGGTATGAAAAAGCAAAAAATTTGAAAAATTACACAAAAATGCAAGAAGTCAACTACATGCCATGCAAAGATGCAATGAAAAGAACAATAACAATAAAACTAAACTATATGGCAGATGTGATAACAAAATGACAAAAAGAGAGATAGAGTGGTGCATACCGCCCTACCCACCCCAAACTTTAGAATCATGCTGTCCTCAGCATGAAACTCTAGCTTAGGGGAGATAGGGGAAGTGTCATGGTTGTAGTGGCTGGCCTGGCATCTGCGGAGGATCTAGAGGAGGAGCTGATCCTGATGGAGGATGCTGGTAGTAGTGCCCTCAGTAGTCGTCCTGGGGTGGAGGGTATGCCTGTGGATATCTAGCTATACCACCCCAAAAGTCTGCACCCCATTCGGGGTTTCTTGCTGCCTGGGCATGTTGGTACTGGTACAAGTGGTTGATCTGATAGTGCATCTACTGTTGATCTTGCCACATGTAATGTTGGACAATATGCATGTCACTTTGGGTCTTCTGAATATACTCAAGGTGTGTCTGGATTGTGGCCATGTCATAGGCATTCCCTGAGGGTGGCTGCAGCTGGATGTCCCCTCATCCCTCCTTCTTATTCTTCGGGGCTGCCTTTGTTCTGCATCTTCTTGCTTCTTCCCTTGCACATTAGATTCAACAATGTCTTCATGTGTGGTAGTGGCTCCCCTAGTATACGTCTCCCTCGGGTGGTCTTGCTGCCATGCCATTAGTTTCTCCTTCAACCTTTTTCCAGGTCCCAACATGGATATTATGGGTTCTGCGTGATATGGAAGCTCTAGTTCAAAATCCTGCACACTAGTAGTTAAATAAATCATTCTTTTATCCTTCATCTTTATGGTGTGCGAGCGCGTCAGATAGTTGAGGTCAACAAGTTCTGCCTCAATTGCATCTTGTACCCCCAAGAGATCGTATCCCAATGCCAGTGCAATTGAAGTGACGAACCCTCCCATAACGAACAGCTTCGAGCTCTTGTAGGGTATGCCCTTTAGATGGTCAATCAAAAGAACTCCAAGGTCAATATACCTCTTGTGGTGCATACCGATCAAGACAATCATATCCTTTTGAGAAATGTTGCCTTGGTTGTCGTATCTGCCCACAATCGTGTTTGCCAGGACCTTCTGCATGTAGCACGTTAGCGGGTTGCTTATAGCAGCAGTTTTTGATCTACCCGCGTAGTAATCCTCATTTCCCGTGAAGCTCTTCCAATAATGGGCATAGTCCAAGCTGGCCTCTCTCTCTAACAAGCCGTCATACAATTTCACTGCTTCTTCAAGACTAGTGGCGAAGATAGCATTCAACTCAGTGGAAGTGAGGGTGTGCATGTTTCCCATCATGGAAAATTTGAGTGCATCACAACCCCTCACTTTAGTCTTCTCGAGAGTGGCAAAGAACTCTCGGCTCAAAGTGGGATATGTAGGTTGGGGTGTGAAAAGAACATTCCACAACCCAATCCTTTTCAAGCCCATTTCCACTATTTCTTTGATCCCAAGATCTTCAATGGTCTTCTCACAACTGTACCTAGAGGCGACGACTTTCCTTGTCATGCACTCGGGGTAGATGAGATCGACTTTCCTTTGCCTCTATCCTCAACCATAAGATACTCCTATCGGTTATTTGCCCAAGGATTTTTCTCTATCTGCCTCCAGATGTGCCAGAACATCATCTCCTTCATGCTCAAGCTCTACCTCTTCCTCCTCGTTGTCTTCTTCTTCCTCCATCGCGTAGGACTACGACCCCGAGTTGGTGTCAAGATTGTACCAGTGGGCCGATTACTCCTCATCTTACTGTAGTTGTCGCGAGGGTTGCTGCTGTACACCACGCCTCACTGTCACCTGAGACGTCGAGTGGCGGGCTGGTGTAGCCTTCGACGGGAGCCTGGATGAGGACGGTGCTGCTTTGGATCTCTGGCTTCTTTTTGCGGCTGCCGGCTCGATCTCATCAATAAGGTGGTCCAAATCAACCCCAATTGATTCCTCATCTTCATCATCTTCACCCTCGTAGGTGGCGTCGGTGATGTGGTGGCTATCGGATGAGCGGGAGTGTGATCCGCTCACCGATTGCGAATGGCGGAGGGAATGGTGGGCAGAGGTGGTAGGTGAAGGTGTGTGGGATGGCACGGATAAATCGGAGGAGGCATTTTTGGAGCGTTGCCTCCCTCTGGTGAGGATGTTGGTTCCCTTAGTTATGTCCTTTCCAATCTTTTTCATGGTGGAGGTGAGGTGATTTCATATTTTTATGTGGAGAGTGGTATGGATGTGGTTTTGTGGGTGGAATGGAAGGATAGTGATGTATGGATGGTGGAAATGTGATTGGTTATTGATTTGGGTGAAAAGTGAAGGGTTTATGTGGAGGTTTTGTGGAAGGGTGTTGCTGGGCGGATTCGAGATGGATGAGGAGGTGGAGATGTGATTAGGAGAGAATAGGCGGTGGAAATGGTAGAGGGATGGTTGGGGGTCGATTTGAGATTGATTGGAGGCTGAAGGGAGGTGTTTATGGGGGCTGGAGGTGGAGATTTGGGGAGCACGAGGGTGGTTGTCACCGCCACAATCATTTTTTTAAGGTGGAAGACGAGCAAATGAATAGAGGGGTTGGGTTTGGGTGTTTAAAAGATTTTTTTTCTGAACCGGGCTCGGCCACAGTCATGGCAGGTGGCCACGGTCGTGGACAGGGTTGGGTAGCATGGCTGTGGCTGGTGCCACGGTCGTGTTGTCGATGAAGAACTCCTCAGTTTGACCTCTCCACAGTCGTGGCACGCTGCCACGGTCGTGGTCGTATCTCTTCAACACGGTCGTGGCTGAAGCCCACGGTCGTGGCAATTCTTGCAAACAACCTGTAACTTTGGCCAATAAGATGCAATAATTCCCACGGCCGTGGCCATGTGCCACGGTCGTGTTTGGCCACATGAGCCATGGTCATGGTCGAGCTACACGGTTGTGGTGTTGTTGTTCCTTCAGTTTTCAAACTTCAAAACTTGAACTTAAACTTCATTTGTTCTTTGGCCACAATTTTGACTTAATGGCCATGATTTACTTCTAAAAATCCCCTCTCTCTATTGTCTAACACCTGCACATCATCAAAACTCAAAAGAAAACTATAAAGCACAAGTGTGCGTGCGTGTTTTTGTGTAAAATAAAGAAAAAGTATAAAAAGCAAGGTTCAAGAATCTCAAACCATGTGGGTTGCCTCCCACTAGCACTAAATTTAACACCTTCAACCAGGCTTATTGATTGTAGATCTCTGTCACTTCTTTGGAACCTTCCATAGATCCTTGTAGTAGATTCCTTTCTCATCCTCATCCAAGCACTCTTCTTCATCAGATTCTTCCTCTACAAGCATAACAATATCAAAATCTTGATTGGCCTTGTCTGGGCCGACTTCAACAACAGATTTCAACCTTTACCCATTGACGGCAAATTTCTTTGCACCTTATTTCTCACAAATGACCACAGCCCCTGATGGGTATACTTTCTTCACAAGATAGGGTCCTTCCCATCTAGACCGGAGTTTTCCGGGAAAGAACTTCATTCTCGAGTTGTATAGCCATACCCATTTTCTAGGCTCAAAGTTCTTCTTCCTAATCATCTTGTCATGGAGGAACTTTGTTCTCTCCTTATAACTCTTTGACAACTCATACGCCTCATGGCGTATTTCCTCTAGCTCATTGAGTTGAAATTTCCTTTTCATTGCTGCATTTTCTTTATCAAAGTCCATATTCTTCAAAGTCCAAAGCGCTTTATGTTGCATCTCTACCGGTAAGTGGTAGTTTTTGCCATAGATGAGCTTGAAGGGTGTGGTGCCAATCGGGGCTTTGTAAGCAGTCCAGTATGCCCAGAGAGCTTCATTGAGGCAGAGTGACCAATCCTTACGGTCCGGTCTCACTGTTTTCTCCAAAATGAGCTTTATCTCCTGATTGGCCAGCTCAACCTGGCCACTTGTTTGAGGATGATATGGAGTGGCAACTCTATGGTTCACTACATGTTTCTTGAGCAATCCCTCAAAGGTGCGGTGGATGAAGTGACTTCCCCCGTCACTTATCATTGCTCTTGGAATGCCAAACCGACTGAAGATGTTTGATTTTATAAAATCACAAACAACTTTGTGGTCATTTGTCCGAGTTGGAATGGCTTCTATCCATTTTGACACATAGTCAACTGCAACTAAGATGTAGATATACCCAAATGAAGGAGGGAAAGGACCCATGAAATCAATTCCCCATACATCAAATACCTCTACCACTAGAATGGGTGATAGAGGCATCATGTCCCTTTTGGAGATATTTCCCACCTTTTGACATTTCAAGCAGTTCTTGCAGAATTCATGTGCATCTTTGAACAATGAGGGCCAGTAAAAACCACATTGCGGTACCTTAGCAGCTGTACACTTTCCTCCAAAATATCCTCCACATATCCCAGAATGACGCATGGAGAGGATGTCTTGTAGTTCCACTTCCGGCATGCATCTTCTTACAAGTTGATCCGTGCAATACTTGAAAAGGTGAGCGTCATCCCATGCATAATTCTTCACCATAGCAAATAGTCTTTTGCTCTCCTCCCTTGTCCACGTGCTAGGTATCCTCCCACTAGCCAAGAAATTGGCTTTGTTTTGGTACCATGGCCCTTGAGAAGATGAGAGGAGGAACAATTGTTCATGCGGCATGGTTTCTTTGATTAACCGTGTCTTGTCAAAAGGGTGATCAATCTGGGAGAGATGATCGGCTGCGCCATTTTCTACTCCCTTCTTGTCCACTATCTCTATATCAAACTCTTGCAGCAACAGAATCCATCTTATCAACTTCACCTTTGAATCCTTCTTAGACATGAGATACTCTAACGCATCATGATCCGTGTAAATCACAACTCTATTTTGCAGAAGATAGGAACGGAATTTGTCTAGAGCAAAGATGATGGCAAGTAACTCTTTCTCGGTAGTGGTGTAATTTCTTTGCGCTTCATCAAGAGTTTTACTCGCGTAGTATATAGCGTGAGGAATCCGACCAATCCTTTGGCCCAACACAGCCCCCACTGCCATATCAGATGCATCCGTCATGATCTCAAATGGCAAAGAGAAGTCGGGGGGTTGCATGATCGAAGCAGAAATTAGCTTCTCCTTCAAGTGATTAAAGGCTTCAATGCATTTGTCATCAAAGTAGAACTCGACATCTTTTTCAAGTAGGTGGCACAGTGGTCTTGAAATTTTGCTGAAGTCTTTAATAAAATGGCGGTAGAAACCATCATGTCCCAATAAAGATTGGACATGTCTTACGGTGGAAGGAATGGAGAGGGTAGAGATGAGGCCCACTTTGGCCTTGTCAACTTCAATCCCATCTTTAGAGACTCGGTGGCCTAGAACGATGCCTTCGGGCACCATGAAATGGCTTTTCTCCCAAGATAGAACTAGTCGAACTTTCATGCATCTCTCGAGGACGACAACCAAGTGTAACAAGCATTCATCAAAAGTCTTTCCGAAAACTGAGAAATCATCCATGAACACTTCCAGGGATGAATCAAGCATATCTGCGAAGATTGATGTAACACACCTCTGAAATGTGGACGGGGCATTACACAACCCGAATGGCATTCTCCGATAAGCAAATGTGCCACTCGGGCAGGTGAATTTTGTCTTCTCTTGATCGGCGGGGTGTACGGTGATCTGAAAGTATCCAGAATACCCATCAAGGAAACAATAGAAACTCTGCCCAGCTAGTCTCTCTAGAATTTGATCAAGGAATGGGAGGGGATAGTGGTCTTTCTTCGTCTTCTCATTGAGTTTTCGATAGTCCACACACATCCTCCACTTAGATTGTTCTCTCACTGGCATTAGTTCCCCATCGGCATTTTCAGCAACTGTGATTCCACCCTTCTTGGGTACGACTTGGATGGGGCTCACCCAAGTGCTGTCAGAAATAGGGTAGATAATTTCAGCATCAAGCAATTTGACTACCTCTTGAGTCACCACTTCTTTCAATTTCAGATTTAGTCGTCTTTGCATTTGGTGGGTTGGCCTTGCGTATTCTTCAAGATAGATTCGGTGCACACAGATGGAGGGATCAATACCCCCTCAAATCAGCAATGGTCCATCTGATAGCTTGGATGTTCTTCTTCAGAACCTTCATCAAAGCCTCCTCTTGTTCGAGTGAAAGTATGGATGAAATGATCACCGGGAGGGTGTCATTTGCCCCTAGAAAAGCATACTTCAAACCTTCAGGAAGTGATTTTAGCTCAAGTGTGGGGGGCTCTTCAAGAGAGTTTTTCAATGGCTCAGAGATGGAAGGGAGGTCTTCACTTGCAGCCACCAAGGCTAGCTCACACTCTTCATCATCTTCCTCGTCATTCTCAGGAAACTCAATTATCGGATCTAATCCTCTACCTTGAGTGGCAGTTTGAATCCAAGAAGGTAGGCATTCTTCCACGATCTCATCTAGACACTCAACTAGATAGAAGTCTTCTTCTATTGCACCTATCACTTCGACATTGGCTGAAGATTTAAAAATGTTCAATAAGATCTTCATGTGCATGAATGTCACATACATCGTACCAGTCCTCACATGAATGACCGCATCAGCTGTGGCCACGAAGGGTCTCCCCAAGATGATAGGAACCCTCCTCGTGTCTTTCTCCATATCCAAGACGATAAAATCAGTAGGAAAGAAAGCAGATGTCTCGTCATCTAGTCTCACGAGCACATCATCAACACGCCCTCTAGGCATCTTTACTGACCTGTCAGCCAACTGCAAAGTGCAATGGGTCGGACCCAACTGTCCCATCTGTAATTCTGTGAAAACATCATACGGAATAGGTTCACGCTCGAGCCCAAGTCTAGGAGAGCTTGGTCTATGCGGTGCGCCCCAATGTAGCATGATATGATAGGAGCATCGAGATCCTTCCTCTTTCTTGGAATGGTATGCTGCAGAATCGAGCTCACTTGCTCGGTAAGCTTTACCTTCTTCGGGGTTCTCCCCATAGTTCTTCTCTTGAAAGTACAAAGATCCTTCAAAAACTTAGCATATGAAGGAATTTGCTTGACTGCATCAAGAAAAGGGATATTGATCTTCACTTGTTTAAAAGTTTCCAGAATGTCCTCGGTATGCTTTTTCCTTCTTTTCTCGGCAGAAGGCTCCTTAAGAGCCTCGGGGAAAGGGGGAAGTTGGGATCCCAAATGGTCCATCTCAGTAGTATCATCGACTGGTATAACGAGAATCACGATATCATCATTCAGTATCTCGGTATCAACTATCAGAATCACAGTATCAACGTTGCCTCTTATCACGGTATCATCAATCAGCATCTCAGCATCAACCTGCTCAGCCTCAGTATCATCCCTACCAACAACTGTACCATGGGGGCTCTCCAAAGTCCTACCACTCCTCAATGTAGTCATTGCCTTCACATGCTCATGGGTGGTAGGAGAGGGGGCTTGTGGAGGTGGTTGTGGCTGTTGGGGTGGTGGAGGCCTTTGGTGAGGGGAGTTGGGATTTTGAAGAATGAATTGGGGTTGTGGTTGTTGTTGTGGTCGGGGTGGTATTGCGGAGGTGGTTCTTGGTAGGTGTGAGGTGGAGGTGGAGCATATTGATAGTTGAGTGGCTCTTGAGGAGGTGGAGGAGCATAGGGGTTTGGTGGGGCTTGGTAAGATGGTGGAACATAAGCACTCGAAGTGTTCCCTAGAAAAGCCCCATCATTGTTCGGATTTGGCATTGGTTGAGATGGAAGTCTACCTTCTTCCCTTCTAGCCAAAGAGAGAGAAATCTAATCCAGCCTCTGCTCAAGACGGTTAATAGACTACCCATGTGCATTGACATCTTTTTTTACTTCATCTAGGCTTCTTAGCATTTCTAGCACTTCCTCCTCAAACTTGGAGCTGTAGTGTGGCTTTTGCTACCCCTGTCCTTGCCCATCCTTGTTTTGTTGTTTCTAGGAGAAGTTCGGGTGGTAACTCCACTCGGGAGTGTAGGAGTTGGACATTGGGCCCTGGTTGTTGCGGCCACCAAAGGAATGTAGAGTAATGACTTCCTCGTCTACAGTATCAACCACCATTGTGGGTTGGCTGGAAGAGCTACCCACTTGATTTTTCATCATCCGCATCATTTCGGCCATCATCTTCATCATATCAGGGTCATTGGTATTGCGACTCGGAGCTGCGGAAGAAGGCGGTGGAGTGTAGCTTCGATCACAGTGCCCCCCTTTTGTGGAAGCACGGTGGTGGGAATTTTCTACGAGATGCTCAAACAACGGCCATGATTCCTCGGGCGGCTTTGCCATGAAAGTGCCCCCGCAAGAAGAGTCTACGTTGTTTTGGCTTTGCTCTTCAAGCCCGGTGTAGAAGGCTTGAACGAGATGCCACAGAGGAACCTCATGATGGGGGCAATCGCGAAGTAGCTTTTGGAACCTCTCCCACGCCTTGTGGAAGGGCTCGTTCTCTTTATGGGCAAACGACGTGATGCACTTTCTCATGTAAAGATAACTTGGCGATGGGGAAGAACTTCTTGAGAAACTCATTCTTCACCTCATTCCACGTGACCAACTCTGGCTTCGTCACATACCACTCCTTGGCTTTCTCCTTGAAGGAGAAAGGAAAGAGTGTCCTCCTGATTGAGTTGTCGGTGGCGGCTGGAGTGCGGAAGGTAGAGCACGTTTCAAGGAACGCGTCTATGTGGTGGGAGGGATTCTCGTTCTCCATACCGAAGTATGTAGGGAGAAGTCCCAGGAGTGCCAGCGGGATGGAGAATTGTTGACCTGGCATCTGGTCAACCAGAGTGGTGATGGGGGAGTTGTAGTTCCCCAGCATGAAGTACTCGTGGAGCGGGCGATGTGGTGGAGGTTGAGCATCCGGTGGCGGGTTGTTTTCAGCCATCTCGGCCTCTCGGTGTAGGTTGTGGCAAGCTTGACGCCTCCTTCTACCAATCTCGGGGTCGTATACCACCAAGTCAGTGCAAGTAGAATGCGTTCTATGCATGCACAATTGTAACCTGTGCAAGGCACAAACATACAACAAGAAACCAAGTTAGAAAACCAAGATGCAAAAGTAACACAAAGAATAAATAATAGTAATGGTGAGGGCAAAGGGAAAGGCTAAGCTACACTATCTGACTAGGCTGAGAGCCTCTTTCCCCGGCAACGACACCAGAAAGCTTGGTGTGTCCCCGCTAGTGGTGCTTTTACACCCCACGAGGTCGGAGCACACGGGATGTGGGAAGATCTTATGCTTTCAAAATTTGTAAGACCTACACTAACAACCTACGTCTACTAAGACACTATGCCCGCAAGCGCATGGGGTCGTTTCGTAGTATAGGTGAGGCGGTAAGTACAGGGTCGATCCACAGAGATAGAGGGGGCACTAGAGTTAGACGGTGCGAGCTACGTTCCTTTTGTAGAGCTTAGGGTTTTAGGGTTTTAAAAGGTTTGATTGTTGATTAAGATAATTGAGCACGTAAGAAATGCAAGATGGAAACTAAGTTATGGAAGAGCAAGCAAATTAGTAAATGAAGTTAACAAACTAACTAAGTAGGAGCAAGAACCTAAGTTAACACTAAAGAGAAAAACTAAGCAATTAACTAGATTAAGCAAAAATGACTAAACTAGACTAGCATGAACAAGCAAGCTAAGCAAGATGGGTTTTAAGCAGTTGATTAGGGTAGGTGGGCCGTTTGGGGGATGTAACTTTGATATTAGTTGGGGGAGATCATGAAACATGCAAGGTTCTCATCTCATATCTGGATTACCAAACCAAACAACAAGGACAATGCCATTAGAATGTACCCTATACTACTAGTAGAAGACTAGGGTTAGGTGTAATTCTAATGGGATTAACCAAATCTAGGTTTCTAGAGTAAGTGATAGTGGGAAATTGAGGGTTGAGGGTAGGGATGGGAGTAGAGATGAGGGTATTTGACCTCATGCCACTAGCCACTCTAGCCTTTAGAAGGCCCTAGGCAATTGCATCACTCTCACTTACACTAGCCACGTAAATCTCACACTCACTTGTAGGAGGAGGGATGTGTATGTAGGAACAAAGGGGGCTAGCTAGGGATCCACTAATTGGACCTAGGAGCCAATCCTAAGATTGCCACATACACTCCAATTCCTCCTAGAAGCTAAGTGTCATCAAATATCTCAAAGCAAGCAATCCATGTTATAAGCACAAACCACATGCAATAAAATAGGAAATGAGATAGAAGCAAGAGTCAATCATCATAGATATGAATTAAGTTCATTACAAGCAACTTTCCCCCAACATGGTATCAAAGTCACATTTTAACCCCAAACAGCCCACCACTAGGGGCTTAGCTACACATAGTCAAAGAAACTACAAAAGAGAGGGGAAGAAGAGGAAGAAACTCCATGAAGCTTGATGAAGTGGCCTTCTTCTTCACCTCCAAGCTGCTGCAGATGACCTCCCTCCTCCAAGGGTGCAGGGGTGCATGAAATGGTAGGATATTATGGATGAAAATCTAGGGAACTAGGTTTCCATGGTGGAATGAGGGTGGAAATGGTGGATGATGAGCCCAAAATGCAAGGAGATTGCACAAAGAGCTCAAGGGTGGAGAGTGGAGGCTAAGAACAGCTAGGGGGTGTCTAACCTAGTGTTATGGCCGCCACCCATGTATATGTAGGTGGTGGTGGAAGCACTAGGGTAAGTAGGGGCAGTTTAGGAAAATCAGTGAAAAGGTTGTGTAGGGTCGGTGATCACCACGGTCATGGTGGGTGTGCCACGGCCGTGGTGATGGTAGTGGGGAATGGCTGTGGGGGGTGAATACGGTCATGGTATGTTAAGGGTGGTAGAAATGCTAAGTGGGGAAGTGGCCACGGCCGTGGCGGAGTGCCACGGTCGTGGTGGGTAGCATGCACCACAGCCATGTTGCGTAACACGACCATTTTGGAGGAGGTGGAGGTGACTGTGGGAGGAGCCACGGTCGTCTTGATCATCTTCATCCACGGTTGTGGTGACTTGGCCACGGTCGTGGTGACTTGGAGGAAATCCATGTTGGAGGCTCACTTCTTGATCAATAAACGCACAACCGTGGGAGGAGCCCACGGCCATTTTCTCTTCTCAAGGCCACGACCGTGCTGATGGCCATGGTCGTGGTGTCTTCAGTGGCCACGGTCGTGGCTGGGAGGCCACAGTCGTGGGTGATCTATACAAATCCCTGTTGAAACTATCAGATCTTGGCAATAAACGCACGACCGTGGCATTGTGGCCACGGCCATGGTGAGGCTTGCATGACTTGATTTCACTTCTAACTTTGTCATTTTCGGATGTCTTTGCTTGGGGATGATTCTTGACCATTGGAGGTAGGTTGAGGGAAACTTTGGGGCCTTCTTTGGGTCCCTCCATGAGTGGGGGAACCCTAGAACTCCTTCTTTCTCTCTCTTTCATCTAAGCATGGTTCAAGTACCTGAAAAACAGTGCAAAGAACATCCATAAGCATATTAGCAATGATAAGCATATTAGGGGTAAAAAGCTTGTAATCTACATGTTTAGATGTGACTTAAGTACAAAATGGCACAGGATGGAGCCCTAAAATGGGGCTACATCAGTACTTCGAGAGTAATTATGGTGAACCTGTTGTTAAAGCATGTGGGGCATCAAGTAAGGACTTGAATGGGGCTCGTTGTCTAATTTTGGCGCACAAACAACCACTACCTCTTGACATGGGTGACCAAATGGAGGGTGTCACCATTAATGGGACAATGCTCCAAACCTTACTTGTTAACATTCAGATATCTTAGGAGATAATTGCTCACAGAGGATATTGGATCCCTTAAAGAGTTGTCCTGGACAACATGACTAGGACATCAACGGACCTAATTGCAAAAAGACAAGGGACACAACTGCTCATATGGTCACATCATGCACCTTGGGTCAGCCATGATAGGTTTACAGTTGCTAGATGTTAGTCAAGCCACAAAGGCTAATGTAGTAGATGAAGCAAGCAGTTGTTTGTTTGCTTGCCACATTGCTTGTGAGACATCTATTTCATAGGTAGACACAATGGTGGAGTGTGGACCAGATGTTACCTACAAAGGTAACATGTAGTATGACAAGACCACAATCAAGGTGGCATAGAGGCAGACCCACATTATAAGACCACTGACCTAGCTTTATAGATAAACATACTTAATTGACTTAATTGGATGCTTGAAACCTTAATCAAAGTGTAAGGTTTTGTTTGCCATACTTTTGTAAGGAGGTGATCTCACACTCTTTACACAAACCCTAATATGTTCTTTAATATCATGTGAGAGACTTAAGTTTCAAGTTTGGTCTAGTTTGGACACTCTTTGAGTGGGTTTTTCTATATAGGTGCTTGTTTTGGGCTTTTATGCAATTTACACATATATGATTTTTCTTGTAATATGTTTACATGTTTTTTGTGCCTTGCATATTTTCATATCATGTTTTATATACTTGTACCTTGGGGTGCATTGTTGTACCCTAGTTTACTGGTGACATCTGACCTAGGGATTAGGGCTAGGTTCCATCACCTAGATGCCCTAACTTGATGGTCTTTCCTTTGGATGATGGGATCTGATGGTCCACTGATGCACTGAAAATTTGTCATTCTCACATGTTGTCTATTATGGACTTTTGTGCACTTATTATTCATTTTGATATCATTTGTGTATTATTTATCATCATTAGCCTGTGACACTTAATTGCATCAAATGGATGTATTTTTAATGTTCCAGATACATTCATTATTATTTGGGAGCTTATGTTCATTTTTGTGGAATTTCGAGTGAATCTACAAGAAATTACATAGCTCGGTACTACCAACCTGCCTATTGATGGTGTCAACACTTGATGAAAAAGGAACAAGTGAAACCAAGAAAACTTAGTAGTAACGATGAAGGAAGTCAGTACTATCGACAACCTTATATAGAGGACTTAGAAATTCTCAAGAAATCTTGATACTAGCGACATCAACTCGGTAGTAACAACAACCACACAAAGGTTTGTGACTTATCAAGGGCGTTGATACTACCAACACCCAGTCTGTAGTATCGACTCAGCAGGATTAGGCCAGATTTGAAATCACAGTTAATCTGACGGCTGGGACTTATGATGCCCTAAGCCGTGTCTATGACTTAGGGAGAGTTCATCCAGACCTAATTATCACACCATATTCAGTTGTACGGTAGAGTATAGCAGAGAAGAGAGAAAGGACATGAGAAAGCAATGTTCTGGGTGGTTCGTGCACTTCTGGTGGCTCGATTTGCAGTCCAAAGATAGCAAATCATTGTGTTCGTCAGAAGGAACCTTCCATACCATCTTTCTCCAGAGGTTTTCCTTGTTCTTGATGTTTTCATCTTTCTCTTCTTCTTTTTCTATGTGTAAAGCAACTAAAATCATGTGGGGCTAATCCTCTTATTCCTAGGATCTATAAGTAGCCTAGTTTTGCATTGTGATTGACGATTATGATTTGATATACATGTTTCTCCTAATTTCTAAACATAAATATATGAGAGAATCACAAATTAGTTGTGTTTGATCACCATAGGTAGTTGTTTAGACCGTTAATTGCTTCAAGAGAGGGATTATGAGTTGGAAATCTTATATATTTACACATTTTATATCGCACTTCGAGATAAGGCTTACAAATGTGAAGAGAATAATCTAAAGATTTCGATAAAGCACCTAACTAATAACACAATTTCTATGAGAGTGGGATTGGGATTATGTTAGGTAGTGAGTTACGATGCAAGAGTGGGTAATTATAGCTACAGGTCTCTTTGTTCAGGGTTAGGAGAGATTAATATTAATGAAATGATATTAATTTTAATGTATGCTATGGTAAAACCAAAATCCTAAGGAATTCATTCCACTTGTGATCACAACCAGTAATCTTAATTTTAATTCTTGCAATTTAGTTATTAATTCAACCAAATCACTCTTTTCACAGACCTAGCTGATTGGGTCATTGTTAGTAGTAGTTTCTGGGTACACATTTTTCCCGTGTTTGATATTCAGGCCTCTTTAGGCCTATATTGCATTGATACGTGCACTTGCATTTTTTACGTGTAGTTTACGCGTATGAAGTTTTTGATGTCGTTGCCAGGGAACATGGTGTGTCCAACACTACAAGTGATGTGACCGTCCACTCTAGGCCACAATTTTATTTTATTTTACTTATATATTTCTAAGTTGAATTCTAAATACTTACTCAAACACTAGTATTAGTTTTTCACAGATTTCATAAATTTTAGGTATTTGTGTATGGTGCAAACAAGAAGCACCGATTATGGAGCCTCATCGCCACATAGTGCATTTTAGGAGGTAGAGTATAGGAGTATAGTGGTTTTGTACCAAGACTGATTCAAACTCCACCTGAGATGCCATCACCTGAGACTCTGATAACGCCAAAAGAACAATCAAAATGAGCAAAGATGGGTGACGCAGAAGTTGAAGAATAGACCATATGGGAAAAGATCAAAGTGTCATCTACAACAACTCAATTTGGCCCGATAAAAAGACAGGCTATCAATGTGGGCAGCTACAAGATAAACCCTAGCATGGTTGCACTGGTTAAGTCACAAGCATTCCATGGCCACAACACAGAGGATCCAATGATGCGTATCAACAATTTTATCGAGAGCTATGATATGGTAAAAATTGGTGGGTTTCCAGCCACAACTATCTATTTGAAATTGTTCCCTTCTTCTATGGTATATAATGCAAAGTCCCAGTTCCTTAACCTCCCTCTTGAGTTAGTATAAACATGGGAGGGGATGATAGATGTTTTAGCACTATTTTCCACCTCAAAAGACAAATGAGTTGGTCAGAAAGATTTAAAACTTCAAGCAGTAGGCAGAAGAATCATATTCTGAGGTATGGGAGGGGTTTTAAAACATGTTGAGGAAGTTTCCTCATCAAGGCATCGATCTATATGGTGAAGCAAAGATCTTCTATTACAGGATGCACCAAGGAAAGAGGACCACACTTGACAGTGCAGGAATGGGATTCTTCCTCAATGATAAGACATTCAGGTGTCATGAGATTCTGAAGAATATGGCTAAGAATCAGTCATGGGGAGAAGAAAGAGAACATCCAACAACCATTAAAAGTGTTAGAGAGTCTAAAGTTATCATGACATTGAATGAGAAGCTTTACCTCATAGACAATAACCTACATTAGAAGGATGGAAATTCCTTTGGAAGAGAGGAGGAAGAATGCATGTTTGTGCGGCAACAGAATTATAGGGGCAATGATTACTCTTGGAGGAAGGATCCCAAGTTTTCTTGAAAAGATCCCAATAACTTCCAGCAGGACCCATCCCAAGAATAGCAAGCCAAGCCACAACATCTTGGTGAACAACAACAATACCAATAGAACAGGGGCCCCAATAAAATAGACAGCATTGAAGACATGCCAGGTAAGTTGGTCAGTCAGAATGAAGTGATCATTGGCCATACCCAGATGGAACTATAGAACCAAGGAGTAAAGATTTGTAGTATAGAGACTCAGATTTCTCAAATAGCAGCAAAAGTAGCTTCTTTGAAGAAACCCAGCCATCATGGGTTCCCAGGAGATACTGACATAACATCTAGAAACCAACGGGTAAAGGCAATGTTGCTTCGCAGTGGGAAGAAATTGTGAATGAAAAGAGGACAATTCCAGAGGCAAAGGATAATGCAGGTGATGCGGGACTGGTGGTGACTGTTGATCCAGTAGAGCCAGACATTATAGAAGGAGACAAGGAAGTTGAAAAAGAAACTGATGAACCAAGGTGTGGCAACACATCCCATTATCACACAGATAATGAGGTGTTATGCGAAAACGTGCGGAAATCACCATAACCACAGCTTATCAAAAACACGGGTTAATTAAAACCGATTGCGGAAAACTGATAAACTAGGAAACATATTACATTCCAGTCCATTTCCTGCAAGAAAACATGTTATATACATATCCACACAAGCCTGGATACATGTCCATAGCTTAGAGCAACAGCTGTCCTGTCATAACCATGAGTTCACCACCTGTTCATACATACAAAATCCCACATCTGGACATCAGCAGGATATACAAACGATCTCGGTCGTACATCGTAAAACATCGTCAAAACACCGCCAAGGACCTGAGAGTACAGGGATGACTCTAGACTCTACACCAAAACATCAAAACAGCAGCATCTCCCAAGCTTGCCTTCTACAGATCTTCTCGCTGCTCGGCCGCAACTCCGCGACCACCACCACGACAAGCTCGACCACCTAAAAAGGGTGTAAACCAGCGGAGTGAGACAATTGAACATTGTCCCAGCGGGAGGCATAACTCCGCGCCAAAACTACAAAACCTTAGATAAGAATGTATATAAGCAGGTATACTGATAAGGAATATAATAGAAGCAGTTAATGAAAAACAAGCCATCTTCCATCAGACTTACCAGCTGTAACAACATATTTCCTAAATGGAACATGATTGACAAGATAAACTATATATGAAACACACCACATAGAAGTAATGCATAGGAACTGCAAGATAAATAAGTTAACTACACAAACAAGGCCTCAACCAATGTTTCTTGTTTGTCTTATCAATACATACTAAACGACTGTATTACATTTTATTATTATGCCCTGAGGAAATGAACCGTACCGTTCAAATCCAACCTTCGGCTGTGAAGCCCATAGCCGGTGCCATACAAGGTCAATGGAAGAGCCGGAATCCAAGACCTTCTCCGCCTCATGGTCAGTACATGAGTATAACATAAGCAGGACCGCAGTCTCGTACTTGAAGTGGTCATAAGCCACAGGGTCAGCTCCACAGGCTACCCTCTGCCTAGCCCGCCTCAGTACAGGTCACGGCGCTAGAAACTGAGCCACGTGTCTAAACACCGTGCTCGGAGCCATGAACGCATTCATGCTCAACATATCACATATCTGGAGCCATGGGCCATGTTCACCATGCTCATCACACACCCGAGTCTGCAACCGCAGCTGCACTCGTTTCACCTCTCTATTTTAGGCTAGGAGAAACCTCGCATATTAAAAAATATGTGCTCCGGGTTGACCCACAGGAGAACTCGTTTCATCATCACCCTATCCTGAGTGGTGATGAATCTATGGCCAGGGCAAGCTACATGATAGATTTCATTATGATTAATTAGTATCTTTTAGATGGATTGCAAGATTCAACCAAGTTGTATAACATGCAAGACATAATAAAAGGAAAATAACATAAACTCAACATTATGCATTTTCTACAATTTACATCACACTGATCCATCACAAGGACCTCACATCACATGTTATCACTTGGCCTCTTGCCAACCATCCAGATCCATCTCAAGGATCATCACATATCATGGGATTTCAATCCCTTATTCATAGTGCCATAGCCTCTCAAGGCTTTCATCATCATTATGGAACATCATTCATAATACACCTGTCATCACAGTCTTTATTTACCTAATTCTCATAGCCTTTCATTGGGCTAAGCATTACCTGCATGGTTAGCATCATTCAATAACCAGATGAATAATCAAGAGACTACATTTACTACCATAGTGTGACAAATTAGGGTTAAGTGTATTATTAGTACAATCATGATGATAATAATTTCATCCATGCCTCATCTTTAAGTATATAAGTAAGCACATTATCAAGTAACCCTAATGCATGCTCAAGATCATCTTTGGCATTTAAAGGAAACATAAATATCATTCATAAGCAACGAGCCATCATAAAAGCATGTCATCTTTTCATGATAGGTCGTGCCCTCAAAAATCCATCCCGGGCAGACCCATTCCTATCTAATCCCTAGCGGGCGAGCAGCTCATGTGTCGGGCGAGTAGACACACTGAGCGGGCAGGTTAGCAAACGAGCAAAGCAATGAGCTGGGTACTGAACCGTGCAAGGCAAGCGAGCGAGCAGGGTAAAGCATAGGCGAGCAGCCATGTCGGGCGACACGCGCAGAGGATGTCGGGCGTGCACTAGTATTGGGTGAGCCAACTAGAACCGGGTGAGCAAGGTAGTCTCGGGCGACATGGCTGGGGCTGAGCGAGCAGAGCTAGGTATTGAGCGATACGCATGCCGGGCGAGCCAAGACATAAGCGAACAGGGCGTGTCCGAGCGAGCAACAACACTGGGCGACACAGCTAGTGTCGGGCGAGCATGACTATCAAGCGAGCCAAAGCTGTCAGGCGACACAGGGGCGTGCAGGGTATATAGTTGAGCAACAAAAGTAGGGTGAGTAGGGTTACTGAGCGAGCAAAACAGAGTGTATCAGGCGAGTGAGCACTTAGCTTCACTGGGCGAGCAGCCCATCGGGCGAGCAGGAGGAAAACTTGACTCACTCAACCCGTGCAAGAGAGAACTAGGGCAAGGGCTATCGGGCAGCACCTTCCCGCACATCTCAACCAAGGTTCAAACCATCTAAACGAGATCACCATCTTGCCCAAGGTGAGAGGAGAGTTTTGCTCAAGCCACTAAGTCATGAGCTCACCTCAATCGGGTAGGAAAGAGGGGTGTTGCTCATGGCATTAAAGCTTAAGCTCACTCATCTAGACCAAGGGGAGAAAGGAGTGTTGCTCTCCTAAACCCTAACATACATGGATCAGCCAACATGCAAGATAGCTAAAGAACAACTCCAAACGTGCAAGGGCAAGATTAAGGCAACATATATGAAAAGGAAGTAAAGTAGTTTAGGGTTAGAGTCATGCAACCCGCCTTAAGCTCCAAGGAAGAAGATGCTCTTCAAGCTCCAAGGGTATCTCGACCACCAAGGCTCCTCCAAGGGTGTGTATCGGCCACCACCTTCTCCTTCCAAGGGTGTGTCGGCCTCCAAGCTGCTCACACAAGGGTGTGTCAGTCACCAAGCAAGGGGAAAGAGAGAGTGTCGAGCACAAGAAGGAGAGGAACTAAAGGGACCTCAAGCTAAGGAAGGGACCACCTATATAGATGTGAAAGGGGGAGAAAACAAGGTAAGCTCTTGCTATGTGTCGTCCACCCAAGGGACACATGTCCACCAACTCAAGCCACCACTCATGCAAGCCATAAGACACTTGTCCAAGATGTGCACCATGTGTTCCACCCAAACAAGACCAAGGTTGGACCAAGCTTCATGGGCGACACACAAAGCTGCCCTAGGCCGACACAAGCTATACTTGGCCGACACAAGGCCCAAGCAAGCCCAAACAAGGAACTCCAAGGCCCAAACAAGCTCAACAAGGCCCAAAGAACTCAAACAACAAGCCCAAGCCTTCCTCTCAACCCTAGAGGAAGCAAAGAGAGAGAGGAACACCTCTCACGGTGACAAACTTGCTCCCAAAACCCTAGACTTGGGTTAATTGCAAGTAGCACCTCCAACTCTCAACAAAGCACAACCAAACCCTAACCACCACTCAAAAGGTGATTAGCAAGCATCAAACCATCAAGGTTAAGAAAAACAAACAGGGTAAGCCCTAAACGCAGGTCAGGGTCCTTACAATCTAACCCCCTTTAAGGGATTTTGTCCCCGAAATACGAAGAGAAAAGTGAGGGCTACTTCCTCCTCATCTCTTCCTCAAGCTCCCACGTGGCTTCCTCGACGACACGACGCTGCCAAAGAACTTTCACAAGAACTAGGTCCTTCCTCTTCAGCTTCTTGATCCTTCTGTCAAGAATCGCCACGGGACCTTCCTCGTAGGTCACATCTGCATCAAGCTCAACCTCAACTGGCTGTATCACTGTACCTGAATCTGGATGACTTTTCTTTAGCATACTGATATGAAATACTGGATGCAACCTGTGTAGCTCGGGAGGCAACTCTATCTCGTAAGCTACCTTTCCAACACGTGCTAAGACTGGGTAAGGCCCCATATACCTGGGTGCCAACTTACCTTTCCGACCAAACAGTAGCACACCTTTCCACGGTGAGACCTTAAGATACACTCTGTCTACTACCTGGAACTCCAACGGTCGTCAGCGATTGTCTGCATAAGACTTCTGCCTATCTTGTGCCACTTTCAACTGTTGCTGTATCACCTTGATCTTATCTGTCGTTTGCTGCACTAACTCAGGACCCAAAAGTTGATACTCACCTTATTCATACCAACACAAAGGAGATCTGCACTTCCTCCCATACAGAGCTTCATAAGGAGCCATGTCGATGCTTTGCTGATAGTTGTTGTTATAAGCAAACTCTATCAAACTTAGATGCACATCCCAACTGCCTAGAAACTGCAAGACACAAGCTCGAAGGAGATCCTCCACAATCTGAATAGTCCTTTCAGATTGTCCATCTGTCTGCGGATGAAAGGCCGTACTGAACCTCAACTGCGTTCCCAATGCTCTGTGCAATTGTTCCCAAAATCGACTGGTAAACTGAGGACCTCTGTCAGAAACTATCATCGTTGGCACACCATGCAAACAAACTATCTCATCAACATACACTCGAGCAAGCTTCTCCGCTGTATACGTCGTCTTCATAGGCAGGAAATGGGCAGACTTCATCAATCTGTCCACTATCACCCAAATGGAATCATGATTCCTAGTTGTCCTGGGCAGACCAACTACGAAATCCATGGTTATATGATCCCATTTCCACTGCGGTATCGGCAAAGGTTGTAACGTACCTGCCGTCTTCTGATGTTTGGCCTTCACTTGCTGACATACCGCACATCTAGCCACGAACTCAGCCACATCTCTCTTCATACTGGGCCACCAATACAAGTCCTTCAGACTATGATACATCTTGGTGACACCTGGATGCACGGCATACATCGACGTGTGTGCTTCCTCAAGCACCAACTTCCTCAGATAATCAGTATCTGGAACCACCATCCTATCATGATAGCAAACTAGCCCATCCTCGGACTCACGAAACCCATCACGCTTGTCGCTTCCGAACTCTGATCTGATCAACTGTACCGCCTCATCTGTCTGCTGTGCATCCTTGATCTGCTGCCTCAACGTAGGCTTGACTTGCATCTGTGCGAAAAGACCAGATAATGAAGAAACTTCCATCTGCACATTCATCTGTCGCAGAGAAACGAACCTATCCCGCCTATGGCAAACCAGGGAACTCAACTGTGCCTTCATTGAAGAAAGAGAAGACTTTCGACTAAGCACATCTGCTACCACATTTGCCTTACCAGGATGATACTCGATAGTGCAGTCGTAGTCGTTGATCAACTCCATCCATCGCCGCTGTCGCATGTTCAACTCATGCTGTGTGAAGATATACTTCAGGTTCTTATGATCCGTAAAGATCTGACACACTTCCCCATACAGATAGTGTCTCCAAATCTTTAACGCATGAACTATTACTGCCAGCTCCAAATCATGAGTCGGATAGTTCTCCTCATGCTTCTTGAGCTGTCGCGAGGCAAAAGAAACCACATGATCTTCCTGCATCAACACGCAACCTAAACCTTTCTTGGAAGCATCACAGAAAACAACATAGCCTTTCCCAGGCTCTGGCAAGATCAACACTGGAGCACTAGTCAGCTTCGCCTTCAAACTCTAGAAAGCTTGTTGACATCAGTCATCCCAAACAAAAGGTACATCTTTCCTGGTCAACTTCGTCATCGGTAACGCGATCACACTGAAGTCCTTGATAAACCTCCGGTAGTATCCTGCTAAACCAAGGAAACAATGAACTTCTGTCGCCGTCTTCGGTTGTTCCCAATCTGCAACAGATTCCACCTTCTTCGGATCTACCTTGACTCCTTCAGCGGATATCACATGGCCCAAGAAGGTCACTTCATCCAGCCAGAACTCACACTTACTGAACTTGGCATACAACTGATGTTGGCGAAGAAGAGTCAACGCTCGACGAAGATGTTGCTCGTGCTCAAGCCTATCCCGACTATAGATCAAGATGTCATCTATGAAGACTATGACAAACTGATCTAAGAACGGACGGAACACTCTGTTCATCAGATCCATGAAAGCAGCAGGTGCATTGCTTAACCCAAACGACATAACCACAAACTCATAATGACCATACCTTGTCCTGAAGGTTGACTTCGGTATGTCATCCGCCTTTATCCTCAACTGATGATATCCAGATCGTAGATCAATCTTGGAAAACACTGTAGCACCACGCAACTGATCGAATAGATCATCTATCCTCGGCAACGGGTACTTGTTTTTTATTGTGACCTTGTTCAACTGCCGGTAGTCTATACACAACCGCATCGAACCATCCTTCTTCTTGACGAACAGCACTGGAGCACCCCAAGGTGACGTACTCGGTTGGATAAAACCTTTATCTATCAACTCTTGCAACTACTTCTTCAACTCTGCCATCTCTGTTGGAGACATTCTATACAGTGTCTGCACAATTGGCTGCGTTCCTGGTACCAGATTGATCTCGAAATCAATCTCTCGGGGTGGGGGAACACCAGGAAACTCCTCAGGGAACACGTCTGCAAACTCACGAACAACTGACACCTCCTCAAGGCTAGGACCTTTTGCCTTGGCATCCACTATGGTATCTACCACGTGAGCTAGGAACGCCTCACATCCTTGTCGTAACAACTTATCTACCACCAGAGCTGATACTAAGCATGTTGGAAAAATCTTCCTATCTCCTTGGAAGATCCACTTCTCTCCAGCAACGTCAAACACTGCCTGCTTGGAACCACAGTCCAAAACAACCTTATACCTCTCTAAGGTATCCATCCCAAGGATGACATCGAAACCATGCATATCAAGTGGTATGAGGTCCACTTGAATGCGATGTCCCGAGAAAGACAAGACACAAGATGGACACTCTTCTCGAAGCAAAGAGGAACCATCAAGAGGGGTTTCTAACAACAAGCTATCCTTCTTACAACTTACAGGTAAACGACAGTTCTCAAGTATACTATAGGCGATAAAAGAGTGTGTAGCACCCGGGTCAACCAGAATAGATATAAAGCAAGAAGAAGACATATCAGAATGAAATAACTCCATCTGACCTGTCACTACTCGCGGGTTGACTACCACCTCCGGCTGATTCATGGCGTAGAATTGAGCTGTTGCTTGCTGTCCACGACCTCTGCTTCCCTGAGAAGACGATCCAGCCTGAGACGCTTGACCGCGTCCTCGTCCTCTGCTACCACTGGGCTGTGGTCTCTCAGACCCCTGAAGGTTCTGTCTCAGTTGCTGTGTCACTTCAACATCGATGTAGGGACAACTTGACCTGATATGCCCTGTCTGACCGTAGGCATAGCATGTCCTAACATCATCTCGAGGCCTAGACGGTCCTGTTACTGCCACAAAAGTCGAACTCTGCGCCTTAGATGGTGAAGAAGCACAACCTCTTCCTCTACTCATAGACCACTGGGATGGCCTACCAGAACCTCTCATAGCTGCTGGTGCTGAAAACCTGGGCTTCTTGAAGCCACCAAACCTCTGATTCTGAAACTGAGCAGGTCTCTTCTTAGCCATAGACTCTCTCTTTTCCTTTACAGAACGTTCGATCCTCCGAACAGATTCCACAAACATCGCAAACCGTTCTCTATTCTCCAACACAGAAACCGGTGTTGTCAACTCAGGACTCAGACCTTTCTCAAAACGTCTGATCCGTTCCTCGTCTGTCGTCGCCATGTGAGGACAAAACCTCAGCAGATCCATAAACTTGGCCTCATACTCGGTGATGTTCATCGTTCCTTGTCGCAAACTCTCGAACTGACGGATCTTCTCATCATGATACGTCTTGGGAAAGTATCTGGTGACGAACTCGCGTCGAAACACTTCCCAACAGATCACCTCACCAGGCCGCTTCTCTTCCTTGATGGTCCACCAGTGACCAGCACTACCTTTCAGAAGGTAGAAAGCATGCTTTACTTTGTCTGCTTCGGGGATGTCGAGGATCCGAAAAGCCTTCTCGAGACTTGTCAGCCACAGATCTGCATCCGCTGGATCAGCCATTCCAGCATACTCCGAAGCTCCGACTCGGCGAAGCCGCTCAAAGGTCTTCACAATACCTGATGCTTCTCCATGGGGAACCTGTGCTCTCGGATGAGGCAGTGGTAGTCATTCAACCATGAGATTCATCGTAGCCATCATCTGCCCCATAAGCTGTTGGTAGGCAGGATGTTCAAGAATGGATGGGTCAGGTTGGGGGACCTCAAGCACCCGATCTTCATGCGCCTGTCCTACTGCTCCATCAACAGATGCAGCATCGCTGTGTTCAGCAGTGAGTTCTTCATGGTTTCTAGACATCTTGGCTTTTCTTCTGCTGAGGCAGAAGATTTCTATGAGAAAATCTGGAAAACACATAAGAACAAACACAACCTAGTCCTAGATCCCTGCAGACTCAGCGAACCTAAAGCTCTGATACCAAAACTTGTGGCAACACATCCCATTATCACACAGATAACGAGGTGTTACGTGAAAACATGCGAAAATCACCATAACCACAGCTTATCAAAAACATGGGTTAATTAAAACCGATTGCGGAAAACTGATAAACTAGGAAACATATTACATTCCAGTCCATTTCTTGCAAGAAAACATGTTATATACATATCCACACAAGCCTGGATACATGTCCATAGCTTAGAGCAACAGCTGTCCTATCATAACCATGAGTTCACCACCTGTTCATAGATACAAAAGCCCACATCTGGCCATCAGCAGGATATACAAACGATCTCGGTCGTACATCGTAAAACATCGTCAAAACACCGCAAAGGACCTGAGAGTACAGGGATGACTCTAGACTCTACACCAAAACATCAAAACAGCAGCATCTCCCAAGCTTGCCTTCTACAGATCTTCTCGCTGCTCGGCCGCAACTCCGCGACCACCACCACGAAAAGCTCGACCACCTAAAAAGGGTGTAAACCAGCAGAGTGAGACAATTGAACATTGTCCCAGCGGGAGGCATAACTCCACGCCAAAACTACAAAACCTCAGATAAGCATGTATATAAGCAGGTATACTGATAAGGAATATAACAGAAGCAGTTAATGAAAAACAAGCCATCTTCCATCAGACTTACCAACTGTAACAACATATTTCCTAAATGGAACATGATTGACAAGATAAACTATATATGAAACACACCACATAGAAGTAATGCACAGGAACTGCAAGATAAATAAGTTAACTACACAAACAAGGCCTCAACCAATGTTTCATGTTTGTCTTATCAATACATACTAAATGGCTGTATTACATTTTATTATTATGCCCTGAGGAAATGAACCGTACCGTTCAAATCCAACCTTCGGCTGTGAAGCCCATAGCCGGTGCCATACAAGGTCAATGGAAGAGCCGGAATCCAAGACCTTCTCCGCCTCATGGTCAGTACATGAGTATAACATAAACAGGACCGCAGTCTCGTGCTTGAAGTGGTCATAAGCCACAGGGTCAGCTCCACAGGCTACCCTCTGCCTAGCCCACCTCGGTACAGGTCACAGTGCTAGAAACTGAGCCACGTGTCTAAACACCGTGCTCGGAGCCATGAACGCATTCATGCTCAACATATCACATATCTGGAGCCATGGGCCATGTTCACCATGCTCATCACACACCCGAGTCTGAAACCGCATCTGCACTCATTTCACCTCTCTATTTTAGGCTAGGAGAAACCTCGCATATTCAAAAATATGCGCTCCGGGTTGACCCGCAGGAGAACCCATTTCATCATCACCCTATCCTGACTGGTGATGAATCTATGTCCAGGGCAAGCTACATGATAGATTTCATTATGATTAATTAGTATCTTTTAGATGGATTGCAAGACTCAACCAAGTTGTATAACATGCAAGACATAATAAAAGGAAAATAACATAAACTCAACATTATGCATTTTCTACAATTTACATCACACTGATCCATCACAAGGACCTCACATCACATGTTATCACTTGGCTTCTTGCCAACCATCCAGGTCCATCTCAAGGATCATCACATATCATGGGATCTCAATCCCTTATTCATAGTGCCATAGCCTCTCAAGGCTTTCATCATCATTATGGAACATCATTCATAATACACCTGTCATCACAATCTTTATTTACCTAATTCTCATAGCCTTTCATTGGGCTAAGCATTACCTACATGGTTAGCATCATTCAATAACCAGATGAATAATCAAGAGACTACATTTACTACCATAGTGTGACAAATTAGGGTTAAGTGTATTATTAGTACAATCATGATGATAATAATTTCATCCATGCCTCATCTTTAAGTATATAAGTAAGCACATTATCAAGTAACCCTAATGCATGCTCAAGATCATCTTTGGCATTTAAAGGAAACATAAATATCATTCATAAGCAACGAGCCATCATAAAAGCATAGTCGACATGTCATCTTTTCATGATAGGCCGTGCCCTCAAAAAGCCATCCCGGGCAGACCCATTCATATCTAATCCCTAGAGGGTGATCAGACACACTGAGCGGGCAGGTTAGAAAACGAGCAAAGCAATGAGCCGGGTACTGAACCATGCAAGGCAAGCGAGCGAGCAGGGTAAAGCATAGGCGAGCAGCCATGTCGGGCGACACGCGCAGAGGATGTCGGGCGTGCACTAGTATCGGGCGAGCCAACTAGAACCGGGTGAGCAAGGTAGTCTCGGGCGACACGGCTGGGGCCGAGCGAGCAGAGCTAGGTATTGAGTGACACGCATGCCGGGCGAGCCAAGACATAAGCGAACAGGGCGTGTCCGAGCGAGCAACAACACTGGGCGACACAGCTAGTGTCGGGCGAGCAAGTCGTTGGGCGAGCAGGACTATCAAGCGAGCCAAAGCTGCCGGGCGACACAGGGGTGTGCAGGGTATATAGTTGAGCAACAAAAGCAGGGCGAGTAGGGTTACTGAGCGAGCAAAACAGAGTGTATCGGGCAAGTGAGCACTGAGCTTCACTGGGTGAGCAGCCCACCGGGCGAGCAGGAGGAAAACTTGACTCACTCAACCCGTGCAAGAGAGAACTAGGGCAAGGGCTATCGGGCAGCACCTCCCCGCACATCTCAACCAAGGTTCAAACCATCTAAACGAGCTCACCATCTTGCCCAAGGTGAGAGGAGAGTTTTTCTCAAGCCACTAAGTCATGAGCTCACCTCAATCGGGTAGGAAAGAGGGGTTTTGCTCATGGCATTAGAGCTTAAGCTCACTCATCTAGACCAAGGGGAGAAAGGAGTTTTGCTCTCCTAAACCCTAACATACATGGATCGGCCAACATGCAAGATAGCTAAAGAACAACTCCAAACGTGCAAGGGCAAGATTAAGGCAACATATATGAAAAGGAAGTAAAGTAGTTTAGGGTTAGAGTCATGCAACCCGCCTTAAGCTCCAAGGAAGAAGATGCTCTTCAAGCTCCAAGGGTATCTCGACCACCAAGGCTCCTCCAAGGGTGTGTATCGGCCACCACCTTCTCCTTCCAATGGTGTGTCAGCCTCCAAGCTGCTCACATAAGGGTGTGTCGGTCACCAAGCAAGGGGAAAGAGAGAGTGTCGAGCACAAGAAGGAGAGGAACTAAAGGGACCTCAAGCTAAGGAAGGGACCACCTATATAAATGAGAAAGGAGGAGAAAACAAGGTAAGCTCTTGCTATGTGTCGTCCACCCAAGGGACACATGTCCACCAACTCAAGCCACCACTCATGCAAGCCATAAGACACTTGTCCAAGATGTGCACCATGTGTTCCACCCAAACAAGACCAAGGTTGGACCAAGCTTCATGGGCGACACACCAAGCTGCCCTAGGCCGACACACGCTATACTTGGCCGACACAAGGCCCAAGCAAGCCCAAACAAGGAACTCCAAGGCCCAAACAAGCTCAACAAGGCCCAAAGAACTCAAACAACAAGCCCAAGCCTTCCTCTCAACCCTAGAGGAAGCAAAGAGAGAGAGGAACACCTCTCAAGGTGACAAACTTGCTCCCAAAACCCTAGACTTGGGTTAATTGCAAGTAGCACCTCCAACTCTTAACAAAGCATAACCAAACCCTAATCACCACTCAAAGGTGATTAGCAAGCATCAAACCATCAAGGTTAAGCAAAACAAACAGGGTAAGCCCTAAACGCAGGTCAGTGTCCTTACACAAGGGAGATAAGGAAGGAGGCATATGTCCAACCTCACCAAAGAAAGTTGGTGAGACAGTGCCCTTTCCGAACAGCTTGAAGGAAAAGAACATTGACCAACAATTTTAGAAATTGTAGACAGCTTTAGGAAGCTTCATGTCAACATTCCACTCATCGATGCAATTGAATAGATTCCTTCCTACAGTAAATTTATGAAGGAGATAATAAATAAGAAGAGGAGACTAGTTAATTCATATGTAGTGGTGTTGAAGGAGCATGTTAGTGCTTTCTTTTTGGGAAAAAATGCCACCAAAAAGGCAAGATCCATGTTGCTTCAACATATCATGTTACATTGGGAAAACCAAGTTTGGGGAGGCTTTATGCGATGTAGGGGCAAGTATCAATCTTATGCCCTTGACTACCTTAGAGAATTTGGGTCTTAATGAGTCTAGAAAGAGAAATATGACCATACAACTAGCAAACAACTCAGTGGTTAGACCATATGGTATTTGAGAGGATGTTCTTGTCAAGGTGGACAGGTTTGTATTTCCAATAGATTTTGTGGTTATGGAAATGTAGGATGATCACAACTATGAACTACTACTATGGTGGCCATTTCAAGCCATAGGAGACATGATCTTAAATATGGGTAGAGGAAGACTAACACTGGGAATCAAATAAGACCATTTCAAAATCAAGATGCCCGAGTCTACACAAACAACTAAGGAGAAGGCGCAGTGTCACATGATGCAGCATGTCCAAGGAGAGGTGTCCTTATTTCTAGGGAAGCCATTCATAGACATGGCTCATGTGATGACACATGTACATAGAGGTACATCAGCAGTGGAATCTTAGAAAACACAAAGGAAGTTGCATTGACCAAGACAGTCTAATATCCTGATGATGAAGAGGAGGAATATTGTCCAGCAACAATTTATGAGGAAACTTCTTCCACCCATGTTCATGCATATCCACAGTTGCATTTGGAGGTGTGCCTTATGAATTTTATGGATGACTATACTCAATGCCATTCCTTGGAGGGTTGTTTCTTGTTTCTCAAGGCATTACCGTGTTACTACACTAGACATTATGAGGACTTAGAACTACCTCCACCACCACTGATTCCATCTCTACTGAGTCCTCCAGATCTTGAGTTGAAGTTGTTGCCACCGCATTTGAAGTATACATTTTTAGCAGCAAATGAGAAGCTTCTAGTCATTATATCATCCTCCTTGAGCATCCAAGTGGAGGATTAGTTGATTGTTGTGTTGAAGAACCACCGGGCAACATTTGGGTGGTCAGTTGCAGACATTAAGGGGATTTCCCCTAGTTTTGCGAGCACAAGATCCACATAGAATAAGGAGACAAGTAGATCATGCAACCTCAAAGGTGTCTCAATTTGATTATGACCAAGGCAGTGAAGAAAGAGGTAGTCAAACTTCTATCAATAGGTATAATTTATGCTATCTCTTACTTTAATTGGGTAAGTCCTACGCAAGTGGTTCCAAACAATGGGGGGATAACTGTCACCACAAATTTGGCTAGTGAATTTATTTCCACAATAAACCTTACCAATTTCTGTATGCACGCGGATGGTCTCCTACTCAAGGTAGGAGAGGATGTGTGCATCGTCTGATCAAGAATGGACGGTCTGCATTGCTCACCAAAGGCAAAATTATAAACTTTAGCCAATAATCAGATTTGTAATAAAGTGTAGATGCATTTATTTTTCTTTTTCTCTTTCTTATTTTGAGGGTGCAAGCAAACCCCAAATTAGATGAAATTTTTAATAGAGGCTAACTAAGGTATGAAGATTCCGATTACAACATTTTTGGCTTGTTATCATTATACTTATTATAATATTATTTCATCATCATTATTATTCATCCAATTGTGTCCCACAACTTTATATTACAACTAAAACAATTATATATCATTTTTGTACACAATTATTATGAAATCTCCATTTATATCATGTGACATATTTTATGTGTCCATTATTTCTCTAAGTCTAATGTGAAGACTTTAGGTTACATGAGGATGATACTAAACATACATTATCTCATTAGGGTTATACTAAACATCTTTTAGATCTAACCTCAACCTTATTTGGCTTAGCCCAAAAGGTCAAAGTTCTAGGGTAGGGTCTAAGATCAGGTATGTTACAGTACTCCACCCCTTAAAAGGATTTTGTTCTCAAAATCTATTGATCTAAACATCAACAACCAACTACTCTCCACCCCTTAAAAGATTTATCCTAATAAGTCAAACTAAACAACACTTAGAGTTACCAACATATCTTTTAGTTGTGAATGTTTTAAAGATTTATGTTGTTCATGTATCCAACTAATAAGTCATTACCATCTAGGGTTGAGTTTTTAGGTCCTCATGTCAGTAAACCTAACAACCCAAGATCTAAAAAGTCATAGGATACAAAGAGTAGGTACACTACACCGTAACATTATCTCATATATTCCTAGTCAATTCTACAAAGCTAGGGTTAGCATCCTATGCCAACTAATTCTAGGGATTCTCCACTAAAACTTCACAAATCTCTTCATTGTGACTTAGTTCAAGAAATCATCAAGAAAATCAAAGAAAATTTTTGTACATATAGTAGTATAATGAAAATATTATTTTTTCGATAAGAAACATTATGAAGTAAAACCAACAAGTTGGCCAAAATTCAATGTGAAAACCACGTCACAATATATCCATAACAAGTACTCCTCATCCTACTACCTCCTCAACCAATTGCATCCTCAAGTCAAACCTCATATCATCAAGAGACACAAATCATAATCAATTTATATGATAGGGTAAGATCTCCTAAAACCTCATCACATATTTAACATAGATCAATTCTAGGGTGAACATCTCACCTAGAGGGTAACTATGCAAGGTAACGATTTTAATTAGGAAGTCAAAATTGAAATAGTCAGATTCTTACTATCATGGGCTCTAATACCATGTTGTAACGAGTGGGACCCAGAGGGGATCCACTCCCTACTAAAAATTTGAAGAATAAAACCTCCAATCCATGCACAGTCAAAAAGGTATGATGGAGTGAGTGTAAAATTTTCAAATCTTATTAATGGTATTCAAAATAACCAAAGTGTAGCAGCAGAAGAAAATAATGACTATATTCAACTTCTCAACAAGATTACAAAAGTATATTAAATCTCCCACATAGAGTTTACATGTATGATACAACATAAGGATCTAAGATAGAGGCAAGTATAAACCATAACAACTTTGTCTCCAAGCTTGAACTCCTTAAGATATGTCCATATCTTCATGCCATATCATCCAAATCCTTCACCTAGGATTGGAAGCATACCCCAGCAAGAAGAGAAATATAGATGATATCAACAAAGGTTGGTATGTGCATACTAAATAGGAAATGGATCAATATTATGAAATAAAGGACATCACATGTAAAAGGCTTCCCATAGAAAAGATACAGACTACCCAAACGGGCATCAAGAGGAATGAATTGCTAACATATGATAACAAAAAAATACTTACCATTATTAAAAATGATAAGGTTGTGCCTCATAAGCACATAACATGAAATTAGGACACACAATCCATAATCATAATCATCTTGCATGTATGTGAGACAAACATAGCCCTAGAACAATATAACAACAATGGTAGTCAAGCTTCATAAACTTGATACCTAATAGAGATTGGCACATAACCAAACTCCCCAATATATAAAATGTGGGCCAAACCTCATACATTTGAAACCCGGGTATGAGGCACATAACCTCCATCTCAAAAGCATAAAGGGCACATAACCTGAAACCAATGCAATTACACTACTCTGGTGCTACTTAATCGCATAGCATGTTAAACGTAGAAGCAAGTAAAAAGTATAGTCATATTACATAATGTAGTCACCATAAAAGTGACCCACATATACATCCACCTCATAAGTGGGAAAAAGACATCACATGTCATCAAATAGTGTTCCAACATGAACAAAGCATAATTAAAGATCAAAAGAGAATGGCAAATCATGATCAATGATCACAAGATTAGTAACAAATAAGATACTTGACATGAAGCATACTTTCCAAAAGAACAAGATATTGTGAAGGCTATTGTCTATAGGGCCAAGAGAAAGATAAAGATAGGTTATTGCTCAATAAGAATAATAGGAGATTCAAACATACAATAAGAGGGATGAATTAGAAATTGTTCAATATATAAATAATGTGGGATGTAATCATACCTTATAACAGAATCCTAGAAACACTCTTCACCAATCTAGTTGTTCCCAACATCAACTTGCCTAATTATAAATTATTCACATGTATTAGGGTTTGAGATATGCATTAATGTAAAGAAAACCCTAGTTTCAGACTTTATGTGCAAAACTCCAATTTATACTTTAAAATCATCACCATTGATCTGGTTAGGTTCTCCTGATTAAGAAAACATATAATTTTGCATATTTTGGAGTTATGATGATTAAAGTGTATTTTTGGTGATTTTTACCTATTAAATTCATTTTAAACAAACACCTTTTGATAAAACTCAAAACCAAGTCTCAAAAACATCTATATTGGATAAAGTACATTTTTTTTATTCAAAAACATATTTTATTTTAATTTTTGGACAAAACCAACCAAAAGATACGAATTTTTGAAATCTGACCAATCAGTGAATTTTTGAAAATTCACATAGACATAGGAAACTCGTGAGAGAGACATAGAGGGGCCATCTGGTGACTTGGCCCAATAAGAGGCGGCCAAATCACCAAGTTGCTACCCGACGAGCGTGGCCCGGTCAAAGGAGCAATACCAAAAAGAAGCAAAATACCTTTTTACCCTTCTATGTGAACAAAGAGGGATGAGGGAAAGCGATGGGGGAAAGAAGGTAAAACTGACAAGGGGATTGTCTTCCCCAACGGCCCATGCCATTGGTGATGAGGAGCTAAGCTCCGATCGGGCATATTAGCAATTCTCAACCAAACTCGAAAGCTAGGGTACCAAAAGAAAGCTAGGGAAAAAATGAACTCAATAATACCTTTAATTTGGTTGAAGAGGGTGAGGGAAGAGAGTAGCAAGAAGCATAAGTCCAAACCCAAGACTCGGTCGACAGAGGTAACCCACACAAGAATAGAAGAAATTGGCACTTTGAGAAGCTTGCACACGATCTCTCAGAACTATTAGGGGGTATATATAGGTTTTAAGGCTTCTGGGAATAGTAGGTTCAAGAAGCTTGGGAGGATCTTTGGGAGAATCTTATAGAAGGGAAATTGGGGCTCAAATTGGGGTTCTTTAGATGTGAAACTTCCTCACGAATTTAATGCACCAAATATATCAAAAAATAGGCAAGAGACGAGAGAGAAATCTGCAAGAAACCTTACTCGTTATTGTACGCACACGGCTGGTCTCCTACTCAAGGTAGGAGATGATGTGTGCACCATCTAATCAAGATTAGATAGTCTGCATCACCCCCAAAAGGCAAAATTAGAAACTTTATCCAATAATCATATATGTAATAAAGTGTAGATGCATTTATTTTTCTCTTTCTCTTTCTTCTTTTGAGGGTGCAAACAAATACCAAATTTGATGAAATTTTGCACAGAGGATAATTGAGGTATGTAGATTCTGATTATGAAATTAGATTTTTCTTTTGAGAACTTATAATGTGTTAAATAATTAAATTCTGTTTTCTCTTTCCTCATGCATTAATGACTTTAAGACTATCCAAATTTTATGAAACTTCACCCACTAGTTATATTTAATGTGTTGGATATGAATTTTCCATTAATTTTATATGTTGGAGAGGTTTGTATATTTATTTAATGTTTTGAAGGTTCTACACTCTCTCTCTCCTGATTTCATCTTTTAATCAAACATCCTCCAAATTGGATGAAAATTCACCCCAAGGCTATACTTATTATGTAAATTACAAATCCAAGTTATTTTCCTTTTTGGAGTCATTAAATATTTTTTTTCATATTTGTAAGGAAAACTCATATTTTCTTTCCTATTAGGATAGTTATTATAGTACAAATAATGTGAAACTTGACATCCAAGTTAATTGAGATCCAAGGAACACAAATTTCACATTAGATTTCTCTTTTCGAATCTCCTTTTATGAATTATAACATTTTTGTCTTGTTATTATTATATTTATTATAATATTATTTCATAATCATTATTATTCATCCAATTGTGTCCCACAACTTGATATTACAACCAAAAGAATTATATATCATTATTGTACACAAAATAAAATCTCAATTTATATCATGTGACATATTTTATGTGTCCATTATTTACTTAATTATAATGTGAAGACATTAGGTTACATTAGGGTGATACTAAACATACATTGGCTCAGTAGGGTTATACTAAACATCTTTTAGATCTAACCTCAACCTTGAATGGTTATGCCCAAAAGGTCAAAGTTCTAGGGTAGGGTCCAAAATCTGGTATGTTACAGCACTCCACCCCTTAAAAGGATTTTGTCCTCAAAATCTAATAATCCAAACATCAACAACCAACTATTCTCCACCCCTTAAAAGGTTCATCCTAACAAGTCAAACTAAACTGTAACATCCATGACCTGGGTTAAGGATTAACCCTAGAAGTTTTGCTTAAGTAGGTCATTTAGATTCTTGTCTTCATCTTTTGAAAAGTACTTAAGGGTAAAGGAGAGCTTATGTTTCAATTTTGGTCCCATTTGAATAATGTTGAAGCAATGTTTTACTTGTTTTGGACTAAAGTACAATTTACCCAATTTAAAGGGGTTACCTTGGAAATGTTACATGATAAATGTTCCTCAAGTGTTATAGCATCATAAGAATGAGAATGATACTGAGTTATGGCTTCCACAAGCCTAAGTTCCAAGAATGAGCTTGTTTCAGTAATGCTTGTACATTGAATGCTAATTTTGGTGTAATTTGCAAATTACCCAAAACCTAGGGTTGAATATGTAAAATACCACCTCTATTATGTCCCTATTGTTCCTTGGCATCATTTAGAGAAAATAAAAAGAATGGGGTGTCTTGTTTGAACTACTTTTGAGGAGAGATAATCTTGATAATAAAATAATCAAGATTTAAGCATAATTAAAACCCTAATTCAAATTGTAGAAAAAATAAATATATTAATTGAAGTACCCATCAACAAAAAAATGATTTGGTTGAAATCCTATAATGCAAGTACATCCAAATGCCTTTAGTTTCACCGAAATATCCTAAGTCGGTGAAGAAACCCACTCATATTTGTTAATTAAAAAGTAATGTCCACTAATAATGGATAATAGTATTATATTAATTAAGGTGCTTAAGAGGTTTCTTTTAGTTCAAGGATAAATGAAAGGATATTTAGGATGAAGGGAGTTGGCTTTGGAGGCAAGGAAGGGAGGGGGCATGTGGCAAAGAGAGTGGATGGATTTCCTTCTACTTTCTCTCTCCTAGAAAATCAATTACATATATTCAATTTTTTCCCTACTTGAAAGGTTATTTTGCAAACCACTTTCTTCTCTTGCTTTGGCTGATGACCAAGGATCTTAGGAGCAGGAGGAAAACGTTCCCCAAGCTGAATGTAAGCTCCATGATCATCTTCAACCTTAAATTGATGGTTGAAAACGGATTTCAACATTGAATTTCTTCTCTCTTCCATCCAATGCTCAACCTTGATTGTCTTTTGCATCCAAAAAGTTGGAAACGGGCCTTGGATAGTTGAAGGAGCTTCATTAACCATTATAGATGTGAAGCTTGAAGGTTTGAATCTACTTTGAAGGTGGGTTATATAACTTGAACCCATCAACGTTATTATTGATTTCAATTTCTCATCATATGTTGATCCTTTATTTCTTCTTGAATAATTATTGAATTAATCATATATATGGAAATAGAAATCATAGGTCTGAAGCTTGATGATGATGACATCATCTTAGCACACACCTCAATAAATATCATGAGCAAACGGTTTCACTTTGTGTTGGTCAAACAGTTTCAAATCGTTTTAGACCAAACGGTTTCAAACCGTTTGGTGACCAAATGGTTTCAAAACCGATTGGAGGGCAAACGGTTTCAAACCATTAGAGACTAAATTTTTTTAATAGGTTCAAGGATTTATTGGTCTTATGACCTAATAACTTCAAACAAATCAAATTAAATCAATTTCAGAACCCTAGCTCAGTTGGGTTCAAAGCCCTAAATCAATTGATGACAAAAAAACCCTAATTTAGGGTTAAACGGTTTCAAGCTGAATTGACCAAATGGTCTTAGACCATTTGAGGACCATTTGGTATCAACCCGTTTGAGGACTAAACAGTCTCAAACCGTTTGGGGTTAATTAATATTTAAATAAAACAATCTCAAACTATTTAGGGTTGATCAATCCTCAAGACCATTTAAGGTATAAAGGTCTTTAGACTGTCTGGAGGATTGGATTAAGACTGTTTGATGGTCTAACGGTCTCATACTGTTTGAAAGATTTAGGGTAAGACCATTTATGGTCTAATGATCTTCAAGACCATTTGAAGGTCAATGACTTCAAGACCATTTGAAGGTCAATGACTTCAAGACCATTTGAAGGTCAATGACTTCAAGACCGTTTGGAGGTCAATGACTTCAAGACCGTTTGGAGGTCAAGCACCTCAAGACCGTTTGAATTTCAAGTGACTCAAGACCGTTTGAAGGGTCAATTGGTCCAAGACCGTTTGAAGGGTTAATTGGTCCAAGACCGTTTGAAGGTCTAATTGGTTCAAATCATGTAATTACTAATAAGCCCACAAGTGGTTGAAGGGTATCTCAAGAATGATTTCAATGGAATAACTTTTAAAGTATTTAGGTGATTAGCATAATTAGAGTGATTATCATTTGATGCTTATGAAGTTAATAATTCAATACATTATGATATCCATGGCTGCATGTCCTTAGTGAAAGGATAAGTCAGTCTAATAAGGTATGATGGTGACGTGTGTTCCTATTACATGGAACAAATGATAAGTATGATTTAATACTTAAATAATGTTATGTGCTCCAAGATATGAGGAAGCACTGATTTAGGGTTTGGATTAATGAGATAATCATAAAACCCTAATTAATGGAGAATGGAAACCTTAATCGAGAAGGATGAGAAACCCTAACCCTAATTTTGAGTAATGGGTTGAGAATTCCTAATTGAAATGAAATGGAAATCCCTAACCCGAATTTGAGTAATGGGTTGTGAAACCCTATTACAGGGTGATGTAATGAGAAACCCTAATACAGGGTGATGCTATGTGAAACCCTAAAATGGGATGATGTTATATGAAACCCTAATATGGGATGATGTTATGTGAAACCCTAATGTAGGGTGATGTTATGTGAAACCCTAATTGATAATGATATGAAACCCTAATATAGGGTGATATTATGTGAAACCCTAATACAGGGTGATATTATGTGAAACCCTAATTCAGGGAGATATTATGTAAAACCCTAATTGATAAAGATGGGAAACTCTAACCCTAATGAGGGAATAGTGATGTTATCTTTGTATTGCATGATGTTGATATGAAATTGATATGGTTGTTATCAAGTATACTAACCATGCAGGTATCATGAGATGATGAGCATAACCAGGTATGAATTATGATGGTAATGGGCCTTGTGAGCCATTACTTTATTTGTTTCCTAGTGACAAGTGACAAGAAGTTGAATACACCTGGTGAACTATGTGAAATGCTTGTGTAACAAGTATCCTAAATACTTTGGTCAGATAACCTAGAGGTAATAGTTACCGAATAAGTGGTAACCATGTTCAGTGTTGAACTAAGGGTTTGAATACCCAGATCCAGCAAACATGATGATGATGATGTTGAGGGATGTGAATTCCCATCAATGAGACAAGGGATTGAGATCCCAATGCTTCATAAAGTTTTAAAAAGTACTTGATAAGAGTGTTATTTCCTTGTAGCATTTGTCATAATAATTCTTGTTTGAAAACTTGACTGATGTGAAAAGAATATGGTAATGTACTTAAATAATCAAGTGGAATATTATCATGTAGAGCCATGGCCATAGATCCATCATCGTCAGTAGCTGGTGATGGTGAAATGGGTTTTCCTGATTGTTAATCCGGAGCATATATTGTTGAATATACGGGGTGCTCCTAGCCGAAAATAGGAGGATTAGAGTGCAACTTCGGTTGTAGACTCAAGATACGTTTAAGAGCATGGTGAACAGGCCCATGGCTCAGTGTGATGGAGCATGAATGTGTTTCATGGCTCAGTGAGCACGGTGAACTGGCCCGTGGCTCAGATTGACTAGCGTCGGGACCTGTACCAAGGCGAGCTAGAGGATGGGTAGCCATGAGAGCTGACCGTGTGACTGATGTCACTCAAGCAAGAGACTACGGTCCTACTTGTGGTCTCGCACTGACTGACGACGGATGATATCGAGGAGTCTGACTCTTCCTTTGATCTTGTATGGCATCGGCTTTGGGTTTCGCAACTGAAGGTTGGATTTGAGCGGTACGGCTCACTTCCTCAGGGCATAAGGATGGTTGTAAAATGTAATTCAGCCATGTAGCATATTTGCTTAAGGACAAATTACGAAAATCATTAGTTGATGTTACATTTCTTATTGTATCCTAAAATGGATAGATATTATACATGTTCTTTATATTCCTTATTAAAATGAATAGATGATCTATTGCTTTATCAATTACAGATGTAATGCTTTAGAGGATGACATTGCTCTATTCTGCTTAATAATGATTAAATCATGTTGTTCAATAAGGATTCCTCTGCTCAGTTATTACTATTTACCTATAATAATAATGTTTCTAGAAGAGAGTTATATCTCTCACTAGGACAATTTCAATTGTCTCTCCCTCGTGGGATCCAACATTTTTAGGTAGACGTGGACGAGGAGGCAGAAACCCTACACCAGGGGAAGGACAGCAGCACCCGGGACAGCAGTGATATCTCAGGTGGAGATACTGACTGTCATGTCTTGTAGATATGAGTCCTATGAGTCGTCTCTATACTCTTAGGTACTAGGAGTAGTAGTTAGTGCTTTTATGATCGATTTGAGATTTTGGAATTGAATTCCTTGAGGTTTTATGTTTCTTGTATGTAGATTTAACAGAGCAACTGTTGTATGTATTCCTCGAGAAGAAAAGGTACATGGTATGTACTTTGTGAACCAGAATGTATGTATATAATGTTTTGGTTCTTGATATAAGAGTTTCCTGGAAATGGATCTCTTTGCAAATGGTTTTAATTTTTAGTGATTTTTGTTAATCTACTGCTAATGTTTGATTCCACATTAATCATCATCCGATGTTTGGTGTTTGTCGTCACAATTTAGTGGTATCAGAGCCTAAGGTTCGCTGAGTCTGCAGAGACATAGGACTTAGTTGTTGAGTCTGTTCTAGTGTCTTCCAGTTTATCTGATAGTGACTTCTTCTCTCAGGATAAGAAGTAAAGCTTGAAGATGGCTGGATCACATGAAGAACATGCTGCTAAAAGTAGTGTTGCTGCACCAGGAGGAGGTGCAAGGGATCAGGGTAGAGAAGAGATAATACATGAACATCCCCAGCTTGATCAAGCTACACTAGAAAACCCAGCTTTCCATGCTCTGTTTGGGAAGTTCATGGCGAATATGATGCATATGGCAGATAGGATGCCACCACCTGCACCTAGGGCACAGGCTCACAGTGAGGGACATGGAGCTGGCAAGACTTTTGAATGGCTTCACTGGGTAGGAGCCACTGAATATGCTGGTACAGCTGACCCAGCATATGCAGACTTGTGGCTGACTGAGCTGGAGAAGGCCTTTAGAATTCTTAATATCCTAGAAGCTGAGAAGGTTAGGCATGTGGTGTACCTTTTGAAGGGGAGTGTTGTCCATTGGTGGGCCATAGAAGAAGGAAAAAGGCCAGGTGTTGAAGTCAAATGGGAAGAATCCCAACGTGAATACATTAGTAGATATTTTCCTAAGACTTACCTGTATGAGAATATTTCTTAGTTTGAGCGGATAAGGCAAGGACCAATGAACATTAGCGAGTATGAAGCTAAGTTTATGGATCTTCTACGGTTCTGTCTGCACATGGCTGCTACAGATGAGGAGAGAATTCGGCATTTTGAGAAGGGTTTGAATGTTGATTTAACCACACCAATATCTGCTCTAAAGAATAGGGAGAGGTTTGCCACTTTTGTGGAGTCAGTTAGGCGGATAGAAAGGTTCGTGACTGAGAAACGTCAGGCCAATAGTAAGAAGGTATACACATAGTTCCAAGGACAGAGGTCCGAGAGTTTTAAGAAACCAAGGTTTTCTGCACCAACAGCACCACCAAGGTTCAATACCTAGACACAGTGGACATCCAGCAAGGGTAGAGGTCGTAGTTTACCACCAGAGGGAGCCCACGGCTCAGCTTCAATGTCAGTAACAGGACCATCTAGACCACGGCGGGAGAATAGAGTTTGTTATAAATTGTGGGAAGATGGGACATCTAATGAAAGATTGTCTAGTTAGAGACATGAGTGTAACCCAACCACTGAGGCAGAGTCAACAAGGATCTCAGAGGAAATAGTTTTCTAGTGGCACTTGAAGACATAGACAGGCATCCCAAGCTGGCTCATCCACATCCAACAATAGGGCAAGTGGTCGACAACCAGCAACGACAAGATTCTATGCTATGAATCAGTCGGAAGCAGTGGTTAACCCACGAGTCATGACAGGTCAGATGGAATTATTTCACTCTGATATGTCTTCATCATGCTTTGTATTTTTTTTAATTGATCTGGGTGCTACACATTATTTTATCACTCGAGAAGTGATTCATGACTGCAATATGACTGTCAGTCATAGAGCAGATAATCTGTTATTAGAAACTCCATTAGTTGGATCTGTAGTGCTACGGGAGGTATGTTCTCCCTGTGTTCTTTCCTTTTCAGAACATAGCATTCAGGTGGATCTTATACCACTTGAGATGCATGGGTTCTATATAATCCTTGGGATGGACACTCTAGAAAAGTACAAAGTTATCTTGGATTGTGGTTCCAAGCAGGCTATGTTCTCAGACAATGGCGTTACATGGATCTTTCAGGGTGACAGAAAGATTCTTCCAACCTGTCTAGTGTCAGCTATGGTAGCTGAGAAGTTGATGAGACAAGGATGCTTCACATTCTTGGCACATGTGGTAGATACCAGGGAAGTGAGTCCTAATCTTTCTGAAGTTTTGATTGTTAGGGAGTTTGAGGATGTGTTTCCTGAGGAACTTCCAGGTATTCCACCACCCCAAGAGATTGATTTCGAGATTAATCTAATAATGGGTACACAACCAATAGCTCAAACACCTTATAGAATGGCACCTGTTGAGATGGCAGAACTCAAGAAACAATTAAAGGAGTTGCTTGAAAAGGGTTTTATTCAACTAAGTACTTCACCATGGGGTTCTCCGGTTCTTTTTGTTAAAAAGAAGGATGGGTCTATGCGATTATGAATCGACTATACACAACTAAACAAAGTAACCATAAAGAACAAATATCCTCTGCCAAGGATAGATGACCTGTTTGACCAGTTGCGTGGTGCAACTATATTTTCTAAAATAGATCTGAGGTCAGGATACCATCAATTACATATTGAGGAAAGTGGCATACCTAAATCAGCTTTCAGAACAAGGTATGGCCATTATGAGTTCATGGTTATGTCATTTGGACTAGCTAATGCACCAACTACATTCATGGAACTCATGAATAGAATCTTCCGGCCATTCCTTGATCAATTCATAGTAGTCTTTATAGATGACATCCTAGTTTATAGTAAAGATGCTCGACAGCATGAGCAACACCTTCGTCAGGCACTGACTTTACGAAGAGAGCACAAGCTATATGCCAAATTCAGTAAGTGTGAATTTTGTTTATCAGAAGTGTCTTTCCTAGGACACGTAATATCTGCCTCAGGTATCCGTGTTGATCCTAAAAAGGTAGAATCTATCTTGGAGTGAGAATAGCCAAAGACACCAATGGAGATACATAGTTTTCTAGGATTGGCAAGCTACAATAGGAGGTTCATTAAGAACTTCAGTTCTATAGCTTTACCCTTAACCAAGTTGACTAGGAAGGAGGTTCCTTTTGTCTGTAATGACAAATGTCAACATTTTTTCCAGTTGTTGAAAGAAAGGTTGACAAGTGCACCTGTGTTAGTGTTACCTGAGAAAGGAAAGGGGTATATTGTTTTCTGTGATGCTTCTAAGAATGGTCTAGGATGTGTGCTTATGCAGGATAAACAAGTGATTTCTTTTTCTTCTCGACAGCTTAAGAAACACGAGGAAAATTATCCAACACATAATCTAGAACTAGCTGCAGTGGTTCATGCATTGAAGATCTAGAGACATTATCTCAATGGAGAGACATTCCATATTTTCACATATCATAAGAGCCTAAAATACATCTTTTCACAGCATGAGTTAAATATGAGACAATGTCGTTGGATGGAGTTAATCAAGGACTACGATTGTACAATTGATTATCATCCAGGAAAGGCTAATGTAGTGGTTGATGCACTAAGTAGAAAATCATCATCACCAAACACACACAAACCACAGTTGAACTCTTTAGTGTGCCTTAAACGAGACATGTTTGTCTCTTTGAGGCAAAACAATGTATAGCTTAAAGTATCCTTATTAGCTGGACTGATAGCTGAGATGCACATAAAACCTACTCTGAAACAACAGATCAAAGAGGCACAACAAGTTGATACTGTGATTCAGCAGATCAGGTCAGAGTATGGTAGTGAGAAACAAGAGGGTTTTCATGAGTCAGATGATGAGGTAGTCTGTTACCATGGTAGGATGGTTGTACCTGATGCCAATGACTTGAGGAAGTTAATCATGGAGGAAGTTCATTCATCTATGTATGCAATGCATCTAGGGAGCACCAAAATGTAACATAACTTGAAAGATATGTATTGGTAGTCTGGTTTGAAGAAAGATGTAGCTGAGTTTGTTATGCGGTGTCCAGTGTGTCAGCAAGTTAAAGTTGAACATTAGAAGCCCGCAGGAACAATGCAACCTTTACCTATACCACAGTGGAAATGGGATCACGTAACCATGGACTTTATGGTTGGTTTGCCAAGAACAGCCAAAAGTCATGATTCCATTTGGGTGATAGTTAATAGGTTGACTAAGTCAGCACATTTTCTTCCTGTCAAAACAACCTATATTGCTGAGAAACTTACACAGATCTATATAGATGAGATAGTGTGTTTACATGGGGTTCTAGCTACAATTGTTTCTAATAGAGGTCCCCAGTTCACGAGTCATTTTTGGGAACGACTACATAAAGCTTTGGGTACGTAGTTAAGGTTTAGTACCTCCTTTCACCCACATACGGATGGACAATCTGAGAGGACTATACAAACCTTGGAGGATTTTCTTAGGGCATGTGTCCTTCAGTTTGTAGGAAGTTGGGATATACACTTGAGCTTAATAAAATTTGCTTACAACAATAGTTATTAGCACAATATTGATATGGCACCATATGAAGCATTATATGGTAGACGTTGTAGATCTCCATTGTGCTGGTATGAAACAGGGGAATATCAACTTTTGGGTCCTGAATTAGTGCAACAGACAACTGAAAAGATTAAAGTAATCAACAACAGTTAAAGGCTACACAGGATAGACAGAAATCATATGCTGATAAACGGAGGAGACCTTTAGAATTCCAAGTTAGAGACATAGTATATCTCAAAGTCTCACCTTGGAAAAGTGTTCTTAGATTTGGGAAGAAGGGCAAGTTAGCTCCTACATTTATGGGGCCTTATCCAATCATTGAACGGATTGCAAAGGTATCTTATAAGTTGGATTTGCCACCTGAACTACACAGATTGCATCCAATATTTCATATATCCATGCTGAGAAAGTGTCATCCTGATACGGAGTTATTATTGCAACCTGTGGAGGTAGAGTTAAATGAATATATATCCTATGTAGAGGGACCAGTGTTGATTCTTGACAGAAGAATCAAAAAGTTGAAGAAGAAAGACATAGCTCTTGTGAAAGTTCTTTGGAATCATCATGGCATTGAAGAAGCTACATGGGAGCTAGAGGAGGAGATGAGGAGGAAATACCCTTCTCTTTTCTCTTGATGATTTTAGGAACGAAATCCCTATTAGGGGTGGATAAATTGTAACATCCCTAACCTGGGTTAAGGCTTAACCCTAGAAGTTTTGCTTAAGTAAGTTATTTAGATTCCTGTCTTTATCTTTTGAAAAGTAATTAAGGGTAAAGGAGAGCTTATGTTTCAATTTTGGTCCCATTTGAATAATGTTGAAGCAATGTTTTACCTGTTTTGGACTAAAGTGAAATTTACCCAATTTAAAAGGGTTACCTTGCAAATGTTACATGATAAATGTTCCTCAAATGCTATAGCATCATAATAATGAGAATGATGCTGAGTTATGGCTTCCACAAGCCTAAGTTCCAAGAATGAGCTTGTTTCAGTAATGCTTGTACATTGAATGCTAGTTTTGGTGTAATTTGCAAATTACCCAAAACCTAGGGTTGAATATGTAAAATACCACCTCTATTATGTCCCTATTGTTCCTTGGCATCATTTAGAGAAAATAAAAAGAATGGGGCATCTTGTTTGAACTACTTTTGAGGAGAGATAATCTTGATAATAAAATAATTAAGATTTAAGCATAATTGAAATCCTAATTTAAATTGTAGCAAAAATAAATATATTAATTGAAGTGTCCATCTACAAAAAATGCTTTGTTTGAAATCCTATAATGCAAGGACGTCCAAATTCCTTGAGTTGCACTGAAATATCCTAAGTAGGTGAAGAAACCCACTCATATTTGTTAATTAAAAAGTAATGTCCACTAAAAATGGATAATAGTATTATATTAATTAAGGTGCTTAAGAGGTTGCTTTAGTTCAAGGATAAACGATATGATATTGAGGATGAAGGGAGTTGGCTTCGGAGGCAAGGAACGAAGGGGGCATGTGTCAAAGAGAGTGAATGGATTTCCTTCTACTTTCTCTCTCCTAGAAAATCAATTACATATATTCATTTTTCTCCCTACTTGAAAGGTTATTTTGCAAACCACTTTCTTCTCTTGCTTTGGCTGATGACCAAGGAGCTTAGGAGCAGGAGGAAAACGTTCCCCAAGCTGAAGGTAAGCTCCATGATCATCTTCAACCTTAAATTGATGGTTGAAATCGGATTTCAACATTGAATTTCTTCTCTCTTCCATCCAATGCTCAACCTTGATTGTCTTTTGCATCCAAAAAGTTGGAAACAGACCTTGGATAGTTGAAGGATCTTCATTCACCATTAGAGACGTGAAGCTTGAAGCTTTGAAGCAATTTGAATGCGGGTTATATAACTTGAACCCATCAATGTTATTATTTATTTCAATTTCTCTTCATATGTTGATCCTTTATTTCTTCTTGAATAATTGTTGAATTAATCATATATATGGCAATAGAAATCGGAGGTCTGAAGCTTGATGATGATGACATCATCTTAGCACACACCTCAATAAATATCATGAGAAAACGGTTTCACTTTATGTTGGTCAAACGGTTTCAAACCGTTTTAGACCAAACGGTTTCAAACAGTTTGGTGACCAAACGGTTTCAAAACCGATTAGAGGGAAAACGATTTCAAACCATTAGAGACTAAATGTTTTCAATAGGTTCAAGTATTGATTGGTCTTATGACCTAATAACTTCAAACAAACCAAATTCAATCAATTTCAGAACCCTAGCTCAGTTGGGTTCAAAGCCCTAAATCAATTGATGACAAAAAAAACCCTAATTTAGGGTTAAACTGTTTCAAGATGAATTGACCAAACGGTCTTAGACCGTTTGAGGACCATTTGGTATCAAACAGTTTGGGGTTAATTAATATTTAAATCAAACAATCTCAAATCGTTTAGGGTTGATCAATCTTCAAGACCGTTTAAGGTCCAATGGTCTTCAGACCGTTTGGAGGATTGGATTAAGACCGTTTGATGGTCTAACGGTCTCAGACCGTTTGGAAGATTTAGGGTAAGACCGTTTAGGGTCTAATGATCTTCAAGACCATTTGAAGGTCAATGATCTTCAAGACCGTTTGAAGGTCAATGACTTCAAGACCGTTTGAAGGTCAATGACTTCAAGACTGTTTGAAGGTCACTGACTTCAAGACCATTTGGAGGTCAAGGACTTCAAGACCGTTTGGAGGTCAAGCACCTCAAAACCGCTTGAAGGTCAAATGACCTCAAGATTGTTTGAAGGGTCAATTGGTCCAAGACCATTTGAAGGGTCAATTGGTCCAAGACCGTTTGAAGGTCTAATTGGTTCAAATCATGTAATTACTAATAAGCCCACAAGTGGTTGAAGGGTATCTCAAGGATGATTTCAATGGAAGAACTTTTAAAAGTATTTAGGTGATTAGCATAATTAGAGTGATTATCATTCGATTCTTATGAAGGTAATAATTCAATACATTATGATATGCATGGTTGTGTGTCCTTAGTGAAAGGATAAGTCATCCTAATAAGGTATGATGGTGATGTGTGTTCCTATTACATGGAACAAATGATAAGTATGATTTAATAATTAAATAATTCTATGTGCTCCAAGATATGAGGAAGCACTGATTTAGGGTTTGGATTAATGAGATAATCATAAAACCCTAATTAATGGAGAATGGAAACCCTAACCAAGAAGGATGAGAAACCCTAACCCTAATTTTGAGTAATGGGTTGAGAAATCCTAATTGAAATGAAATGGAAATCCCTAAACCTAATTTGAGTAATGGATTGTGAAACCCTATTATAGGGTGATGTAATGAGAAATCCTAATACAGGGTGATGCTATGTGAAACCCTAAAATGGGATGATGTTATATGAAACCCTAATATGGGATGATGTTATGTGAAACCCTAATGTAGGGTGATGTTATGTGAAACCCTAATTGATAATGTTATGAAACCCTAATACAGGGTGATATTATGTGAAACCCTAATACAGGGTGATATTATGTGAAACCCTAATTCAGGGAGATATTATGTGGAACCCTAATTGATAAAGATGGGAAACTCTAACCCTAATGAGGGAATAGTGATGTTATCTTTGTATTGCATGATGTTGATATGAAATTGATATGATTGTTATCAAGTATACTAACCATGCAAGTATCATGAGATGATGAGCATAACCAGGTATGAATTATGATGGTAATGGGCCTTGTGAGCCATTACTTTATTTGTTTCCTAGTGACAGGTGATAAGAAGTTGAATATACCTGGTGAACTATGTTAAATGCTTGTGTAACAAGTATCCTGAATACTTTGGTCAGATAACCTGGAGGTAATAGTTACCTGATAAGTGGTAACCATGTTCAGTGTTGAACTAAGGGTTTGAATACCCAGATCCAGCAAACATGATGATGATGATGTTGAGGGATCTGAATTCCCAACAATGAGACAAGGGATTGAGATCCCAATGCTTCATAAAGTTTTGAAAAGTACTTCATAAGAGTATTAGTTCCTTGTAGCATTTGTCATAATAAGTCTTGTTTGAAAACTTCACTGATGCTAAAAGAATATGGTAATGTACTTAAATAATCAAGTGGAATATTATCATGTAGAGCCATGTCCATAGATCCATCATCATCAGTAGATGGTGATGGTGAAACAGGTTTTCCTGTTGGTTAATCTGGAGCGTATATTGTTGAATATATGGGGTGCTCCTAGCTGAAAATAGGAGGATTAGAGTTCAACTTTGGTTTTAGACTCAAGATACATTTAAGAGCATGGTGAACAGGCCCATGGCTCAGTGTGATGGAGCATGAATGTGTTTCATGGCTCAGTGAGCACGGTGAACTGGCCCGTGGCTCAGATTTACTAGCACCTGGACCTATACCAAGGTGGGCTAGAGGATGGGTAGCCATGAGAGATAACCCTGTGACTGACGTCACTTAAGCAAGAGATTGTGGTCCTGCTTGTGGTCTTGCACTGACCGAAACGGATGAGATCAAAGAGTTTGGCTCTTCCTTTGATCTTGTATGGAACCGGCTTTGGGTTTCGCAACTGAAGGTTGGATTTGAGCAGTACGACTCACTTCCTCAGGGCATAAGGATGGTTGTAAAATGTAATTCAACCGTGTACCATATTTGCTTAAGGATGAATTAAGGAAAACATTGGTTGATGTTACATTGTTTATTGTATCCTAAAATGGATAGATATTATACATGTTCTTCATATTCCTTATTAAAATGAATAGATGATCTATTGCTTTATCATTTACAGCTGTAATGCTTTAGAGGATGACATTGCTCTATTCTTCTTAATAATGATTAAATCATGTTGTTCAATAAGGATTCCTCTTCTCAGTTATTACTATTTACATATAATAATAATGTTTCTGGTGGAGAGTTATATCTCTCACTGGGACAATTTTAATTGTCTCACCCTTGTGGGATCCAATATTTTTAGGTGGACGTGGACGACGAGGCAGAAACCCTACACCAGGGGAAGGACAGCAGCACCAGGGACAGCTGTGATATCTCAGGTGGAGTAGTAGTTAGTGCTTTTATGATCGATCTGAGATTTTGGCATTCAATGCCTCGAGGTTTTATGTTGCTTGTATGTAGATTTAACAGAGCATCTGTTGTATGTATTCCTCGAGAAGAAAAGGTATGTGGTATGTACTTTGTGAACCAGAATGTATGTATATAATGTTTTGGTTCTTGATATAAGAGTTTCCTGGAAATGGATCTCTTTGCAAATGGTTTTATTTTTTAGTTATTTTTGTTAATCCGTTGCTAATGTTTGATTCCGCATTAATCATCATCTGATGTTTGGTGTTTTTCGTCACATTAACAGTATTTAGGGTTACCCACATATCTTTTAGTTGTGAATGTTTTAAAGATTTATGTTGTTCATGTATCCAACTAATAAGTCATAACCATCTAGGGTTGAGTTTTTATGTCCTCGTGTCATTAACATAACAACCTAAGATCCAAAAAGTCATAGGATACAAAGGGTAGGTACACTACACCTTAACATTATCTCACATATTCCTAGTCACTTCTACAAAACTAGGGTTAGGATTCTATGCCAACTAATTCTAGGTTTTCTCCACTAAAACTTCACATATCTCTTCATTATGACTTGGTTCAAGAAATCATCAAGAAAACCAGATAAAATTTTTGTACATATATTAATATAATGAAAATATTGTTTTTTCGATAAGAAACATTGTGAAGTAAAACCAACAAGTTGGCCAAAATTCAATGTGAAAACCAAGTCACAATATATCCATAACAAGAACTCCTCATCCTACTACCTCCTCAACCTAATTGCATCCTCAGGTCAAACCTCATAGCATCAAGAGATACAAATCATAATCAATTTATATGATAGGGTAAGATCTCCTAAAACATCATCACATATTTGACATAGATCAATTCTAGGTTGAACATCTCACCTAGAGGGCAACTATGCAAGGTAAGGGTTCTAATTAGGGAGACAAAATTGAAATAGTCAGATTTCGACTACCATGTGCTCTAATACCATGTTGTAAGGAGTGGGACCCAGAGGGGATCCACTCCCTATTAAAAATTTGAAGAATAAAACCTCCAATCCATACACACATAAAAAGGTATGATGGAGTGGGTGTAAAATTTTCAAATCCTATTAATGGTATTCAAAACAACCAAAGTGTAGCAGTGGAAGAAAATAATGACTATATTCAACTTCTCAATAAGATTACAAAAGTATATCTTAATCTCCCACATAGGGTTTACATGTATGATACAACATAAGGATATAAGATAGAGGGAAGTCTAAACCATAATAACTTTGTCTCCAAGCTTTAGCTCCTTCAGCTATGTCCTTATCTTTATGTAATATCATCCAACTCCTTCACCTAGAGTTGGAAGCATACCCCAACAAGAAGAGAAAAATAGATGACATCAGCAAAGGCCAGTATGTGCATACTAAACAGGAAATTGAGCAATATTATGAAATTAAGGACATAAAATGTAAAAGGCTTCCCATAGAAAAGATACAGACTACCCAACCAGGAATCATGATGAATGAATTACTAACATATGATAACAAAAGAATACTTGCCATTACTAAAACAATAAGGTTGTGCCACATAAGAACATATCATGAAATTAGGGCACACAACTCATAATCATCATCATTCTGCATGCATGTGAGATAAACATAGCCCTATAACAATATAAAGACAATGATGGTCAAGCCTCATAAACTTTAAAATAGATATAGATTGGCACATAACCAAACTCCCCAATATATAAAATGTGGGCCAAACCTCATAAATTTGAAACCCGGGTATGGGGCCCATAACCTCCATCCCAAAAGCATAAAGGGCACATAACCCAAAACCAATGCAATTACACTACTCTAGTGCTACTTAATCACATAGCATGTTAAATTTAGAGGCAAGTAAAAAGTATAATCAGATTACATAAAGTAGTCACCACAAAAGTGACCAACATATACATCCACCTCATAAGTGGGCAAATTACATCATGTCATCAAATAGTGTTCCAACATGAACAAAGCATAATTATATATCCCAAGAGAATGTCAAATCATGATCAATGATCACAAGATTAGTAACAAATAAGATACTTCACATGAAGCATGTTTTCCAAAAGAATAAGATATTTTGAATGATAATGTCCATAGGACCAAGAGAAAAATAAAGATAGGTTATTGCTTAAAAAGAATAATAGGGGATTCAAACATACAATCAGAGGGATGAATTAGAAATTTTTAAATATAGAAATAAGCAATCATACCTTATAATAGAATCCTAGAAACACTCTTCGCCAATCTAAAGTTGTTTCCAAGATCAACTTTGCCTCGTTATAAATTATTCACATGTATTGGGGTTTGAGATATGCATTAATGTAAATAAAACCCTAGTTTTGGACTTTACACACAAAAATCTGATTTAGACTCTGAAATCATCATCATTGATCTAGTTAGGTTCTCCTGATTATGAAAACATATAATTTTGCATATTTTGGAGTTATGATGATTAAAGTGTATTTTTGGTGATTTTACCTATTAAATTCATTTTTAGAAAATAAATTTCTATAAAACTCAAAACCAAGTCAAAAAACATATTTATTGGATAGAGTACATTTTTCTGATTCTAAATCATATTTTATTTTAATTTTTGGATAAACCAATCAAAAGATACGAATTTTCCTGACCAATCAGAAAATTTCAAAATCTACATAGGCTTAGAAAACTCGTGAGAGAGAGATATAGAGGGGATGGCTGGTGACTTGGCCCAATAACAGGTGGCCAAGTCACCAAGTTGCTGCCAAGTCGATGAGCTTTGCCCGATCAAAGGTGCAATACCAAAAAGAAGCAAATATTGTTGACCCTTTTGCGCAAACAGAGAGGAAAGTGGGTGAGCAATGCGTGCAAGAAGGTAAAATTGATAGGGGGATTGTCTTCCCTAATGGCATGTGCCATTGGTGTTAAGGAGATAAGCTCTGATTGGGCATATTTATGATTCTCAACCAAACTCGAAAGCTATGGTACCAAAAGAAAGCTAGGGCAAAAATAAAATCAATCATACCTTTAGTTTGGTTGAAGAGGGCAACGGAAGAGAGCAGCAAGTGTCGTGAGGCCAAGCCCAAGACTCATCGATGGAGGCAACCCACATGAGAACAGAAGAAATTGGCACTATAAGAAGCTTACACATGATCTCTCAAAACTATTAGGAGGGTGTATATATATAGGTTTGGGTTTCAAGGCTTTTGTGAATAGCAGGTTCGAGAAGCTCGAGAGGATCTTTGGACGAATCTCAGAGAAGGGAAACCACAGCTTAAATTGGAGTTCTTTAAATGCAAAACTTCCTCATGAATGTAGTACACCAAATATCTCAAAAAATAGGCGAGAGATAAGATTAAAAACCTTACCTGTCACTGTACACACGCAACTGGTCTCCTACTCAAGGTAGGAGATGATGTGTGCACTTTCTGATCAAGATTGGATGGTCTGCATCACTCGCAAAAGGCAAAATTAAAAACTTTAGCCAATAATCAGATTTGTAATAAAGTGTAAATGCATTTATTTTTCTTTTTCTCTTTCTTCTTTTGAGGGTGCAACCAAACCCCAAATTAGATGAAATTTTTCATAGAGGATAATTAAGGTATGTAGATTCCAATTATGAAATTAAATTGCCTTTTGGGAACTTCTAATGTGCTAAATAATTAAATCCTATTTTCTCTTTCCTTGTGCATTAATGACTTTAAGATTCTCCAAATTTTATAAAACTTCACCCACAAGTCATATTTAATGTGTTGGATACAACATTTGCCATTAATTTTACATGTTGGAGAGGTTGGTATAGTTATTTAATATTTTGAAGGTTGTACACACTCTCTCTCTTGATTTCATCTTTTAATCAAACATCTTCTGAATGGGATGAAAATTCACTTCAAGGCTATACTTATCATGTAGATTATGAATCCAATGTTATTTTCCTCTTTTGGAGTCATTAAATATTTTATTTCATATTTTGAAGGAAACCTCATATTTTATTTCTTATTAGGATATTTATTATAGTGCAAATAATGTGAAACTTGACTCCCAAGTTAATTGAGATCCAAGGAACATGAATTTCACATTAGATTTCTCTTTTGGAATCTCCTTTTGAATTATAACATTTTTGGCTTGTTATCATTATATTTATTATAATATTATTTCATCATCATTATTATTCATCCAATTGTGTCCCACAACTTTATATTACAACCAAAAGAATTATATATCATTATTGTACACAAATTATTATCAAATTTTCATTTATATCATGTGACGTATTTTATGTGTCCATTATTTGCCTATGTCTAATGTGAAGATGTTAGGTTACATTAGGGTGATACTAAATAAACATTAGCTCATTAGGGTTATACTAAACATCTTTTAGATCTAACCTCAACCATATTTGGCTAAACCCAAAAGGTCAAAGTTTTAGGGTAGGGTCCAAGATCTGGTATGTTACACCCATATTGCTCGAGCTGAGTAGGGATGGTATTCTCAGGAAATGTGTGCCCGATTGTGAGTTTGAGAGTATTATAGCACATTATCACTCCTTACCTGTTGGGGGTCACCATGTTAGTTGTAGGACAACGGCCAAAGTATTAGAGTGTGGATTTTATTGGCCAACGCTCTTTAGGACACAATTTTGTGCTTCATTGTGATGCATGTTTGCGTGTAGGGAATATATCTAAGAGACATGAAATGCCCTTAAATATTTTTTAGGAAACTGAAGTTCTTGATTTATGTGGAATAGATTTCATGGGCCCTTTCTTATCATCAAACTCTAATTTATATATATTTCTTGTCGTTGATTAGGTATATAAGTGGGTGGAAGCAATTCCAACCCACACCAATGATGCCCAGGTCATATGCAGTTTGTGAAAGACCATTTGTTTTGTAGGTTTGAGTGCCAAGATTCATAATAAGTGATAGTAGATCTCACTTCTACAATAGGAAGTTTGGTGTGTTGTTAAGAAAATATAGAGTGAGACATAGGGTAGGTACTCCATATAAACTACAGACCCAGTGATAGGTCGAGGTGTCTAATAGGGAGATAAAGAAAAATCTTAGAGAAGATAGTCTCAACCAATAGGAAAAATTGGAGTATGCAACTCAACTATGCTCTTTGGACATATAGGACAGCCTATAAAATGCATATAGGAACAACTCCTTTTAGGTTGGTTTATGAGAGAGCTTGTCACTTACCCATCGAGTTAGAGCATAAAGCCAAATGGGCCATGAGGAAAATGAATTACAATTTGGATGATGCAAGAAAAAAGAGAATGTTATAATTGAATGAATTAGATGAGCTTAGGCTGGATGCCTATGAAATTTCCAGGATCTACAAAGAGAAAAAAGAAGATCCATGACCGCCACATTTTTCATAGAGTCTTCACTCTAGAACAAAAGGTGCTTCTGTTCAACTCTAGGTTGAAATTACACCCTGGAAAATTGAGGTCTCGATGGAGTGGTCCTTTTGTGGTAGTTAAGGTTTTACCCCATGGGGCAGTGTAGATAAGCAGTGAGGATGAACCATTCCTTGTAAATGGTCAGCAGATAACACACTACTTTGGGGGAGATGTGGTCCCGGAAGAAAAGAGTTGAAACTAATTAAGCTTCACTGATTGTTTAATTCTATCATCAAGCCTATGATGTAAAACAAGGGAGCTTTTTGGGAGGCAACCAACCATCTTTTACTGCTTTAGGATTTTTTTATTTACATTCATGATCCTTACATTGTAGTTGCATATTTCCATTGGAAAAAAAGGTGCCTTGATCATTCATGTTTGGTGTGCAGACACAAAACAAGTCAGTAGTGTCGACGATGTCATAGGGATAGCGGGGTTGAGTTTCAAAAACTCGGTACTATCGACACTACACTCGGAATTACTAATAGTTTGATAGGAGGCTCGATAAATTTTTTGGTGGTACCAACCAATATCGGTAGCATCGACTTTTTACATAGAAGGGTAGAGTTTAGTAAACATGACTCGATACTACAGACATCCAACTCAGTAGTACCAATGTTGAGTGATGCTCCAGGTTCGAGATACCAAGACAATGGTCAGAAGTATTGAGAAATTTTAAAGATTCAGTACTAGTGACAACTATGTCGATGGTATTGACGCCATTCTGCATCTGATAGTCAGTAGTACTGATCCGTCATGCACTTCTTGAAGTTGGTAACGTTGATGATCTGTGACTACTGGCATCAACCAATGAAGAGTGCCGGTATCAATGGCTGGTATAGTTTACACAGATTATGGAGTAGAAGTCAGTGCTACCGAAGACCTTGTTGGTACTACTGACGCATCGGCAGTAGGCAGTCTGTCAGCTATATAAGGAGGGGTGTGAGTATTATTTCATTCACACCTCCACCACACCCCTCTCAAGAAAGACTATGCAAGTACTCCTGGTTGATTAGAGTCTTCACCGAGCTCTTTCTTCTCCATTTCCTTCTTGTACCATCTCAATGTCATCCAGGTGAGCAACTTCCTCGACGACAGGGAATATCACATTGATACGCAACTAATGCGCATCGCTCATGTCAATCCTAATGTGAGGGAGATCTATGATGAGTTGATGAAAAGAGGGATCACCTCAACACGGTATAGAGACAGTGTGTTCCTTGCATCTGTGGGCTTCATCAACAATCTTTGTCGAGTCTACGAAGACCAGGGGTTGGTGGGTGACACCCTTTCTTCGGTGATTGGACAACCAACCCAGAGATCCTCTGCAAGTTCTTAGCATTGTTAGAGGTTTGCTACATCCTCAAACATGGGGATAGATGGAGGGAAGGGTGCATCGAATTTCATCTCTTCAACACCGACTATCAAATGATGTTGAGGGAATTCAATGCTATTTACGGGTGGTTGATGGGTGAACTATGCTTCACCACCAACAGGTGCATGGCAACTTTTGACGGATGTGCCAGAGAGAGACCAAATTAGCTAGCACATTAACTCTTTCAATGACATTGAGCACCTATTTTCTTGTATCCTGCACCGCTATCTCACCAGCACCATATTTTCCAAGTCCAGTCAAGGGTAGGGGAAGGTTCATCATGTGGATCTCTTCTTCCTCTACAATTTGCTAAAATTAGGAAGTGAGTCATTGGACTTCGGTTCCTTCCTCCTGTAATACATGATGGCAGTGAAGCAACATGCGCATAGGAAGCCCCCCATCCATTTTAGAGGACTTATCACTCCAATAGATATGCATCTCAATCTTGATCTCTCCACCTCCAAATGTATGAGGGCTTCTTCCAAGTTGGATCTGAAACATTTTAAGAGAGAAAACCTCATCAACTTGTGGCATGGGAAGGTGTATGCATGTTGAACAGTTGATGACCAGTACTAAGGGAGGGAGCTCCATGATCCTATCTTCAAATTTTAAGGAGTGTATCACATGAGGTGGCCTATGGAGGACGCCACGGAGGGAGATGATGAAAAAGACAACGATGTTGAGCAAGGGAAATAGTAGGAGCAAGATAAATATGAAGAGGAGGAGGATGCCACCATCCCAATCATGAAGAGGCAGGTCTATTGCAAGTGTGTTGGAACACATGGAGCCTCTAGTTCTTGTAATCCACCACCTGTCTAGGAGGATGATCCATAGTTGATGGTAGGCACATATGGAATTCTATAAGAGATTCAACAGGGGCAACAACATCAGATGGCTACACTAGCAGACATCCAGTATGTCCAAGGATGGCTTTATCAGAACCAGTAGGCAATCTTTGAGAATGAACAACTTCTCCTTGCCAACCAGGAGAACGTGTATACACACCTGTAGTGGATGGAGAACTACCAACAACCATTCTTTGATAACTACTGGAGTCAATGTTACTTTGGTGGATATTTGTAGCCTCCAGAGATGCCACAACAGCCCTCGACATTTCAAGGCACATTCTAGTTCCATGACCCTACCATGCCATAACCCCCACCACCACCTTTTCTATTGGTACCATTATTCCACCATTTCTAACTATGTGTACATAGTCATGTTTAAGCTTAGGGGGTGTTGGAATATCTCTATCCTTTATTTTTATTTTTATTTTAGTATTTATTTGCTTTTTAGTTTTTATTACTCCAAGTTGTAGGATCCACAATATATCTAGTGTGACTGTGGAGCAATAGAAGCATGATTTCTATCTTTGTCATCATAGAGTATGTTTTCATACGTTAGTGCCATGAACTTTAAAATAAAAAATTGGCTTAGTTGCAATTTCTTGAGTGACATCACCTAGAGGAAGTGTAGGGGCTATTTAGCTTAATGATCATTAATATGAATGGAAATCTTAATTATTCATGTAAAGTGGATGAAGATGGGGTTTGAGCCTGACTTGACCAAACAATTAACGGGACCTTAAATTGAAATAGAAACAAATACTAAGGTTACCATGTACACAGGTCAGTAGTAGGGGGGACATATCATAGTTCAAGAAAGGCATTGTCTCTTAATTATGTGATTCCATCCATTTTCCATCCATGTTGATTCACCACCTTAAGATGATCAAGTAAAACCTAAATTGTTTCCTTTTGATTGCATTGCATGACATAATAGGTGACATGATAGCTAGTTTTTCTTTTGATGCATTACAAAATGAAAAACAATTGCATAAACAACTTGTGTGCATATCATCTAGTTGCATAACAAAGGCATGTAGATTGCATACCTTTTGCATCATTCATTTTACATCATGTGATTATTGTTTTCTTTTGAAATTAGAGTGCATGGATACACATCCATACCCTCAGAAAAAATCAAAAGAAAAAAGTGAAATGAATCAGATATGTTAGTGAAGCCCAAGCATAATGTTCTACCATGCGAAAATAGTGGGACAATGAAAAAGAGAGAGATAAAAATTGATGTTGTGAAATAAAGAGGAAGAAAGGATACCATAAACTCGGGTTGGAATTCTACTTCACAAAGAAATGGAAACATCCACATGATTCTTTATATTCTTTACTTCACTCTCATCCATTTGATGAGATTTTCAATACATGCATCATTCCACCCATAACAGTAGGCATTAGGATTCATGCATTTCTCATCATCTTCATTCAAGTAGGTTCATCATGTTTTATCTTTGCACAAATGATTCAGATTTTCCTTGTGATTCTTCACAAGCCACCTACTTCACTCCATCCATTGCTCTTATTGGTAGGCCAAATATATATGATTGATCTCCTGATTCATTCTTATAAGGAGAACTACTTCCAAGTAGTTGGTAGTTAGGAAAAGAGCAATGTAGATAGGGAATCACATGATGCACCAAGTGAATGCATGATTGGCTATGATATTAATTTCTCTACTCGTAGTGTTTCATTGATCTAGGGGTGGACATCTCTTATGGATATTTTTGGTCACTTGAGAGTAGTTGATTGTTCAGTGGTCAGTAAAGGCCGGTTTGGGACCGCTAGGTGGGGGTAGTTAGGAATGAAAATTCATATTTCATGTCATTTTCTTGACTTGTATCAAATAGATCTGAGGGTGTGTTGCTCGATGACGGGCAACATTTAAGCTTAGGGGTGTTTGATGCACTGAATGATGAATGTTCTCACATACTGTTTATTATGGATTTTTGTGCACTTATTGTTCATTTTAATATCATGTGTGCATTATTTATCATCATTAGCCTATCACACTTAATTGCATCAAATAGATGTATTTTTAATATTCCTGATAGATTCATTATTACTTCGGAGCTTATGTTCATTTTTGTGGAATTTCATGTGAATCTACAAGAAAATACACAGCTTGGTACTATCAACTTGCCTGTAGGTGGTACTGAAACTTGATGGAAAAGGAACAAGCGAAATTGAGAAATACCGACGAAGGAAATCGGTACTATCAATAACCTTACAAAGAGGACTTAGAAATTCTTGGGAAATCTTAGTACTACTGACATCAACTAAGTGTTATCGAAAACCACACAAAGGGTTGTGACTTATCAAGGGTTGTCGATGCTACCAACACCCATTCAGTAGTACTGACTCAACTGGATCAAGCCATATCTAAAATTGTAGTTAATCTGATGGCTGGGACTTAATGACATGCTAAGTCATGTCTATGACTGAGAGGGAGTTCATCTAGACCTAATTATCACACCATATTTAGTTTAAAATGGAAGAGAGCATAGGCGAGAGAAAGGAGAGGAGAAAGCAACATTCTGGGAGGTTCGTGCACTTCCGGTGGCTCGATTTGTAGTCAGAAGACAGCAAATCGCAGTGATTGTTAGAAGGAACCTTCCATATCATCTTTTTCCAGGGTTTTGTCCTTGTTCTTGATGTTTTCATATTTCTATGCTTCCTTTTCTATGTGTAAAGCAACTAAAATCATGTAGGGCTAATCCCCTTGTTCGTTAGGATCTGGGAGAAGCCTGATTTTGCATTGTAATTGATGGTTATGATTTGATACACATGTTTCTCTTAATTTCTAGACATAAATCTATGAGAGCATCATGAATTAGTTGTGCTTGATCACCATGGGTAGTTGCTTAGACCGTTATTGCTTTGAGAGAGGGATTAAGGGTTGGAAAACTCATAGATTTACACATTTTATATCACACCTCGAGAGAGGGCTTATAAACGTGAAGAGAATAACCCAGAGATTTCGATAAAGCACTTAACTAATAACACAATTTCTATGAGAGTCAGATTGGTATTAGGTTAGGTAGTGAATTACACTACAAGAGTGGGCAATTCTTTCTGCAAGTTTCTTTGTCCAGGGTTAGGAGAGATTAACATTAATGAAATGATGTTAATTGCAGTGTGAACTGTGGTGAAACCACAATCCTAAGGAATTCATTCCACTTGTGATCACAACCAATAATCTTAGTTTAACTCTTACAATTTAGTTATTAATTCAACCAAATTACTCTCATCTCAGGCCTACCTGATTGGGTCATTAAAAGTAGTGGTTTTTGGGTACATGTTTTTCCCGTGTTTGATATTCGGACCACTTTAGGCCTATATTACATTGATATGTGCACTTTCATTTTTTATGTGTAGTTTATGCACATAATCCACCTCTAGGTGGTGCGTTCTGATGGTGGTCTCTTGATGCTTGAAGGTAGATGGTTTTCCCTCTTGAGTCACCTAGGTCGATGGTTCTCCTTGTGTGGTGCACCCACTGGTGTTGACACTAGGGTTGCTTAGTGACTAAGGGAAGGCAGCAACTGATGGGCCACCTATCATTAGAGGTCAATGGCTTCTCTGGGGTTGACATACTATGGTCCCCTAGCTACCACAATCGATGGCTGACCTGGTTGTGTATGGATGAGATGTTTTGATCATGGACACATGGCATGCCTGCTTAACACTTCTACCTTCCTTTCTCTTTCACCTTAAGCCTTATATACCTCCCTACTTACATGCAAATGAGTTCTTTACAAACCTACCTCACCCTCTTCATCTTCTTTGATGTTTGGAACTGGTCCCTCTTGCTTGGTGGATAAGAAGGAGCTCAAGGTAGAAGAAGCTTGGCCGATCTTGCTTGCATGTGCACCTAGGGTTCAAATCTATGCTCTCTTCAAGCTTGTAGAGTTGTTTAGCTTGATCTTGACCTAAGAAAGTACGACCTTCCTCTTTCCCTTTGTTTTCCTTACTTCCCTACCCTCTCTCTCTCTACCTTCTTGGTTTGATCCATGGTGTATCTTTGTGGAGCATGTGCTAGATCTTGAAGAACACCTTCCTTATTTCTTCTTTGACCTAGGGTTTGCTTGTTCTTGGAGAAGGAGCTATCTTGTACGTGTGAAGTGCTCAAGCTAGGGTTTCTTCTCTCTCTCTCTCTCTCTTTGAGCTAGCTTTCTAGTTGAACCTTTTTCATCATCTTTGAGGTGAGTTATATAAATTTCTCCATGTTTATTGCTTACCTTTAGCTTACATATACAAGATCTTGCTCCAAAACATAACTATAAGTAGAAAGATGATATCTTTGCCTAGGGTTTGAGCTTATGTGGTAGTTCTTGAGTTGTTAATCTTCTTAGATGAACCTCTTAATATTGTGCACTCTCCTTCAATGAATTGGAAGTCTTAGACCTTGCATGCATGTGGAAGTCGATGGTTTTTGTTCCTTGATTCTAGGATTTCCTTGGGGTCACAAATGACGTTTTCTCAGTGCTTTGAACTAATTTCTACCTTGCTCATGATCTGATGGTTGGGCTCCTTGTGCCAACTGATGGGCCTTAGTGTCTATTTTGGACCTTCTTATCCTTGATGAATGATGGTCTTAACGCTCTTTCAAGTGGTTCAAGTCGATAGTTTTCTTCACTCTCTCAAACAATAGTTTACTTGGTGTTTTGGATATGTTTTTTCACCTATAGTTGACAAACTATGGTCCCATTGGTTCTGTGGTTGGCGATCCATAACCAATGGTTCCACTAGGTGAACATTCAATCATCTCTCTTCTTGTCAAGATGTGATGGTTCTTATGGTTTCATGGATCGATGGTTCTCAACTGATGGTTTTTTTGGTGTCAACATCCGATGGTGGACTTGATGTCTAAAACTGATGGTGGACCTGATGTTCACAACTGATGGTGCTTCTGAAGTCAGCAAATGACAGCCTTTCTAGGTCAAGATTTGATGACCTCTCTAGACCTACATCTGAATGTTTGATTACTTAAGATTCAATGGCTTTCCTATGTGTGTGATTCAAGGTTTTTCTTGTATGGAATCTCATAGTCTTGTCTATACAACATCCGATGGTTTTGTTGGAGGTTCATGATACAATGGTTATGTTTGGCCTTGAGCACATCCATGATCTGATGGAGGTACTAGGTGGGAAGAGTTATGCTTTGACCTAAGTAAGAATAAGAACCAGTGGTTGGTTTAATGTTGAATTGTAACATCAACTTAATCTGCTTTGTTGAACCTAACCCTAATATAATTAAATGATGATGGTTAATCATACTTAACATCCTTTTATGTTGATATATTGAAGGAATGCTCTCTCCCAATGATTATGATTATTCTTTTATGTTATCTTGTGAAAATCATAGCTCTTAAATATAATGTTATCCAAACATGTGCATCACAAGTATGGTGACGGTATGTTGAACCTTTAATAAGGTATGGAACATAATGATGTTCTTACAGGAACTTATGAGAATGGATTTATTGACCTTTGGGCATGGTTGACCCCTAATGAAGGTGTAATCCTCTTTATAATGTGATAAGGATTGGTATCTTGTGATGGTGTGATAAGTATTATGTTTCATATGTTTTATATCTTATGGAGTTGTTACATACCAATGTTTTTGTAGAAATCTTTTAGATTTTGCTTGTAACTTGATCGATATAGTTAAAAGATACCCAATTGACATTAATGAATCAAGTGTAACCCTAAACATGTAGTGCCCTATGTCATAGAACCATTCTAGTGTCAGGACTTGCTGGATGAGGAAAGGAGTATTCCTAAAGGGAAGCTCAGAGTCGTATATTGTCGATTATATTCACGCTTTGAGGATGGTTGCGGTCATACCTTGGTAGGAGAACGACTGTGATCATCTCTCGAATATATATATATATATGACATGTGATTAAGGACATTTGCAGTTGCACCTCGAATGATACGGTTTTGTATACCCTGGTTACTAGTGTCATGACCTATATACCAAGGGCAGACTAGATTGTTTTGTAGCTTGACGATATATGTTGTTGTGGCAAACTAGTATTAGTCGAACATGGATGAGATCTTAGGATTTTAGCTCTCTTAGATCTTATATGGAACTGATTTCGATTTAACAAGGTTGGTTGGAAGTTTGAGTGGTATACCTCAAATTCCCAGGGCTTAATAGAAGTTGTAATCAAGATGTGTAGTATACTTGCTAGGGTTAAACATGATTCAAATTATTTGATAGTCCTTGCCTTGTTTCTTATAATGTTTAGTTATTATTTGATGTGGTAAGAGAAATAAAATGAATAGAAGGAGATCTCTTTACATATTCCTCTACATGCTATGATAATCTGTATAATTTGTTTAATGTGTTTTATCTATCTTAGTTGTTAATCTGTATAATTTGTTTAATAATAACATACCATGTTGTAGTCAATAAAAATTTTTTAGAGTTATATCTCTCACTGGGACATGGGTCTCACCTTGTGGGCCACCACATCTTCTTGAGTGATCATTAGTGACGACGTCAGGTTTGTAGAAGTTAGGAAGAGCAGCTTGGAGAGCATTTGGAGCAGAAGGTTGGCTAGTAGTTAGTAGTGTCCTAGAGTCATCCTTGTACTCTCAAGTCTAGAGAGGGGATGTTTTGTAGATGATATGTATCTTGACTCGAGTTTTTGGAAATTTCTCAATGTTTCTGTATGGCATGTATATATGAAACATCTCTTTTGTATATAGGTTGTGGCTAAGGCAACTGGACATATAAGTAAATACCTGATATGGCATGTGTTGTTATACATGTAGTTGGACTTATGTAATTATCCCCGAACATGTTGATAATGTTTTAATCTATTTTAATTTACCCCTCTTTTCTGGATATGAGATTGTTTAGTGATCGATCATGTGCTGTGTTTTGAGTAATCCCATTTAGTGTGGCGGTGTGCCATAGTTTGGTTAGTATCAGATGTTAGGAAATTGGGGCAACAGATAAAGCAACAGAAACAAAAATTTAATGCCTTATTCCCTAGTCAGTAAGACCGCGTAAACAACTATGAGATGGGAAAGAAGGTTTATAAGGTTATACCTTGTCCTGGAGCAATTCCATCGACAATATCCTTACAGTAGCATGTGCCTTTCTTCAAGCAGCACTCGAGCAATACTCAGTGATGGCCTCCCAGTGCAACACCATGGACGGTGGTTGACAGTGTCCTCCTAATCACAAGCAACAGCCTCCGGACTCTACATTAGTCCACGTGGACCACTGGGAACTCCACATTGCGCTACTAGAGCCAATGTGGAGGAGTTGTCCCTTCAAACGACAATATGCTAGGTTTGATTTGCTCTCCCATATTTATCTCTCCTTTTTTGTCCCTCCCTTTGACAAGTAGGACTTGATTGAGCTCTCTTTTGGTTACCACAACCAGAGAGGACAACAATTGTCATAGCTTATTGTTGTTTATGGGAAGTCCCCAATACCCCTCTATTTATAGGAGAGACTAGGGTCAAGGTTCCCAATCTATGCAGGAGTCGAGAAGATAGAATTCACAAATTTTCTAGAAACTATGAATGGTGAATTGGTCGTTTCACTAACCAATTAGTCGATTCATGGGTGAACAAACCAGTTCATCCCTTGAACTGGTCCATTCAACATTTTTCCTATTTGCAAATGTATTGGTTTTTAATATCTGATTAATGCACAATCATGACATCATCATCAATCCTTGATCTAATCGAATTAATCATTGAATCAGGCATTCCAAATGATGAATCGGTCGTTTCACATCATGAAACGGTCGCTTCACTTATGAAACAGTTGTTTCATATGTGAAATTGTCATTTCACATGTCCATCTCAGCCAAATATTCAATTAATTGTTGTTTGTATTGACCTGACACTTAAATTGGTTAGTCCAACACTTGAAATGTTGGTTCAAAGTCCAACCAGTCAATTTTCAACCTTAGATGTATCAATTTAATACCTAAACACTTTACTAATCAAGTTATAAATAAAATCTTATTCCAAGTGCATCCCATGTGTGTTACCCTATAGGTCCCAATTTACATTGGCAGTGAATGTCCATAACTAACTTATGACATCACAAGCAATGAGCGGTATCTAGCAACACATCATTTCTACCCAAGTAATTTTGAAAGTTGGAGAACAACTTCAACCTACAATCTGTGGTTAGTGTTATAGTGGTCGTATAGTTCCTTTGTATCTGATATCTTGATTGAACTCGAGGCATGGAATCATCATCATCTTCAATGTTCAATCCATGTTCCTTGAACTAGAGCAGATTGTCTGAGATGCATGCGAGCTCACATATCACATATTGAGTCACATGAGTATGGTCATACATTTCTCAGACTCACTTATCAAGTGGCATGGATATCAATCTCATAGGGGAGGGACAAATCCCATCTACATCACTCACTCAATCCCCATGTGTCATAGAGTACCTAAGCATCACCTTTATGGAAATCCTTATTCAGGGTCACGTTAGATGATGTCAAAGTACAAAGAATGACATGTGATGAATGTAGTGACTTCAGGTCTAAGAACAACAATCAATACTATCACTATGAGAGATGATATTCACCACAATTCAATGGTTTTCATGTATCACTCTTAAGGTGGGTATGTTTGTTACATTGTTCTCTAACAAGTACATGTGTGTTTGACTTGATATCATATATCATGACTAATGAGACTTTGTCATCAGTCAACACACACTCTAGTCTTATGTAGTACTATTGTCAATTTTTCTATCACAATAATTTCTGACTAGGGACATAACAAGAATGTATGTACTCTTATCATACATATGATCTCATTGTTCAAGTCCTCAACCTGAAGACATATGTCATCAAGTAACATCATTCTTTAGACATCTATTTATGTTTGTGTCATCATCTCATGGTTGAGACAAACATAATAGATGGAATTACCTTTATCATTATCAAACTAAGTATCTAATGCCCCATTACAATCATCACATGATTGGCTCTCTAGGAATACAAACCAACAAACTCCCACTTGCACTTAGAGCCAATCACCCACAAATCTTATTCCAAGTGATCTCAACATGTCTATCATGTTTCTACTGTGCAAGCACTTTTATAGCAGGTTAGCAAGGTTTTCTTTGAGCCAATATTTTGCATGTTTTCAAATCTCCTTGTTATACGACCTCTCGTCTGAGATGGAGGTGTTGTAGTATGTTATCTTGAGATCCCTTGTCTATCTAGTAGCTCCATTGGTTATCACGATATTTCTGTCATGTCATCAAAGGTTGAAACCTCCCACTAGTTCATCTACATGAACTTCTTGATACAAATAGTATCCTTTGTTGTGTTCAAATTAGCAAGTTACTTGGCTTATATTGTAGAATTGGAAATTGTCTCTTACATGGAACATTTCCAACTTACAATTCTATTATAAGGTCAAACACAAATTTGTGACTATTAATTTTATTTGTCATTTTGGAAGATTGCATCAATGTAACCCTTTACATTCAACTCTTCTTTATTACCATAACCAAGGAACTGGTCCTTTAGTACTTCTCAAGTACTCAAGGACATGTTTTATGATATTCTAGTGACTTTCACTGGGATCTGACAGATATCCACTCATCATGTCAAATACATATGAGACAACTAGATGAGTACATATCCTCTCATAATATCAATACATTGAGATAACATGATGAGTATGTAACATTGCATACGTGATATATACAATTGTGAATGCATATGGCATCTCACTCATGGTTTCCCATTCTTCAAAAGAATTGGAACATTGGGATCTAGAGAGACTAACTCCATGGAACATGGACAAGTTTTCTCTCATTTAGTCTTGTATGTTGAACCCCTTCAACATCTTACCAATTATGTGCTCTTTCTTTGGTTGAGAAGCTTTCCAAATCTATTTCTATATATATCAATTCCTATCGCATATGATGGTTCACCTAAACCCTTTCATAAAGAAGGTACTTCCCAGCCAAGTTTTAACATCTGCAAGATAAGGACGTTATTCCCCATCATTATGTAAAATATAAATATGCTCCCACTAAATCTTTTATAATCATAGATTTCTTCTTCATTATAACTCAAGTCAAACTCTTTGACTATCTTTTCAAATTGAATATTCCAATTATGAGATGCTTGCTTCAATAACATTTATTTACCTTTACAGCTTACGTACTTTATTTGCAATGTTGGATTAAAACTTTTAGGATTATTACGTACACATCCTATAAAATAGTCCAATTAGAAAAAGTGGTTTTAATATCCATTTTTTCAAATCTCATAGTCATATTAAGCTGTACTAGTAAGCATTATTCTGATGGATTTAACCATGGCAACTAGTAAAAAAAATTCATCATGTTCAACACTTTGCACTTGTTTGAAACTATTTTCTATCTAATCTTATAGGTTTTTACACTACCATCCATGTTGGTCTTTTCTCAAAGACCCAAATACACCATATGGGTTTTACCCCTTTAGGTGGATCCACCAAGGTCATACCTTGTTGGTTCACATGGACTCCATATTGGACCTCATGGCTTCAAGCCATTTCTCAGTCTTTGGGCCCTCAATAGCTTCTAGGTAGATTGTTGGCTCATCATCTTATGACAAACTTGCCACCTTTTAGAGTTATAAGATATCATAATCTTTTAAACTCAAGGCATGTCCTACTAGATGTATTAGGTTTTGTGTTACATAAGGAGCTTGAGATTCCACAATAATTTGTGATTCTCATTGATTCCACTATACCCCTTTAGTTTCAATGTTTTCTTGTTTGTCTTGAACTTTTTTGGTTCTACTTTTACTCCCACTGATTTCCTTAGAATCAAGTTCCCCTTCATGAATACATTCATCTTGATCAACAAACAACTTTCTTGACAAATTGGAATATAAAAGTAGTTATCAACAAAACCACATATATGTGACTTGTGGACAAAGCTTTTCAAGAAACTATTTTCTTACAAAAACTTTCAATCCTAATCCTTACATAAGACATATTAGGACACCTCTCATTCCATATATCATATGGAGTCTTTTGAACCATTTAGATAGTACATTATTTTAGTGTAAAACATGTGCCAAAAGGAAATTAGAAGATTATCTAGATTTATGATAACCGCACCATGACTAACATGGTGTGATTCTGTCTTTTTGATACACTATCATTATGTTTCAGGTGGAGCCCACCATGATACATCATCATGGTCTCCCAGAAGGTTCTCAAACTCTTGGTTCAACGTATTTTCATAATATTCTTGTTCATACGAGATTCATGATGTTTTCATAAATGGCAAGTACATAATAGCAATTGACTAATTCTAAACATGTCCATAAATTACAGCTTCCAACTGTAGTGGTAGAATCTCTTTCTCCACACATTTCTAGCTTAAATCTTCTTAGGTCCTAAAGTGGGGATCTCTATCTCTTTCTTCCTCTTGAGATCCTCTATATAAAGAGGGCATTTCCTTTCTAGTTTCCATTTAAGTGAAAAGGACAAATTCATTTTGTACTTACCCTTCTCCTAGTCTTCAGTGCAGAAGACTTGGACCTCAACTTAGCATCATAACTCTTATCGGCCTTGCCTTTGCCCTTGGAATCACTTCCTCTAATCACCTTCATGGGTTTGTCCTTCTTCATTTGTGCTTCAGCATCAACATGCCAAGCACTTTATAGAGTAGTTTGGAGACATTATACCTTTCATGCTATACATGATTCTTGAGATGTGTTACCATATTGAGAATATCCATGTTTTCATGCTATTCATGCAACTCATAGTTCATACATCTCATCATAAGATCTTTGATGCCTTTGGCATCATTGACATGCTTCAAGTAAGCATCCATTTTAGCCTTAGCAGTATATGGAGCGGGTTCCTCTGGCTCTGGTCTTCCAAGAACATAGAGCTTTTGCTCATTAGTGAGAATGTTTCTCAAAGTCCTAAACCAGATGTGGAAGTAAATCATGTTTAGTTTATCCTATTCAAGGACTTACCACAATGAGAATGTATTTGTGTTTGCCATTATATTCTACAAAAGATATTGCACCTTCAGTCAAAACATCTTTGAAGATTTTTATATGCTAAGTTTGACGATATTGATTAGGCCTTTAATCATCGCTCCACTATTTTGTTCAAATTGATATCCCTCACTACCAATTTGGAATATTGTAGCGTACAACCTTCTTGTGAACCAAGGTCCATATTTCACCAAATCACGAGTCAACTTTGGTTGATCACCCACAACTTGACTATTTAGGCAGGCAACTTTTCCCTATTGCATCCAGATGCAACTCTTGGATAGATGGTGTGCACAACTCTTTGCCACAATCCATCTTTATGCTTCTGTTAGATCGAAGGGATCTAGAGGGGGTGAATAGAGCTAAAAACACTTGCACAAAATTTGTTACACCTTTAAGTTACTTCAACTAGGCACGATTGCAAATAGTGAATTTGATGGCAATCTAAATATGCATAGAAAGGATGAGAGAGATTGAAACAAGCACTTGAACAAGCTGTTTAGGGTGGTTCTGCTATCCATACTAGGAGAGATTCAGTCCATTGCCTAGAGAGGTCAAGCCCTGGGATTTTGCAACCTATGTATATTACACCATTATAAGACATACAATTTGACCTTCCTTTTCCAGGATAAGGACACCTAGTTTCTCTTTGAGGTCAAGGGAGCCAACAACCTTACAACCAAGATCTTACCTATTCAGATCTAGAGTCTTATAAATCACCAAGGTCTTACCCACTCTTGTAGGAAATTGGACACCTTCTCCAAGGAGATCCCCTCTTTGCAACAAGTCTCTCGCCTTGAAGGATTTACCCACTCTACTCCCAAATCTTCATCCTTGTCATCCTCCTTCACTTGAAGAAGATTTTTTTACCTTCTACAGCTTGAATAAGCTTGCACCTTCTCCTTCACTTGGAGAAGCTTTCACCAACTTGATCTTGAAGAAATGGGTTGGTAAAGGAGAAGCTTTGAGATATTTACAAGTATGTAGATCTCTCACATAGATCCTATCTCACTCATATGGACTAAATGAAGTGTAATCAAGAGAGAGAGAAAAGGGGTCAAGTGGACTAGATGCACTCAACTATAGCTAGGATCTTGAATAGCATGAAGGAGCAGCCTTGAAATGAACTCCAAGAGGTCCTATTTATAGTTGAGGTGTCTACTAGAGGGTAGGGACACTTTAGAACATTTTCTAGACATTTGGGGTGTTGTAACAGATATAATTTCGAGTTTTGGAATACTCCAACAGTTAGAGTCACTTTTTTACATTATCCATATAGTGCAGTTGGTCAAGTTTTCATAAAAGTAACTCGATCGATTGCACTATGCGACAAAGCCAATTTGAAGCATTAGTCGAGTTTGTCCTGTGTGTAAATCAATCAATCGCTTGAAATCAATTTTTCTCAATGCAGGGATCAGTCGAGTTCTGTGTATGGGAAACTCAACTGAACCATGGTATTCTCAAAATCCATCAAGGGATCAGTCAATTTTGTATCTCGACCGATTAACAACATGTAATGAATTTTGAAAAATGCCTTTTGAGTGATCAAACGTTTGAATTAAGGGTTCCTAATTTTTTTTTCTCATCTTAATTACAAGTCATGCCATCAATACAACTTATTACAAAAATAATCTAAGGTGATTTGAAGTGTTTGTCACAAAAGTGCATTTGCAGTGCTTATGACTTGAACTAGAACAAGCTAGGGCTTGATAGATTTGATCATTTTCATGTACTTAATACCCAAAATCAATCTCAAACAAACATATTAGATACATATAAATGGAATCATTAAGTCATCATCAAAATATGGACAATGTGTAACACTTAGGTCAACATTCTTCCCATTTTTGACAATGACAAACCATTCAACATATTGAAAAGGGTATGAAAGTTAAACCTTTACCTTGTGAGTTGCAAGAGGATATGTGAATGAACAATGTTAATTGCTCCTAGGGCTGTCAAATTTTGTCTGAACATGTGAACACGATATCATCTGACCTGGAAAAATTTGGTTTTGGTTTTGGTTTTGGATTTTATCAATTTGGGTCAGTTCTGGGTTTGGATATTGATGTCCGAAATGAAATCAGGTCAGTTCTGGGTGGTGATTTTTCAACCCGGATGGAATCTGGGTTGACAAATTTTGAAGAAAAAAAGTTCTTATCATGTACAAATTACTACATATCATGTGTAATTAACAATATTATATGACTCAGATTTGGTTCTGGGTTGCACATTACAAAACTGGGTCTCATTCCAGACATGCCATCTTTTAAAAATTTTGGTTAATGGGTCGTTTCTGGATTGAGCTATTATGTATCAACCCAATTTTTGTCTGACCTAGAACTAACCCAAAACTGGTTTTTTGACACCCCTAATTGCACCCCCTCAATTCATGCATACTTATGCCTGCATGGTTAGTTTTTTCACAAATAACCATAGCACATCTATACAATGTATGGTCATCTAGCAAGTCACATGATATGCAGATAATTGACAAAAAATGATCATATAAGAAATGAAACAATATGGCTGAGGTCATTTCACCCCCTTTTTCATATCAAAAAGGTAGGGGGTAGAAGAGCTAAAAGCACATGTCTTCTCCCCAAGTACAAGCTAAACAAGCAACCACATATACACATACCAAACAGACACAAAATAGAGAGAAACATGCAATCTAGTTTCATTAAAAAAATATGGGATAACATACCACAAACTCATAAGATATAGGCAATCAAAGAGTTAAGGGTACATGAGATTAAGATTACAACACTAAACATGTCCTCTCGGAATAACACTACAAACCATCGAGAAACAATGATATGACAAGATAGTATGCCTCAGATACATAGTGCCCAAATTTCTAATACATGATAGCCTACAAAAAGAGAGATATATGAGCATTATAAAGACTACAGAACTAAACATCTATGAAATGTACTAAATCAACTATGCCCTCATCCTCCTCCTCCTCGGGCTGATAGTTGTCGTCATCATGAGATGGTGTAGCAAAAGCAATAGTGGTAGCCTCACCATCATCACTAGAAGAACTAGCAAAACCATCATCATCCTCAACATCCTCTGCATCCTGGTCCAGAATCTCCTCATCAGTAGGAAGTCCAAAGGCACGACCATGCCATCGGGCGTTCTGCTCAACCAATGACATGTCACATGCATGTAATGCATTTTCCTATAGAAAGGTAGGAGGATCAATTCCATCATAACTAGAGAGAAGAGTGGCAGTAGGGTCAGTAGGATGAGCCATGCAGAGGGAAAGCACCAGGGGTAGGGGTAGGTCCACCATCAGCATCAAGGGTGGTAGGAGAAGCAGCAGGAGGTGGGGACCAGGGTAGAATTGATTGTATGCATAAGAGGCATAGTCAGCATTGGGGTATGCCTGGTAGGTAGGGTAGGGATGGCTACATGATAGGTTGATGTGTGACATGATTTGGCAGACGTCTTGGTGAAGATGATCTTGAACCCTAAGGTTGTACACCTTTTGATGAATCATGTTCCATGAGGGCTTCATTGGATACAGAAAAAAGAGGTGTGGCCAGGGGAGGTTGGTGGTGGTGGAGGTGTCTGGGTGAAGGTGGAGGCACCATGAGTGGTAGGAGAGGTAGGAAAATAAGTCTTCTTGATTGTACTCTCATGGATGGATACTCCTATCTGACTAGATTTGCAGTGGAGATTGTGGAAAAGAGACTTCTGAGTCACAAAGGCAAAGACACTACATATCAAGGTAGTATAGGGGGTGCTAGAGGTGTTCTTCCCAAAATCAAAGCAGGTCACATGATGAAGAATGTAGCAAGACCAATTGGCTATGATATATTTCAAAATACAAAACATTAGTACAGTGGTGTTTTTTGCAATCTCTACTTGATTTTTCTTTGGATGGATATTGCAATTTACCACCAATGCAATAAGATGGTTTTTTATATCAAGGGAAGAGGATGACAGGGTTGACTTCTTCCAATAGGGGATAATGCGCTTCTTCAAAAACTTATGAATGTCAAGAAGTGTAAGATCATATCTTTTATAGAATGCCTCATGGTCAAGAAGGACATGAAACTTTGGGTAGTCAGACTTCCATGAGTCGGTAACTTCAGTACCATTAAAATAGATATTTACATAATCTTCAGAGATGGTAATTTTGGTACCATCTGTCATAGAAGTCAAAACCACTTGTGTATTGGGTGGTGGTACGATTGTAATGTAGGTCCATTGGAGATTAGCATAAAACTCATGGACTGCCTTAGTGCTAGTAATGGAATTTGAGAAGCACCAGCAATCTACACATAATGCACTAAGGTGATGGGTCAAAAATACCTCAGTGACCTCCTTGATAACATCACTCATCGTGAAAAAATGTTCATATAAATCTCAAAATGGGAAATGATTCCTAGGAAGTAGTTCCTTATAGAAATTTAAAGCTTGAGAGGATATGAAGGAGGTTCCATCAAAGGATATAAGGCAAGGAGCAGAAGAAGAAGATGGTGCACCATCTGAGGCAGCTCTTTTCCTACAGTTTGAAGCCATCTTAGGGTGGATGGAGATGAAGAAATCATCAAAGGAGAAAGAAACCATCATGAGTAGGTGGCATAGGCACCTAGATTGAAATAGGGAGAGGTAAGGATGAAAAAATGAAGTCCATGAAGGGAAGTTCGAGCCTACGGTTTAAGGACTAAGGCACTGGAGGTTGGGATCAGTCGATTTTTCTCTAGTTGTGAGGGAGAAGGTCGGTCAATTCCCTTCAATCGCACAATTGATCGAGTTTTGTGGGTTGGAAACTTGACCAAACAAGCAGTCTAACTAAGTCCTCGGATGGCGATTGATCGAGTTGTATCAGGACAAACTCGACCAAATGGTCAACTAGTCCAAACCTTAGAAAAATTAATTCCAAGCCTCTAGGGTGCAATACAAATTTAGTTTACTAGCCTGCCATGTACTTTAGACATATTTGGGCACATTTAACTCATCGTAGGGTACTATTTAGCGATAAAACATTCATTTGCAAAAAGTACCAAAAACAAGCGACCAAGGCATGAAAATATGACAATTATAGCACTTGTAGTCAAGAGATGATCAATTTTAAGCAGGAAACATATAGGTATGATAACATCTAGATAGATTGCATGTCAATATCATCAAGAGAAATTATAAGCAGTTTTGATCTAATAAAAGAAAATTTCTCTTTAGATAGAGGTTTGGTGAAAAAGTCTACATGCTAATTCTCTGTGTTCACATGCGTGATATAAATATCCTTCTTGGCAATGTGGTCACGAATAAAGTGATGACGGACCTCTATATGTTTAGCTCTACTATGCAATATAGGAGTATAAGATAGGCTACTTTCACTAGTATTATCACAATAGATAGGAGGAGCATCAAAGTGAATGTTAAAGTCTCAGAGCACTTGCTTCATCTATAGGACTTGGGCACAACAACTCCCAACTACAATGTCTTCAACTTTGATAGTTGAAAGAGCCACAATGTTTTGCTTGTAGAGAACCAAGAAACTAGGCATAGTCCTAGAAAGAATCAAGTGCCAGTTGTGCACTTTCTATGAAACAAACAACCTACATAATCAACATCACTATAGGCAGTAAGAGTAAACTCCCTTGACTTGGGATACCATAGTCCAAAATTTTGAGTTTTGGCTAGATAACTCAAAATCCTCTAAACCGTTATGAGATGTGATTTTCTTAGACTTAATTGACAGTGAGCACACAATCCAACGCTAAACATTATATTAGGTATGGAGGCAGTCAAATAAAGTAAACTTTCAACCATAGCTCTCTAGAGCTTCTCATCTACCTATTCTCCTTGCTCATCTCTGTCAAGCTTTGTGGTGTTTGACATGGAGGTGTCCATTGGGTTGGTATTCTTCATCCCAAAGTGCTTAAGTGGTTCACTTGTGTACTTTCCTTGGTTGATGAAGTTCCCATATTTTGCATATTTGATTTGAAATCTAAGGAAGAAAGTAATATCCCCCATCATGCTCATCTCAAACTCACTCTACATAAGATAACTAAACTTCTTGCAAAGATCAAGATTAGTCCCACAAAAAATAATATCATCAACATAAATTTGAATAATCAAGAAATTGCTAGAAGTGTGTTTTAGAAACAAGGTCGTGACTCTCGTCTCTGTCGTGACCCTGGCGACTCTAGGGTTCCCTGACTGTGGCAGAAGCCGTGGCAGCCGGAGTGCTGGGCATGGTGCCCCTCGTGTGAGTCCAACTGTAGGTGACATTGGTTTGCCTCCCTCCTCCTCTATCGGTCGATCAAAATAGCCACCTACGAGTGGCGACGATGGATCGGTAGAGGACACCGTCATGGTGGCTTCTGATCCACCCACGCAACAGCAGACTAATAGGTCCTATAAGGATGCTATGACAGGGTGCTCAACCAGAGCCCTTGCTGCCCTCTCGTAGGTCTCGCCTGATCTGTTAACTGCAGTGGACATCCGTGTGGTGAAGGACGGTGCAATCCCTGCTATCTCGATCAACCCTGCAATGTTGCCACCACTGTTGGAACCTTAGAAGTTCGTTGTTGTGATCAAGGTCATCGGCACCACTGTCAACTTCAATGCGCTCATGAACAGGATTCTGATCTTATAGCAACTCACGGATGAGTTCTGGGCAATTGACCTTGACAAAAGATACTACATCATTCAACTGGCTAACAATGATGATTTCATCCATGCTTTGACAGGCGGGTCGTGGATGATTTTCAACCACTACCTCTCGGTATAGTCATGGTCTAAGGATTTCAAACCTTCAGACCTGATCCCTCGCAGGTTGGTGGTTTGGGCTAGGATCCCGAACTTGCCGATATATCTCTTTCAAAATATGCTTCTCTCGAGTATTGGCGATTTGATTGGGAGAACAATCAAGATCGACACTACAACCCAGTCTGGGCACTGAGGGAAGTTCGCCCGGATCACTGTAGAAGTGGATACTGCGCAGCCTCTACTGTCGGCCATATTGCTCAACGGCGAAAAATACAGGCTCGAATATGAAAACCTCCCAACCTTCTACATGAGGTGTGGAAGGCTCAGTCACAATGAGGGGGACTGCAGGTTCATCCCAAGTTTCCCCAACATTGACCCATCATCCTCAACCAATGCTTCACTGGCAATCTCAGTTCCATATACGACAGAGATCCATGCAAAGATGTCAGAACGAAGAACATCTGCGGTTGAGAAGCCATCGGCCCAGGCGGATGCGACAAAGAAAGCTACTGCCACAACATCACACACTGATAACTCTACCTCTTAGCCTATAGCGCCCATAAGTAGCCAGCCTAATGGTGCTAAAGCTAGGGATTGGGAGATAGTGACATCCCGCAAGCAAAAGAAGAAGTCAGGGAAGCAGCATCAGGTGCATGAGGCACAATATAGCGGCTAGCCGCTGCTAGCCCCAAAGTCAGCATCTATAGTGACAAGTATGGGTGGCGAAAACACTATGGTGGCCCTAATTGATGATGAAGTGAGAAAAGGATGGACCAACAATGCCATTGTGGAGTCATTCCGTTTCCAAGTAGTTGATCCCATCATCCAACTGTCTGCTCAGCCTAGCTTCTCGGTGGGAGTTGATGGTGTCGACAGTGGGGTGATTCTCCGTAACATAAGAGTTATCTATCAAACTGTGAGCCTGGGGCATGAGCGCAAGAAAGGGAAGCTCGCACAGTTAGTGGGTAGCGTTGACTACTCCAACAATGCGAAGAAGGCACTCAACTTTGACACAGATGGCCCAAGTCCATATGAGGCCATGGAAGCGGTAGCCGTCAGTTCTGGCCTCTACTCATTGTCATCCAATGAGCATTCCTGCTCACCCCCCCCCCTCTTCATTAACTTATCTGAATGACTAACATTATTTTTTTGAATATCCAAGGAGCTAGATTTAAGGATAAACTCACTCTTCTCAAGGAATATAAAAGGAGGTACAAACTCCACATTCTCATTATCATTGAACCACGTTGCAGTTGGAACCAAGGCAGATAGTATCATCAAAAAGCTTGGCTATACTTCTTCCCATAGAGTAGAAGCACTTGGCTTTTCCGGTGGCATTTGGGTCCTCTGGGACAAACACAAGTGTACTATTGATATTCTACTGAATCACCGTCAATATGTACATTGTCGCATCAACAACTCCCGGCTTCTTACATTTGTCTATGGTAGTCCCAACCCACAGAAACGGGATCTATTGTGGCAACGAATTACCAGCATTGCTAACCACATTAATGAAGCTTGGGCTCTCGTCGGGGACTTTAACACTATGCTTGACATTTCGAAAAAGCGGGGCGGGCATGGCTTTGACAGACGCTCCAGCCTCAAGTTCAACACTCTTCTAGCCATTGCTGCCCTTAAAGACATGGTGTCCTCAGGCCACCGCTTCACGTTTAGAAAAGGCTACCTTTTAGAATGGTTGGATAGAACTGTTGCTAATGAAGACTGACTCTCCATTGAAGGTGGCATGCACATCAATGTTCTACCTTCCCTTCACAGTGATCACAGCCCCATTCTCCTGTCGGGACAATGGCCGCCGGCAAGAGGCAATTATTTCAAGACAAAGATGAGTTGGGACATCATTCCGGAGTTCAAGTCAGAACTACTCCCCACATGGGATGGCTCGTGGCCCCTCTTGGAGGTGATGCCCACTTCCAAGATTGCTATTGTTAAGTGGGAAACTAAACGCCTACAAAATCAACACAAAAGCAAAGACAACCTTCTACCCAAAATTGACAGATGTCAGGTACAATCCCAGTCATCTTTTTCTATTTCAAACCAACTACGTTGTGTCGTGCTCCAGGAACAACTCAGTACTATCATCCTAAGGGAAGAGGCAGACTGGCAACAAAGATCCAACATTAATTGGCTACAATATGGTGATGGCAACAACAAGTTTTTTCACACACATGTCAAAGCACGGCGGCAACACAATAAGATCTCAAGACTATGCGATGATGACGGAGTCTGGATCACCTCCTCAGCACACATCAAGCAACACGTGTGAGATTTCTTCAAGCGTCTCTTATGCACACCCACTCATACCCTACCGGATAGCAGCACCATTGGAAGATACATTGGTGTGTTTAAGGCCATCCCGAACGCGCACCTTATCAGTCGATTTCCTGATGCGGAAGAGATTAAGAGAGTCATGTTTCTCATGGCCCCAGCTAAAGCTACGGGACCAGATGGAATTCATAATGGCTTTGTACAATGCCATTGGTCTCATGTGGGGGGATCTTTCATCTCCACAGTACAAGAAGCCTTCACCACCAGTATGGTCAACCCATGCATTGCAGACTCCCTACTGGTTCTCATTCCTAAAATTGCAAGTCCACAGCACTGTAGTGACCTACGGCCCATCTCTCTTAACAACTGCTGCTTCAAGCTTATTTCAAAGATTATTGTGGAAAGGTTAAAGCCCTTCCTTAGTGACTGGGTCTCTCTGAACCAATTGAGCTTCATTCTGGGCTGACAAATCAATGACAACATCATTCTTTTATAGGAAGTTGTCCACTCAATGAGAAACAAATATGGCAGAAAGAAGTGGGTTACCATCAAACTAGACTTGGTAGGGTAATCTGAGTTATGGTTTTCCACATTTGGTTTCTCCATACCTATACTTTTTACCATCCAAACATTATACTTTTTCTTCTATGCTAGATTGAAAACGATATGGTGTGATAAGGGTAATTTCTATAATGCAAATCCATGGAAGTTTCATTAAACCTTTATACTTCCTCATACTTGGTCATCACGTGTGTACATTACCGTAATTTGTATTATATCAATTGTAGGAACATACATATATGAATTAAGTTAGAAAAATATATACGTAGAGGTCACTGGATGTTTATATCACTTGCGATTTGTATAGTACCCATAGACACATATATATAGATTAAATAAGACAAATATGTACATGAAGGTCATCGCATGATTATATAATTTTGATTTGCATCGTACCCGGCAGCGTCATGCATGAATGTGTTTATCTTTTACTTCATTTCCTTTACATCTAGTTATTTATATTACCTAGGACCTATGTACTTAGTAAGAATACTTTACGTGGAGTTCATCATGTGCATGCATGACTTATGGTTTATATTACATTGATTATCACATCTGGCATATACGTATTCAATCCATTAACACATCCAGCGATTAAGGGATATGGCTTATGATTTCTTAATTAGTGTACAGGTTTTGTACTGACCTCGTTGCCTATATTATTGAATTTAACAGAAAAGAGGGGAATGCAGGTACCTCCCGACGTTGGTGGAGATTGCGGCGCTGCTGGTGGCGTCTAGGTGTTAGGGGAAGCCCGACGATGAGGAGGAGTGGTGGTTGTTGTGATGAAGATCGTTGATCTGCAGCCTGCCCAACCTGGCGGCGCTGCACTGGTGGACGAGATCGGAGCGACGCTCGTCGGTGGTGTTTAAATTTGTCGTGAGGCGGCGGGGTTCGTGGTGGCCGCTGGTGAGGTGAAATGGTGTCGAGGCTCTGTGGTACGAGGATGGTGGTAGTCGTGGCTGGAAACATTTCAGCGGATGTGGCAGTGGGTGGGCGGCACCGGCGTGGTGGTGGCTGGTTAAATATGAAGCTTCATGTCGGCAGCGAGTTCATCTGCAGATCTGAGGTGCGGGTGGTGTTCGTGAGGAGCGCTGGCTGGAGATGATGATGAGGTAGGTTGCTGATGGTGTAGGTGGTTGTCGAGAGGCCCCATTAGGCGTTGGAGCATAAAAGGAAGGCGATCGGGTAGAGCGGCGTCGATGGCCGGAGGAGGATGGGAGTCTAGCGTCTACGTTGCTGCAGGCTTCAAGATGTTGAAGTCTTGTCTCTCATCGATAGCCTATGTAGAGGGTTATATAGGTCTGTGGTTGCTAGGGATTATGTCTAGAGAGTGGAGGCGAGGCACTATATGCTTGGAGGCGGCGTGAGGCTCATCGGCCGTTTCTTTTACAGTTTGCCGGCCTTCACTAGCCTTTGGCTTTTCAGTTCGCAATTGATTGACGGGCCGACAGTTTCTGGAAGTGAACGCCGAACGTAGAGGATCTAGACGGTGGAAAGCGAGGTAGTAAGGGAGGGGGATTCCGTGGACGGGGTTGGGTCTGAGGAAACGGCCGTCGCAGACGCCCGTGTGCCTGCGTGAAGAAGGTAACTGTGAAGTCTATGATGTGCCGAGTAACCGCAGCGTTTTGTTGCCGTTTCCGTGAAGGAGACGCGGCCGTGATTGCAGCTTGAGTTTCCAGTTTTGTGGGCTCTCTAACGCAGCCGTTGCTGATTAATAGGTATTATATTGGCTAGGGAAAAGACCCTTCAGGGTAATAGCCAGCACGCAGTGGCGTTATAGAGAATAGAGACGATTCTTATTAAGAGATGAATGTATTGAATACATTAATAATATCCACTATCCTACTAATTATTTTAAGACTTTGTAACTTCAAAACGATACAATCAATTCTGCTGCAAGTTTGACCATTCGTTCACTTTTTAGTAAGCCATTGTCTATGAATGTTAACACGTCTATTCATATATCTAACCCAAATGAATATTTATATATATGTATATTTAAATTGAATAGACAACACATTTATTAAACTTGACTCCAAGCCATTATGAGAAAGAAGGAGAATGTAAAGTCTACTAGGGTAGTGGAGCACAAAGCATCATGTTGAACTAGATAATTTCAAAGTGTGAAGAATGTTACATAAATGGGGCTAATTTACATTTTTTTTCTTTTGATTTAAGGAGGATTAATTTCTTTAGGTACAAGAAGCTCAAAAAGGAAACTAGGTTGTACCAAAAGATATAATAATCAGTCAAAATAATCTCAGATAAGTTGAAAATAAAGACCAATTGAAATTGAGTTCAAGTTTAGGAGAAAATTATGAATAATAGCTCAAAATAGATTTGACACACTAAATTTCAGTATGTTACAACTCTCCACCCCTTAAATTAGATTTCGTCCTCGAAATCAATATATCTTTGACCTATTTAGGTACTATACTCCACCCCTTAAAGGATTTAATTTGAAATCTACACAGGTATATTAGTTACAATGTAGTATCCTTACTAACTCTAGGTTTCTACTCTCGGGTTTTTCTCACACTCCTTTGATTGTGACTTAGCTTGACAAATCATCGACAAAACTTTATGAAATCATTTTCCTTGTACATATAGTCTTATAAAGAAAAAAAAATTTCGATGTAAAAAAAAAATCTTTCAATGCAAAACAAAAAATGGCCAAAATCAATGCGATGACTAAGTCACAATCACCTTTGACCAACATTCACCATACTACCTATTTGACTTAATTGATCACTTATGGTGTAAGTAATAAGAATGTCATTTCAAAAATTCAAACTTGGGATCTAGTTTCACTATTCACCTTCAATTACTAGATTGTTCACATTTTCTGACACATCTACTCATCTATACTAATAGGGTGATGTGTCATCTTCACCAACTAGTGAGTCATACAACTTTGTGAGAATTAACTCCACCTAAGTTACTATTCTATTTAATTAGCTAAAGCTAGTAAGACTAAGGTTGGTACTAAACTACTTGACTAAGTTCTAAATATTCTAGTTTTTAACTCTAACTTTCACGAGACATGCATGAGTGTCGACTGTTTATGGCTCTGATACCATGTTGTAAAGACCCGATCTTTACCATCAAATGTTTACAAAATGTATCAAAAATATAAACAATCTTTATTACAATCATGCTTGTACATCAGAGTGGCGGAAGCTAAAATATACATAGGATTACAAAATAAAAACATAAGTCATATCTAGCCTTCAGTCAACAGAGTACATCTCCTGCATGTCTTTTCTACATCATCTTCATTCCACATGTCCATGAGTTCCCAGAGGGAAACGAAACCACACATGGATCCCATTGAAGGGAAAAAAATAAAGGTCAGCTAGGCTGGTACTAAATCCATTATTGAGCTATTTAAAATAAAGAGTTATGGTATTAACTTTAGGTAAGATTGCTTGGTGGATTATAGAAGTAACACAAGAATAGTCTAGTTACCATGCTAATTACAAAAAGATACAATAATTCAAAGAGGCAACTAGAAAAAATGATAAAGAGATACCAATATCAAGATTTAAATAGAACAATTTTTCATTAAACCAGTATCAAGATATCCAATAATTCAAAATACAAGGATTTATCTATTGGCACAATCAATCTAATATTTTGTCTTTGCCAGTGGCTAGGTGCCTAGTGTTCTCCCCTCTATGAGAGAACGACATTTTGCCTGTGGGGGTAACCAGTACTGGGGGACCTCTAATTGTCCATTATCCACTGCGCAGGGTTGGGGGTCGTGACCCACCGAAACTAGTGAGCCAAAGCTCTTAGCCAATATTTCGAGTTTTTGTGCCAATATCAAAATCTAGTAATACTTCAATTTCTCAATAATGTTCAATATTCAAAATCTAGTCGTGGTGAACTTCAACAAAAAGGGAAAAGGCTAACAACAATATTTGTTCACCAGTTTGCAAAACTTTTATATATGAACTCAAGAGGGAGGCAAATAGTTCAATAAAGAATAGAGAATTTAGTACCTCAAATTATTCAAAGCTCCATGGATTGATCAATCATAACAAGGCTCCAAGAAGAAGAATCTACACATTTATATAAGGGTGTTATCATTTGGCTTGAAATCAACTATTTGTTCAATCTTTTCTATTTAGTATTTTCTTTCCCATCTAGTATTATTATCATTCTGTGATTCTTTTATTCTCCTTATTCATAACCAAGTCATATATATAATCAATTTTACACACTCAATTGGTTTTATCCACATTTTCTATAGATTAGTTCTTAACTTATTATTCTCTCTCTCAATTGTATATGAAATAATTGTATTTTACTACTAGGTTCAAATGTGTTTATCTACCTTACCCTTACTAGTAATACCTAGTATTTAACTCGATATACCTCTATATGTACTAGTCATATACCTAGATCTTGATTATGTACAAGTTACTTCATATGCCTACTATATTACCGAATACTACTTATATCTACATTCCTACATATAGTTTTAGAATCAAATAATTTATATGATTGGTATAAAACTTAGGGTAATCTGAGTTATGGTTTTCCACATTTGGTTTCTCCATACCTATACTTTTTACCATCCAAACATTATACTTTTTCTTCTATGCTAGATTGAAAACGATATGGTGTGATAAGGGTAATTTCTATAATGCAAATCCATGGAAGTTCCATTAAACCTTTATACTTCCTCATACTTGGTCATCACGTGTGTACATTACCGTAATTTGTATTATATCAATTGTAGGAACATACATATATGAATTAAGTTAGAAAAATATATACGTAGAGGTCACTGGATGTTTATATCACTTGCGATTTGTATTGTACCCATAGACATATATATATAGATTAAATAAGGCAAATATGTACATGAAGGTCATCGCATGATTATATAATTTTGATTTGCATCGTACCCGGCAGCGTCATGCATGAATGTGTTTATCTTTTACTTCATTTCCTTTACATCTAGTTATTTATATTACCTAGGACCTATGTACTTAGTAAGAATACTTTACGTGGAGATCATCATGTGCATGCATGACTTATGGTTTATATTACATTGATTTTCACATCTGGCATATACGTATTCAATCCATTAACACATCCAGCGATTAAGGGATATGGCTTATGATTTCTTAATTAGTGTACAGGTTTTGTACTGACCTCGTTGCCTATATTATTGAATTTAACAGAAAAGAGGGGAATGCAGGTACCTCCCGACGTTGGTGGAGATTGCGGCGCTGCTGGTGGCGTCTGGGTGTTAGGGGAAGCCCGACGATGAGGAGGAGTGGTGGTTGTTGTGATGAAGATCGTTGATCTGCAGCCTGCCCAACCTGGCGGCGCTGCACTGGTGGACGAGATCGGAGCGACGCTCGTCGGTGGTGTTTAAATTTGCAGGTTGTCGTGAGGCGGCGGGGTTCGTGGTGGCCGGTGGTGAGGTGAAATGGTGTCGAGGCTTTGTGGTACGAGGATGGTGGTAGTCGTGGCTGGAAACATTTCAGTGGATGTGCCGAGTAACCGCAGCGTTTTGTTGCCGTTTCCGTGAAGGAGACGCGGCCGTGGTTGCAGCTTGAGTTTCCAGTTTTGTGGGCTCTCTAACGCAGCCGTTGCTGATTAATAGGTATTATATTGGCTAGGGAAAACACCCTTCAGGGTAATAGCCAGCACGCAGTACCGTTATAGAGAATAGAGACGATTCTTTTTAAGAGATGAATGTATTGAATACATTAATAATATCCACTATCCTACTAATTATTTTAAGACTTTGTAACTTCAAAACGATACAATCAATTCTGCTGCAAGTTTGACCATTCGTTCACTTTTTAGTAAGCCATTGTCTATGAATGTTAACACGTCTATTCATATATCTAACGCAAATGAATATTTATATATATGTATATTTAAATTGAAAAGACAACACATTTATTAAACTTGATTCCAAGCCATTATGAGAAAGAAGAAGAATGTAAGGTCTACTAGGGTAGTGGAGCACAAAGTATCATGTTGAACTAGATAATTTCAAAGTGTGAAGAATGTTACATAAATGGGGCTAATTTATATTTTTTTCTTTTGATTTAAGGAGGATTAATTTCTTTAGGTACAAGAAGCTCAAAAAGGAAACTAGGTTGTACCAAAAGATACAATAATCAGTCAAAATAATCTCAGATAAGTTGAAAATAAGGACCAATTGAAATTGAGTTCAAGTTTAGGAGAAATTATGAATAATAACTCAAAATAGATTTGACACACTAAATTTCAGTATGTTACAGATATGCCCACAGAGTGTCATTGATTTTTAACGCCCAATCTTTCCTAGTGCGTCCAACAGTTTTTTCTAAAATGGATTTGATTTGTCTGTTGGATACTTCTACCTGCCCACTGGTCTGAGGATGGTAAGGAGTGGCGACTTTGTGATAGACCCCGTATTTTTTTAAAAGAGTCTCAAAACTTTTCTCTAAAAAATGGGATCCCTCGTCAGAAATGACGGTGCGAGGGACTCCAAATCTAGGAAAAATGACATCTTTAAAAAGTTTCTTAACGGGTTTAGAGTCACATGTTTTAGTAGGTATGGCTTCAACCCACTTTGACACGTAATCGACTGTGACTAAAATGTAAGTAAACCCATAAGAAGAAGGAAATGGGCCCATATAGTCGATCCCCCAAACATCAAAAATCTTTAATTCCTGCCAAGAGGTGAGAGGCATTTGGTCACGTTTGGAAATATTACCCGTCCTTTGACATTGGTCACATGAAAGCATATAATCATACGAGTCTTTGAAGATGGTGGGCCAAAAGAATCCGCATTGTAGGACTTTTCTAGCTGTTTTTTGGGAACTCATGTGACCACCATAGGGGCCAGAGTGACATTGTTCCAAAATGACGATGCTTTCTTCGTGGGAGACACAACGACGATATAATCCATCAGCACAAAGTCGAAACAAATAAGGTTCATCCCAATAATAATTTTTGACGTCATGTAAAAATTTAGCTTTAGAGTGTCCCGTATACTCGGGGTGCAATACACCTGCAGTTAAATAGTTTACAAAATCAGCAAACTAAGGAAATTGGGAGTCAACCTTGAGCAATTGGTCATCGGGTAAGGATTCATTTATTGGATTTTCATCAATGGGGTTATAGATGAGTCTACTGAGGTGGTCAGCCACGACGTTTTCAGAGCCCTTTTGTCTAGGATTTCTAGATCAAATTCCTGTAACAACAAAATCCATCTTATGAGTCTATGCTTGGCATCCTTTTTGGTCATGAGGTAGCGAATAGTTGCATGATCAGGGTACACAATAACCTTTGAACCAACAAGATATGAGCGAAATTTATCGAATGCATAGACAATGGCTAGCATTTCTTTTTCGGTGACTGTGTAATTTCGCTGAGCTTCATCTAAGGTCTTGGATGCATAATAAATGACATGGTGTTTTTTGTCAATTCTTTGTCCTAAAATGGCACCTACAGCAAAATCACTAGCATCGCACATGATTTCAAAGGGTAAGGCCCAGTCAGGAGCACGAATGATAGGAGTGGTGGTGAGAGCCTTTTTCAAACATAGAAAGCTCTCCATGCATGTCGTATCAAAATGGAAAGGCACCTCCTTTTGAAGAAGATTGGTGAGAGGTTTTGTGATTTTGGAAAAATCACGGATGAATCGCCGATAGAAACCGGCATGTCCTAGGAAGGCTCGGTTGTCTTTGACTGAGGTTGGGGGGAAGCTTGGTGATGACCTCAATCTTAGCTTGATCTACTTCAATACCTTGGTTTCTCACCTTATGGCCTAGAACAATACCCTCCTTGACCATGAAGTGGCACTTCTCCCAATTAAGGACTAAGTGTGATTCAATACATCTATCAAGGACAAGGGAGAGGTTTTGAAGGAAGGAATAAAAACTGTCTCCATAGACAGAGAAATCGTCCATGAACACTTCCATGACAGTTTCAGTTAACCCTGAAAAAATGGCAAACATACATCTTTGAAAAGTGGCTGGTGCATTGCACAGGCCAAAGGGCATTCGTCTAAAAGCGTATGTACCAAAAGGGCATATGAAAGTGGTCTTCTCTTGGTCTTCAGGATGAATGGGAATCTGATAAAAACCTGAGTAGCCATCTAAATAGCAAAAGTATTGTTGATGAGCTAAACGTTCAAGAACTTGATCGAGGAAGGGAAGAGGGAAGTGGTCTTTCCTAGTTTCTTTGTTGAGTTTCCTGTAGCCAATGCACATCCTCTACCCTGTGACGGTACGGGTGGGGATGAGCCCATTCTTCTCATTCCTAACGACTGTGGTCCCACCCTTTTTGGGGACGACTTGGACAGGGCTGACCCAAGGAGAGTCAGAGATGGGGTAGATGATTCTTGCAGTCAAAAGTTTAATAACTTCAAGACAGACAACTTCCTTCATGTTTGGGTTGAGTTTCCTTTTTGGGTCTCGGGAAGGTTTACTATTTTCAATCATTGGGATTTTGTGGATGCAAATGGATTGATCTATCCCAACCAAATCTGTCATTTTGTACCCTAAGGCTGTTCTCCTTTTCCTAAGTTCTCCCATAAGCATGTTTTCCTGTTCAATGGTAAGGTCAGAATTGATAATAACAGGGCATAATTGTTGTTCATCTAGAAACACGTATTTCAGACCTATGGGGAGAGCCTTCATTTCTGGGGCCTTTAGTGGTTCAGGTTGTTCTTCTATGATGGAGATCATCTTAAGGTCTTCAATCTCAGCACATGGGATTTCCTCAAAGTTGTCCAAGTGAATCTTAAGTTGATTTGATGGTTCATTATCAAAATCACATTCGGCAGGGATGGTGAGAGCAGTGCATAGGGGGTCATCAACTAATTTCTATTCTTGCCTTAGTTGGTTTAATTCATCAATGCAATCAAGGAGGTAGACTTCTTCCTCAAGACTAGGTCCCTTCATACTTTCAAACACCCTAAACTCTAGGTTTTGCTTCCCTAGTCTTAACACAATGGTACCAGCCTCAACATCAATTAAGGCACGAGCAGTGGCTAAGAAGGGACGTCCGAAAATGAGGGGGTAGCATAAATCTTCCTTGATATCCATGATCACAAAATCACAAGGGACATAAGCATCATTTCCAACTTTAACCGGAATGTCTTCTATGATTCCCATGGATTTAGTTGTGGATGAGTCTGCCAGTTGGATGGTCATGGTCGTGGGTAACATGTCATTGAATCCTAATCTTTTGCAAAGACTATATGGCATGATGGATATACTGGCTCCTAAATCTGCTAGGCCTTTCCTACAAGCATTGTCACCTAAGTAGCATCCTATTCCAAAAGAACCTGGATCCTTCTGTTTTTTAGACATCTTACTTAGGATAATGTCAGAGGTAGTCTTAGAAAGTTTAACAGTCTCGTATTCTTTAGTAACATACTTCCTAGTCAAGAGAGATTTCATATACTTGGACCAGGCGGGCATGTCTGCCAAAGCAACAAGGAAGGGAATGTCGACATGTATTTTTTTCATAGCTTCCCTAAATTTCATGAAGCGGGCATCAAGTCTTGTTTGTTTGAGGCGGGCTTGATAGGGAGGTCGGGGTTTGTAAACTGGTTCTTCATCTTCCGCTTGAGGGGTTTCGGGGACGGATGGTTTGGGTGTGACTTCGGGTTCAACAACTACCATGTTCTCATCCTCGAATTCTAGAGGTGGGTCTGAAGATTCTTCTGAAGGGGGAGGGGTGTGCACTTTTCCCGAACGAGTAGAGACTACCTTGAGTTGTTCATGATGTTTGGGGTTGTTTTCAGGCTGTCCTACAAAAGTCCCAGCAGGAGGTTTTTGTTGGGCAAACAAACGGGCCAACTGTGCGTCAGTTGCCTTTTGATGGGCTTGAATGGCCTCGAGGGTTTGTTCTATGCTTGCCAAGCTAGGATGACTAGGGGGGAGGAGGGATGGCATTTTGAGGTGGTTGGGGAGGTTGAGGTTGGTTTAGATTTTGGGGTGGAAGGTTTAGGTTTTAGAATTGTTGGTAGTGTTGTCGATTTTGGTGATTTCCAAAATTTCTTTGATTGTTGTATGGGAATCCAGGTGGTGGTCGATTGTTACTTTGAGGGTAGGGAGGCCTTTTTTGAAGTTGGGTAGAGTTCTCGACACCTGAGGGGTTCCCATACTGAAAACCAGGGTGAATTCTAGGTTGGTTGGGATTGTAGTAACCTTGGACTGGTATTGTATGGATCGAATTGAGGTATTCTGGTTGTTGACCTACTTCAGGTGGCGTGGGCATGTTGTAGAGGTATTGATAGTGGAGGGTGGTATGGTCGTATCCTTGGCAAATACCACAAAGGGAATCCATGGCTTTTAGTTGTTGGGGTGTCTCCCTAAGGGTGACCAAGGATGACTCTAACCGATCTTGTTTTAAGGCAATTAATTTTAGGCTTTCCGCTATGCTTTGGATATCATTATTAACTTCTGCCTTGGCTACCTTAAGGATTCCTCCAATCCCTCTTCTAGCCCTTATTTTTGAAGCCCGTTTAACTACCTCCCATGCGCTAGTTAAACTTTGATGCATGAAATTTCCTCGATATGAGGAATCGAGAAAAAATTTGGTATCATCATCAACACCACGATAAAAAATCTCTATGAGTTAGGCTTGAGAGATGTCATGGTGGGGGCACTTCCTAAGTAAATCCTTGAATCTTTTCCAGGCTTCACCTAAAGACTCTCCTGGGGACATAGAAAAATGAGTTATTTGACCCCTAAGTTCATAGGTGAGAGACGGGGGGTAGAATTTTTCAAGGAACTTGCTTTGTAGAACTTCCCAAGTTGTGACATGTTCTTCACTCTCCATGGTATTGTACCAGCTACTAGCTTGGCCAGAGAGGGAATACTTAAACAACCTAAGGCGGATGGCATCTTCAGAGACACCTGGGAGTTTTTTCAAAGAGCAAAGGTCAATGAACCTTTGAAGATGATCTTGACAAGTTTCCCCATTGTTTCCAGAGAAGGGGTTGGTTTGCATCATAGTGATCCATTGTGTTCGAATTTCGAATTGTGGAGCAATGATATCGGGGGGTATAACCGAATGTTGTGCATAGGCCATTTTGGGAACAGAAAAGTCTTTTAATTGTTTTTGCCTTTCGGCTTCCCTCCTATCGGCTTCTATGGTTTCTTGTTCGGCCCTAAAGGTTGCTCGCAAAGCGGCTTCTCTTTCCGCTTGTTCGGCTTGGATGAGCTCTCTTTGAGCTGCGAGAGCTTGGTCGATTCTACGGGCGACCTCGTCTTCATTCATTCTCACTAGATTTTGACGGTTTCGATGAAAAGTTCTTTCTATTTCCGGATCGAAAGGTTGAAAATTGTCGTTCGGGCGTCGCATGCACAAATAAAGCATTTAATTCGTGTACAGAAAAAACGTACTGTCAGAATGAAAACTTGGCAGAAAGATGAGTACACTTCCGGAATGTTACTCGGAAGATATGAAAAAAAAGAAAAAAAAGTTTTTCGAAATTGTTTTTGGGGTTTGAAAAAAAAAATCTGTTGTCCCCGGCAACGGCGCCAAATTGATACTCGTCGTTTTGCAATATCAATCACTAAGATGGTTAATCCTAGAGTTTAAACCTTTTTTTTTACTTCCGGTTTTAAGGGTAGTATAGAAGGGTCGATCCCACAGGACAACTATTTAGAGATTGTTCTTAGAACCCAAAGATTGAAGAACTTTATTATTTGTTTTTGGTATTTTTCTTTTTATTAAAGAAGAAAGTAAAGTCTAGTTGGGGGTTAGAATGATTACACTAAGAAAAAAAGCACTTAACAAGAATAAACATGCACAAGGGAATAATAAAAAGATTGTTAACACAAGAAAAACTATATGAATGGAAGACTAAGAATTAAAGCAAACAAAGGATGTGGTGATTAAATCAAGAGAAGGAAATCGAGGCTCATAGGGGTTTTCACCACCTTAGCCTAGGTGATAACAACTAAATCTTAAACGACGATTCGATGAAGGCTTGCGAATTTAAAAACTCACAAAAGAGAAACTCCACATGAGCCCATTGGTCTTGGTGCTCATGCTTCCTAGTTTATCATCCTAAAAGACAAAAATCTACGGTCATATCAAAATATCTATGTAATCGATTTTATTGTTCTAAATCCGGATTTCCATGGCCATATCCATCTGGATTAACATGCGATCCGAAGATCAATCATTCAATTAAAATCGATTACCATCTAATCATTTAAGAAGAAGTCATTAAAACCATGGCTAAGGGGTTATTCCCCTTGCCCCGATAAAAGTCTACTCACACATGGAGAAAGGGGAGACAGAGGAAGAAAGAAATGAAACCATAGTCTAGCCCAGAAATTAGGAGATTAATCCTTATGCTAGAGACGATGAAATGACTTAGTTCTTTGTTCCTTGCTCCAGAATTGAAGAACGGAAAGAAGAAGATTAAAATTAAGGCGGAGAGAAAAGACAAGAACAATAATGAAAGAGCTATGCTTGAACTAAGATCTACTTTATTGCATAATATGAGAATGATTACAAGACAATTTGCTTCAGAATCCCAAAAACCAGAAATCTAAGATGATCTTGGGAGGAGGAAGTGCCCTTCCTTTTATAGAAGAAGGAGGGGTAGGCTATCCAAAAAAGAGGGGGAAAAAGAGAGGGAGCTATCCTTTTGAATTTTCAAGATTTGGTCAATAGGAATTTGATAGACTTTAATTTGTCTTGACCATGTAACTCTCTTCAATGCAGATTCCCGCAGCAGCGATTTCGAACGCAATTTTGGGCTAGTCAAGAATTCAGAAGCGGCCCGAGAATATATTTTTCCTGTAGATAATTGAATTATCTTTCTAACGCATACTTGCAGAATAAATTCCGCCTTGGGATGTGGGAGTTATACTAATTTTGGTGAAAGGTATATATTGAAATCAGACTCTGTGGGAAAACGTAATGCTACTTTCACTAGTTAATTGCGCAGCCAAATAAACACCAAAATTGCCGCAAAATATATATTTTTTGTATCCAGTAAAATTCTATTTTCATTCCATGCTTTATCTTAAAATTCCGCCTTTAGACGCAAAAGATATGGCTATTTTGGTGACAAGTATCTCAGGCACTGCGGGAATATTTGAAAGCCTCATATCTTCATCTTTTATTTTTTCGATTTACTTAGATAATTTCTGAAAATTAAGAAAAATATCATAAGAATTCAGAAAAAGTATATTAAGAAGATGAAAGTGCTATTTATTTTTGAATGATCTAAAATTAATAAAAAAAGTCCTAATTAATTATTCTAAATGAAGCAAAAATAAGAGATGAATATTCATTCATCAGTCTCCTATTCCGGATAGTGGCCTGTAGTCAGAATTGCCCACTGTCGTGGTATAATTCTCTACCTAAATCTAGGTCGGTTCCACGGTAGTAGTAACCTATACCCTAAATTATGTGCATGAGAAACAAACTCTGAGTTTTCACCATTAACCGTACATCGCCTTGTTCAAGGAATTCATTAGTTAATCTGATATTCGTCTCTTTTCAACCGTTAATTCTTCTTTAAAAGTAATTAAAGGCATTAGATTATCATTAAGATGATCAATCATAATGATAGAATGGAGAAAACGAAATCATACCACAAAATTGAGAGATAAATTATGATAAACTATGTAAAAAGTATCATACAGCGATTACCCGAGCTACTCCCGATCCTAAAGACAAAGGGGATTAGTCCCGCATGGTTGACAATGGAAAATACATAAGAGTAGAGAATAAAAATATGGGAAACATGGAGCAAACTCGTGTAACCCCTGATACAAAGGTGTTCCTGGAGATCCTCCTCGAGAAACGTGCGTTTTGCAGTCTTCCGACAGCAAAATCGCCCGTCGGAGGTGCCCGGATCGCCTAGTTGACGGCCTTCGTCTCTCGTCTCCTCTCTCTCCCTCTCCTTCTTGGATGTTGTGCAACATAATATGAGATCCCCCTAGGGCCGGCCGTGCTCTTCTTAGGTCATAGGACCACTTTACGGCTCCGAAAAAGCTCAATCGTCGGATTAAAACGCTCCGTTTTAGTGCCGAAAATTGCCAAATCCCGACGATGTCGATAGTATCGACCATGATATAGGTATTTCCTTCCAAAATGATATTTTGGGGTTGCTTTCTGATGAAATGTCGATAGTATCGACTCTGAACAAATGCAAAAGTGCCTGAAAATGTGCCGAAACATGTGTATAAGTCCGGGGATTATATAAAATCATATAAATATGATAAAAGAAGTATAATTTGATGCAAAAAGAGTTTAAAGGCCAACTATATTGAATTATGAAAATATAATCAAGAAAACGACAAATACATGTATAAAATAGATATAAAATAAGCCTATAAAAATGACTCAAAACCCATGCATCAGTTACTGATTATCTCCCAATTATGTGTTGCTCACAAAATCACCTCCAAACTTCTGGTAGCTAGGTTGAAACCATACGACCTATGGTCATAACCGAGGAACAATGTATCTTTGTGCAAGGATGATGTATAGGGATTTCTCCCTGCTGGCTGTTGAATTCCTGAATGAGTTCAACATTGGTCAATCCAATGCCAAGGCCAATATGAAGGTTGATATCAGCAAGGCATATGACCATGTCCACTGGACCAAACTATGGTTGATCATGAAGATGTTGGGTTTCGATCAAATGTGGATTGACTTAATGATTCAATGCATTGAAACCACCTCATTTGCCATCCTTATCAATGGTGCACTTGCATGTATGTTTAGAGCATCGAATGGTTTGTAGAAAGGTGATCCCCTATGATCATTTTGTTCACTATTATCATGTATGGGCTCACACATATCATCTAGGAAGCTAAGATCATAGGAAAAATCAAATTGTTCAAGGTGCGTGAAATCAAGGTTAAAAGCCATCTCATCTTTGTTGACGATGTGCTGACATTCTTAGTGGGAAATGCTAAATGGCTGAGAGAGTATAAGAAGGTCTTAATGACTTTTGGCAAAATCTCGAGCTTATACATCAGCACAATCAAGCCACACGTCTTCCTTTACAAATCCTATGACAATAGAATGGGAAGATTGAAAATTGTTGTAGGGACGAACATGGGTCGATTTCCCACCACATACTTGGGTATACCCATTGCATGTGGAAGAGGTATAGCTAATGATTGTAGGGATTGTGTTGTTCAGATAAAAAAAAGAGTGGATGCCTAGTTTAGTCTGTGCATAATGATGGCGAGGAAACTCACCCTTATCAGATTAGTGCTACAAAGCATCATCAAATTCTGGTCTAAAATGTGTGAGTTCCCTCTTCCTATCCTTCAGGTGATCAGATTCATCTCTTCTAACTTCATCATGGTCGTGAAAGGACACAGAATCTTGTGGAAGACAATGACTAAACCCTTTGGTAAAGGTGGACTACAGTTGATAGACTCAATGACAATCATGTTGATTGGTTGCAAGAAGAGAGTTGAGAGGATCCTAACCTCTAACACAAGTGTCTGGGCCAAATGGATGATCATGTGCTATGGTTCCACACTGGTCATCCATGACAGAGACAAACTTTCTAGGGTTTGGTGGGTGATGTGAAATATTTTTGCAGAGAACCAGTAGTTGTATAGTGTTGATGTACATGATGTTTTGGCTTTGAATAGCATTACACCATATCTCAACACTGCTATTAGTGATGTGGTTCCTTGGGAAGGCTTGTACTAGGGGAGAATTCCTACCCAAATGGGGAACTTTGACTTACAAAGCCACCCTTAATAAGCTCCTGACATATGATAGGATGAGTGGTTGGGTTCTTGAAGTGAACCCAATATGCATCCTATGTGGAAGAGATGATGAGTCAACCAGTCACCTCTTTTTTATTGTAGTTACTCCAAAACTTTGTGGAGCTTTATGTGCCTCAGAAATGAATGGGGTACCAGTATGCTAGAATCCGTTTTATATATTGTTAAGTGGGTCAATACTAGATATAAAAACAACAAACTTGCTTGGGTTCGTAGGATTATGTCTAAAAGGTGTTTGCTATTATATCTAGTGAGAAAGGAATATGATATTGCATACAAACCATAGAATGAACACTTTGAACCCAGTGGATTATCTTTCCGCTTACCTCAGCCTTTTAGTCAAGAAGGGTTATTTTGTGTAAATTTAATGTTGACACTATAACCTACTGGGGATTTTTCATGTATCCCCATGTAGTGTGTTTTTTTCAAAACTGATCCTTCAAATGCCACGTTTTGTGTATAGCTTCTCTATACCTTCACTTTTGGCAATATATCTTCAAATTTCTAAAAATGTCAACATTTGGCATGATATCTAGTGGCAAAATGGCGTCTATCTATGGGACTTTGCTCTCATACCCATACAGAATGACATCAGTGACCTTACGATTTGATAGCCTGGTCCTAGATGATGACAATTGGGATAAAGATCTCCTATTGGACAGGTTACTGAGGAATCTAGTGTTGGATCTAGGATGGGTGATCTGCTCTAAAGGGGGTGAATAGAGTTGATTGCACTCAAAATTCATTATACCTTCAAGATATATCACAAGATAAGGTTGCTAATTAGGAATTTGATGTGCAACTAAACATACATAGCAAGGATGAGAGAGATTGAGCATGCACCAATTAACAAGCTATGTAGAGTGGTTCATACTTCAAACTAGAAGTATGTCAGTCTACTACCTAGAGAAGTCAACCTCTAGGATTTCTTAACCATTACACTCTTATATTCTTTCATAAGACATACAATACATGACCCACCAAAGGACTTACCTATCCAAGCCAACAGTCTTCAACTTACATGAAGGACTTACCCACTTTGCAATGAGTCTTCAGCCTTCACCAAGGACTTACCCACTCTCGCACAAGTCTTCAACCTTTGAGTAATTACCCACTCTTCTTGGATCTTTAGCATTTGACTTCACCTTTTCTAAGGATAAGCTTTCACCAAGGACTTACCTACTTGAGTAAGGAGTCTTCTACCTTCACCAAGGGCTTACCCACTCTTGCTCTAAGTCTTTGGCCTTAAGTATCTTCAAAAGGGACTCCTTCCCTTGTACTTCTTCACCTCTATTAGCCAAGAGAGAGAACCTTCATATTCAATGTTGAATGGGAGATTGGGAGGTGGTGGAAGTGAGAACCTCACAAGATATACATCTAGGACTAGCTCTCCTACAAATCTCCTACTCACTCTAGTGGTTGATGCAAGTAATTAAGCTTAGAGAGAGAGAGAGAGAGGAGGTTGTAGGAGGGACTCAACTATAGATAGGGACATTCATAGTGCTTGGATAACCATGGGATGAAGCCCAAGGGGTCATATTTATAGTTGGGGATGCCTTCTAGCCTTTGGGAAACTTAAGGATGAATACTATCTATTTGGGATGTTGCAACGGATATATTTTTCAAGTTTTGCAACATTCCAACGACTAGAAGCATTTTTCTATACTTTTCTTACAATGTGATCGGTCGAGTTTCAATAAAGGTAACTTGACTGATTGCACTATATGACAAAGTAGATTAGAACCATCGGTCGAGTTTATCCTGGATGAAACTTGACCGATCTATTAAATTTTTTTTGCTTAGTGCAGGGATCGGTCGAGTTCTGTGATTGTGCAACTCCACCGAACCGAGGAATTTTCAAGATCCATTAAGGGATCGATCGAGTTTGTAACTTGACCAAAAAATAGCTTGTAATGAATTTTGGAAATTTTCGTTAACGTGCTTCAAATTTTGATTTAAGTGCTCCTAATTTTTTCTAAGCTTAATTACAAGTCATACGATCATTACAAGTGATTTACAACATGATTCTAGGATTTACATCATATTCCACAAAAGTGCACTTGCATGACTTTGACTTGTCTTTTGTCCAAGATAGAATGTGCAAGTTAGGGCATTTGGAGTGTGTCTATACCTAATCTAAAATCACTCAAGTAAAAGAATTAGACACAAATAATTGGAATGGTTTAGTCATCATCAAAATAAGAGTTTAGTCAATTTAGACCTAGAGTCAACATTGATCGTGAATCAATATCTAGTTGATACGATCTTGAAGCTTCATCCACCTGAACATAAGGAAGGATAGGATACCAGAGTATAGACCCACACCATCACATGCAGCTTCTTGAGAAAGACTATGTACAAGCTCATTAGAGAAGCTAAGGAGAATTGAAGACAAGGGGAACATGATATCATCTGGAAAGATAAAGTCACAAAAAGAGTGAAAATGTTCATACAGTTAGTTAGTCATAGTGCCATCCTTACCAATAAGAGAAGAATCAAGTGACAGATGACTACATATAGCACATGTTGGCACTGCAACCTTCAAAAGAAAACTACATTCATGCTCTTTGTGATCGTGGTAAAGCCATGAAGGTATGGAGGATGATTTTCAAGAACATGTTACCCATGAACTTTCAAACTAAGGGTAACCTAGATTAATGGATACACTCCAACCTTTGAGACAAAGCCAATAACATCACATTCATGTATGGTTGCTAGTACATCTAGAAGTGTTACAGCCTTCAAGATTTTGAAGGCAAGGAGCTATTTGCATCCCATTAGGCTAATTATATTCAGAAATAAGTAGCTCTAATTAGTGTATCTTGATAGTATGAGGCTAATAGTTGCAAAAAACAAAGGGCTTCTAGTTGGCATGAACCCGACCCACAATGGTTGAAGTTCAATATTGATGTGGCTATGAAAAAGAAGCAAGCAAGAATAGTGGTAGTAGATAGGGACTATGAACGCAACTGGATCATTGGAAGGGGAGACATGAAGAAAGTAGATTATTTTTCTCAAAGGAGAGATCCAAGCAATTGGGTTAGCAGCTGACACAACAACAGAGATGAGTCTGGAGAGAGTTATGATTGAATCATATTGCAAGTAGGGTGTAAGAATCTTACAAAGATGCTAGGAGTAGCATGAGATTTGCTAGATTGATTATTCATGTTCTAAAGTTGATGAGGAAGGATTGGTATATCACCTATATCAATATAGAAGGAAACCAAGTGGTCGACCATATGGGAAAGTACCATCAAAACCACCACCATAGTGTTCATCACTATGTTAGACCTCTTGAGGAGTTCGTTCACTTACTTTTAAAGGGTTGTAATGGCAGTAGTATTGTCATGTTTAATTCTGAAAATGTTAGTGTAATTTGTAACTCTTTAGATGATTTACTCTCAAGAGGATGTTGAGATGAACAAAAGCACCTCCTGACTTCCCAAAAAAAAGTATCCACAAAAGAACACAAGTATTTATAGCAGTTCCAATCTCAAGAATGTGTACTTCACTACCCAGATAGGTCAACCTCTAGTATTATGAATCACTTGAGTACCACCTTTAATTACTTATAATAGTTATGCCAAACTTCTATTTTCAAGAACAAAGATACACTATCCTTTAAGTTCAAGAGATTCTACACCACAGTCTTACCTATCCAATGACCAAGGGTTTTTAGCCTACACTGAGGACTTACCCACCATTTACTTTGGATCTTCATCCTCGAACAATCACCTTCCTTAACCAAGGAATCAATTTTCAATCAACAATCCTTGAGAGAGGAGACTAAAGAAAGGAGATTGATACCTTTACAAATATGGCAATTATGCTAGCTTTATCATAGAAATTCTAATTTACTCTTAATGACTGAGATAATAATCAAGATTAAAAAATATTAGGAGGCTCTTCAGTATTTTCCACTCAACTATAGTAGTAAGCATGGAAGGCAACCTTGGAATGAAGTCCAAAGCTTCATATTTATAGTTGACGATGCCAACTAGATAATAGTCTGGTTTATGACAAATTATTGCTATTTTTCAGAGGTTGGTTGCTTTAGAAATATATATAGTTCACTTTTTCTCTCTCACTCTCATGGCTAGTTTACACTTTACAACTATAGTACCACCGGTCGAGATTTAGATGTCATAACTCAGTCAATCACAATAGAATACAAGGCTTTAATACATATTTCCAGAGTTATCAAGACAAGTACTTCTTGGTTGATGGTACTACTTGACTAATGTAAAAAGGCTCATAGGGAGAGATAGGATTGTGGCAATCTTGGATGATGAAAATCCCTATTTACATTAAGTCAATTAATGAAAAGTGCATAATTTGTCTATATGAAATATTCTAATTATTGTTTCAGCTTAGTTACAAGTCATAAAGTCATTACAAATCATTTACATAAAAAACCTAGGTGATATATACATACATATATATACACACATATATATATGTATATATATATGTATATATATATATATTCTTTGATTCTTAATCTTGTGTTATATTGACTTGTATTTCACCATGCAATGGTTTGTGAAATGCAATGCTTTGAGTGTAGATAATGATATGAAATGGAGTCAAAAGTAAATGTTATATACACACGAATGGAATAATGAAATCATCATCAAAATATGAGAAATGTATTATCCTCAAGTCAATAGAGGTGAGAAAAGGGCGTATTTTAATTCAGGTAACATCCAATGAACTATAGAGTATGTGAGTAAAAAACATAAGAGTTATAGCTATATTGACCACATTGTTGGCAAGAACAACAAGAAAATGACTCCAAATATTACCCTTAGGGATAAGATTATTGGAGCAACAAAGCCACATGGGCAAAAGGAATCAACATCATGACAAAGTAGCACAACTATACATCTTCTTAGATGATGAGACAATGTTAATTCATCAAATATGGAACTTTTGTAAAAGGGGGTGCCAAAACTCAATAGGGAGGAATACCATTACAGCTAACCACAGGTGGCACCTATAGAGGGTCCTAATATTTTACTCCATTAGAGATTGTAGGAGGAGGAAAAGTTAGTAGTGATCGTACTGTCCTTGGGGAAAAGGAGGAGAAGAAGAAGAATAAGACATGAGTAGTTGTGCTATCTAGTCCTTGATATCCAACTAATAGAAACATAACTTACTAGTAATGGATAGGATTATTTATTTGATAATGTTTTAAGAAAAATAGTTATAATTTATTACAAAGGGTAAAACTTATATGTAGTATTTAATTAATAAGAACTACAAGGACTTAATGGGCATTGGGTCTTGTTTCTCTCTTAAGTCTCTTTGTTCTTATATAGTACCTATGAAAATTGTATATTGTGCGCACTCTAGTCTCCATCTATATAAGCATGCTTACTTGTTGTCAATAGAAACTTTCAAAGTTGTTAACCCTAATATTATGCATAGTATCAAAGCATTAATCTAGGACAAATATTTTGATCTCCTCTAGCTCCCTCTATGACTGGAACCCCTCATAAAAGTAATCGTATGTTGTTAGAATCTCATTTATGTCACTCCCCCTCCCTTCTCTGTCTCCCTTTCCATCTCCCTTCTTCTCTACTATCTCCTAACTTTTTTCCCTTTTCTATGTGTGTTGCTTGTTTATATGTCAGTGTCTGCCACCTATGGTCCCCTTTACAACAATAGCAATGTATGTCTATTGTGTCGTTATCTAAATCCACTTTTCCTCCATTACATGACTCATAACCTTTGGCACCCTTTACAGTGTGTGTGATTACCACTCCTTCATCTGGTGAGAAAACTAGTAATATTTAATCATCTACCTGCAACCCCAAACCTCCACCAGTAATCTACAACATTGCCTCTATCCATGAGGGAGTGGCCATCCTACTAACAGGGTTGCATAGAAACAACAACATAGTGTGTTCTATTCAATGGTAGCACCTGATTATGTACCAAATAATTCAATTTCCACCTAGTGTTTGAACTCAATCACACCTAGCCTAAATCACCATCCTGACAGAGAAGAATCCCTATTTATTATTTTCCTTCACATGATAGTCCCTTAATGTGTGGATGAATATTTCTCCATTTATGTGATATACTATTTGCCTACAATTTTGTATCATTCTTGTAGTAGTTTATTATTCTTTGATCTACCATTCTTATTTCTAGTAGATACTATCATTACATATGGTTATCTTGGTATTGTTCTTTTCTTAGTTTCTCCATTTAAGATTGTGTAAGTGAAGGGTGTGATTATTACCGATAATGATTATAATAGTATTTTTATAATTAAACTAAATGGGAATGAGTAACTTCTCTAAGGAGTGTTGTTCCTACCTTCCTCTAATCACAAGATTAACTTGTGCATATTGAATAAAAAAACCTAGAGAACATTTTGGAAAAAAAACTAGAGAAATTGTGCATATTACTAACTACCAAGTCAGAGGTTTGCTATCTTGAATCTTATAAATCCTATTCCACAATTATGTTTCATTGTTATGTTGAAGATATGTAAGACACAACAAAACATAATTATAAACAAGTGAGTTATTCTCTTTGATTTATAATATCTACTTTGAACTATTCCCTATGAAACAAGGATAACATATTCTCGATGGCACATCACTTTTGTATCGATCCTACCACAGCAAATCAACTTATTTCAACATCTTACTTCTAAAACTCAAACTAAGGTGCACAATAGCCTCATCACTACCAAATTTATTTCAAGCCTTCTTATAAATTTTACTCTAGTACCATATCTTCAGTGTAATCATTGATCACTTTCCCTCTACTGATAAAGCATGCATGCATGTTCATTAGTCAAAATGCCTATGATATGTATTGTCTTATCATAAGCATGTGTAGTGAAATTATTGTTGCATCTAGAGGAGATTATTGAGGACGAGGACCACATTCACATTGTAAATTATGTGTAAAATTTGGGTCACACTAAGTAATGAAGGGGCCATGATTCTGTAATGGATGAAGCGTGAATGCAATGATGATTCTATCGAGATTTCTATATTACAATTTGGTGGTAATATAAAAAAATGATAGTGCTAACTCACAAAGTGTTGTATAAAACTTATTGACAAGAGAAAAATTATGAAGAAATGTCCCAAGGTTGCATTTTAAAAATCCCATATTCATTTCCATACAAATACATTTTCACATTTTTCAATATACCCCATAAAAAGTCATTCAAATATGCCTCGTTTGTTTATTTTACAAAACATATTATACATGTTTTGATTTTTAGATTTATTTATTGACACTTTAATTATTATAGACTATATGAATGTTTTCTAATAGGAATTGTTACACTTATGATTTGAAATGAGTCCACAAATCATAATTGACATGTGGGGGTAGTAATATTTGATGTCTAGAAATATGTAAGTGTGTTGTTGTTTTCTATGCCGACATGAATAATTGCCTTCAGATTTGTGACAATATCCTACACAATGTGTGGGTCAAGTATGAATATGACACCCACATAGTAGCATATCCAAATTTTTAATTAATATTATGTGATTTAATTGTATACACATAGTTTCTGATTTTCATTTATTATAAGTATTGTGTTTTGCCTAACTAACACTAAATTGAAAAGACACATACTGGTCCACCATTTTTTGATAAATATAGACAACGGTAACAACTAAATAGGAAGATGACTATCTGTTGATGTCTAGTTATTCACCAATCTCATTATATGTCCAACCCCATTGCACTAAAGATTATTATTTACCTAAGACATTGTGGGTAAGTATGTAGTCATTTGTCTCATCTTTTCCAGTGTGTTTAATCATATACACAACTTTGTAGATAGTTTGTACAAGTTTGGGTGAGGTGTGGGCCTCAGGCGGCCCTAATGTGGCTCCTCCATTAACATCAAGGATAGTTTCTTTCGGGAGTAGCGTAGCTAACCCTATGGAAAAGGACATACTTAGGGTCCATGATTTTCTCATCTGACTTGAACTAGAGAAAAGACTTCTACCATTTTTCTCACAAAAGAATCAACAAGTTATACATGCATCTCAAAAATATTGTGATTTTGTCTAAATGATTATGATTAGTCATTTTATCAACAATCAGAAAACCTATATCCATCCTTTTCTAGGTTGCCCAGATTTTCATTGTCTCTCCCAATCAAAATTGTGTTCCACATCTCAAATAAAATAGCGAGTCTATTATCTTTGTTCAATATTTTGACCCAAAGGTTGACAATTTGGACCCATGATCTATTCAAACATTTTCCTTAAGACATGATCATACATAGAAAGGGTATAAATGATTCATCCTTCATCAGATAAATGTATAACTCCACAAATATTACCTTTTGCATAGTCAAAAAGCTTCTTCACAATAAAGGGAAAAGCTCATCCCCAACCACCAATGTCACCCTCTCTGATGCCATAGGAGTTGAGATACCATGTAGTCCCGAAATGATTCTATTAGAGTTTCTTTTCTTTCTCCCTCAACAAACTTATTCCTAAATCATATCCTCTTACTATACTAGTCCAAATATCTACTTCAATAGTTCTAATAAACTAAATGACAGCCTTATTTCATCCTATAAAGACATAAACATAAGTTCAATTGAAACTAACATGTTGTGCACCTTCATTGATCATACTATAACAGAATGACACAACCTATATTCTAAGTGACAGTGATTGTCACATCAGGGTCAAGGGTGACATCTGCCTAACATATGTCCATGTTTGGACCCAATATAAACCACATGAGTTTATTACGATAATAAATAACTTTCTTGAAAATGTGGGCTTCTAACTTTAGTCGGATAATTAGGAATATTTAGATATGGGTTTAACCTAAAAATGCAAGAATAGGTGTATGTGCCTCTTAATACAAAAAACTAAGATGATATTTAGTTTGTTCATGGTCAAACTAGATAATAAGCAAATTTGGTGTCAACTGGATAATCGTAGGATCCCCAATGAAATTGGGAAAGAAAATATATCAATATAATTGGATAATCTTAATTAAAATCAATATTTGAGTTTATGTTCACATGCCTCATTCGTTGAGTGGAATACTCTTTCCTTAATTTTGTAGGTTCATCAGACGCCTCATATGTGTCTTCAACACCCATCCTAGTTCAACTAAGACTTGATTTTGGGTGCTAAGTTTTCATCCTTAATCGACATATTTATGTATATATATCTATGTCGCATCACAAGAGAAACAAATATCCCTATCACATTCACCACTCCTTCCCAAATCATCCAATCCTAGGTTCCAAGGATCATAAGCATCCATTACTATTCATCTCAAAGCTCTTCATTGTTGTGTGATGAACAATACAACTATCTATTTTACCTATTTTGACTCTTGAATGACTTTATTAGTGTCATGCTGAAATTTGCAAATTAGGTATTTTAGCATGCTTTTTTTAATCTATCGTGTGCCTTGTAGAAATGGACCAGGCCAAGTGGCCAATTGTTTTGGTCCACCTGGACAAGTCGGGCCTATTGGCTAAATAATTTGAGTGGATAATGTTTTTCATGTGTTTTTATTGGAGTGTCTGATTGGTCCAAGGTTTTGTAAATTTGTATCTAATTTGACTGATGCCATAAAAAATAAATAAGTAATTGTTGCAAAGATAAAAATGTAAGAAACATGCATAGTCTAGTTCTAAAGTCCATTTTGATCTCAAATTTCCATAAATCCTTAGAGAATCCCAAAAGAAGTTAAGTTGGTTTAAAACCATTAATGAATGTTACCTGTTTAAAGAGGGTAATTAGGGTTTCCTCAACATTGAGAAACCTTTAGGAGTTGTTCCAATCTCTATAAGTGGTTCATGTATTTTAAACATGATTATTGGATGTATATATGTTATTATATACAATGAAAGTGTATACTCTGATTACATTATCCAGGCTATAGTTTTGTTATAGATAAAAGTAATTACATAAATAAAATCCATATTACTGTTTATTTTCAAGAATCATCATATTACATCATATCATATTTAAGATCAAGAGTAACAAGTATTCTAGAGTAATAATAAATGTAATGAATGAATCTTATATACCATCCTCATCATGAGATTCCTAGGAAGTAGTGCACTTTGGTGCAACTCGTTGGCTTCCTAGCATATAGAGAACTTTGGTGCAATTCAAGAGGCACTTCGGTGTAAAAATTTTGGACTCTTATAAAAGTTAGATAAAATAAAATGATAAAATGCAAAATTCTATTTTTATGATGTTAAATGTTTTATTACAAATTATATGTTATTTTTATCTTATAACATGTTCAATTCCACTTACTAATTGTTTATGCATGGTTGGGGGAACGATTCCAAAAGAATTGGAGCAACATCAAGGATGGCTCAATTTGAGTATCAACTTAGGGAAGATCTCGAGGACATCAGAGGCTAGACCTGGTGGAATTCCATCTACCCATAGATTATATTTCCTTTATGTACATGAGACATGTGTTTTAGTTTAGTGTGTGAGTTTTACTTCATGATCCTGAGAGGTGAGAAATTTCACTTTGTATCCTATGTTGGTTTATTAAACTTTATGTTTATGTAATGAATATCATTTTATGACATTTCCAATGAGAGTATGCTTCATTCAATAAATTATATGTTTAGAAATGTTGGGATTTTACAATATGGTATCAAAGAAAAAAAACACAGTTAAACGCTAGCATTTTGTTATTACTTCCAAGATAGCTCTTTCATCCCCCCTCCTTGAGATAGAAAATATATGTATAGAGAATGCAAAGTCAAGGAGTTAGAATGTATATCTGTAACATACTGAAATCTAGGGTCTTCCCTAGATTTTACAATATGGTATCAAAGAAAAAAAAGACAGTTAAACGCTAGCATTTTGTTATTACTTCCAAGATAGCTCTTTCATCCCCCCTCCTTGAGATAGAAAATATATGTATAGAGAATGCAAAGTCAAGGAGTTAGAATGTATATCTGTAACATACTGAAATCTAGGGTCTTCCCTGCAATTTACCCACTTTTGAGCTTTTCTTTGCATCCTAGTCCTTTTGGACCCTTTTCATAAATTTTCCTCTCTTTTGTATCCTTCTGGGCCTCAATATTGAATTTGAGCTTTAATTGAGGTTAAAAACTATATTTACCCCCATTTATGATTATGGAGGGGTGCTTGCACAAATAATCCAATTATTGTGTTAATTGGGACTAATAATGCAAATTGCTCATCAATGGACGTAATATAGTGGAAAATATTAATATGGAACTTTTATATCCTTTTTGGATAAGAAATGATCGATTATGTGGAAGGTAATTAATAAAAGAGTATATTCACCTCTTTATTTTCTCTCTCCTCTTAAGTGGATAAAATGTGTGAAAATGGGATAATATGGTGAGTTATTTCTCTTGAAATAATTAGGAGATGTTTACCTCGAAATTTTACTCCCATATTTCAATTAATTAGTTTTCCATATTATTTCACCTCTTTTAATATATTAATATATGTAATAATGGACAACATATGAGTTATGAGTCTTTGTGAGCTTAAATACGAAATCTAATTATATAGCATGATGCTACACTTTAATTTGAACATGTGGTTAAAATTTGGTGGCTTTTGGACTTCATTTGACCCCTCAAATCCATTTTATACGAGTTTAATAAAGTGAGCATGTGGTTTTAAATGATATTCATTTAAATGCATGTAACGCATGTGATTCGGAATTAATGGACGCACGTACTAGCGACTGTTGGATCAAGATCCAACGGCGTGCATGTCGTCTTCCTCCTCTAAACCGCCGCCAGTCAGGAGTAGTGTAAAAGTTTGGCTTCTCGCCTTCTTTCTCCCCCGTTTCTCCACCAAATTGAGTGATTTCTTCGGCTTTGAATTCTTAGTGACCTGAACTTTCATTTGATCCCTTGTTTACCCATTGTGGTGGCCTAGAAAACAAATGCCTAAACCGATGGCCGAATCTCTCTCATGGCCACCTCGGCTAGGTCAAAGGACACCTATAAATAACTACACCTCTAGCTCCTCCAAGACCCAAGCAACCATTTCCTCCTCTCAATTTGGTCGAAGGAGCCCCCAAAGCAGCATGCTTCTCATTTTTCCTCCCTACCTTGCAGCCCTATTTGCTCCTCCTTGGTGATAGCAGAAAAAAAAATTAAGCACACCGGTGAGTTCCTCTCATTTTGGTCTTCGTTTTGAGTACCTATACATCTGATTTGGTGAAGAAACGTGGAAACGCCCAAATGGGCAAGTTGCTCTCTCACGGCCATGGCTGGCTCGTGAGGAAGAAGAAGACCTACTGGCTTTTTACCATTTTACCCTCACGCGCCTCCTCTTTTCTTCTTTGACGCTAGGGGCATTTCGGTCATCTGGTTTCCCAGTGGTATTTTTTATTTTTCTGATTGGTCAGTTTTGTTTAATTCATAGAAAATTCAGCCTTTATTGGACAAATATAAATAAATAGTCGTTGGAAATGATTTTTCGAGTAGAATCCAATTTTGTGGTTTTTGAAGCCTGATTCTAAATGATGTTTTGAAGTTTTCCTAAGATACTCTTTTGATGATTTAAATGTTCTAAAATGCATAAGTAATTCATTTTAAGTTCAATTTGTAAAATAAAACTAGTTTTATTGATTAGGAGAATGTGAGTAATCGATTGGAACAGGTTTTGAGCCTTAAATTGTGGTTTTGAAATAAAAGTTACAAATTAGGGTTTTTCCTATGCTTTAAGCCTTATATATATTAATTCATGTGTAATGTTTGTAACTAGGGAATATGGGATTGGATACAATCAGACTGGTGAATGCGATGGTAATGAATGGAAACTAAGGTATGTGACACCTATTTATGTATGTGGCCCCTATGTGTGTGGATCCTATTTTAGTATGTGAAACCTACTTATGTGAACATCTATGATGAATGTGAGATCTATGTGGAATGTATATGTGCAAATTACCTATCCTTCAGTTGGGTCTTATCCAACCCTACAAACATTATGTGTTATCCTTGATCTCCTCCAAAAATGCCTTTATTTGGCTCTTTACTTATTTAATGCTTCTTTTGCCTTTGTGGCCCATTCATTATATGAATCTTTCTACTACATATGTTGTCTCATTTACTTGGAGTTCTTGGATATTGTAGTTGCCTATGATGGCCTATTTATTGAGATTGTTTCTTGGGTTTTATTCCCAATGCTATGTTGCAATGTTGTTATATTTCTCACTACTGCCAAGTGACTATTAAGCATGATGTATTTTAAGCCAAATGATAATGTAGTGTACATGAGTACAAACCGCCCACAGGGCACTGAGGTTTTAGTCCTCTTGTCGGGCATTGGGGTTTTAGTCCCCTTGCCATTTTATATTAGGCACTGGGGTTTTAGTCCCCCTGCCACTTTATATAGGCACTGGGGTTTTAGTCCCCCTACCACTGGTGAGGTCTGGTAGGTGCCTCACCCTACATTGAGATGACTTTGTCTCTTAATATATTCATGCTACGTGATTATTATTGTGGTGATTGATTATGGCAGTTCTCTATTTCTTATTTGAATGTTTGTCTCATTCTCTTAAAATCTTGTAGCATAAAGAATCTTTTATTATGCAATGTTGTTGGCTATTACTTGTCCTATTCCTTTTGATTGACACATACTTTTATCCTTCTTTTTCTGGATGACCCCAACCATCCAGGCTAGGATCAGAGTGTGCAGTGGAAGCTTGGTGAACCTAAGGCTAAGGATAGGACAAGAAGAAAAGGAACATATAGCTTGCATGATCATAGTTTCCTTTATAAGTTGTTTTGTTGGAGACAATATTGGCTTAGTCTAAGTCTTCCTCTACCTAGATCCTATGTTTTGTATAAAGTTGTACTTCCTTTATGGAAATTTTGTAATGTACTCTTTATACATTTTGAATAAAGTCTAGTTTTATTTCTTTCGCTGCCACACATTTGATGTATTTGTTTATCATGTTTAATAGTAGAGACTTGGTCTTTACAATATCACTTTTCCTGAGAGGTAGGAACCCTACAAGAAACAAAATTTTAGAGAGATATGTATGGACATATGTGTTAGGGATAGGAAATTGTTTAGTTAAGAATCTTTGTGTTAACTTTATCATAGCTAGTGGCATGTCCTCTCTTCTTCTTAATGGTGATGGAAAACTAATTGAGAATTTTATAGGAAATATCAAGAGCAAAAAAATGTATGCACCTATTCTTTTTCTTCCTAGCATATGTGGTATGGAACATGTATGCTACAGAGATCATGAACAGTAGCATCACAATTTCTCATAGCTTTATATTTGTATCTGGACAACATAGATCCATAGGTTCCTCCAAGGGAGTTGATATAGAAAATTGAAATTAGTTAACCACCTAAACCTAATGTGATTGGATATCATAGAACCATGTCAAGAAAAATGTAGCCCCAGACTTTAAGAATTAAGTTGAGTATGAAGTTATTGAAGATATGGCCTAGTTCAAGCCCTATCTTGAGTTATATGGAAGTGTTTATGCCATGTTTGTCTATCGCCAACAAAGAATAATTAAAACCCTAAGGTGGGTTGTACCAAGGAAATTTTGAGGACAAAATTTCATAAGGTGACAACACAAAAATCAGCTTCAATTACACTATTAAATTGAATGATAACCCTATTTCTTCCTATAAGACATAACTCTAAGTTCAACTTAAATTAACATGATTTTAATCTTTATTGATCATATTGTAACATAATGAGACAAAGTATAGTCTGACTGGTAAATAATTGTCACAACTAGGTCAAGGGTGATATTGGCCTAACATATGTCCATTTCTGGATCCAAGAAAAGAACATGAGTTTACTATGACAATTAGTGACTTTCCTGAAAATATGGGCTTATAATCTTAATTGGATAATTCGGGATAATTAAATATGGGTTTAACCTAAACTGAAAGTATAGGTGTATGTGACTCTTAAAATGAAAAACTAAGTTGATATCCAGGGTCTTCATGGTCAAATAAGATAATAGACAAGTTTTAGCTCAATTGTATCATTGTAGGACCCCCAATGAAATTGGGAAAGATAATATATAAATATAGCTATATAATATTAATTTAAATTAATATTCATGCTTTTGTGAACCAGGATCATTCGTCAAGAGGACATGATATTACTCCGATTTTGTTGGTACATCAAACACCCATGTGTGTCTTCCACACCCATCCTATTTCCACTGGGATTGGTTTTGAGCATTGTGTTTTCCAACCGTGATCCACATCTTTCTATCTCTTTCTTCTCACTATGTTGCATCCCATGAGAAACAAAAATCCCCATCATGTACGCCTCTCCTTCTTGAATCTTCAAGCACTTGGTTCAATTAAGTCCCTATTCAGTGAGACTCTCCCACTTCTACCCAAATTGGAACTCCTTTGATCCCCCATATCACCACCAACCTTCACCTATAAAACTAAGCCTTCAAAAATACCAAGAGAACCTCTCTAATCTTCCTAGTACCTCCAATTTGTCCTGATTCCATTGTCTTATTGATCCACAAACTCCTTGTCCCTTAACCTACATCCAAAGATCGAAATCGAGGCCTCTGTTGTGTATAGTCTCTAAGATGCTCCATATTACACATAGAATCATCCCAAAAGGTTTCCCTATTACTATTTAAGCAAGTCAATTGATAAGTTCTTTTCCCCATTTTCATGCATTGGTTGTAGCAACTCGTGAGCCCCTAATGAATCTTGATGGTTGACAACATTTTTGCTAGGTTTTCTTTGTCTGACTCCATTGGTTCCTTACAAAGTCATGGACAAACTCATATATGTGTATTTATTCAAGTTTGTGAAGCACCAATCTCCTGTTCCTCTCTTGACATGGTGGGAGGTTCTCTTTGGCCTTCTTGCCGAAGTAGAGTTTGATTTAGGGGTCTTTGAGACTGTGATGACCTCTGGAAGTTGACTCTACACTTACTTTCTGGCCTTTTTCCTCTGATTCAAAATCAGTTTTCAAGGCTTGCAAGCATCCATTAGTGCTCATCACAAAGTTCTAAGTTGTTTTCATTCTAAACAATACATTTTTTACAAGTTCTTCCCCTTAATGGTTTTATGAGGGTCACACCAACGTTGGAAAATAGTATTTTAGCATGATTGTTTGTTAATCACTCATTTTCCTTGTTGAGATGGACCAGGACAAGTGGTCAATTTGTGTAGGTCCACATGAACAAGTCGGGCATGTAGGTTAGATAATTCTAGATGATAATGTTTTACATGTGGTTTTTTTCAAGTTTCTGACTGTTCCAAGGTTTGATTTTTGTATCCAATTCAGCTTATGTCAGATATATATAAATACTCGTTGGAAAGATTAAAATTTAAAGAACGTGCCTAGTTCAGTTCTAAGACTATTTTGATCTCTTATTTCTAACAATCCTTATTTAAACCCAAAAACATAGAAATTAAGTTAATTATCATTCATTTTTTAATGCTAATTGTCCTAACATGGTAATTAGTGTTTCCTCAAAGTCAAGTGACCAATTAGGGGTTGATCCAATGTTTGTAAGTGTTATATGCATTTTGAACATGATCATTTGATGTTTATATGTTATTATGTATAATTTATATGCACGATGTGAGTATATCATTCATGTTATAGTTTTGTTGATTGAAGATAAAAAAAATTTAGATAAGTGAAAATCATTACTATTGATTTATAAAAATCATCATATCACGTCATATTCATGTTTAAGATTAGGAGTAATGAGTATTCAAGAGTGAGATTAAATTTATTAAATGAATCTTATATTAGATAATAACCATGGGCTTCTAGCATACAATGCACTTTAGTGAAAATCATAGTCTTCCTAGCATACAAAGAATTTTAGTGCAATTCCAGAGGCACTTCAATGCAAAACTTGAGGACTCTTATATAAATTAGGGAAAAGAAAATGATAAAATGCAAAATTTATTTTCATGATGTTAAATGTTTTTCTTCTAAAGTATATGTTATTTATGTGTTATAACATGTTCAATTCCACTTACAAATTGTTTTATGCATGGTTGGTGGTGCGATCCCACAGGAAAGGAGCAACATCAAGGGTAGATCCATCTAAGTACCAACTTAAGGAAGATATTGAGGACTTCTGAGGCTAGGCCTAGTGTGGTGCCAACTATCCATACATTAGATTTCTTTTATGTTCATGAGACATGTGTTTAACTTAGTGTGTTAGTTTTATGTTATGAACTTGAGATGTGAGATATTAGAATTTAGTGTGTTGGTTTATTAAACTTGATTTTTATGCAACCAATATCAATTTGTGACATTCCGAATGAGAATATGCTTCCGCTAGTAACTATATGTTTTAGAAAATTTTAGATGTAACACGTTTAACAAATAAGTATGATGGAACCCCAGACTATGTTCCCCTATATGTCTTGTTCTTCATCCTTGCATAAAGTTAGGGTTGAGCATTGGGTCAGGTTCAACCCAACCAGATCCACACCTAACTCGTAATATCCTATGGGTGAGCTAGGGCAAAGACATTATGCCACAATTTAATATGGGTAGGGTTAGGGTCTAGGTAAATCCAAACTCGATTACCCAAAGACCCATCCTGTATAAACATTATATAAAAATTATATATGTATAATATTAAATATTTATCAAATATTACATTGCATAGTCATTAACTATAGTTATATGCTACAACCAAGACTAAAAATATGTAAACATAACTCCTAAATGTCGTGTTGACAAGGACACAATTCATTGGGACAATGATTCATGTAAATTTCATTCACATACATTAATATTTTACATTTACAGTCAATAATATTGATGCCCATCGTTTATCCCAATTTATTGGTTACCAAGATTTTGGTCAACCATAATAGTAGCATAAACTTTCTATTTTAATTAAAAAAAATTACTAAATGCAAAGTATATTACTTTACATTAGTTATATTTTAAAAAATAAGTCAAGTGTGCATACATAATCATTAGTTGTCACTTTTAAAAGGCAATTAGGCAATGGATGGTTGTTGTTGTGAAGTTTTGACTCTTCACTAGATAATATACATTAATTTGACACACATTCATAATGTTATTCTTTCTAGTTTCTCAATTTCCCTTTTTCACTCAACCACACAACTCAGCTAGACTTTTTATTATCAATTGTAGGTAAAAAATTTACCAGTTCACAAGTCTTATGTTAAAATCAAAAGTGATGCCCATACATAACTCCTTATCACAATATTGATTAGACAAACATTTAACGGGAAATTTCCCTATCTGATGTTATTGATGTATAATGTCCACTCTAATTTTATTTCACAATATTTTTATTCCATTATTTATCCAAAATTTTGAATGCCTATGAAGGATTTCTAAGTTGGAACGCAACTAAAACATGTGTATGTATATTTTTATATATCAACACTTCAATATAAATTGATTTTAATGAAACAAATTGAAATTGCGGGTGTGCCACCACCTTTATTTTGTACAAAATATCAACTTGTGTTGCACACGAACTCGACCCACAACTAGAGAATATAAGATGGAATGGGTTCATGCCTATGAAATGTGAAAATTGTTGGGTGGTGACCAGGACCGCTGCCCATTAGCGAAATTTGGGTATGCGTATGGGTTTTAGCAAACCCACACTGACTCAACCCAGTGCTCAACCCTACATAAACATAAACATTCTTGTAATATTTTCCATCATATCAAGAAAATTTTGTTTCATCAAAGTATATTCATGTCTTTGTAATTACCAAAAAAATAAAGAAATACCAAAGCAATTTGAGACATCTCTTCAAAATCTTGTTTGGAAAGAAATAATGACTGTTGAAATGGTTGTGGTTATGAGAAAACACAAAAAGGGTCTTGTTGATCACACTCAAAATAGATATTTTTTGGGGTGCATGTAGGTGTTTTCTTTCACATCTATGGTGGTTCCTTCAACATACACAAAGCTCGCTTGGTTGCGAAAGGAAATACTCAAACCTTTGGTATTGAGTACTTGGAAATTTTCTTTTATGTCATGGGAATTGAAATTATTTGGATTCTTATCTTATTAGAAATATGAATTGGTCTATGTTCTAGTTATATCTCACAAATTCCTTATCCATGTCCATTTGTTAGATGATATATATTTTGCAACAACACCACAGTTATATTGTAAAGGGGAAGTCCACAAAAGTATGTCATCTCCTATGCTCCATTTGTAGTCTTAATAAGATAACTCGTGCATGTTTTTACAACATCAACTCCATATTGGAACAACATTGATGCAAATGGTCCTCAAGTGATCATTTCACTCATTTCCAGTTAAACTTCTAATGGATTCATTTCCAGTCTTAGTAATTACGAACAATGACAACCAAGGAATCCATGATTTGAATCCTGCACTTCATGCTCACTTCCAAACCAAAGATTTTGGATTCCTCAATATTTCTGAGTACAAAATATATGAACCAAAAGGGGATAAACCTCTACTGAAATATGCTAAACTCTAAATTATTGTACTCTCATGGACTATCACTCCTATTTTAAGAATGAAGGCTATAACAATGAGAATCTAGAAAATGCAGAAGGATGGTCAATAAACGTATTTATTTCTTTATCATTTGTCATTTATATTGCATATGTATTCAAATAATTTACTCAATCAATGATTAATACACCACAATCTGATCTGGGCATGTGTACAATGAAATTTTAAATACCTGGAAAATGCACATAGAAAAGATTTTTTTATCAAATGTCTCAAAGTTTCAAGCTATGACGATCAAAGCTATGAGGCATATGCAAATGAAAATTGGGGTGGTGATACTTGTGATTGGTTATTGATGCAACAATATTCACTAGGGCTTTTGATATGTATATCACCCTACTTAGCATTCTCAATACATAAATCCACAAGTGCACGAGCTTGGGATATAGTATAAAAGTGGCAATTAGAGGTCAAATCCACATGGATGGAGGCATTAGATCTAGTATGGTTATTTAGGTTTCTAGTGTACATATTAGGGTTGAAATGGTTCATAGTTAGTTTTATATTTATAGTAAGTGTCAAGAAATCAAAGAAGGCAAGATTGGAATCTAAATTAACACTAACAATTAGATCTATTGAACTAACTAAGGCAGCAATAGTTACTAAGAAATAACTACACTAAACTAATAGATACAAGCAAGAAAGTAGACTAAATGAGGAAAAGTAGGATTAAGAAAAGAAATTAACTAAAAAAATAGAAACCAAGGGTTTACATCAAAGAAGAATACAAGTGGGCAACAAGTTGTGCGGCTAGTCCTTTGTGGATGGAAAAACCAATCCTATGAAAGACTACATCCATATATCTGGGGTCATAACATTACTTTTCATAACTTGTTGGACCCTTTTGAGAAGCTTACATCCTTTGATACTAATAAACCAACGGTGTCAAACTAGTAAGGGATAAAAACATGTTGATTATCAAAACACACTTTCTCATGATTGGACACTTTGGATAAGGCAACTTTAACGGTAGCTTATCCCACTATAAAAGCCCCACTCTTCAATCCCACCAATGGAGAAACTCCTGTCAGATCCGCACATGCATGTTTCCCTCCAACCCATCCAAAAATTAGAACATTAGCAGGTCTAAGCATCGATCTCCCCTTTTATGGATCTATCATAAAATTCGTAGGTGCCTCTTTCTTAGAAGAAACACCTTCATGTCTGAGCATATCAAATCCCTAACAAAACCATGCATGTACTTAAAACTTGGAAGCTCTCTGTAATGAATGGCATGTTCCTTAAAAGTGTCCAAGCATGCCTCATGAAAAACTGGACATATCTCATCAACTAGAAATAAGGGAATCATGAGACAGTTTCTGAGAATTATATGATACTCCACTAGTGATATATGTAGGTTGAGGCCGTCAATAGGAATAGCAAGAAGAAAATCTTGAACATGATCAGCTTGGAGACATTGAGAAACTGCCTTCTATCTAACAGTCATGTCAAATTTAAGAAAGAGAGGAGAAATAACTAAGAAACCAACTTGAGTAACCAAATTCAAGAAATTACTAACCTAACAAGAACAATTCACCATTAACTATTTAAATAGAACTAATGAGCAAGAAAGATAGCTAGACTAGAAAACACTAACAAAGTTAGGGAATAAGAAACTAATTACAGAAGTGGGTTGTTTAGGGGGATATGTAAGAATCAACCAAACATGGTGAAATATTCAATCAACACATCCAAAAGTAATTCTACCAAACCAAAAAAAGACATGATATTTAGGAAACCTAGCCTACTAATGGGCCATGAGGGGTATAGAGTGTATCTAAGGGAACTAGTCCTTGAATCGAACTTTGTATGTCCTCCTAAGTCTCAATTCACTAGGGATAGGTGAATCTAATTCAAGATCAACCCTACTCAAGGTTTCTAGGTGTGGTCATCCCAATCAACTTGGTGGCAAGGGTTGGTGTAAGGTGTAGGAGAAGGATTTTAAACTTATATTTACTCCCATTCAACCTCATATATGATCTTTTCCAATTATACAAGGGGAGACACACCTATGTACCTAGATCTTACACCTAAGGTTAGTGGAATAGAGGGATAGTAGGGTGGAGAGGGAAACTTGCTAAGTGTCTGCAAGTGGAGTTAGGATTTTTTTTCCATTTCAATCCTCCAAATGCCTCTTTTCTCTAAACCTTTGGTGGTTCCATAGCCCAAAAACCAAAAAAAGAGGTAGCAAGAGAGGATAAACAAGAACATAGAATTAAGGAACAATAATATATGGTTTACATAAATATTCCTCACAAAATCATATCAAAGTACAGTATTGTTCCCCCAAACAACCCACAAGAGAACCTAGCTTCTATAAATGGGAGTTGGATGCTGAAATGAGGTAGGTAAGGGGTGGGTGGTGTCTATAAATTCTAGGAGGAGATAACCTCCTCACACTGGAAACCAATAAGAATATATAGTGGTCTAAGGTGGCTAGAGTAATTGGTTGGCACTTCGGGTAGAACATTGGAAAGTGGATTAGGATTTTGAGGCACAATGATTGTTCTGCCCCACCATGCCCATGATGCAGGTAGGTGGAATGGACATGTTGACCCAGAACGAGCATGATGAGTGATGTAGATAGTTCATGGTGAATAGGGGAGATGTATTTGGTAGCACATCCGTTATAATCTTAATAGACATGGTGAGGGCTAGGTGGCACGATCATCATGGTAGAATGGTCGTGGTGGCTTGAGGTGAAATTATCATTCCAAGTGGAACAGTTGTGGTGGTTGAGTGTAGAGTGACTATTCTATGCAAGAAAGATCGTGGGAAAGTGGGTTGCTTTCCAACATTGGAGGTAGAATTTAGAGTTTGTGTGGAACTTTCATGCTAACCAAAATGGTCAATGTAGGCTACGGTTGTCAAAATCATTCCAAAGCTAAGGGAGGTCATTTTGGATTGATGTTGAACTCTATCAATCCTTGTGATCTTGATCTTACTAGCAAGGTCATTCCTTGCTAGAACAGACATTTTAAGGGCTTTATCTTACACTTGTATTCTTCACTTGATCAACCATTGACCTTTTTACCTAACTTGGATTATTGAGCACTTAAGGCTAGTTGAGGGTAGACATGGCATCTCTTGAGACTCATCTAATCTTAGGGAAGCCTTAGATATACCTTTTTTTTCTTCCATCAATTAGTGTACAAGTATGTATAGAACATGCAAAAAACATCCATAAGTGCATTTCACATAAAACATGAACTATTGTAGATATTGCAAGCATTCTAAGTATTTTTTTTTTCTTAACATGATAAATGAGAGAAAGGACACAATCTCAAGACCCAAACCAAGGCCTCATCACTATCCAAAGCTTAAAACATATTTGTCCTCAAGTATTCTCCAACTAAATATCTTGTTCACCTTTAAAAGAGAAGAAACTGAAAAGCATCCAAGACTATGTCTATCATCTAACCAAGATTTATTATGACTTTGGACATACAATTCACCCTTATGCTCTCTGTTATCACAAATCCTAATCCAGCCAAAGAATAAAGCACATAAAATTCCCATATAGGGAATAAAAACCTATTTAAAGAAAAGTGCCAATAATAATGCTTCAATTCAAGTTGTTTCATATTAGTATTAATACACTAGCATAGATTTGTGTTTCAATTGCAAGAAATCGATCTTATATGTCCATTTACGCCACTTGATTCACTTGGATACATGTACGGGTATGAGATCTAGGGTTTATGTTCCCTTATCCAAAAGCCGTGCAAAAGGAAGAATGGGGTCGTGAAAGGAGATTGAAGTGCTATCGCATAGGATCACTCTTCTTTGCTTTATTCTAGTGAAATTACATAAGAACCCATTTACTCTTTTTTTGCAAATTTATTTTTCATTTCCCTTTTTTGTAGTTGGGGTTTTAGGGTGATAGGACTACACGTAGGGGAGGAAGTATTTGTAGGGAAATACGACATCAGATAGGCAGCAGAAATAAAAATTTTATTGACATATTTTCCATTAACCAGCAGATCATGTCAATAACTATACAATGAGAAGGATGCTTTCACAAAGATATACCTAGTCCTGGAGCAAGTCCAGTGAAAATCCTTGTTGATATAGATGTACACTCTGTCTTGGATGGTGGTTGTGTAGCTCCTAGTCACACTTGGACTCGTCTGACTACCCCTCCACAGACATCAGGCCCAGACAACTATTGCAACGGCTCCTCAGATCTCTCCACAGAGTGCGAGTTGACGTTGCCCTCCTAGCAGCAGCCAACAGACTCCTATCTCTAGAGTAGTCCACACAAACCAACTAGAACTCTTGTCATCGTGTATGAACAGACAAGAAGTAGTTGTCCCTCCCGTTGGTGTACTAGTCACCAACATGCTCTCGCACAACAATGATCCTCAGTTTTTTCTCTCCTGTGGCTATCCCTCCCTATTCGGGTAGGACTTTCTTGGGCTCTCATGGTTACCACAACCAGAGAGGACAACAATAGTCAAAGTAATTGATTCTCAATTTTCTGTGTAGTAGTTGTGTTATGGGAAGTTCCCAAAACCCCTCTATATATACAAGGGGTTAGGGTCAGGATTCCCAGTCCCCAACCAATGTGGGACTAAAGTGGGAGTGGAAAGGACGAGAAGATCTTGAGTTTTTGTAACTTTTCTGGAAATTTCAACCTACGTGTGATGAAACAGTCGTCTCACACGTGAGGCGGTCGTTTTGCTAAGTGAAATAGTCATTTTTCAATTTCCATATTTTGCACATATGTTGGCAATTCAATTCCAATTAGTACTCAGCCTAACGTCAGCACAAATCCTTGTGCAATCAATTTCATTTTGCAGTTTCCATATTTTGCACATATGTTGGCAATTCAATTCCAATTAGTACTCAGCCTGACGTCAGCACTAATCCTTTGTGCAATCGAATTGCACCCCCAAAATGGTCATTTGGTGCAACTGAGACAGGCATCTTGCACCAAGCCAGACGTCTGTTTGGTGCAACTGAGATGGACATCTAGCACCATGCCAGACGGCCATTTCACATAAGAGAGATGGGCATATTGTAGCCCGAGTCAGGTAGAATTCCAACCAATGTACAATACAATCAGCCTGACACTCCAAACAACAATCTCAACACTTGAACTAATCATTTGGCAGTCTATTTAGTTGATCCGTTGCGTGAATTGAAATACCTAAACATTTTAGTAATCAATTCAATCATCATTTAAGATCAAACTCCTCTTCTAGATGAGTTCCTATGTGTGTGACCCTATAGGTCCCATATCATGTTGGTAGTCAATGTCCATAACAGATTATGACATCACAAGCAAAGAGTGGTGCCTAGTCACACATCATTTCTACCCAAGTGAAATGGAAGGTTGGGAATCAACTTCAACCTATAATTTGTGTATGGTGTTATAGTTTTTGTATAGTTCCTTTGTCACTGATATCCATATTGAACGAGAGGCATGAAGCAGTCATTCTCATTATTATTCAATCTTGTTCCTTGAACCAGAGTAGACTACATGAGATATATGTAAGCTCAATATCACATATTGAATCACATGCATATGGCCATACTTTTTCTCAATCTCACTCATATGATCTTTTTGACTACATGTGACACCTAATATTATCTAAATGTTATTGGACTCTAATATTGCAAGAATCATTCTATGATGTTATACATGTTATTTTAAGACTCGGAATCAGTAGATTTATCATAATCGTAGAACCAAATCCCAACTCAATCTACTTTAAGCTATTTCACGATCTTATGACTTGGGAATGTGACGATATTGCATAAATTGACTCAATGTGACCTAAATGAAGGATTTGACGATTTAGTCATCTAACCTTACTGATAACTTATGATGCCTCCATTAAGATCATGAAAATCTAAGTTAGATACATGATATTGTTAAGATGTTACACCCTAGGTCATTAAATTCTATGATCATGTATGTGGTTTTATGATGAATAATGAATGTATATTGGAAATATTGAAATCATCATTGTAAAAGTGACCTTTAGATAAGGTGAAACATTAAACCCTTCTAATATGAATAGGAGGATCTGATCAAGTTTTTTTTAGCATATCATATCTTACTTGTAATCTCGGGTCATCTTTAAAGGAATCTTTTCATATAACTAATCAACTTTTGCTAAACCAAATATCTCAATCGTGTGCTGAAATGAAGGTATGCTTTTACCTCCTACTTATCTAGGCTAGTGGTATTGTATTTTCAGAAATCTTTGGTAAATATATTCCCGACCCTCAAAGAGGGACAAAATTACAAGCTACACCCATACGTGTAGGATACAAAAGAAAAGGTCTAGGTTAGACCCTTACAAAGGTTATGAAAGACTAGTACTTTTAGTACTTACAAAAAGACCAGTTTCTAATCAAGAGCTGAGATACATTATTCAACTTATACATTTTATAATGCATCTGAAGTTCTTTCTCAATCCTACTAAACACCTCTAGCTCATCTTTAGGTTTCCCTCCATGTTTCCTAGAATTCCTTTCGATCCAGATAACATGGATACAAAGAGTAACCGCCCAAAGGATGATCACCTTGTCTTCATTTCTGATGTTGTGCAGGTTCAGAAGGCATTCTTGCATACTTGAGGATTTGATTCCACACTTCAACGCAGCTCTACCCCAGAGGTATCGCCACCATTTACATCCTGATGTAAGATGAGTAGCAGTTTCCAAGTCTATATTACAGAGACAGCACTTACCATCCACATTAGGATTCCATTTTAGAACCTTTTCCATCATAGGAAGCAGATTTTTGTGGGCTCTGAAAGCTGTAAAACTCCATCTCATATTGTATTTACAATTCCAGAGGTTTTTAGCTGCCTTATCCTTCTCTTGTTTCTGTCTACAAATGTCCCACATGTTATCATTGGATGTGTTTAGGAACATAGGCCAACGTTCAGTGATTCTCCGCCAATGGGTAGAGAAACCCCATCTATGGTTTGGTTGACTAAAGTCATTCAAACCATATCTTGTGATCATCCACTTAGCCCACACTGATTCTCCTTGCAAAAGGATCTTTGTTCTTTTCATCGTATGGAAGTCAGCTAGATTTTCCAGCTTCTTCAAGCCAAGACCTCCCTCGTCTTCAAGAAAAGCAATCCTCTCCCATGAAGCCGGATGGATGGATGAACCCCAAAGGAAGTCGCCCATCAGAATCTCCATTCTACGCATTGTAGATTTGGTAACCTCCCCTTGGGCCATCCAATATTGGATAAGCCCCATAGCGCAGCTTTTAATCAACACAAGTCTGCCCGAGAAAGACAGCATGGTTCCAGGCCATTTCGTGATCATATCCTTGAGTCAATCAAGGCAAGGATTAAAGTGACGCCGTCTGAGATTACCACCTGCTAATGGGAACCCCATATATGAGGTGGGAAGTGAGCCCAATTGAACGCCTAAAAGATCAGCTAGTTCTTGCTTTCCAGCTATAGATTTTGAGAAGAAGATACTAGACTTAATGGTGTTAAGCTTCATGCCTGATTCATTGCCGAAATCCTCAAGAATAGATTTCATATTCACAAGACTTATGTTCCTAGCTTCATAGAAGATCAGGACATCGTCTGTGAAAAGAATATGGGACATCACAGGAGTATTCCTAATTGTGTATGTACGAATCTTATTCAAGCTGACAGCATTGTCGATTTTCTTAGTGAGTCCTTCCATGGCGATGGTAAACAGTAGAGGAGACAGTGGGTCTCCCTGACGTAATCCATTTGCGTTTTTAAAGAACCCTTCAGACGCACCACTGATAAGCACGGAGAAAGACGGAGTCGAAACACATTTTTGAACCAATTGTATCCACTCTGTACTGAACCCTAGCACCTCCAAGCATTTCCATAGATAGGACCATCGAACGGGGTCGTAAGCTTTTGTAATGTCTAACTTAACACATGCAGAAGGAGAACTCCTTGCTACATTATAGTTAAGGGTAAATTCAGCCGCCAACAAAGCACAATCATGGATGCTTCTTCCTTTGATAAAAGCCCCCTGGTTGGGGGAAATTATCTTAGGCATGATTGAAGACAAACGGATTGTAATAATCTTCATTATTATCTTGTAAAGCATAGAACAACAGGCTATTGGCCTGAAATCCGCGGGTGATGAGATGATTTCCTTCTTCGGAATTAGAGCAAGAAACACATGGTTAATCTGCCTAACCATGCTTCCACCATTATAGAACCATTGCACAGCCTGCAAAAGATCATCTTTGACGATTGTCCAGTTCTCATGATAGAAAAAGCCATTAAAACCATCTGGTCTAGGGCTTTTGGTTGCACCAATGGACCATACAGCCTGTTTAATTTCATCTATATCCAGAATCTTGCAAAGCATGTCATTATCTTCATCAGTGACCAACTTAGACCACCCTGAATTGTCGAAATCCACAGGGCATTGTTCCTGGTTGTAGAGTTGTTCAAAGAAATTAGTAGTCTCTTCTACAATTTCTTCTTCATCAGTGAGAAATACTCCATCACTATTGTATATCTCAGCAATTGTGTGAAGTGCATCCCTCCTCTTAACAGTTGACTGGTAGAGACGGGTGTTCCGATCTCCATTGGAAATCCAGTCCGTTCTACTACGCTGCCAGAAGTACAATTCCTCAGCTTTCTTAAGAGTTTTGATACGATCATAGGTACACTTTTCAGCTTCAATCAGTTGTTCATCCAACGGAGTCTTCCTCAAAGAAGTGGCGATGTCATCCATCTCAGAGTGTTCTTTTTGGAGCAGATTTTGCAGATTAACATGTTTCCTTGCCCATATTTTAAGCTCCTTTTTCAGATTCTTTAGTTTTTGGTTGAAACTGAAAAGTGGGTTGCCGTCCACCTTCTTGCTCCATACTTCTTGAATAAGTTCATTGAAACCAGTCCAATTTTGCCAATAGTTTAAGAATCGAAAGGGTCTAGACTTCCTTCGAATCTCTCTAAGACCTACATTGATTGCAGAATGATCAGAGAATTTGGATGTTAAAAGTTTAGCCTTTGAACCAGGAAACTTTGTCAGCCAATCTTCGTTTACCAGAGCTCTATCTAGTTTTCAGAAGATACGCTTGGATTTAGCCAGCTTGTTGCTCCAAGTGAAAATTTCACCACCAACCGTAGGTAGTTCGATGAGTCCAGTATTATCAATGGCACAGTTGAAGGTGCTCAGTACTTGAGTAGGAACATCCCTTCCCCCTGCCTTTTCTTCTCATTTATGGATAATATTGAAATCTCCAATCGTGATCCAAGGTTCATGGATTTGGTTGGAAATATCAGTAAGTTTACTCCAGAGATCAGTGCGTTGCTGCATAAGATTTCTCGCATAGATTGTCATAACAACGATGCAGAGACCTCCTTTATTGCAAGCTTTCACAGTGATTTGTTGATCGTCTTCATCAATAATAGTAAGATCCCAGGATCTCGGATCCCAACCTAACACAATTCTGCCGTTATCATCATATTGATGATTACAGAAGAATTTCCAGCTATTTGGGAATAGCTTCTTCATAGATTCCCTCATAGATTGTTTAATTTTTGTCTCAACCAGAATCGCAATTGATGCTTGTACCTTCCTAATTGCTTCCCTCACATCCTTCTTCTTTCGTGGTTTCCCAGAGCCACGGGCGTTCGCCATGAAGAAAGTCATTAATTAACTGGCCCAGAAGATCGAGTCTTTCGTGACTCGTTTCCTCCAGTCTCTGCACTTCGTGCATCCTTGTTCTTCGATTTCCCCTTCCCTTTTTGAGTTTGTCTTCCTTGACTAGTTGGGTGCTTATCAGGAGATGTTGTGCTCACACTCTCCATCACCTCCTCCGTTCTGACAGGTACCTTCTCATTTGGAGACGGCACCTCCTTACTAGGGTTTTTCTCCTGGTTATCAGGAACCTCAACAGTAGTCTCTGGGATCATCTCCTCTTCTTCATCGTCGACATTGACAACCTTCTCGGTTTCTTTCTCAGCAGAACTCGCACCCTTCTCCTTGACGGGTTCCTCTTCAGAGGTCGTCTCCTTAGATTTATTCTTCTTTCTCTCAACCTTCTTCCAGACATGTTCCTGTGTCTTCTCCTTTATCGGTTCCTCAACCCTAGGTTTGAGTGGGCAATCTTTATCACCATGACCGAAGCTTCTGCAGTCACTGCATCTGTCCGGTATATGTTCGTAGTTGATGTCCACAGGCATAGCCTCCCTTTTGGTCATGTTAACCCAGATCTGTTTGGGTGGTTCCTCTTCTGCCTCAATCTCGACAAGAGCCTGAGCTTCACTAAGAGACTCTTGGGAGAGTGATCTGAGATCTATACGAAGTAGTTTCCCCACTCTTCTGGCTACAATACCGACTGCTTTCTCTGAACAGTTTCGACCAAGACTAGGCATGGTAATCCAAACTGGAAACGTGCTGAACTGGTCTTTCTTCAGATCATCTCCAACCTTGAAGTCTTTGACGACCACCAATTGTTTGTCAAACCATCGCGGCCCCATGTTGATGGTCGTTTGTTTATCTTCCTCATTATTGAAGTGCAGCAAGAAGAATTTGTTTGGCTTAGAGTAGAGGTCAAAACCTCCTTTTGGTTTCCAAATCCTCTTGATCCAGGCCAACAGATGATAATAGTATGGCCTCTTCCCCATGACGTACACCACCGCGGTATGCGCCCAGTTCTTTTCCATCCTTACATATGTATCTTCATCAATGGTAACAAATTGTTTCCCATCAACGATCTCTGCTCCAGCATAGTCATGTTGTTTGTAGGATTCCGCGCCACCAAGGACCTGCGACCAGGCCTTCTTAGGGGGTGGATCCATGGGAAGTTGATGAGGGGGAAGGTCCCCTCCTTCAACCTTTCGATCACCCCGGTTGCGTCTCTTGTCTCCAGAGCACAAACCCTAGGGTTTCCGCGCTATGTATGTATGTATGTATGTATGTATGTATGTATGTATGTATGGATGTATGTATGTATGTATGTATGTATGTATGTATGTATGTATGTATGTATGTATGTATGTATGTATGTATGTATGTATGTATGTATGTATGTATGTATGTATGTATGTATGTATGTATGTATGTATGTATGTATAGTGGTATTGTATTTTGATTGTGTGTATGTATGTATAAATACTTGTACTATTGTACTTATTTGAAAATATTGTTCCCTACGAGTACTTTCAATTCGAGCATATTATGCTGAACAAACCTTGACATATAATTAAACTTGTCCATCGTATAAGCTTGTACACTTGCCTCTATTCTCAGGATAAGGAAACAAGGTTGGGTGTCCTACATAAATTGTCAAGCAAGGGTAGAAGATGGTGATAAAAGGATTAACTCTTAACATTTACTCTTTTAGTCCCTCACGATGAAGTAGGTGTCATTAGTAGTGTTGTCTTTAGTGACCCTCATGAACCCTTCCCTTGGTAAACTGGTCAATGGCCATATGATTTTGTTTAGTATAATGTAAATGCACCTAAAATACTCTTACATGTTAAAATGAAAGTCTTTAATGTTATTGCTTTCATCTTGTTATTATATTAAGTTCTTTCCAAGCAATACATGTACTCTTAAACATGTGATTTTATGTCTTTTATAGCATACTCAGCACAAACATGTTGATGTGTACCCATTTTATGATTTTAGGTAACAAGTACACAGTTTACATTACAATCATTGTTGCTTCTTTTCTATTACAATAATTTTTTGCTCTTACTCTATTTGAATATAATGACATGCAAATGGGATTCATATGGTTTAAACTATGTTAATAAGATTGTCAAGTACTCATTTAGCCTCTTATGATATGACATGTTGTTTTATACCTCGGTTCTTCTATGTTGTTGATTGTGGCTTCATTCATACATATCTTTGTAATATTAATTAGAATTATTTCTATTGAATTTTGGGATTCCTTTATTTTTTGAATTTCTTTATTAATTAGTCAATATATATAAATGACTTAATATGTAAATTTGTATTTCTTAATATCATATATTAATTATTCATTAAATTAAGAAATAAATATTAATAATAATAAAGAAATTAATTTCTTTAATTAAGAAAATAATAAAAGAAATAGAAATATATAATAATAAGTTATAATTAAGATAAAAGAAATATATAAAATCAATTTCATTAAAATAGATATATAAAATCAAAATAGAACATAGATATATCAATTTTTATTAAGATTAAGTCAAAATTATCATTTTGCATTTTTGTTATTAATTGGATATAATAAGGCTATTATTATTGGGATTCCCTTAAAACTGAAGAAAGTTCCCGACCCTACACAAATATGATCCAAACGCATATATGATATATCATATATGTCATATATGTGTGGACATGTGTGTATGTATCAGGAATGAAGAAAATGTGGATATGGTCGAATGGTAAAATTTCTCCTTGCCAAGGAGAAGATTCAATTCTAGGGATGGATTCTCAGTTTCTCTCCCCTTTGGTTGTCTGGCCATTAGGAGTGAGGATTCAGGTAATAAAAGGTTCCATGACAAATGCCCACAATAGTCCACTTGTGGAGGAGGATATGTATCGGGATAACCCTATAGATTTCTCTAGATTTCCTCTCCCAATTGTAGGATTCTCTATTCATGCCCATGAGTATTTGAGTATATGTGGTTCATCTAGTATCCATATATATTGGTGGGTGTTTTTTATCCCCTCTTAATGTGTCATGATGGCATACATGTCATAGATGTTTTTTGAGGTATTGTATTCATGTCCTCTATCTCTGTCTATCTCCTCACACTACGTGTACTAATCTGATATAACTATTGAGTCACATCTTTTTGTCCCACAACCTCAGGTAAGTGTACCAACATAACCCTAACGGTGTCTCTAGGGTGGTCCTTTCCATTCCGACATCAACATCCTAACATTTGAGACTGGTCACATTTTATATAAGAAATGGTTGTGTGGTAGGTAAAATCTTGTGTGAAGTCGGTTGCTCAGGGTTGAAGTGATATTGGATCTTATTATTAGTCATGGAAATCACACGTGACTTTTCTAGATAGATCAAATCCATATATATGGAACTTTTGGCTTTGGTGACACCTCTCAGGTCATATCCAACAAAAGGTGAAGTGTTTTTTATGGGAAATGATTTCATACTCCCCAGATTTATGAAATTATGTCCTTACAACTTGATCTATCACAAAGAGCTCCTATAGAGAGAATTCATGGTTTTCATACTAGCCAAAGTAGTGTTATCCAACACTTATGGATGTATCTAATGAGTGGGTCTTCCATCTTGCTAGGATTGGATTTTCTTTGGATGAAACTATCTTGACTAATCAAACTTTTCCACACATAAAAATTATCCCACATACATTGCCTTTTCCATTTTCCAATTGTAAAACTTTGCAGAAAGGGGGCAAAAATCTTATTAAATTGATAGGAAGTGAATATATGTGTGTTTTCAAATTATCTTAACCATTTGTCTTCCTCTCCCTTGTAAAACACCTTTTCTAGTATGTTGAACAACTCCCCCATGATCTCCACATAAGCATCTTCATCATGAGCGAGCTTGCATCGTGGGCATCATAGAATAGTGGATAGAATGATTGTTCTTCAACAGTAAGTCCATCATTCTTTCCACAAACATTTATCATAGGATGGTTGTTCTGGCTTGAAGGTGCCACAGGTGTTTTGTAAAGAGTGGTTGTTCTCGAGAATTTGGTGTTCACTAACTTTACTGTCAAATGGGAATTTGATAGCAAAGTTGTTCTACCCTAGAATGGGTGTTATGGGTTGATTTTGTATAACTAATATGAGGAGGAACGACTGTTCCTGATTTGGTCTTCATCACATGACTTAGCACATATATGATGAAGATTGACGTGACCGTTCTAACACTATCATGGTTGTTCCAAGTGTTTTTTACAGAAATATTTCAGTTCAACCAAAGTTCAAATGATTTTCAATTCAACTCAAATTGTCATCTAATCTTTCCAACTTGATTATCACTTCTTCACTCATTTCCATGTTCTTTTCACAATTCAAGATCAAGAAAAACTATCAAGTAGTTTTGTGTGTTTGTATTTTTTTTGGAATATTTTAAGATAAAAGTAAAACAAATGTGAGGTAAGAGTTTATAATCTCACATACCAAGTGGGTTTCCTCCCATTAGCCATTATGTTTAACACCTTCATCCATGTGTGCTACTCTTGCATCTTCTAAATCAACATTATGCCTGACCTTTTTTTGGGATAACAGTGGGCTTTAGCCTTTTCCCTTCATAACAAACTCTTTGCTATCTTCCCCTCCATGAATCACCCAATTGATACACATGCTTCACCTTGTATGGACCTTCCTATCTTAATCTAATCTTATTCGAGGAAACATTCATTCTAGAGTTATATATCCAAACACATTTTTTGGGTTCAAATGTCTTCTTTCAGATCCAGTTATCATGTAGGAATTTCATCCTCTCTTTAGATATCTTAGAAATCTCATATGCCTCATGTCTCAACATTTCAAGCTCACTCAATTTCAACTCTCTATGGATCCTAGTCATATATCCCTATCAATATCAAAAGATCTTAACACCCATAGGGCTTTGTGTTGCATCTCAATTGCCAAGCGGCATCTCTTCCCATATCAACTTGAATGAAGTAGTACCAATGGAGGTCTTTAATGTGGTTCTATACATCCAAAAAGTATCATTGAGACCAAGTGATCAATTGCATTCCAGTCTCACAATTTTCTCAAGGTTGAGTTGTTTCTCCCAATTGGAAATCTCACCTTGCCCAGTTGTTTGCTAGATGATAGGGGTTTCACCCGATGCTTCACACCATACCTCTTAAATAATATCTCAAATATGCATGAAGTGACTATCACCATAGCTTACCATATCTCTTGGGACCCCAAATTGGTTGAAAATGTTTACCTTTACAAATTCACATACCACTTGGTGGTCGTTGATTCCATTGCTTGCAGCCTTAATCGATTTAGATGTGCAATCAATGGCCACTAAGACATACACAAAACCAAAAGAGGTAGGAAATGGACTTGTGAAGTCAATAACCCATATGCCATACATATCTACTACCAAGAGAGTGAAGAGAGGCATCATGTCCTATTAGATATTGTGCGCACCTTTTGGCAATTGAAGCAAGCTTTGGAAAAATCACGTGAATCATTGAAGATAGAATGCTAACACAGTACACACTAAAGCACTTTGACTGCAGTCCATTTACCCCCTGACCTCCACATGCACAGAAGTGGCATATTTAGAATCAGCTTGTTCATTCTTAGGAATGCATCTTTTTATCAGTTGATCAAGGAAATATTTGAAAATATATAGGTTATCCCATACATAATTCTTCATGACTACATATAACCTCTTCCGATCTTAATTTGAACATGTGCTTGCTACTCTACCACTATCTAAGAAGTTTGATTTTTTATGTACCATGTTTCTTGGGTTGAGCTAACCAACATGAGCTTCTCATAAAGCATAGTCTCCTTGATTCTTGTGAACTTTTCTTGGGGTGTATCAATGCATTATAGGTGATCCACTATAGACATCTCACATCCATTCCTATCAACAGTATCCAAATCAAATTCTTTGAGAAACAAAACCCATCTCATTAACCTTGGCTTAGAATCCTTTTTAAACATGAGATACTTGAAAGAAGCGGAAGTTGTATACACAATGACTATTGTGGAGCACATATGATCAGAATTTATCAATAGAAAAGACAATGGAAAGAAACTCTATATTAATAGTGGTGTAGTTCCTCTGGGATTCATCAAGAGTTTTGCCAACATAATAAATTTCATGAGGAACACAACCAATTCTTTGGCCTAGAACATCCCTCACTATTGTTTCGAATATATTAGTAATGATATCAAATGGAATAGAGAGATCAAAGGGATGCATTATAGGAGAAAAAACAAGTTTCTACTTTTTATAGTTGAAGGCCTCAATGCATTCATCATAAAAGTGGAACTATGCATCTTTTTCAAGGAGATGACATAAATGGAGGGATATCTCTCTAATGTCTTCTATAAAATTTCAATGGAACTCAATATGTCCCAAGAAAGAACAAACATTTCTCATAGTAGAAGGAATAGTCAAGGTAGATATCATCATAAGTTTATCCCTATCAACTTCAATCCTGACTTTAGAAACTCTTTGGCCATACACCATCTCCTTAGGGACCATAAAATGACTCTTTTCCCAAGATAAGACCAAACGGACTTTACATATCTCTCAACACATATGGTGAGGTGATCTAGACACTCAATAAATTGTTTCTCAAAGATATAATGATCAATCATAAAGATATCAAGTGACGAATCAAGCATATTAGTGAAAATGGATGCCGCACATCTTTGAAATGTAAAGGGTGCATTGCAAAGACCAAAGGGAGTTCTTTTATATGCAAATACCCTAGGTAAACTAGAAGTCACTCTCCTAGAAAGAGTGACTAGTGGTTCTCTCTTTGCCAACAAGGTGACTCCACTTCCAGCAATAACCATGATGCTCTCTTCTCTCTGAAAGCAACAAGTGGTGTGCCTCTCTCTCCCAGCGGTTCTCTCTCTACCCGCTACTCCAAAGTGAAGGCGATATTCTCTTAGTTTGTAGGGTGAGCTGCCACTTGGAAATATCTAGAATAATAATCAATAAAACATTTGAAGCTCTTCCCAAATCATCTCTTAGAAATTAAATCAATGAAGGGCAAGGGCAATGGGAAATGGTCTTTCTTTATCTTTGCATTTTATACCATGTAATAAACACACATACTCCATTTGTATTTCTCTCCCACTACAATTTGTTTTTGTTCTTCATCTGATGACATAGTGATTCCACTATTCAACTGGATAGGGCTCGCTCATAAGCTCTCATAAATTAAGTATATAATACTTACATCAAGTAATTTCACTATCTCTTGTGTAGCCACTTCCTACATCTTTGGATTCAACCTTCTTTGCATTTCATGCCCTAGGAGGGCATCCTTCACAGCCCATAATCTCCTCCACGTATATCTAGGGGATGACCAAAATTTCACAAATATTGTTAACAACCAAAATATCACAATTAAGTTATTTAACAATCCAAATTACGTTTTTAATGTGACATTCTCCACCACTTTTTCCCTAACCCTGGAATACCCTCTCTAGGGTTTTTCCTTTGCACTAGACATAAGTCCACCTTCTCCATCCTGAGCTTGGTGCCTGGGGTCACCTCTCATGGTGCCTAATGGTCTTCCCTCTTGGGCTTGACCTAATTGACCTTCCCTCTAGGGCTTGGTCACGCATCATACATCAGGGTGGCATGTAGGAGAGAGAATGCACATTTATAATTAATTGTGATATCCATAGTGGCTTTAAATATTTGCATAAATGAACATCCAACAGTTTTGGTTACATCCAATTCGATCAATCATTCGAGAAAACTCCGTGAAACTAAATCAGTTACTAATGAATAACCACATACCTGTCAGGCAGATTTGAAACAGAATAATCCAATCAATGTAAGAAATCCAATAAGCAAGCAAGCACACAAAGAGATCCTGAAATGTGTGTATAATTTCCTATCATAAATCATGCCATCAAGATCTATTAAACCTAGCTTGCTTCCTAGGGTTTCTAGTCCACTTTTAGGGTTTCCATTGCAATTAGGGTTTTTCTTGTACTTTCATCATTACAAGCCCTAGTTAGGCAAAATTACTCATAAACCCTAGGTTTCTTATCTTATCTCTCCTAGAAGGCTTAAGATCATCCTTTGACAACATAATTCCATATTTTCGAATTAACTATAATTCTCTCTTCTTTTACCCTAAATTAGGGTTTGTAAATGTATTATCAACCATACTAGGTTTAAAACCCTAAATCATGCAATTAACCATATTTATCAGATTAAAACTTGACATTATTATTCAACAGGTTAATATTACTCGAACTAACCTATTAATCCTCATAAATTCATCCATAATCATGATGATGAATGATCAAGTCCTTCATCTTGTTGAGCTCTCCACTGACCAACTGCACTGCCATGATTTCTCCTAACAACTCAGATTGGATCTAGATATTGGCCAATCGAACTCAATCTTCAAGCAGTTGTGGAGTCCACTCCACCAGTTCCTCCAAGCTCTTCCACTGACTGGAGAAAATAGATGCACACTTGAGCTGTTTCCGACTCAAAGCATCAGCTACGACATTCACCTTACCATGATGATAGGCGATGGTGAAGTCGTAATCCTTCATGTATTCCATCCATCGTCGTTGTTGTAGGTTCAAGTCTCTTTGTTCCAGGAGGTACTTCAAACTATTATGGTCGGTGAGGATTTTGAAGGTAGCATCGTACAAGTAATGCCGCCATATATTCAATGCATGGATGATAGCAGCCAGTTCTAAGTCATGCATCGGGTAATTGACCTCGTTGGGCTTGAGTTGTCAGGAAGCATATGCAACCACATGCCAGTTCTGTTCCAATACACAGCCAAGTCCCATCTTTGAAGCATCGATGAATATCATGAAGCCCTCATTGCCGGAAGGTAGGGTCAATACTGGGGAAGTGGTCAGTTTCTTTAGCTCCTGGAAATGATCTTCACATGTTTCGGACCACACGAACTTCACATCCTTCTGAGTCATGGTTAGCGGCAAAGCGGTCTTCGAGAAATCCTTAATGAAGCGACGGTAGTATCCAGCCAACCCCAAAAAGCTGCAAATCTTGGAGGGGTTCTTCAGTGCAGGCTAGACTCAAACTACCAACACTTTGGGTGGATCTACAGCGATCGTTCCTCCTGAGATGATGTGTCTGAGAAACATAACTCGGTCTATCCAATACTCACATTTCGAGAACTTTCCATAGAACTTCTGCATTCTCAGGATATCAAGGACTCTACCCAGATGGTCACGGTGTTGGGCTAGGTCATCAGAGTACACCAAGATGTCGTCTATGAGCACTATCACAAAAGATTCAAGGAAAGGCTGGAACACATTGTTCATAAGGTTCATAAAGACACTGGGTGCATTGGACAACCCAAACGGCATGACCACAAACTCATAATGTCCATATCAGGTTTGGAAAGTCGTTTTAGGTATATCCTCACTTCTCACTCTCACTTGATGGTATCCTGACCTCAAATCAATCTTGGAAAATACTCGAGTTGATTTGAGTTGGTCAAATAGGTCATCTATTCTAGGCAAGGGGTACTTGTTCTTAATGGTTTCCTAGTTGATCATCCTATAATCAATACACATCTGAAGGGACCCATCCTTCTTCTTCACAAAGAGGATTGGTGCTCCCCATGGTGATGTACTGGGTCGGATAAAACCCTTATCTAACAGCTCTTGTAACTGGGTTTTCAACTCGAGCAACTCAGCAGGGGCCATTCTATAGGGTGCCTTAGATATAGGGTTTGTTCCGGGAGCTAACTCAATGGAGAAATCCACCTCTCTCTCAGGAGGAATCCCTGGTAGATCATCTGGAAACACATCCACATACTCCCGAACCACCTCTATCTCCTCTAAGGGTCGCACCCTGGTCTCAAGTTCGGTAACTATGGCTAGGTATGCTCGGCAACCTTTGGATATCATCTGTTCAGCCTTCAAGGCTGACACATAAAGGCTGGTAGTTGCATCTCTCCTTCCTCGAATGGTGAAGTGTGGATGGACTGGCTTCCTAATAAGAATCTTCTTCTTCCTATAGTCAATCTGAGCTCTATAGGTGTACAACCAATCCATACCAATGATTACATCAAAATCATTCATATCGAGGAGGATGAAGTCAGTGGGAAGTTCATGGTTCAGATACTTAACTGGCAAGACAGGGTTTTTTAAAAGAGATGTATATATGCGGCCACTCGGGGTTGTGACATCCAAAACATACCCTAAATCCTTGATGTACAAAAAAAGCATAGTTTCCAGATTTCTCAAATTAAAGTATTAGTAGAACCAGAATCAAAAAGAGCATTTACATTTTGTCCCATGACTTCAAGCATGCCTACATAGTTCATACCATATTAGATAGCTATTACATGATCTACTAAACTGAAAGGAAAACTCTATGGGTTATTACCCTCGATCAACCTATTAGCATTCATCTGGGCTTCTTCATTGTCGATGGTGAATCTTCTATCTTGCCTTCTCTCTCCAATAGGGGACCTCCAGTTGGTGCTCTTCCTCCTACTGGGGGTGTTGCTGCCACCGGACCTCTCGGGTCAGGCTGAGGACAGTTGGCGATGAAGTGTCCCTCTTGTTGGCAACGGTAGCACACCCTCTTCTCGAAGCGGCACTTCCCAGGATGTGACCGTCCATAGGTACGACACTTCAGAAAGCGATTCTCACCACGTGGCTTTCCTTTGTGTCCATGTTTTCCCTTGTTGTGATTATGCCCTTGTCCTTTCTTGTGGTCATTCTTCTGCCCCTGAGTTCCTTCAGTGAAACCCAGATATCCATTGTAGGGGTTCTGAGCAGGCATCACCGTCCTTTCCATGTCCAAGGCAGTGTTGTAGGCATCGGCGATGGTCTTCGACTTACTGACCATCACATGAGGCTTGATGGCAGGGTGTAGATGCTCTATGAAGTGGTCCACCCTCCTCTCTTCATCCGTCATATGCCTGAAGCACTCCAAGATGCGGAACTTGCGACCAAAATCCGCAACTGACGAGTTTCCTTGGGTCATGTTGGTGAACTCTCATTCCTTCTCCTTCTTGGCTGAGACGGGGATGAATATGGTGGTGAAGATAGTCTTGAAGTTGGTCCACACCATTGGTTCTTCACTCAACTCTCTCCCCATGATATAGTTCTCCCACCATATCTTGGCTTCTCCTTCCAAGAGGTGAGCAGCAAAAACAACCTTCTTGTTCGGCTGTACCTCTAGCATGTGGAACCCATTCTCAACTGCCAACAGCTAGGCTTCTGCTTTTTCGACCACCTCTGACTTATCCTCTCCCTATAATTTCTCGACGTTCAGCTTGATGAAGTCCAGGATGGTGGCTCCGAGTCGAAGACGAACGAGAAGCGGTTCTCCGTTCTCGTCTCTAGCTATATCCCTGAGGGCCAGAGCACTGATGGCCTCCGTCAGCCTCTTCTGCTGCTCCATCCATAAAGCATCAGTGGTGTGAACCACCATGGTTGGTTCTAGACCACCAGATTGGTCCTCTTCCATCTTGGCCTCTTCTTCGTACACATGTTCCTCTTCTTGTTCAAGATTGCCAAAGGGTATCGGTTCAGGGTTGGGGACCTCATCTACAGCTTCATCATGTCTCTTCCTCTTCCTTGAGGATTCACCACCATGGTTCCTCCTCCTCTTCTCATAAGATCCCTTTCCCTTATGGGAAGGTCCACCACCATCGGTGGCATCTGGGATAGCAACGGTCTTTACTCGAGCCATCTACATAAGCATACAAAAATACCTTTAGTCTACATTTAAACTAATTATACTTATGTCGATGATAACTTGTTACGTATCATTTATTAATTTGATGGAGGATTCTATAATCCTTAACATACTTACCCATACCTCAAGAGGGTGGGGGAAGAGAGAGAAAACCCTAAACCTTAATATCCTTAATTGAATTAGGGTTGAGAAGGGACGAAAAGGATGAGAGAGTCCTAAAGGTATCTTATTTCAAGTCAGAACCTAAGACATTGGTCAGGCAGTCACACTACATCTGGGAGTCCTCGTGACCGACTAGCGGGGCAGAGGAAAATATTGCCAACCCCCGGACCGTGATCCTTTTCGAGACACCTTTGTCTCTTGTAAAATCCTCTAATAACTCCCTCGATTTTACAGAGTTTGTAAACTTTATTAATTATTAAGAATTAAATGAGGAACCAATGCTCTGATACCAAATGTAATGACCCCGCCTCCCGGTAACCCCCAATTAAGGGAGACCAAAAGTTCAGAGCCATCATCCCAATTTTCTGGATCGTTGGTTTGACAAATAATCAATAATAATTACTAAATTCAACCAAAAACTATACTGAAAAGCTAGAATAAAATAAAACTTTGCATACCTCTTTAAAATCTTGGATTTGTAAACTTCTATCCACAATTGGAATCCATTCTAATTAATCCTCCTTGTACTTTAATTCATATATTCACAATGTGTCACTTTACTATTTGTCCTTTTTATATTGTACCTAAAACGTCGACAAGCAAAACGTCGGTCAGCATAAATGAATATACCGGTATGTGGGGACAACCAAAATTTCACAAATATTGCTAACAACCTAAATATCACAATTGAGTTATTTAACAATCCAAATTACGTTTTCAATGTGACATTCTCCACCGCTTTTTCCCTAACCTTGGAATACCCTCTCTAGGGTTTTTCCTTTGCACTAGACATAAGGCCACCTTCTCCATCCTAAGCTTGGTGTCTGGGTTCACCTCTCATGGTGCCCAATGGTCTTCCCTCTTGGGCTTGACCTAATTGACCTTCCCTCCAGGGCTTGGTCACGCATCATACATCAGGGTGGCATGTAGGTGCGAGAATGCACATTTATAATTAATTGTGATAACCATAGTGACTTAAAAATTTGCATAAATGAACATCCAACGGTTTAGGTTGCATCCAATTTGATCAATCATTCGAGAAAACTCCGTGAAACTAAATCGGTTACTCATAAATAACCACATACCTGTCACGTAGATTTGAGACAGAATAATCCAATCAATGTAAGAAATACAATAGGCAAGAAAACACGCAAAGAGATTCTGAAATATGCATATAATTTCCTATCATAAATCATGCCATCAAGATCTATTAAACCTAGCTTGCTTCCTAGGGTTTCTAGTCCACTTTTAGGGTTTCCATTGCAATTAGGATTTTTCGTGTACTTTCATCATTACAAACCCTAGTTAGGAAAAATTACTCATAAACCCTAGGTTTCTCATCTTATCTCTCCTAACAGGCTTAGGTTCATCTTTTGACAACATAATTCCATATTTTCAAATTAACTATAATTCTCTCTTCTTTTACCCTAAATTAGGGTTCTAAATATATTATCAACCATACTAGGTTTAAAACCCTAAATCATGCAATTAACCATCTTTATCAGATTAAAAGTTGACATTATTGTTCAACAGGTTAATATTACTCGAACTAACCTATTAATCCTCATAAATTCATCCATTAGTCTCGACCTAATTTTAATACATTTTCCATCAAAATAACATACTTTTGCTAAAATTGATGGAATTAGGTTATCAAACTATTTTTATCTTGTTCCACGTATTTTTCTGATCAACTTTCATATGTAAAGTTTATTCATTTGAGTTTTCTAGCAATGTCTACGATTTTAACAAAGAAAAACTTTTTTCCATAATATTTGAGTAGAGAGGTGATTTACCAGAAAATCGGCGGCCGTTTGATCGGTGGACCGGTGATCCGCCCTTTGGATATGACACTTCTCGTCGCATGCACCTAAAATAGTCGGTCCCTCTCTAGATCGTCGGATCTTCGTGCAGGATCAGGATGGACCGTGATCGGACGATCGATGTTCGTCGTCTTCCTCCTCGCACGAGCAGAGTTGAGGTCAACGTCGCGGTTGACTCAGAGGTCCAGGCCACCAGCAAGGAACTCGAGATGCCCAGAAGCTTCGTTGCTACCACCCGAACTCAATGAGCTTCTCAATTTCTCATTTTCTCCTTGCCTTCACCTTGAACATGTCGTCGGAACTCCGGCGAGGTCAGCAGGTTGCAGAGGGGGCAGGTTAGGATCAATTTAGAAATTAAACCTATCGATCATCTCGTCGTCGCTCTCTGTAGCGTTTAAGGTAGGATTTAGGTATGCTGGTACCCTCGAGTACCCCCCCTATATATAGGTTTAGATCAGAGAGTCTAGCAGATTGGGAACTTCTTCCCTCGTCGACGATAGCACATAAAATTAGGGTCTAGATTCTTTGGAACATTCTCCCGAAGTTGATGGACTCAATAGTTCTTCGCATTATCGTCTCAATCGCTGGGAAATCAAAATCCTAATTCTTCTCCCAATCCTTCTGTGATTCGGGGTAGATGATGATCGGCTACCCTTGGACCACGCGGGTCATCCAATGACCGATATTGCTCCCCAAACCTAATTTCTTATAATCGAGTTAAAAAGGAGATTTTAACAAGGAAAATTGGGAAATTCATTTCTCTCTCCTCAATTATTATTTTTTAGTCAAAATCTAGAGGAAACTTCATCTTGGCATTATCTAATCGAGTATTAAGTTTGAAACCCAAATTCCAACAAAAAAAAGGTGTTTCCTTCACATCCAAGTTATCCATTAATTAACCCAATTTTAATTGATATTTCTTTCTCCTTTGTCATTAGCTTACCATCTTAAACTTCTTAGACTTCAAGGAACTCTAAAGGCACAAAATCCCTTCTTGGGAAATATTCCTTTTATTAAATAAATTCCCTTTTTATTTTATCTTTATTTTTCTTGTAATTGGGTTCAATAGCCAATAAAGCCAACTAAGCAACCAGACAAGACTATTGTAAACGAAATCCATCCAATACAAACAAATAAATCAACCATTGATTTCATTTATCATTAAAAGGAGATTTATAAATCTCATTACATAGTTTAGGAAAAATGAGGTTATAACATCATCCCCTCCTTATAGGAATTTTGCCCTCAATATTCAACAATCAAACAAACAAGTCAGGATATGCTTTTTCCATGTCCGTCTTCAGCTCCCATGTGGCCTCATCCTTTCCATGGTGCTTCCAAAGAACCTTTACCATCTCTATAATCTTACATCTGAGTTCTTTCACCTTTGTATCTTGAATCCGCAAAGGTGACTCAGGATAGGTCAGCTTCCCTTGAAGCTCAATAGGCTCAATGCTCAGCACATGGCTCGGATCTTGCACATATCACTTTAAATTGGACATGTGAAACACATCATGCATCATACTATATTGAGGGGGTAATGCCAAACAATATGCAGCTTCACCAATCCGTTTTAATACCTCAAACGGACCCACGTATCAGGGACTCAACTTTCCTCTATTCTTGGCTATAGCTCGGAGTGGTCGGATTATCAGGAAAACATGCTCTCCCATAGTGAAATGCGCATTAGTCCGCCTCGCATCAGTATACGACTTCTATCGATCTTGGGCTCTCTTTATCCTCTGCTTGATCAAAGCAACTTTATCAGCATACACTTGGAGTTCATCTGACCTCAACAGGGTCCTCTCACCGACATCATCCCAGTGAAGCGATGACCGACATGGTTTCTCATAAAGAGCTTCATATGGAGGCATACCGATACTGGCTTGGTAGCTGTTGTTGTAGGCAAACTTGGCTAAAGGTAAGCACTGCTCCCATGAGCCACCCCAATCAAGCACACAAGCTCTTAATAGATATTCTAATGTCTGGATTGTTTTTTTCGATTAACCATCCATCTGGGGGTGATAGGCGGTACTAAACTTCAACCTCGTACCAAGTTCCACTTGAACTTGCTTCCACAACTTGGAAGTAAACTTTGGGTCTCTATCAGAGATGATGGAACTGGGTACGCCATGCAAACGTACTATCTCTCTAATATAAAGCTTAGCTAGATCTGACACCTTGGCAGTGGTCTTTAAGGCAAGGAAGTGTGCTGACTTGGTAAGATGATCTACCACGACCCATATCGCATCATGACCTTTCTTGGTCTGGGGTAGACCCACCACGAAATCCATGGTGATTTGTTCTCATTTCCACTCTGGAATCTCTATCAATTGTAAAAGTCCATCGGGTCATTGGTGTTCAGCCTTTACCATCTGGCACGTAAGACAGCTAGCTACATATGTTGCAATGTCTCTCTTCATTCCTGGCCACCAGAAATACCTCTGTAGGTCCTTAAACATCTTGGTAGTTCCCAGGTGCACCGTGTACATAGAACCATGAGCCTCTTGCAGGATATGTTCCCTTAGCGGTGAATCCTCAGTAATCCATATACGATTCTCGAATATAATCCCTCCGTCTACTCCCACTGATAGATGGGTCTATGGCTTCTTCATCAAGTCCTTCATCTTATCGAGCTCTCCACTGACCAACTGTGCTGCCATGATTTCACCTAACAACTCAGATGCTTTGAGGGGTGATTAGTATCCTTTGAGGGGTTAACCTTTGATGCTTATGGAATAAATATCTCAACACACTATGCTAACCCTAAATGTATGTACTTGAATGAAGGATTGACCCTAATATAGGGTGAAGGTATGCAAAACCCTAATCCAGGGTGTTGCTATGTGAAACCCTAATTTTTGGGTTATAGTGCATGAAACCCTAATGTTGGGAATATGATGATAAACCATAACCCTAACTTTGGGTAATAGGATGAGTATCCTTAATTGACATGAATTTGGAAACCCTAACCCTAATAAGGGAATAGTGATGCTACCATTACATTGACTAGTGCTGATATGTGATTGATATAACTGTTATCATGTATACTAATCATGCAGGTATCATAAGATGTTGGACATAGCCAGGTATGAGCTATGATGTTTTATTATCGAAATTGTTTATGGGCCTTGTGATCCATAATATGCTTTGTTGCCTAATAAGTGGTAATAAGAGATGTATGGGCTTTAAGGGCCATGCGAGATGCTTGTATTGCAAATATCATGTTTACCTTGGTCAGATGACCTGAAGGTATTAGTTACCTGATAAGTGGTAACAAGTGTTTTTTAATGAACTAAGGGTTTGAATGACCATATTCCATAATCATGATGATGAGATGTTAAGGGATGAGAATGCCCCTGATGTGACAAGGGATTGAGATCCCAATGTTTTATAAAGCTTTGAAAAGTACTTGATAGAAGTATTACTCATTCTTTGTAGCATTTTTTATAATAATTTATGTTTGAAAACCTGACTGATGCTAAAAGAATATGGTAATGTACTTAATTAATCAAGTGAAATCTTATCATGTAGAGCCTTTTCCATAGATCCATCATCGTCAGTAGTTGGTGATGGTGAAATAGGTTTTCCTACGGGATCTCCTCGAGGGCATACTATTGAGTATGTGGGGGTTATGGGTGTGAATATCCTTACGTCCTAATGGAGGAATTAATCTGAGATAAATATTAAATCTCTCAATCCTTCATTATATATGTCGGGATGGATGTATCACAAATCTCCCAATGCTGGGATGGATGTATCACGAATATCTCTATAATGTTAAATGTTGGATCGATGTGAGATAAACATGAAATCTCTCGATTGCGAAGAGAGTACAGCCGCCACTGTAACCCTATAGTGAAGTTGCCAGTATAGCATGAAAAGATATTTAGCAGAGACACAAGATGTCTTGCATTTTGTCCTCAAACTGACTGAGGAAGATGAGGTCATGGAAATTTGGCTCTTCCATTGACCTATGTATGGTACCGATTTCAACTTCGCAATGGTCGGTTGGAGTATGAACGGTATACCTCATCTCCTCAGGGCTTAAGTATGATTGTAAAATGTAATCATCCATGTAGTGTATTTGCTTAAGGTTGAAATATGAGAATCATTGCTTGATGCTACCTTGCTTAGCATATTCTTGTTGGTATGTATGCCCTGAGATCCAATCATGGGATGATTGGTGGGATACATTAAGATTGATTTGATAAACATCAAAGGCAAGCTTCCAATTCTTTCTGGTTCAGTCATATGAGATAGTGATTGAACAGATTGAATTTCTAGAGAATGACAGTACTCAATGACGTATGCCTTCAAGTTCATGACCTGAACGATGAGATCATACGGATGTTAAGAGTTTGTACATTCTTGTTTTATCCCTAGTCCGATGTCATAGTGGAAGGTAGATAGACAACTATGACACACAAGACTAGATTGTGGTGTTGGTTGATGACAGAATCTCATTAGTCATGATATAGAGATATCAAACCAAACACATAGGTACTTGTTAGAGAACAAAGTACCGGACAGACCCACCGTGAGTTTGACACATGGAACCATGAGATGGTAGTCACAGTCAGTACTCACAGTGATGGTGGTGAGTGTGATTCTTAGACCTGAAATCACTACACTCAACACATGTCATTGGGCACACTTTGACATCATCAAACGCAGTCCTGAAACATGGGTTGTTATAAAGGTGATGATTGGGTGGCTTTGACACATGGGGCTTTTGAGGGGTGAGTGATAGATATGGGATTTGTCCCTCCTGAGGGAGTTTGATATCCAAGGACACTTGATGAGTAGGATTGAGATAGGCGTGCGCACGCATGTGTGAATCAGTATGTGATATTGATGTCATACATATCTCGTTCAATCTACTCTGAGATCAAGAAAGTGAATGAACGTTGACAGGATGACTGTTCCATGCCTTGAGTTCATTCGGAATATCAGTGACAAAGGAATTATACATTCGCTATAACACCATTCACGGATTGTAGGATGAAAGTTGTTCTCCAACTTTCTACTTTCACTTGGGTAGCACTGATGTGTGACTAGGCACCGCTCTTTGCTTGTGAAGTCATAAGTGTTATGGACTTTCACTGCCAACGTGAAATGGACCTGCAAGGTCACACACATAGGATTTAACCTGGAAGAGGAGTTTTGTCCACAAGCAACATTTAGATTGATTACTAAAAGAGTTTAGTAGTTCAATTAAACACTCAATCAGTTGATAGCTCAATATCATATGGTTCAAGGTGTTGGACGCATTGATTGGAGTATCAGATTGATTGAAATCGCATTTGACTGATTCTGCACAACCTGTACTCCCTACCGATCGGTTCAAGTGTTGAACCGGTCGGCTGAGGTTGTTGAACCGGTCGGCTCACTTGTTGAACCGATCGGCTCATGCACAGAGTGAAATGACCGGTTCAAGTGTTGAATTGATCGATTCAACTGATGCAATCGAGCAACTTGGGAAAGTAGGATTGGTGAGAATTTTCCTTTCATTTCAATTATCCAATTTGATTGGAAATAGGATTGGTATTCGATACTGATTGGAAACAAAAGAAGGAAAGTCAATCGGGAACTAATCAGGACCACGAACCGACCGGTTTAGAAGTGAACCGATCGGCTCATGGGTCCCAACCGATCGGTTGGTGTTCCAATCGACTGGTTCAAGGTCCCAACCGACCGGTTCACTTGTGAACCGATCAGTTCAGGTTGCGAGTTGGTTGCTTTTGTGGAAAATCTCGAACCCTTCTACTCCTGCTTTTAGTCCCGCATTGCCCGGGATGGAGAACCATGTCCCATGACCCTCCTATATATAGGGGTATTGGGGGCTTCTCAAACAACAGATCAGTGCAATCAGTTGCTCTGCAAGTTGTCATTCTCTCTGGTTTTGGTAACCGAGAGAGAGCCGGAGCAAGTGCTTCCCGCAAAGGGAGGTGCAGCAAGGGAAGAACAACTGCAGTTGCAACTGACACCAGGAGAGTGTGTTGACAACTAGTACGTCAACAGGAGGGTGCGGCTCCTTCCACTTCCTTGTGGGACAAGGAGTGTGGAGTTCCAGGTGGTCCGTGTGGACTACTACAGAGGCGGGAGGACACTGCCGCTTAGGAGGACAACTATCATCCGACAGTCTGGTAGGAGGAGGAGTCGTCAGTCCCGGTGCGACCAGGAGCTGCACAGACACCGTCCAAGACCGGAGGTGAAGACCGCGCAAGGTGTGAGGTATTGTCACCAAGCAAGCCTTGGGACAAGGTATGATTCCACAAACCATACTTTCCTATTATATAGATGTTGACATGTTTCCTCGTGCTGTGTTTGGGGGAGAAAATTTTTTGTTTCCACTGCCTTCTCTACCTCCCCTAAAACCCAACAGTGGTATCAGAGCCACGTCAACTGCTCTATATTTTAGGAATATCAATATGATCGGTTTTGGTTTGTCGCCTTTACTTATTGCATGCGATGCGAATAATATTGACTTTATGCATGTCCAATCCTAAATCCATAAATCCCAATTACATATATGATATGTATTATTAATGCACTTGATATGCATCGACCTTAAACGAGTTTTGTGGTGGATGTGTGTAGCATGATTATGGCCTATAAACCCCTATCTGTGTGTGGTTGTTTATGGTTGCTTGCATCTCGGTCTGCGCACCGATCTTCCCTCTCTTATTCCTGATGTAACTCAAAATAATTCGAGATTCTTTCCTACCTTTGCTCCCCCCGAATGTAACTCAGGCTTTCCCATTTAAAGCAATGTAATAATAGGATAGATTTTATTTCCTGTTATGTCGAAGACCGGCGGACATCAAGACGACAGCTGAAACGATCGGTTCAAGGTGTGAACCGATCGGTTGACGTTCCAGACGGTCGGTTCAAGGAGTGAACCGATCGGTTGATGACCGGTTCGAGGAGCTAGATGAGCGGGTGGTAGACATGACGAGATGCACGACGACCAGGCGAACCGATTGGTTGGAGGAGCCAACCGATCGGCTGGTGGAAGCCAGACGACCGGCTGGAGAGTACAGATCATTCATGTGATGAGTTGATCAACTCGGATGGCAAGGCACAGATGTTCATCTTGTACAGGTTGCATGTGATGTAGACCTAGATGATCGTGATTCCTCTTGGCTCGAGGAATCACATTAGGATGGCCATAATCATCGCTTTTATTGTTTGTGCATGTTTTCTGTGGGATATAGCATGTATATGATACGTACTATGTATTGTGGTGATTGGATATGTATATGTATATAAAAACCAAATCCCTCATTAAAATATTAAGTCTTATATGCCTTCCATTAGCGGCACACATGAAAAGCTCGATCGACCAAGCGTAGGTTACGCCAAAGTGTGGTGCGCCATCTATCTTGTGGAAGTGTGAAGGGTAGACATGTAGGTTCTGCCAAAGCAGGGTGCATGTTTACCGTGTCAGCTTTTGGGTTAGACTTAACTGGTGATTCTTAGAGCGTCTAAGCCCAGAGGCAAGGAATGTTCATGGCAAGGTGTTGTGCATGTTCATTCAATAAGAGTTTCATATGATGCAATTGGCAAGAGTTGCCTACCTGAGAGATCTAAGTTGTGGGCGATCAGCCAAAGCTGACCCATGACTTAGAGGATTTCAGGATCTTGCCCACTAGAAGGTTGTACGCTGCAATCTTCCGAATCGATGGTGAGGGCTATCAATTTGAAGTAAAATAGTGGGAGCGATAATTAATTAAAGGCCTAATTATATCGTCAAACTTTTCAAATCAATCAAAAAGGTCAAAAAGAATTTTGGACTAAAATTGCATATTTTCCTTTTGTAGTTCAAATGGCAACAAACAATAACAACTTTTCTTTGCGATCGGTCCTTGACAAGGACAAGCTAAATGGGACTAACTTCCATGACTAGTATCGGACATTGAGAATTGTTCTCACTCAAGAGCGTAAGCTCTATGTCTTGGATACTCCAATTCCAGAGGAACCCGCTCCTAATGCACCAAGGACAGAAAGGGATGCTTACAAGAAGCATTCTGATGATGCCATTGATGCAAAGTGCTTGATGCTATGTTCAATGAACCATGAGTTGCAGAGGCAACATGAGAACATGGGTGTCATTGAGATGATTCAGCATCTCAGGAACATGTATGAACAGCAGGCACAGCAAGAGAGGTACAATGTTTCTAGGGCGTTGTTCAAGTGTGTCATGACAGAAGGAGATCCAGTTGGTCCTCACACACTCAAGATGATTGGGTATTTGGAGAACCTGCAGAGACTGGGATTTCCACTGAGCCAAGAGTTGGCTACTGATGTGATACTGCAATCGTTGCCAGAATCTTACAGTCACTTTGTGATGAACTACAACATGAACAACTTTGATAGGCCATTGTCAGAGTTGTTGGGCATGTTGAGGAAAGCCGAGATACAGATGAAGAAGGACAATCCTAAGGCTGTGATGGTGATCACGAGAAAGAACGGCAAGTCCAAGCACAAGGGCAAGGGCAAAGCTAAGAAAGGTTCTGATGCTAGCCAGGAGTCCAAGCCGTCTTCAGCTCTCAAGGCCAAGGGAGGCGTGACCAAGAAAGGAAATTGCCACCACTGTCAAAAGCCAGGACATTGGAAAAGGAATTGTCCTCTCTATCTGGAAGAACAAAAGAAGAAGGAGGCGACTGAATCCTCTACTTAAAGGTGTCATGAAAGTAAACTTGTAACACTTTTTGAGGTATATGATACCAAGATGTAAAGTGTAAAGCACTCATAATTGGGGCAAGTGTTGCCGCCATATATATAGTACTTTAGTTTATTTTCATCCTATAAGGCATGTAATACAGTTATGAACTGCTATTTCATATTTGCCAATAGATAGAAACACTTTATTTTGCATATTGTATGACAATGATGGCAATTAATAAAGTTGATGTTTCAATCTTAAAAGATATGATCTTTGTGGCAATGCCTTGTTTATCTTGTGGTATTCGATATGCATAAGATAAAATGATACCTAAAAGTTATTGATAACTCAAACAATCAAATCAGCATCAATCATGAGAAATTCATTTCTAGTTTCCATATGATGGATAAATCTAGACTCTTTTGGTTAGAGAACCAGTAAGAGACATGAATCTCTTATACATGATTAATCAATCTTCACTAAAGGTAGTGGGAGAATGATTATCCTATTAGGTATGATACATGTGATGTATTTACATACCTATTGGAACAAATGCTAATACTTCAAATGGTGTTTAGAGAAATACCAATATGAATATCTTGAAGTGTTCAAGATTATCATAGATGAAGTACAAATTTGGTAAAGTGTTAATTCTTGATGAGATCAATGAATGCAATACTTTGACCAAATGGTTGAGATCCTTATGAGTGATTATGATAATGTATCATAGTAAACTCATGATTAATTCATGGTGATGTCTAAATCAAGAAAGAATCATACTCTAAGGAGTTAGAGAATGATTATCAAATAACTAAATTCTTCTTAATAAATGAATGCCCCACACTAATAAAAGAAATTAAGAATCACAAGGGTTGTGAGTTCTTATATCTTTAACAGATACACCTCAATTATCTATGTGATAAGTTGTTCATGTGATGAGTCAACTATCTAGATAAATATGAGGAATCGAATTCTGAATTATGGTTTATGACCATTACATCCTAAATGACATCCATGTCAACCATAAGGTATGACCTTGATGGTAGCATCCATTGGATAAAATCCATAAGTACAAATAAGTCTTAAATGTTAAGACACATGGATAACATTTTGAGAAGGATGATGCTTGTTGATTGCAACTTAATGACTAAGGCATTTGGCATATGGATACTAAAACCGCATTCCTATGAGGAATAAAACAAGGATGTGTACGTGACACAACCTATAAGGTTTATGAATCCACTAATGCAAATGAAGTCTATAAGTTACAATGGACTAATCAATGTGATTGATTGAGTACAAGCAACTCAGAATTGGATCTTTACTTTGATGATATAGTCAAAGGGTTTGACTGATATGTCAAAGATAAAGAAGGGATCTGTGATTTAGTGGGAACGTGTTCACATTCCACATGTTGATGTGAAATGGAAATGTTCTAGATTGGAAATCCTAAAGTGGAAATTATTTTAAGGAAGATAGAGATATTTCCTATGTGATAGGAATAGAGATCTATAGAGATAGTTCTCGAAAACCTCTTGACCTGAAAAGAGAAAGCATACATTGGCAATATGTACTAAAGGGTTCAGTATGCATAGATTCAGTGGGAGAAAACTTGTCCATGTTACATGGAGTTAGTATCCCAAGGCCAAGTGTCCAATTCTTATGAAGAATATGAACACTAAGAATAGATATGATCTATCATGTATGTAATCATCCCATTATCTTGCATGTATGGACATGGCAAGAACAAAATGCATTCATCATCTTGTATGTATGACATGACAATATGATGTGCTCATCCTGATAACTCGTATGTAGGACATGATGAGTGGATGTTTGTCTACTTCCAGTAAGGGTTACTGGAATACCATGAGAACTTGATAAGTACTTGTGAAGTACTAGTTCTATGGAGATAAGGAAGAGTTCAATGTAAAGAGTTACATTGATGCGAACTTCCGAAAGGACAGAAAATTAATCATAGAATATACATAGGATGAATAAAAGTGAAAGTTTGTTGATAATTGGAAATGTTCCAATAAAATCATTTAAAAGGGAAATGATGAGTATCTGTGTGTTAGTGAACAGCAGTGGATACTATATGGATCTGAAAGTTCATGAGATGAACTTATATTCCACTCATTGATGACAAGTCTAGAATCCTGGATCATGCAATGTGGCTAAAGGTTTGCAATGGAATACTAGATCGCATATTACGGCAACTCCATCTCATACGTATGACGTACAGCGAAGAGATGAGAGACATGCAATTTAAAACTGACTTTGGCAAGGTGTTGCCATTATTCACTATGTTGGCACTAGAGCACAGTAACATGTGGGACATGTTTGAAGATCACTATGAATATGTTTCAAAGGGTGATTGGCTCGCAGTGCAAGTGGGAGTCTGTTGGTATGTATGCCCTGAGAGCCAATCATGGGATGATTGGTGGGATACATTAAGATTGATTTGATAAACATCAAAGGCAAGCTTCCAATTCTTTCTGGTTCAGTCATATGAGATAGTGATTGAACAGATTGAATGTCTAGAGAATGACAGTACTCAATGACGTATGCCTTCAGGTTCATGACCTGAACGATGAGATCATACGGATGTTAAGAGTTTGTACATTCTTGTTTTATCCCTAGTCGGATGTCATAGTGGAAGGTAGATAGACAACTATGACACACAAGACTAGATTGCGGGTTTGGTTGATGACAAAATCTCATTAGTCATGATATAGAGATATCAAACCAAACACATAGGTACTTGTTAGAGAACAAGGTACCGGACAGACCCACCGTGAGTTTGACACATGGAACCATGACATGGTAGTCACAGTCAGTACTCACAGTGATGGTGGTGAGTGTGATTCTTAGACCTGAAATCACTACACTCAACACATGTCGTTGGGCACACTTTGACATCATCAAATGCAGTCCTGAAACATGGGTTGTTATAAAGGTGATGATTGGGTGGCTTTGACACATGGGGCTTTTGAGGGGTGAGTGATAGATGTGGGATTTGTCTCTCCTGATGGAGTTTGATATCCAAGGCCACTTGATGAGTAGGATTGAGATAGGTGTGCGCACGCATGTGTGAATCAGTATGTGATATTGATGTCATACATATCTCGTTCAATCTACTCTGAGATCAAGAAAGTGAATGAACGTTGACAGGATGACTATTACATGCCTTGAGTTCATTCGGGATATCAGTGACAAAGGAATTATACATTCGCTGTAACACCATTCACGGATTGTAGGATGAAAGTTGTTCTCCAACTTTCTACTTTCACTTGGGTAGCACTGATGTGTGACTAGGCACCGCTCTTTGCTTGTGAAGTCATAAGTGTTATGGACTTTCACTGCCAATGTGAAATGGACCTGCAGGGTCACACACATAGGATTTAACCTGGAAGAGGAGTTTTGTCCACAAGCAACGTTTAGATTTATTACTAAAGGAGTTTAGTAGTTCAATTAAACACTCAATCAGTTGATAGCTCAATATCATATGGTTCAAGGTGTTGGACGCATTGATTGGAGTATCAGATTGATTGAAATCGCATTTGACTGATTCTGCACAACCTGTACTCCCAAATGATTGGTTCAAGTGTTGAACCGGTCGGCTGAGGTTGCTGAACCGGTCGGATCACTTGTTGAACCGATCGTCTCATGCACAGAGTGAAACGACCGGTTCAAGTGTTGAATTGATCGGTTCAACTGGTGCAATCGAGCAACTTGGGAAAGTAGGATTGGTGAGAATTTTCCTTTCGTTTCAATTATCCAATTTGATTGGAAATAGGATTGGTATTCGATACCGATTGGAAACAAAAGAAGGAAAGTCGATCGGGAACTGATCAGGACCACGAACCGACCGGTTTATAAGTGAACCGATCAGCTCATGGGTCCCAACCAATTAGTTGGTGTTCCAACCGACCGGTTCAAGGTCCCAACCGACCAGTTCACTTGTGAACCGATCGGTTCAGGTTGCGAGTTGGTTGCTTTTGTGGAAAATCTCGAACCCTTCTACTCCTGCTTTTAGTCCCGCATTGCCCGGGATGGAGAACCCTGTCCCATAACCCTCCTATATATAGGGGTATTGGGGGCTTCTCAAACAACTGCTCAGTGCAATCAGTTGCTCTGCAAGTTGTCATTCTCTTTGGTTTTGGTAACCGAGAGAGAGCCCGAGCAAGTGCTTCCCGCAAAGGGAGGTGCAGCAAGGGAAGAACAACTACAGTTGCAACTGACAGTAGGAGAGTGTGTTGATGACTAGTACATCAACAGGAGGGTGTGGCTCCTTCCACTTCCTTGTGGGACAAGGAGTGTGGAGTTCCAGGGGGTCTGTGTGGACTACTACAGAGGCGGGAGGACACTGCCGCTTAGGAGGACAACTATCATCCGACAGTCCGGTAGGAGGAGGAGTCGTCAGTCCCGGTGCGACCAGGAGCTGCACAGACACCGTCCAAGACCGGAGGTGAAGACCGTGCAAGGCGTGAGGTATTGTCTCCAAGCAAGCCTTGGGACAAGGTATGATTCCACAAACCATCCTTTCCTATTATATAGACGTTGACGCGTTTCCTCGTGCTGGGTTTGGGGGAGAAAAATTTTTGTTTCCGTTGCCTTCTCTGCCTCCCCTAAAACCCAACAATTCTAGATGGATAAATGATATACATGTTCTTCATTTCCTTATCGGATAAGTGACATGCTGCTTTATTAAGACATAGTTGAAATGCTTGAAATAAAAATATTTCTCTAATCTGTGTAGACATTGATTTATCTGCTATTGAATACTTATGATTCTTCTGCTGAGTTTTATTCTATTAATTTGCAATAATAATATTTCTAGCAGAGAGTTATATCTCTCGCTGGGACAATTTCAATTGTCTCACCCCCATGGGATCCAACTTTTTAGGTAGACGTGGAAGAAGAAGTAGAAACCCTATAGCAAGGGAAGAGCAGCAGCAGCAGAAACAGGGACAGCAGTGACATTCCAGGTGGAGGCACTGGCTGTCATATTTTGTATAGAGAGTTCTATGTGTCGTCTTTGTACTCTCAGGTCCTCAGAGTTTATAGATAGTACTGTTAATTAATCGATCTGAGATTTTAGCTTGATGCCCCGAGGTTCTTATACTGCCTGTGTATAGTTTTAACAGGGCTTGATGCTTGTAATCCTCGAGAAGGAATGGTACAGGATATGTACTATGAACTAGGATGTATATGTAATACTTTGGTTCTTGTTAAAAGAGTTTTCCCATGTTTGGATCTCTTTGTAAATGGTTTTAATTTTTAGTGGTTTTTAGTAATCCGCTGTCAATGACAGCTTCCGTTTAGTTAATAATGTTTTGTCTGAACATTGCGCCACAGTTTAATTGGTATCAGAGCTCTAGGTTCACTAAGTCTACATAGACATAGGATCAAGGTTATTGAGTCTATTCTAGTGTATTCCAGTATATCTGATAGTGTCTTCTACTCATATAGGAGGAGAATAAATTAAAAATGTCTGGATTACATGAAGAACATGCTGCTGAGAGCAGCATTGCTGCACCAGGAAGAGGGGTAAGGGACCAGAATAGGGAGGAACCAGAACCTGAACATCCCCAGCTTAACCAAGTTGCACTAGAAAATCCAGCTTTCCATGATCTGTTTGGGCAGTTCATGGAAACCATGACACATATGGCGGATAGGATGCCATCACCTACACTTAGGGCACCGGCCCATAATGAAGGATAGGGAACCGGCAAGACTTTTGAATGACTTTGCTGGGTTGGAGCCACAGATTACGCTGGTACAGCTGACCCAGCAGATGATAACATGTGGTTGACTGAGCTGGAAAAGGCATTTAGAATCCTCAATATCCCTGAAACAGAGAAGGTGAGGCATGCAGTGTACCTTTTAAAAGGGAGTGTTGGATACTGGTGGATAATATAAGAGGGTAAGAGGCCATGTGTTGAAATTGGATGGGTAGAATTCCGGTGAGAATTCGTCAATAGATACTTTCCCAAGACGTATCTAGATGAGAAGATCTCTCAGTTTGAGAGGTTAAGGCAAGGAACAATGAACATTAGCGAGTATGAAGCTAAGTTCATGGAGCTTTTGCGGTTCTATCTGCATATGGAAGCTACTGATGAAGAGAGAATTCAGCATTTTTAGAAGGGGTTGAATGTTGATTTGACCACTCCTGTGTCTACCTTAGAGAACAGGGAGAGGTTCGCCACCTTTGTGGTCTGTAAGACGGATAGAAAGGTCGGTGATTGAGAAGCATCAGACTAAGAATAAGAAGGTGTATACTCAGTTTCAAGGATAAAGGTCCAAAAGTTTCAAGAAATCGAGATTTTCTACACCAATAGCACCACCAAGATTCAATACCCAGATGCAATGGACGTCGAGTAGGGGTAGAGGCCATAGTTTACCACCAGAGGGAGCTCACAGCTCAGCATCAGTATCAGTAACAGGACCCCCCAGGCCACAGAGGGAGAGCAGAGGCTGTTTTATATGCGGAAAGATGGGGCATTTGATGAAAGATTGTTGGGCTAGAGATGTAAGTGTGACTCAAACTTTGAGGCAGAGTTAGCAAGGCTCTCAGAGGTGACAGTTTTCGAGTGGCGCTAGAGTACATGGACAAGCATCCCAAGTTGGTTCGTCGGCACCTAACAACCGAGTACAGGGTCAACAGCAAGCAACGGTGAGATTTTATGTGATGAATCAACCCGAAGCAGTAGTCAACCCTCGAGTTGTGACAGGTCAGATGGAACTAATTCATTCTGATATGTCTTCATCCTGCTTCGTATCTATTTTAATTGATCTGGGTGCTACGCATTCCTTTATCACTCAAGAAGTGATTCATGACTGCAATATGACTGTCAGTCATAGAACGGATAGTCTGTTATTAGAAACCCCTTTGTTGGGATTTGCAGTGCTACGGGAGGTGTGTTCTCTCTGCATTCTTTCCTTTTCAGAACACCGCATTCAGGTGGATCTTATACCACTTGGGATGCATGGGTTCCATATAATTCTTTGGGATGGACACCCTAAAAAATATAAGGTTGTTTTGGATTGTGACTCCAAGCAAGCTTGTTCACAGATGATGGTGACACATGGATCTTTCAGGGAGATAGAAAGATTCTTCCAACCTGTCTTGTGTCAGCTATGGTAGCTGAGAAGCTGATGAGACAAGGATGCTATGCATTCTTGGCACATGTGGTAGACACCACAATGGAGAGCCCTAATATTTCTGAAGTTCTGATAGTTAGGGAGTTCGAAGATGTGTTTCCTGAGGAACTTCTAGGTGTTCCTCCGCCCTGAGAGATTGATTTTGAGATTAATCTAATCCCAGGCATGCAACCAATAGCACAAACACCGTATAGAATGGCACCTACTGAGATGGCAGAGCTCAAGAAATAGTTGAAGTTCTCTTGGTTAAGAAGAAGGAAAGATCGATGCGGTTATGCATTGATTACATATAGTTGAATAAAATAACCATAAAGAACAAGTATCCTTTGCCAAGGATCGATGACATGTTTGATCAGTTGCGTGGTGCAACTATCTTCTCTAAGATAGATCTGAGGTCGGGATATCATCAGTTGCGTATCAAGGAGAGTGACATACCTAAGTCTGCATTTAGGATAAGGTATGGTCACTATGAGTTCATAGCTATGTCGTTTGGACTAACTAATGTACCAGATGCATTATGGAACTTATGAATAGAATCTTTTGACCTTTTCTTGATCAGTTCATATTAGTCTTTATAGATGACATCTTGATATACAATAGAGATGCTCAACAGCATGAGCAGCACCTCCATCAGGCTTTAACTTTTCTAAGAGAGCATAAGTTGTATGCTAAGTTTAGCAAATGTGAGTTCTGGCTGCCAGAAGTTTCTTTTCTAGGACATGTAATATCTGCCTCAGGTATCCGTGTTGATCCTAAGAAGGTTGAATCTGTCCTGCAATGATAACAACCAAAGACACCAACGAAGATACGTAGTTTCCTAGTATTGGCAGGCTATTACAGGAGGTTCATTAAGAACTTCAGTTCTATAGCTTTACCCCTAACCAAGTTGACTAGGAAGGAGGTTCCTTTTATCTGGAATGATAAGTGTCAACATTCTTTCTAGCTTTTGAAAGAAAGGTTGACAAGTGCACATGTGTTGGTGTTACCTGAGCAAGGGAAGGGGTACATAGTTTTCTGTGATGCATCTAAGAATGTTCTAGGATGTGTGTTGATGTAGGATAATCAAGTGATTTCTTTTGCCTCTCGACAACTTAAGAAACATGAGGAGAATTATCTGACACATGATCTAGAGCTAGCTGTTGTGGTTCATGCTTTGAAGAACTGGAGACATTATCTCTATGGAGAAACATTCCAGATTTTCACAGACCATAAGAATCTAAAATATATCTTCTTACAACATGAGTTGAAAATGAGACAACGTCGCTGGATGGAGCTAATCAAGGACTACAATTGTACAATAGATTATCATCCAGGGAAGGCTAATGTAGTGGTTGATGCACTAAGTAGGAAATCACCATCACCAACCTTAGATAAAGCATAGTTGAACTCCTTAGTGTGCTTTAAAAGAGATATGCTTATCTCCTTGAGGAAAAATAATATATAGTTTAAGGTATCGTTATTAGTCGGGTTGTTAGCTGAGATGCAACTGAAACCTACTCTGAGACGGCAGATTAAAGAAGCACATCAAGTTGATGTTGTGGTTCAGAAGATCAGGTCAGAGTATGGTAGTGAGAAACGGGATGGCTTTAATGAGTCAGAAGATCAGGTAGTCGGTTACCATGGTAGGATGGTAGTACCTGATGCCAATGACTTAAGGAAGTTAGTCTTGGAGGAAGCTCATTCTTTGATGTATGTAATGCATCCAGGGAACACCAAAATGTATCGTAACTTGAAGGGTATGTATTGGTGGCCAGGATTGAAGAAGGGTGTAGATGAGTTTGTTATGTGGTGTCCGGTGTGTCAGTAAGTTAAATCTGAACATCAAAAGCCTGCAAGAACAATGCAACCTTTGCCTGTACCGTAGTGGAAATGGGATCATGTGACCATGGACTTTGTGGTTGGTTTGCCTAGAACAACCAAAGGTCATGATTACATATGGGTGATAGTTGATAGGTTGACTAAGACATCACATTTCCTTCCTGTCAAAACAACCTACATTACTGAGAAGCTTGCACAGATATATATAGATGAGATAGTGCGGCTGTACGGGGTTACAGCTACTATTGTTTCTGATAGAGGTCCCCAGTTCACGAGTCATTTTTGGGAGCGAATCCATAAATATTTGGGTATGCAGTTAAGGTTTAGTATTGCCTTTCACCCACAGACAGATGGACAATCTAAAAGGACCATACAAACCTTGGAGGATTTGCTCAGGGCATGTGTCCTTCAGTTTGTAGGAAGTTGGGATCTACACCTGAGCTTGATAGAATTTGATTACAATAATAGCTATCAGCACAGTATTGATATGGCACCATATGAAGCATTATATGGTAGACATTGTAGATCTCCTTTATGTTGGTATGAAATAGGAGAATATCAACTTTTGGGTCCTGAGCTAGTGCAACAAACAGCTGAGAAGATTAAAGTAATACAACAACAATTAAAGATTGCACAGGATAGAAAGAATTCGTACGCCGACAAACGACGAAGACCTTTAGAATTCCAAGTTGAAGATAGAATATATCTCAAGGTCTCGCCTTGGAAAGGTGTACTTAGATTTGGAAAGAAGGGAAAGTTAGCTCCTAGATTTGTGGGGCCTTATCCAATCATTGAAAGGATTGGAAAGGTATCCTATAAGCTGGAGTTGCCACTTGAGCTGCATAAGTTGCATCCAGTGTTCCATATCTCCATGATGAGAAAGTGTCATCCTGACACAGAGTTAGTTTTGCAACCTGTGGAGGTAGAATTAAATTATGATATATCTTATGTTGAAGGACCTATGATGATCCTTGATAAAAGAATTAAAAAGCTGAAGAAGAAAGACATATGTCTTGTGAAAGTTCTTTGGCATCATTTTGGCATTCAAGAATCTATGTGGGAGCTAGAGGAAGAGATGAGGAGGAAGTACTCTTCTCTTTTCTCCTGATGATTTCGGGGACGAAATCCCTATTAGGGGTGGATAATTTGTAACATCCCTGACCTGGGTTATGCTTTAATCTTAGATGTTTTGTTTAAAAAATATAAGTATATGATTACTCTTATCTTTTTAAAAGTAATTAAGGCTCAAGAGGAACTTATGCTTCAATTTCAGTCCTTTTTGAATAATGTTGAAAATAATGTTTTTCCTGTTTTGGACTAAAGTGCAAATTACCCAAGTTGAGGGGTTAACTTGCAAATGTTACATGATAAAATTTTCCTCAAGTTTTGAAGCATCATAATAATGAAAATGATGTAGAGGTATGGCTTGTGGCAGCCTGAGCACCAAGAAAGAGCTCATAAAGCAATGTTTGTGCATTAAAATCTAGTTTTGGTGTAATGTGCAATTTACCCAAAACCTAGGTTCAATATGCAAAATACCACTTCTTGAGAGTCCCTAATGTTTCTTGGTATCAATTAGAGACAAGAGAATCAGAGGGGCACCTCATTTGAATCTCTTTGGAGGAAAGAGAATCTTGATATTAAAATAATCAAGATTTAAGCATAATTGAAACCCTAATTCAATTTAATGCGAAAATAAATATATTAATTAAAGTGCCCATCAACTAAAAAGTCTTTGGTTGAAATCCTATGGTGCAAGGACGTTCAAATTCCTTAATTTGCACCAAAATAGCCTAAGTAGGTGAAGGAATCCACTTGCATTTGTTAATTAAAAAGAATTGTCCACTAAAAATGGATAATAGTATTATAATGATTAAGGTGCTTAAAGTGGTAGCTTTTAAATCAAGGATAAATGAGAGGATTTTGAAGGAGAGGATGATGGCTTCGTATCCAAGGAAGTGAGGGACATAAGTGGCACCAATTTTGGGAGTTGAAGGAATTTTCTATTGCTTTCTCTCTCTTGAAATTCCCTTACATATATCCCATTTTCCACCCACATGAAAGACTCTTTTTCGAATCTACTTTCTTTTGTTGGTTTGGCCGAGCATAAGGGAGCTTAGGAGCAATATTAGGATGTACCCCAACCTGTAGGTAAGCTCCATAGTCATCTTCAACCTTGAATTCATGGTGAAAATCGAAATTCAATGCTTATTTTCTTCTTTTCTCTATTCAATCTTCAACCTTAGCCATTTTTTTCACTCAAAGACTTGAGGACAGACCTTGGGAAGTTGATAAAGCTTCATTCACCATTGAGGACGTGAAGCTTGAAGTTTGGATTCAACTTTGAAGGCGGGTTATATAACTTGAACCCTTAAATATCATTATTGATTTCATTTCTTCATCATATGTTGATTCATCTTTCATTCCCGAACTTCCTTTTGATTAATTGATGAAATCACCACAAAGATCACAGAAAATTTTGAAGGTTTGTATCTTGAAGATGATGATGTCATCTTATCACACACCTCAACAAATATCATGAGTAAACGGTTTGATATGTTGATGACCAAACAGTCTCAAGACCGTTTGGGGTCAATTGTTGATGTAGTTGGATGAAGATCCAATGGTTCCAATTGATTTAATTATAATGGTTTCAAGAATGGATGATCCATTGATTATAAACCCTAATCGGATTGATTGGTTGAAACCCTAAATTGATTAAGTCGATTTCTATGTTGAATGGCTCAAACGGTCTCAAGACCATTTGAGGGCAAACGGTCTCAAGACCGTTATAGGTCAAATGGTCTCAAGATCATTTTAGGTCAATAGGAGCCATGGATGGATGGAGATCCAAGGGTTACAAGTTTATCTACTTTCAATAATCTTAATGTTGGATGGTTCAGTGAGTGGAAACCCTAAATCAATTGATTAAGAAACCCTAATTGATCCATTCGGTTTCAAGATGATTAAGATCATTCGGTCTCAGACCATTTGAGGGTCATTCGGTTTCAAACCATTTGGTGTTAATAATATTTAATTCAAATTGTCTCAAACTGTTTAGGGATTTTGAGATCAAGACTGTTTGATGGTCTAACGATCTTAAGACCGATTGAAGGTTTTGGGACCAAGACCGTTTAAGGTCTAATGGTCTTCAGACCATTTGGAGGTTTGGTTCAAGACCGTTTGAGGGTCTAATATCTTAAGACTGTTTGAAGGTCAAAGTACATCAAGACCGTTTGAAGGTCAAAGTACATCAAGACCGTTTGAAGGTTAAAGTACTTCAAGACCGCTTGAGGGTCTAATACCTTAAGACCGTTTGAAGGTTAAAGTACTTCAAGACTGTTTGAGGGTCTAATACCTTAAGACCGATTGAAGGTCAAAGTACATCAAGACCGTTTGAAGGTTAAAGTACTTCAAGACCGTTTGAGGGTCTAATACCTTAAGACCGTTTGAAGGTCTAATTGATTCAAACCATGTAAGAACTATTAACCCCATGATTGCTAATGATGTATATCAAAGATAATAACAATAGTTGTATCTTTAAGGTACTAGGGTGATTAGTATCCTTTGAGGGGTTAACCTTTGATGCTTATGGAAACAATATCTCAACACACTATGCTGACCCTAAATGTATGTACTTGAATGAAGGATTGACCCTAATATAGGGTGAATGTATGTGAAACCCTAATCTAGGGTGTTGCTATGTGAAACCCTAATTTTTGGGTTATAGTGCATGAAACCCTAATGTTGGGCAATATGATGATAAACCATAACCCTACCTTTGGGTAATAGGATGAGTATCCTTAATAGACATGAATTTGGAAACCCTAACCCTAATAAGGGAATCACTACTACATAACCCACCTTTAGTGTCAGTTATTTAAGTCCTTTAGTGTCGGTTTCAATGCGACACCTATGTGAGTGCCGCAAAAAGGAAAAATGTTAGGCGTCAGTTTCCAAACTGACGCTAGAGACCTTCGCACGCCACCGAAAATGCGCCAGTAGGGGGATATAGGCGTCGGTTATTACTACGGAAACTGACGCCATAAACCTTCGCGCTATAGAAAGGGCGCCATCTAGGACACCAACAGCATCGGTTTTTTATTGATAACTGATGCCATATCACCTGCTGCCACGGATGTGATGGCCAGCACAACCGTGGTGTCTGGCCTCATTAGGCATCAGTTTTAGCTATTATCCGACGTTGTAAGTATCCATCAGTGTTGGTTTATTATTGATAACTGACGCCATATCACCTGCGGCCAGCACGGCCGTGGTGTCTGGCCTCATTAGGTGTCAGTTTTAGCTATTATCCGACGTTGTAAGCATTTGTCGTCGGTTTTTTCAAATAATCGACACCTATTGTATGTTTTTTTTATCAGTCTGCAAGCCTGTTGTGGCTAGTCACAGGATGAGAAACCTACAGTTCAGTTATGAACTGTAGATTTTACGACATCCATAGATATCAGCCAACAATAGGCCACAAACCTGCAAAATTAATAACATTAATTTTCATACATTTAGCAACCTGCAGTTCCATTCGATTTTCACACATGTAGAAACATTCATGTAGCAATCTACAGTTCCATTCATTTTCACATTCACACATGTAGAAACATTCATATAGAAACTAGCAGTTTCATTCATTTTCACATTCACACATGTAATAAACATTCAGACACATGTAGAAACATTCAGACATGTAGGAACATTCACACATATTACAATTCAGAAATTCTTTTATAAAATATCATTCTTTAGTCATTATTCGCTATCAACATCGCAATTATATTTTAAAACCCCCACTACTTGTATGGCTTTTGCTCATTCTTCTCTTACATCATTTAATTCCTCTGTCGTATAAGGAGCATGTACATCTAGTAAGGCCTTTCCTGTAGTGGGGTCAGTTTTAAACACATGCAAAGAGAATGATGTATATATATAATTAATAATATATAAATAAGATTGATATATTTCATATTATCTAATGAGACTATATATAATACCTTAGGAATGGTATTGATGTCCATTGCGGCATATTTGATAATCATGTGCATAAATCGCATCACATAGTATGCACATGCCCATCTGTTGTCATGTGTAGCACACTATAAATTGAAACATACAAAATATTAAAAAATACAACTAATTAAGCATTGTTCACATAAATAATATATACATTGGAGTCGGGAACTTACTTCCACGTTCTTCCAAATTATTGGTTGGTTCTTTTTCCTGGGGACCTTTCCTCCAGCCTTTCTGAATTCATCTAAACCCCTACATGTTAATGTAACATAGTACATTGCATAATTAAATAGTAATGTAATAACATATGTTAACAGATATTAAAATGAAATATTTCTCACCGGAATAATGACATTTTTATTGTGTGTCCATATTTTGAATTCAATTTAGTCCCCTTAGGATCTAGATAATAGACAATGAATGTCTCGGGGACAATAACTAGTAACTCCCAATGCATACCCCTAGAGGTAAAAAAGTTAAAAATTAATAACTCAAAATCCACAATAAAAATGTAATTTTCTTAAGTCCAAATTATAAGCAAAGTAAACTTAATCCACATTGAATGGAGCTATTATCACCATCTTGTTATTTTGAGCAAAATTTGTAAAATCATCACAGCAGTATCCGACGACTGACGAAGGGTCTTTATCTACTAGACTAATCAAAGATGGAATCAAAAATCCTACATGTTCGAATGAAAAATCTGCACATATCTTGTCTAAGTAACTGCAAAACATGTATTACGTATGCATTAATATATAAGAAACCAGATCACAAGATCCTACACAAGGTATATGGATGTATAAATAAGATCTCACCTTATCCATAGCTCTATCACATATGTATTCATCCAATCATATCGAAACAACTCCAAAATATCTTGTATAAATAGTTTTTTTCATATGATTGACCTGCAGCATCCGCATCTATAGAAATAGTTATAGGTCAATTTATATCATGTTCACCTAACCATATTGCCATACCCCTACAATTAGGACCTAACGGGATAGGTAGGTCCTGTGGAACCCAATTTGGTAATGTAGGAGGTGGAGGTGGAGGCCTAGATGCTTTTGGTGTCTTCTTTTTAACCTGTATATATATATATATATATATATATATATAATTTCATATCAATTGACATCATATACACACACTAACAATTTAACGTAATGTAAATTTACCATACAATTTCAGTATAGACGACATCTGCTTTTGGCCACAATATCACTCCACCTTCTGCCTCACCAAGCGTTTCACAATCTGGGTGGGCATATGACAATGGAAGATCCATCCAACTGGGGAATATACATAGCAGGCTCACACGAACCCAACCAACTGGTAATGGAGACCCATGAAATATTTCCCCTAGTAGGGATGGGTAAGCTGACGCCTCTGCAACGACATATTCTTTACTTTTTAGACGGCATGGCTTCAACCCCTACAAATTTGTGTAAAGAATGTTATATACATATATACATATCATCTTGAAAACATATCATCTTGAAAATACTAGTTACTATGTCATAAAAATACTTACAGCGGATGTGCTAGGTGGTGGGTCTACAGGATTACTACTCCCAACCTCTACAGTAGGAGTAGAGCGGGACGCCATAGGTACTGTCTGCTGAGTGGCAGTTAGAGATGTATGCCACTTGCTCATTACTTCATGGAGTGTCTTATCAACTGCTTCCTTGATTCTCTTATCAACTACTTCATCGACTCTCCTATCAACTATCTTATCTACCTATACATGGATAAAAGAAACGTTAGCTTCTGATTATTGAATTCTCTTTTACAGTAACATTCTAAAGAAAGAATAGGTTACCTCTTCTTATAAAATTCCCACTTTTGGGATATGTTTGCGCTGGGATGACCCAAAGAATGCTTTGATGCCCACACCAGCGCCTGCATCCCTAACACGTCTAGGATGCTCTGGGTTACCCAGATCAACTGTCAATTCATCCCTTGTACCCTCAGGAATGAACTTGCCTTGTTTCCTCAGCTCGTGCAGCTCCCGCTAATCACCCAAACAAAAATTTGTAATTAAGTAAACATCACAAATAATTAATATTCGAATGATTGCTCTAAGAGTTGTATTTTACCATTTTTGCAGCCGCCTCAGCAGTTGCGGGCTTCCTTATTTCTCCCTTCTTATTTTGCCTCTCAGCTATCTAGACATCATGGCGAGGTAGAGGTGTGGTACCTATAGTAGAGGACTCCTGAGTAGCAGTAGACTCAGCCTATAGTCTTTGGCAAATGCACGCATACCCCTTTGGACTCATTGTGTGGTCATGCACATTCAGTGCACGCCTTGCTCTTTGCGCCTCACTGAGGGCCTAGTTAGTATGCACATTGATTTGGTTAGTAACACTAAATTTTAGTCTTGAATAGGTGAATACAACGTATATTAATTAAATTGGGAGTGACGCATAATACCTTGAATTCATCAGTTTTTCTTGAAGCAACAAACGTGTCCCATTCTTCTGGGTCCAGGAAGTTCCACTGTTTAGTGGTTGTCTTCTTCCTCTTATCGCCTTCTGTTATGTATTCTCGGGTGAGATTTGTCCTATAGTTCCTTAGGACTCTCCCACAGTGTTGCATCACGCATTTACGATGCAGCTTTTCATCCAATGCAAATATACTCTGTAAAATAGAATTGCTATTAACTAGTATCCATAAAATTAGTAATCTACAAAATAGAATTGCAAATTAATAATAACTCACGCATAAATCTTTCCATATTAAGTCTTTCTTCCCCTTAGGAACTTTATGCCAAGAATCTATCTTACAACTGCAATGGCTACGAGTAACATACCCAAGATATGAAACAAACGAATTGCGATTCACTCCTATTACATTTCCTGCATTATCAAAATCCACAACAAGTTTGGGTCCATTGCCCCTTAGCGTTGTTAACTTCTTCATCATAGTGATGCCCCTTCTCTTGTCAACTTTTTTGTACTTCTCATCAAGTGCATCAAGTGCTTCAGATGGTACATGTGCATCATCAACCTAAAATTTGATAAAATAAACACACTTACAGGATATAACTATAAATGGACATATAGATATAAATATATGATATATTTTTAAAACTTACATTGTGAGGAAGCACATTGATGTCCTCACCCTCACGATAATCATCAGCACGGTCATTAGGAGAATGCTCAGCCATCTAAAAGTTCACATTCACATTGTAAAGTTCACATTGTAAAGTAATTCACATTGTAAAGTTCACATTGTAAAGTTCACATTCACATTGTAAAGTAATTCACATTGTAAAATTCACATTGTAAAGTTCACATTCACATTGTAAAGTAATTCACATTGTAAAGTTCACATTCAGAAAAATAAAACATATAAAAAAATATAAACATGCCTCTAATATTGCGATTTTTTATCAATTAACAATCCTTCATTGTGATCTCCGTGCACATACAAGTCATCATTAGCTTCAATATTTGCTGGTGTTGGCAACCCAACTGAGAATGGACTGGAGTCATCATACTTATCATAGTACTCTTCTTCATCTATAGGATCTTCAATGAACTATCTTTTACCATGAAGAACAACCGACCATTTATCATTTGCAGGATCATCGATATAAAATACTTGTTTCGCCTATGATGCCAATATGAATGGTTCACCCTTCTCGCCAATCTTTTCAAAGTTCACTAAAGTGAAACCTAATTCATCCACTATAACTCCTTTGGTGTTATCAACCCAATTACATTTGAAGAGAGGAATTCTGAAATCTATGTAGTCAAACTCCCATATGTCTTCAATGACACCGTAATATGACATTTTAGCTTTACGTGGACTCTTATCCTTTGCACTTGCAAAAAACATAGTCGATGCTTGAAGGGTGACCCCACTATTTTGGACGACACTCTTAGAGAACAAACGGGGAAATGCTACCGAAATTATTTTGAAAACCCAATACACATTATACACTTGCATCCTAAGTGAGATTAGGTGTTCAAGAATAGTCCCAAACCGGGGACTATCCAATATTTACTCCTAATGAGTAAATCTTAGACATGTTTCTAGGCCAACAAATATATGTGTTGTCATTCTTATATATAATAAATGTCTATAAACTACATGCAACATGGTGAATCCTAATCTATAGAGCATTATTAAATAATAAATCAAGAAATCAATAGTTTCAAACAAAAGGGCTAGGAATCTTTACTAGACATTATATGTAGACCTAATCATCATATTTAACATACTACGCTATTATGAACATCCAGATCAGATTAAGATCATACTATGTTATAACCATTGGTTTAATAACCATATTTCCGCATGTACATGTTTATCAACTTTAAAACCCTATAATTCATTGAAATCATTCTAATTCAATTTAAGATGTTGGGATCACATAATTATATAATGACATCAAAATATATAAAAGAATCATAATTAACATGATTAACAACATGCTCATCAAACTAGGGTTTTCTTGAATATCATCTAATATTCGTGTACTAACTATACCTTTGTAACAAGAAGAATAATAGAGCTTTAAGTATATTTTATTCACAATCTATGCATTTTTCTGATCAAAACCATATACAATGTCTATAATTGGAGCTAGCATTCATTTCCTATATTATTGGCAATATTAATGTGTGAATCTGACCAGCCAATGGTGGTCGAGCAGGAGCAGGGTACCTGCTTGAGGGCAGAGGAAGAAGAGCAGGAGCAGGGTACCTTCGTACGTGGTGGTATCGGCCTGGAGAGCAGGGAGCAGAGATGTGGTCAGACCTAGAGAGGAGTTGTGGTCAGACCTGGAGAGCAGGGCTAGATGAGCCGCGACCGGCCTGGATAGAAGCAGCCGCAGAACCTGACCAAATGCATGCAGTGGCGGTGGCGACGGAGAGTGGGTGATAGCGACGGAGAGTGGGTGACGGTGAGTGGCGGCAGCACATGACGGAAACCATAGCAAATGGTGACGGAGGCAGAGGCAGAGGAGCAGCGGCAGTAGAGAAATCACCATACCAAACCCTCAATCACGCGAGACGAATGAAATAGAGAAAGGGAAAAGAGTCTGGCTCGTGCGGGTGTTGTTAAGTTAACAATAGGCATCGGTTAATAAAAACAACCGACCCTAAAAACTATAGGTGTCAGTTACAAATAAAAAAAACCGACACTATTGTTCGCTTATAGTCGTCGGTTCCAATTAGAAAAACCGACGTCTGTCTTTATATGCTAACAAAAATAAATGTTCTTGAATTAAGACCATAGTCGTCGATTTCTGTATAAACACCGACGCTAAAGGGATGTGAAAATTTTCGCGGTTAAGCAAGCGAAAACACAACGGCGTCGGTTATTATAAGACAACCGACGATAAAAATTGGTCAAATTTCTATCTCACAGAAAATCTTTAGTCGTCGGTTTCTTTTTTAACAACCGACGTTGTATGTTAAATTTTGGAGGTAATTTTTTTCACTACAAATTTTGGATTTGGCGGTTAATTTTAGGTGTCGGTTTCTTATTAAGGAACTGACACTGAATAAAAGTGATACCCGTGTCTGGTCACCCTTAACAGATAGATGTCGGGTTTTTTATTGAACTGACGCTTTATGTTGTAAGCGTCGGTGTGTTTATACAATCGACGCCTTTAAAAGTGATGTTATAAGTTATTTCTATAGTAGTCAATAGTGATGCTATCATTACATTGACTAGTGTTGATATGTGATTGATATAACGGTTATCATGTATACTAATCATGTAGGTATCATAAGATGTTGGACATAGCCAGGTATGAGCTATGATGTTTTATTATTGAAATTGTTTTATGGGCCTTGTGAGCCATAATATGCTTTGTTGCCTAATAAGTGGTAATAAGAGATTTATGGGCTTTAAGAGCCATGTGAGATGCATGTATTGCAAATATCATGTTTACCTTGGTCAGATGACCTGAAGGTATTAGTTACCTGATAAGTGGCAACAAGTGTCTTTAATGAACTGAGGGTTTGAATATCCATATTCCATAATCATAATGATGAGATGTTAAGGGCTGAGAATGCCCCTGATGTGACAAGGGATTGAGATCCCAATGTTTTATAAAGCTTTGAAAAGTACTTGATAGAAGTATTACTCATTCTTTGTAGCATTTGTTATAATAATTTATGTTTGAAAACCTGATTGATGCTAAAAGAATATGGTAATATACTTAATTAATCAAGTGAAAACTTATCATGTAGAGCCATGTCCATAGATCCATCATCGTCAGTAGTTGGTGATGGTGAAACAGGTTTTCCTATGGGATCTCCTCGAGGGCATACTATTGAGTATGTGGGGGTTATGGGTGTGAATATCCTTACGCCCTAATGAAGGAATTGATGTGAGATAAACATTAAATCTCTCAATCCATAATTATATATGTCGGGATGGATGTATCACAAATCTCCCGATGTCGGGATGGATGTATCATGAATCTCCCAATAATGTTAAATGCCAGATTGATGTGAGATAAACATGAAATCTCTCGATTGTGAAGAGAGTACAGCCGCCACAATAACTCTATAGCGAAGTTGCCAGTATACCCTGAAAAGCTATTTAGCAGAGACACAAGATGTCCTGCATTTTTTCCTCAAACTGACTGAGGAAGATGAGGTCATGGAAATCTGGCTCTTCCATTGACCTATGTATGGTACCGATTTCGACTTCGCAATGGTCGGTTGGAGTATGAGCGGTATACCTCATCTCCTCAGGGCTTAAGTATGATTATAAAATGTAATTAGCCATGTAGTGTATTTGCTTAAGGTTAAAATACGTGAATCATTAGTTGATGTTACCTTGCTTAGCATATTCTAGATGGATAAATGATATACATGTTCTTCATTTCCTTATTGTATAAGTGACATGCTACTTTATTAAGACATAGCTAAAATGCTTGAAATAAGAATATTGCTTTAATCTGTGTAGACATTGATTTATCTGTTGTTGAATACTTATGATTCTTCCGCTCAGTTTTATTCTATTAATTTGCAATAATAATATTTCTAGCGGAGAGTTATATCTCTCGCTGGGACAATTTCAATTGTCTCACCCCCGTGGGATCCAAATTTTTAGGTAGATGCGGAAGAATTAGCAGAAACCCTATAGCAAGGGAAGAGCAGCAGCAAAAGGGACAGTAGTGACATTCCAGGTGGAGGCATTGGTTGTCATATTTTGTATAAAGAGTCATATGTGTCATCTCTGTACTCTCAGGTCCTCAGAGTTTGTAGATAGTACTGTTAATGAATCGATCTGAGATTTTGGCTTGATGCCCCAAGGTTCTTATGTTTCCTGTGTATAGTTTTAACAGTGTAGTTGATGCTTGTAATCCTCGAGAAGGAATGGTACAAGATATGTACTATGAACCAGGATGTATATGTAATACTTTGGTTCTTGTTAAAAGAGTTTTCCCGTGTTTGGATCTTTTTGTAAATGGTTTTAATTTTTAGTGATTTTCAGTAATCTGTTGTTAATGACCGCTTCCGCTTAGTTAATAATGTTTTGTTCGAACGATGCGCCACATGTAGAGTGTGCCCTTAGTGTTTTGGCATCATGAGAGAGAGAATGATGCATAGTGGTTCCTTGTATGGACCTTGGTTGATTAGGTGGCATCATGTAGTGATTCTTGGGTTTTCTAGGGCTTGCTTGAGGTTGACCTTGGTGCAAATGTTGGAGTGTCGTGGCCTAGGTGTGTTTTGGATGTGTCTCGACCGAGACACTTTCCTTTGAAGGACAGGTGTCCCTTTGGTGCCTTTATATGTTGATACCTCATCTCCACCCTACTTCCCTCCTCCTCAAGTATATAAACCCTCTTCCATTCTTGCAAGTGAACCTTTCAGTCCTCCTTCTACCTCCCTCTCTTTAGCTCATCCATTGAGCTTGGTGGAGCAAAGAAGGGAAGATCCTTGGAGCTTTGGTGATCGGATCCCATGCATGTGGTGATTTGTGCTCATCTTCAACCTTGGTGATTTTGTGGCCTAAAGAGGATCCTTTGTTAGACCTTCTTCAACCTTTGGATTGTGTGCATGGAGCCCTTGATCTTGGAGTTTGGAACCGTGAAGTTGGTCTGTAACGCCCGGGCCCACTGCCCAAGGCTCTAGTAGAGTTTCAGGAATGACGACTGGCCCCACAAACCACCACTAGCCTTAACTGCGCACTTTGTCCACACTGACACGCAAGCCAGGATCAACTTCCCGACTGGTCACCCATCCTAGTACTACTCCAAGCTGAGCACGCTTAACTATGGAGTTCTTTAGTGATGGGCTCCCGGAAAAGGAGGTGCACCTTGGTGATATGGGTAGTCCAATCATTCCTTTTAAGATCATGTTATCCGAGGCCTCAAATCCTGGGATGTTACAATCTCCCCCACTTAGACTCTTGACGTCCTCGTCAAGGCTCAACTATATGACCTCATAATCTGACCCCATTTCAGTGCAGACCCACAATGGCCCATGGACACCCAGCTCCCGTCCACGGCTACCAGCGCAAGGGCGGCTCCATCTCAACGGATAGCCCTTTCCAACTTGCCTGGATCGCACGGCTCAAGACTGGCATGCCACATGCCCATGTGGGCCCCACCTACTGGAGGGGTTATGGCTCTGATACCATTTGTAACGCCCGGGCCCACTGCCCAAGGCTCTAGTAGAGTTTCAGGAATGACGACTGGCCCCACAAACCACCACTAGCCTTAACTGCGCACTTTGTCCACACTGACACGCAAGCCAGGATCAACTTCCCGACTGGTCACCCATCCTAGTACTACTCCAAGCTGAGCACGCTTAACTATGGAGTTCTTTAGTGATGGGCTCCCGGAAAAGGAGGTGCACCTTGGTGATATGGGTAGTCCAATCATTCCTTTTAAGATCATGTTATCCGAGGCCTCAAATCCTGGGATGTTACATGGTCCTTTTTAAAGTAGGTTTTATAACTTTCTACCCTCTTCTATTATTATCACTCTTAATATTACTTGTGTGATGATTATTCTCTCTTTAAAATGTGCCCTTAATGTGCTAGTAGATGATATCATGATCTAGAGCTTAAGTGATGGTGGTTATCATGCTTGATATGTTTAAAATCCAAAATCCTAATCTGAGGTACCCATTTTGAATATAGATCTCTCATGGCATAAGCTACTATTTTAGCCCCTAAGTATGATGTTAATGAGCTAAATGATGTTATCTTGGTTTGAGGTTTAAGACCTTGTAGTATTCTGTTGTAGATTACTCTTCTTCTTAAACCCTAATCTCTATGTGCACGTTTTCTTGGTGGCTTTGAGGAGACGGTGTTACATGTATCTTGAGCTTTGTCTTTATCACCATCATCTAGTTTCGGTCTTCATATTACCTTGGAGTTTTAGATGTTTTCCTCATGTTCTAAGGTTTCGCTTCCTCTCTCCTATATGGTTTTACTTGATAACCTTCTTGGTATTAACTCTAGGGTTTGACGACTTGTGCATGATGTGTGGTTGAGACATATATTTGAATACATAATTAACACACTCATATGAGTGATGAATGAGTCATATATAATAATGTTTGAATGGTTACTTAGTTAACCCTGATTAGGATCCTTAATCTAATGTGCTTCAAAAAATATGGAAGATGGTGTACCTAGGGTTGGTGATGGGAATTAACTACAAAACTCTAGTTGACTAAGTGTGGAACCCTAACTGTAAAGACCCGATCTTTACGATCAAATATTTACAAAATAATGTCAAAAACATAAACAATCTTTATTACAATCATGCTTGTACATCAGAGTTGCGGAAGCTTACAAATATAATTACAAGTTTAAGGAATATAATTCATTCTATCTAGTCTTCAACGGAGGACTACCCAGTGCATGTCTCTTCAAGTTCTTCCATCTATCACCTGCCCATGAGTTCCCGGAGGGAACGAAACCACACATGGACCCCATTGAAGGGAAAAATAAAAGGGTCAGCAAAGCTGGTACTAAATCCAAGTAATTGAACTATGCACGAAATAGGTTTAGATGTATAATAAAAGTTAGGAAAGGACTATTTAGTGGACTAAAGGCTTACAAAAAGAAATTCCAATATCAACTTCAAAATAGCAAATCTTTCACAAGAATATCATTAAGCAAGATTCAATAATTCAAGTATGCAAAATTTATCCAAGCTATTCACAAGGTATATCAATTTCAAGATATTCTATTTGGCAAGTTTTGGCACCTTTCTATCATATCTTTTCTAGGGCTAAGTGCCTTGTGTTCTCACACTCTAGGAGAGAACGACACTAGTGCCTTATTAGCTATTCCAGTTAACTGGGGGACAACTAATCCCTATCCACTGCGCAGGGTTGTGGGGTACTTGGCCCACTCAAGTGAGCCAAAGCTCTAAAGGGCCAAAGCCCAAGGGACCAAAGTCCACAGGGAGTCAAAACTCCAAATAGATCAAGTCCAGTGCCAAAATATTTTATCAACAACATTTCATCAATTACAAAATAAGGGTGGTGAACTTTCAAGAACAAGTAAAGGTTTCAAAACTATATGGAATTCACCACAATTCAAGATATGTGTGTATGTCTATCAAGAGGGAAAATAATTCAACAATTGAAATAGTAGATCTAGTACCTTAATCAATCAGGACTGCGGGAGTTGCATAATCATAATGTGGCTCCATTAATTATGAAGAGGTAGCTACAAAAAAAAAAATAATAATCTTGTCATTGTTTGACTTGGAATCACTCCATATTTTCTTAATTAGGTTTAGTTTCCCACCTAGGTTCGTTACTATAACATGGTTGTTCCATTACTTTCTTTCTAAATTTTATTTTATTGCACATCTATATAATGAAGGTCACATGTTTATGTATGTAACTATAATATAGATAAGTGCCACATTATTTTGCCAAGATTATATCATATTCTCATTTAATGGTTTCTAATTGTCTTAAGCCAACATATAATCTATTATATATGTATTACTATCCATGTGAGTAGTTAATGCATGTCTACCTTTACAATATTATATGTTGTCATGCATATATTCTTCCAAGATTATAAACATAGTAATTAGAATGGACTAATATGTAGGTCGACAAAGTGGGTATGTATACATATATATAATTGTATTTCTCGTTAAAGATACAAGATATGATTTCATATCAATCAACTTATTCTTTTCACGATAGGGTTTCTTGATCTACATGCTTTCTCCAAATACAATATTCAATTATGACTATTCAAGTTCTCTCTAAAATTCTATTCATCAATATGAATCTAAGTATTCCAGAGTCACTCATACATATAGTTCATAATATATTTTCCTCAAATTAGGTCTCAATTAGATACCTAAATCCAAGTATGTACTGAGATTATAATTTCAAATATGGAGTCATTTACAGTCAAATCCACAAACTTATATTCCTTATTCATTGTCTTTGTCTAGGATCCATTTTGACAAAGTTTTGAGTAAAGTTCTTCATATCATCAATGTAGATTAAAATGTTTCCTTATTCTATGTTGTTCTTTCCAAGATATCCCCAGTGTATACATATTTCTAGGACCTTAGTCTTAAGAGTACCCCGTAATGTGATAAATGACACTTATTAGTTTTATTTGTAGGCTATATATCTATATCTATTTGCATCATCTAGATTTATAATGGAGGCATAATCATTATCCAACTACTGAAATGATTCACCACTTCATATGCACTAAAACCCTTGCATATACTATTCAAATCAATATGTATGTGTGTACACGTTAACTATAATGGGTTGACTATTAGTATGGTCGAGTTTCACATCCTAATAATTCATATTATTAGCTAATCTAATGTTTAGGATTAGGAATATATAGCTGCAGAATTTTTGATTTCCTGTATACTATATTAGTACAAAATCTATATGTTTGTACCCTCTATGCATATCATAGGTTAGGTAAACGAATCTGAAACTTAAATAGCTGATGTTTAGTATCAATAATATTGTATTAATAATATTTTAATTGTAAGTATCATCGCTATTTCTCGTTCTACGATATGAAATAGTGTAGCTATGCATACTGAATTTTCAGAATTTTGTCCTTTTAACTAATACACATCAAATTGATACATATAGTTGGATCTTTGTGTCAATATGAATTATGTTATATCTCCTACGTGTTCATGTGCTTAGTCACTTAATGTATTGTCCCTTACTGATATGTTTTATCTCCTACACGTTACTTAATGTATTGTCCCTTACTGATTTCTGAAATTCCAGATTTGTACAGGAAATGATGAACCTACTAACCGGCTGTACATGCATGTTATGCATTAGCTCTTAGCTCCAGATCTGCGAGGAGAGGTCGATCAAGGCATGCCATTAACAGTCCGTTTGCTGGCGAGGCACCGTAGTGGCTACAGGCTGCTTGGGGACGGGGCAAAGGCGCCCAGGTCTGAGTTGCATACCGCCTGTTGGTATCAAGACGGAGGAGGAGGCGGTGGCTAGGCTGGTGGGGGTTGGGATATGGTCTGTAAGCGGTGTTATCAAGTCTACAGTCCGCCGGTGGTGATGATGCCAACGATTTGCAAGCCGTCGCAGTGATGGATGGTGTTGTAGGTTGCCATGATGGCAGATGGGTTTAGAACGACGATGGTGATGAGGAGGGGTTAGTTGCAGATCTCGCAGAGATGGTCCAAAATGAGGAAGCAGAAGGGGGTCAAGTCGAGCACCGGAGGTTGGACGGGAGGTGTCTGGTGGCACCGAACCTGGTGCTGTGGCGGGAGTTTGAGAGGGGATGCATCATCAGATCGAAGGGTGAAGGAGAGGAGACCGGGATCTTCAGGTCGGATGGAGCACGGTGGCCGTCAAAGTCGAAGAAGGTATCCAATGATCTGCAGCAAGGGCGAGCGGTTGGTAGGTGGTCGGACCTCGGTAGTTTTAGGCTTGCGATTAGGACTGGCGATGGTTTTGTCAGTGTTGATGCTTCACGATGATCATGATTCATGAAGGCTATATAGGAAACAGTTTTGGGCTAGGGTTCTAATTAAGGGGTGTGGACGACTGTTCTTACTCCAATCAAGGATTGGGTTGGCTTCGTTTCATAGCCCAAGGAGGCGTCGCCGTTTCTAATCTGCGTATCCTGCGGAAACGCAGGCCTGAATAGTAGAAGTGTCGTTCCTTCCCACCTGTATTGATGGCTTGGTCAAGATAACGTTAGCCAGTGAGAGGCTATATGGAGAGGAGTTCCATCAGTGGTCTATTGATTAGACGTCATGATCGCTGCCTGGTTTGCGTTGGGGCCGCCGAGAACAGCCCTGTCGTTTCTCTGCCTAACCACGGTGGAGGGCACACCGTAAAGGAGGAAGAGAAGGAAGACCAGACGACAAGTAAGATTGACATACGTTGGCTTTTAGGAGATGTACAGACGTGTCATATTGAGAAAACGTAGGCGATAGTTTAAACGGAAATGAGTCTTTTATAGATGGATCAGCAGACGACGATCTATTTGCTAGCTCAGTAGACGACGGTCTAATTACTGCTCTATAATAGTATTAATAAATGAAGAAGTTACAAATAGTTAATTGGAAGGTCTCTTGACGAAAGAATAAGATAATGATAAAAGCAGTATGAGAGAATTGATCCGTCAGTGGTAACTGAAAGCACCGAGCTTTTTTATTTTCTAATATAATCTCGTGATCTAACGAATCGTATTCCTCAATGCTCCATTATCTTAAGGATTAACTATGGACATGGGAGTCAATTCCGTTTCTAACACAAACTAAGGATGATAAAAAAGGTGTCTCTAATTTTTGCTTCAATGGGCTACTACTAGCACCCTTTATTATATTATTGAGCTATATTTTGTAGCTCATAAATTATAGTTACAAGCAATTAATCTCATAGCTAATTCTCTCAAGAATTAAATTTGATTATGATATTGACTATTAAATGTAAGATTTTGATGCAACTGGCTATTGTCACCCGTTAGTGATCCCAGCAAAATATCAAAAATTTTATGGTCATATTAAACCCACCAAGTAAAATTTCAAGAGGCTCTATGAATGGAGGTCTAAACAAGGTGTCAAGGTACAAATGATTCAATTTGTATTTATGATATTGAAATGATTCACTAAGCCAAATTGAGGGACTAATCTATGAATATTTCTCAGGTGAGGGTAATTGATACCTTTGGACAAGGTTGTTCAAATTGGAGACTAATATGTGACCATGATAATCATAGCATCTCATTAGACTTGGCATGAAAGACACATCTCAAATAATCTCAAATTAGGAGGGTTAATTAATAATAGCTCAAAATAGATTAGTACCAAATTTGAGTATGTTACAACACTACCACCCTTAAAAGGGATTTCGTCCCCGAAATCCTACCCTTCATGACAACTATATTCCTTCCAAGACATAATTTCTTATCATACTACTCGTGTTTACACAAATGTCACCCTTAATTAATGCACATGATCCTAATTCTCTTTTGACTAGTCTATATCTTAGTCAAGATGGCCAACCAATTCCCTTACTACCCCTATAGAGTTACTACTTTGTTTCAGGATCAAATGATACTTGAAAGGTATATCCTCTACTAAGGTGAGCACATACTGATGATAAATTCATATAAGATTGTACAACCATGTTCTGATATAAATGTATGTGAATCAAATTAATAGGAATCAATCATTACTCTCAATTATTTTTTTGTAAATTATCTATGTCAAATCTGTCTCAGATATGTTTTAAGGTTCCAAATGAAAGATATGGAATGTGATTGTGAATCTTACCCTTTATATTTTAGAATAATTATTTATTCTATATTCATATATTTGGTTACTAATTTGTGTCAAAATCTAAAAATAACATCATGGTACCTTACCCATTTGTATACCTAGGATGGTGATTTTGAATGTTCAAAAAGGCTCATTCCAGTTTTCCTCCACAATAGCTCAAGTAAATCTATGACTAGGGAAGTTTTGAAGGTATTGAGACGAGTTAGTTGAATTTCTAGAATAAGGTATATAACCTATGTTCTTAGTGTTCCCTACTTATAGTCTAAGTATATTATAAAAATTAGGCCAATTATATTAGGATTTATTGTCAACTATTTTTCTAAATCTTAACTACTCCATTAGTGCTCCTACTTAATGCTAAATTTTCATGAGACATGCATGAGTGTCGACCGTTTATGGCTCTGATACCATCTTGTAAAGACCCGATCTTTACGATCAAATATTTACAAAATAATGTCAAAAACATAAACAATCTTTATTACAATCATGCTTGTACATCAGAGTTGCGGAAGCTTACAAATATAATTACAAGTTTAAGGAATATAATTCATTCTATCTAGTCTTCAACGGAGGACTACCCAGTGCATGTCTCTTCAAGTTCTTCCATCTATCACCTGCCCATGAGTTCCCGGAGGGAACGAAACCACACATGGACCCCATTGAAGGGAAAAATAAAAGGGTCAGCAAAGCTGGTACTAAATCCAAGTAATTGAACTATGCACGAAATAGGTTTAGATGTATAATAAAAGTTAGGAAAGGACTATTTAGTGGACTAAAGGCTTACAAAAAGAAATTCCAATATCAACTTCAAAATAGCAAATCTTTCACAAGAATATCATTAAGCAAGATTCAATAATTCAAGTATGCAAAATTTATCCAAGCTATTCACAAGGTATATCAATTTCAAGATATTCTATTTGGCAAGTTTTGGCACCTTTCTATCATATCTTTTCTAGGGCTAAGTGCCTTGTGTTCTCACACTCTAGGAGAGAACGACACTAGTGCCTTATTAGCTATTCCAGTTAACTGGGGGACAACTAATCCCTATCCACTGCGCAGGGTTGTGGGGTACTTGGCCCACTCAAGTGAGCCAAAGCTCTAAAGGGCCAAAGCCCAAGGGACCAAAGTCCACAGGGAGTCAAAACTCCAAATAGATCAAGTCCAGTGCCAAAATATTTTATCAACAACATTTCATCAATTACAAAATAAGGGTGGTGAACTTTCAAGAACAAGTAAAGGTTTCAAAACTATATGGAATTCACCACAATTCAAGATATGTGTGTATGTCTATCAAGAGGGAAAATAATTCAACAATTGAAATAGTAGATCTAGTACCTTAATCAATCAGGACTGCGGGAGTTGCATAATCATAATGTGGCTCCATTAATTATGAAGAGGTAGCTACAAAAAAAAAAAAAATAATCTTGTCATTGTTTGACTTGGAATCACTCCATATTTTCTTAATTAGGTTTAGTTTCCCACCTAGGTTCGTTACTATAACATGGTTGTTCCATTACTTTCTTTCTAAATTTTATTTTATTGCACATCTATATAATGAAGGTCACATGTTTATGTATGTAACTATAATATAGATAAGTGCCACATTATTTTGCCAAGATTATATCATATTCTCATTTAATGGTTTCTAATTGTCTTAAGCCAACATATAATCTATTATATATGTATTACTATCCATGTGAGTAGTTAATGCATGTCTACCTTTACAATATTATATGTTGTCATGCATATATTCTTCCAAGATTATAAACATAGTAATTAGAATGGACTAATATGTAGGTCGACAAAGTGGGTATGTATACATATATATAATTGTATTTCTCGTTAAAGATACAAGATATGATTTCATATCAATCAACTTATTCTTTTCACGATAGGGTTTCTTGATCTACATGCTTTCTCCAAATACAATATTCAATTATGACTATTCAAGTTCTCTCTAAAATTCTATTCATCAATATGAATCTAAGTATTCCAGAGTCACTCATACATATAGTTCATAATATATTTTCCTCAAATTAGGTCTCAATTAGATACCTAAATCCAAGTATGTACTGAGATTATAATTTCAAATATGGAGTCATTTACAGTCAAATCCACAAACTTATATTCCTTATTCATTGTCTTTGTCTAGGATCCATTTTGACAAAGTTTTGAGTAAAGTTCTTCATATCATCAATGTAGATTAAAATGTTTCCTTATTCTATGTTGTTCTTTCCAAGATATCCCCAGTGTATACATATTTCTAGGACCTTAGTCTTAAGAGTACCCCGTAATGTGATAAATGACACTTATTAGTTTTATTTGTAGGCTATATATCTATATCTATTTGCGTCATCTAGATTTATAATGGAGGCATAATCATTATCCAACTACTGAAATGATTCACCACTTCATATGCACTAAAACCCTTGCATATACTATTCAAATCAATATGTATGTGTGTACACGTTAACTATAATGGGTTGACTATTAGTATGGTCGAGTTTCACATCCTAATAATTCATATTATTAGCTAATCTAATGTTTAGGATTAGGAATATATAGCTGCAGAATTTTTGATTTCCTGTATACTATATTAGTACAAAATCTATATGTTTGTACCCTCTATGCATATCATAGGTTAGGTAAACGAATCTGAAACTTAAATAGCTGATGTTTAGTATCAATAATATTGTATTAATAATATTTTAATTGTAAGTATCATCGCTATTTCTCGTTCTACGATATGAAATAGTGTAGCTATGCATACTGAATTTTCAGAATTTTGTCCTTTTAACTAATACACATCAAATTGATACATATAGTTGGATCTTTGTGTCAATATGAATTATGTTATATCTCCTACGTGTTCATGTGCTTAGTCACTTAATGTATTGTCCCTTACTGATATGTTTTATCTCCTACACGTTACTTAATGTATTGTCCCTTACTGATTTCTGAAATTCCAGATTTGTACAGGAAATGATGAACCTACTAACCGGCTGTACATGCATGTTATGCATTAGCTCTTAGCTCCAGATCTGCGAGGAGAGGTCGATCAAGGCATGCCATTAACAGTCCGTTTGCTGGCGAGGCACCGTAGTGGCTACAGGCTGCTTGGGGACGGGGCAAAGGCGCCCAGGTCTGAGTTGCATACCGCCTGTTGGTATCAAGACGGAGGAGGAGGCGGTGGCTAGGCTGGTGGGGGTTGGGATATGGTCTGTAAGCGGTGTTATCAAGTCTACAGTCCGCCGGTGGTGATGATGCCAACGATTTGCAAGCCGTCGCAGTGATGGATGGTGTTGTAGGTTGCCATGATGGCAGATGGGTTTAGAACGACGATGGTGATGAGGAGGGGTTAGTTGCAGATCTCGCAGAGATGGTCCAAAATGAGGAAGCAGAAGGGGGTCAAGTCGAGCACCGGAGGTTGGACGGGAGGTGTCTGGTGGCACCGAACCTGGTGCTGTGGCGGGAGTTTGAGAGGGGATGCATCATCAGATCGAAGGGTGAAGGAGAGGAGACCGGGATCTTCAGGTCGGATGGAGCACGGTGGCCGTCAAAGTCGAAGAAGGTATCCAATGATCTGCAGCAAGGGCGAGCGGTTGGTAGGTGGTCGGACCTCGGTAGTTTTAGGCTTGCGATTAGGACTGGCGATGGTTTTGTCAGTGTTGATGCTTCACGATGATCATGATTCATGAAGGCTATATAGGAAACAGTTTTGGGCTAGGGTTCTAATTAAGGGGTGTGGACGACTGTTCTTACTCCAATCAAGGATTGGGTTGGCTTCGTTTCATAGCCCAAGGAGGCGTCGCCGTTTCTAATCTGCGTATCCTGCGGAAACGCAGGCCTGAATAGTAGAAGTGTCGTTCCTTCCCACCTGTATTGATGGCTTGGTCAAGATAACGTTAGCCAGTGAGAGGCTATATGGAGAGGAGTTCCATCAGTGGTCTATTGATTAGACGTCATGATCGCTGCCTGGTTTGCGTTGGGGCCGCCGAGAACAGCCCTGTCGTTTCTCTGCCTAACCACGGTGGAGGGCACACCGTAAAGGAGGAAGAGAAGGAAGACCAGACGACAAGTAAGATTGACATACGTTGGCTTTTAGGAGATGTACAGACGTGTCATATTGAGAAAACGTAGGCGATAGTTTAAACGGAAATGAGTCTTTTATAGATGGATCAGCAGACGACGATCTATTTGCTAGCTCAGTAGACGACGGTCTAATTACTGCTCTATAATAGTATTAATAAATGAAGAAGTTACAAATAGTTAATTGGAAGGTCTCTTGACGAAAGAATAAGATAATGATAAAAGCAGTATGAGAGAATTGATCCGTCAGTGGTAACTGAAAGCACCGAGCTTTTTTATTTTCTAATATAATCTCGTGATCTAACGAATCGTATTCCTCAATGCTCCATTATCTTAAGGATTAACTATGGACATGGGAGTCAATTCCGTTTCTAACACAAACTAAGGATGATAAAAAAGGTGTCTCTAATTTTTGCTTCAATGGGCTACTACTAGCACCCTTTATTATATTATTGAGCTATATTTTGTAGCTCATAAATTATAGTTACAAGCAATTAATCTCATAGCTAATTCTCTCAAGAATTAAATTTGATTATGATATTGACTATTAAATGTAAGATTTTGATGCAACTGGCTATTGTCACCCGTTAGTGATCCCAGCAAAATATCAAAAATTTTATGGTCATATTAAACCCACCAAGTAAAATTTCAAGAGGCTCTATGAATGGAGGTCTAAACAAGGTGTCAAGGTACAAATGATTCAATTTGTATTTATGATATTGAAATGATTCACTAAGCCAAATTGAGGGACTAATCTATGAATATTTCTCAGGTGAGGGTAATTGATACCTTTGGACAAGGTTGTTCAAATTGGAGACTAATATGTGACCATGATAATCATAGCATCTCATTAGACTTGGCATGAAAGACACATCTCAAATAATCTCAAATTAGGAGGGTTAATTAATAATAGCTCAAAATAGATTAGTACCAAATTTGAGTATGTTACACTAACCTTAATCTAGAAATATGGATGTGTTACTTCTTTTCTTGGAAGAACAATTATTGATATGACGATTTCTCTCTCTAGTTGTGAACCCTCTAACCTTGTAGGTTGAATGCATGCCTATGCTTGGGTATGCTATGGTGATGGTTATGTATAATTGAGATATGAGGAGATAATGGCATGACACATGGATTTAGGAGGTTTCTCTTTCTGGTTTACCAATTTCTAGCCATGCATGAGGTATGAACTTTATATCATAGATAGTGCATGTTGTGACGAGTGTGATGTGTTACTGGTTGAATGAGCCTTTATGGGGCATGTTGAAACACTTGTGATACATGAATGATGTGAATGGGTCCTATGACGTAGAGGTGGCTTGATGTCTGTCGTGATGTGATACCTGCTAGCGATATGATTAAGGGATTGATATCCCACAGTGATGTGACATTAGTAATAGCCTTGAATGGCTCTGCAACAGTGATAATGGTCTTGTGAATGGTAGTGTGCAGGTGTTATGTGATGATAGTGTGACAAGTTCACACCTTATTAGTCCTAGATCTTTGAAAGTTGTACCATGCCCTTAGCTTTGTAGTTCTTGTTATAGTTTTGTACATTGTAACTTGATTGATGCTAATAGACACTTAATTGGCATAACTAAGAGACTGCCATGTGTGAGCCAATCCCATTGCGATATATGGAACGGCCATGCGTGAGCCAGTTTCCTTGATTTGGATGGCCATGATTCAACCACTCCTTTTGGGACATCCGTGCATGAGCCAATTCCCTTGTGATATATGGATGGCCATATGTGAGCCACTCCTTTTTGAGATAGCCATGTGTGAGCCAATTCCCTTGTGATATATGGGCGGCCATGTGTGAGTCAATCCATCTGTTGACTATATGACACTTGTACAAGTTGTCTAATATGATACTATAGTGTCACCCTTGTGCTAGCCGGGAGGTGTTAGAAAGGCCATGGAATCTGGCTCTTCCATTGACCATGTGTGGCACCAATAAATACTTAGTAGTGGTACTTTCGTAAGATCAAATACGAAGATATTGGATGAGGCCATGTTTACTTTTGCAAAGTTCAATTGGTAGAAAATATACATGTTCTTCATATTCCTTCTAAATTCATAGAATGTTCTACTGCTCAGTTATAGATGCCTAAAATGTTTATACAACGTTAATTACCCTTCTTATATCATTTAGCTGAACCTGCTTAACCGTTAATAGTATAATCTGTTATTTTAGTTATTTGTGCTTTTAGTAGATGTTGGCAGAGAGTTATATCTCTTGCTGGGATGTTTGGTCTCACCTCGTGGGTTTCCACATCTTTTAGATAGGCGTGCATGTTGGGATAGAGATCGTGTTGCTGAGGCAGACCTCTTGAGGTGTTGTAGTTGTTACATCATGGACATGTGGCTAGTGTCTAGTAATAGAGTATTGTGTGTCGCCCCTGTACACTCAGGTCCTTGGGAGTATTTTATAGATGTTGTACATCGATTTGAGTTTTTGGATATGTATATAAATATATATATATATATGTATATATATATGATGACGGTACATATGTGATTTGAGTACCTGAACAAGTTATCACATGTAACATGTTGTGGCTAGATAGCCAGTGAACTATGTCATATAACAACTTTTGATATCAACGAAATACAAGTGGCTCCAGTTTATGGCTTCAGACATGATGAGTTTAGCTTGATGCATGGTCATGAAATCATTTTAGTTTCTTGTGTTTTCGGTAATCTGCTTGCTTAGTGTTAATTTTGTGTTTGGTTTTGAGTAATCTCGATCAGAGCTCTAGGTTTGCTGAGTCTACATGGACACTAGGACTAGAACTGGGATGGTGTCTAAATTGAGAACATGACCTAAAACATGGTGCATACTACCCAATCTCAGTACTTGAGTTCCATGATCAGGTATTCAAATATTGAAGAAAAGTATGGAACTCTTAGGTTGCTTTCTTTCTAATTACTCTGATGAAGTAGTCATTTTGAAGCAACCTAAAGAGCATAATTAAACATGAACCATCATAATAATACGTTCATATTGCTATAAAGAAGGACAGAACTACATCACAAACTATCATAACTTGAATGACTGATAATCAAAAGAGGACAATATGACACTTTAAACCATGAATTTGAACACAAATAAGCCATAAGAGATCCCTAAAGTGGTAATTCCAAGTAGTTTCTAATATAAAAGACAGATAAAATTGTGCTAATGATGTAAGATAGGGTGTAAAATCCATTCTTTCCTGAGATAAGTATGACAAAAGGTGACAAATGAAAATAATGATGAACTAATACAGTGGAATGTGAGCTAACCTCAGACCAACCTATGAGAATGAGGAATTACTATAAAAAAAACCTTCATTTCATATGAAAAGGTTAAAGAGAGATGACCTCTTCTCAATGAAGGAAATATGAAATATGATGGTCTACCTCTTAATGGGGGTGGAAAACGTGATAAAAAACAAGAAAGCATACATGAGAATGATGAACAACAACCAAAAGAGAAGTGATGAGATGCTTTAATCTTAATAATTCCTATGTTCATAGTAAGGAATCCAAAGTGAAAAAGGTAAGATGGCACATAAGAAGTTGTAAATCTATATTATAATGTAGAAAGTTGGTAACCCCTTCCCTGTTAGTTGGACTGTTGATACAGTCACCAGTAAGATTGATGTTGAGTTAACATATCATAGTAGTGCAGCGCAAGCATGGTGGGCCCTTAACCCACAAGTCATGTGACATCACCAAGATATAGAGGAATCCATATGGGAGTTTGAGGAAGATATGTGTATGAAGTAATCGACCCTTTTAGCTTAGGATTTTGGGGGTGAAATCCATGTTAGGAGTTTATGGCTTGTAAGGCCTCTGACCTAGGTTTTGGACTAACCATGTTTTTTTGGCTTGATTAAGTGCTTAGAACCTTAATCTAATCCTTGGAGATGTTTATAGAGCTTGTGGAGAGCTTAAGTATCCAGCTTGAGCTTGTTTGGATGATGTATGTGCCTTCTATGGTTGTTTTGGGTCAAATTGCAATTTACCCAAGTTGAGGGGTGACCTTATAATTTTTCACATGTGGAGTGTGTCCTTAGTGCTTTGGCATCATGAGAGAGAGAATGATGCATAGTAGTTCCTTGTATGGACCTTGGTTGATGAGGTGGCATCATGTAGTGATGCTAGGGTTTGCTGGAGTTTGCTTGAGGTTGACCTTGGTGCACATGTTGGAGTGTCACGGCCTAGGTGTGTTTTGGATGTGTCTCAACCAAATCACTTTCCTTGGGGTACAAGTGTCCCTTTGGTTCCTTTAGGTTTTGAAACCTCATCTCCACCCTACTCCCTTCCTCCTCAAGTATATAAACCCTCTTCCCTTCTTGCAAGTGAACCTTTCGGCCCTCCTTCTTCCTCCCTCTCTTTATCTCATCCATGGATCTTGGTGGAGAAAAGAAGGGAAGATCCTTGGAGCTTTGGTGATTGGATCACTTGCATATGGCGATCCTTGATTATCTTCAACCTTGGCAATTTTGTGACCAAAAGAGGAGCCTTTGGTGGAGCTTCTTCAACCTTTGGATCATGTGCGTCGAGCCCTTGATCTTAGAGTTTGTAACCTTAGAGTTGATCTTCTTTAAGGCGAGTTTTATAACTTTCTACCCTTTTATATTATTAGCACTCTTAATCTTATTTGCATTATGATCTTTCTATCTTTAAAATGTGACCTTAATGTGCAAGTAGATGATATCATGATCTAGAGCTTAAGTGATGGTCGTGATCATGCTTGATATGTTTATAATCCAAAACCCTAATATGAGGTACCTGATTTTGGAGATAGATCTCTCATGGTGTAAGCTACTATTATAGCCCCTAAGTATGATGTTAATTAACTAAATCATGTTATCTTGGGTTGAGGTTTAAGACCTTGTAGTATTCTTCTGTAGATTACCCTCCTTCTTAAACCCTAATCTCTATGTGCATGTTTTTTTGGTGGCTTTGAGGAGACGGTGTTACATGTATCTTGAGCTTTGTCTTTATCACCATCATCTAGTTTCGGTCTTCATATTACCTTGGAGTTTTAGATATTTTCCTCATATTCTAAGGTTTTGCTTCCTCTCTCTTATATGGTTTTACTTGATAACCTTCTTGGTATTAACTCTAGGGTTTGACGACTTAGAATTCATGAGTGTGAGCTTTGTGGCCCGTGGTAATCTTTCTCTGACAGCTGAATGCAATGCTAGGCAGAGTGTTCACGACACTTGGACACTCTGCCTTGCTGGAAGTGATCACGACACCAAGTCACTGATGCTTTGTGTATGTGTTGAAGGTCGAGACGTTCCCTTAGTTGAGGTTGCAACACCTGATCGTGATGCATGGTTTTTGTTCTAAATGCAACGCCCTTGGTTGGGATGCCTGCTTTTTATCGTGGTTGCGATGTTTCTTGTGGCTCACGGTCGTGAGGATGCTTTGTGGATAATAGATGAGACATCGCTTTGTGTTTGATGAATGTGACGCCCCGTTGTGAAGTCGGTCTTGAAGCTTAGCCATAATGAGTCGCGATCGCTACCAGGTTGAAGATGTGTTGCTGTCGTGAGCAGGTTGACGGTGTGACCCGATCGCGACCAGGTTGAAAATGTGACATGGTCACGACTAGGTTGAGGGTGTGACACGATCGCAACAGGTGAGGGTGTCATGTCCATGACCATGTACTAGTACATTTCGGTTGTGGCCAAGTGATGGAGCATGGCAGTTTGTGTCCATGTCTGTGTGTGTTGAGGTTGAGACACTTTGATGAGTGGGTGGTCGCGACACATTTATGGTAGATGGTCGAGACATGTGTATGATGGGTGGTTCAGACATATATTTGAATACATAATTAACGCTCGCATATGAGTGATGAATGATTCATATATAATAATGTTTGAATGGTTACTTAGTTAACCTTATTGTGATCTTTAACTTAATGTTCTCCAATGAATATGGAATATAGTGTACCTAGGGTTGGTGATGGGAAATAACTACAAAACCCTAGTTGACTAAGTGTGGAACCCTAACCTTAATATGGAAATATGGATGTGTTACTTCTTTTCTTGCAACGACTATTATTGATATGATGATTTCTCTCTCTAGTTGTGAACCTCTAACCTTGCAGGTTGAATGCCTGCCAATGTTTTGGTATGCTATGGTGATGGTTATGTATATTTGAGATATTTGGAGATAATGATGTGACACATGGATTTAGGAGGTTTCCTCTTTCTAGTTTACCAACTTATAACCATGCAGGAGGTATGAAATTGAATATCATAGCTAGTGCATGCTATGACGAGTATGATGTGATATTGGTTGAATGAGCCTTTATGAGGCATGTTGAAACACTTGTGATACATGAATGATGTGAATGGGTCCTATGGCCTAGTGGTGGCTTGATGTCTATGGTGATGTGATAACCACTAGTGATATGATTAAGGGATTGATATCCCACAGTGATGTGACATTAGTAATAGCCTTGAATGGTTTTGCAACAGTGATAATGGTCTTGTGAATGGTAGTGTGCAGGTGTTATGTGGTGATCGTGTGACAAATTCATACCTTATTAGTCCTAGATCTTTGAAAGTTGTATCATGCCCTTATCTTTTAATGGTTTTGTACATTGTAACTTGATTGATGTTAATAGAAACTTAATTGGCGTAACTAAGAGACAGCCATGTGTGAGCTGATCTTGTTGTGATATATGGAACGGCCATGTGTGTGCCGATTTCCTTGATATGGATGGCCATGTGTGAGCCACTCCTTTTTGGGATGGCCATGTGTGAGACGATTCCCTTATGGTATATGGATGGCCATGCATGAGCCACTCCTTATTTTTGGGATGGTAGTGCATGAGTCGGTTCACTTGTGATATATGACGGCCATGCATGAGCTGATCCATCTGTTCACTATATGACACTTGTACAAGTTGGCTAATATGACACTATAGTGTCATTATCATTCTATCTAGGAGGTGTTAGAAAGGTCATGGAATCTGGCTCTTCCATTGACCATCTATGGAACTAATTAAGACTTAGTAGTGGTACTTTCTTAAGATCAAATATGAAGATATTGGATGAGGCCTTGCTTGCTTTTGTAAAGTCCGGTTGGTAGAAAATATACATGTTCTTCATATTCCTTCTGAATGCATAGAATGTTTTACTGCTCAATTTTACATGCTTTAACTGTTTATACAATGTTAATTGCCTGCTTATATCATTTAGTTGAATCTGCTTAACTGTTAATAGTATAATCTGTTATTTTAGTTATCTGTGATTTTAATATATGTTTGTTGAGAGTTATATCTCTTGTCGGGATGTTTGGCCTCACCCCATGGGTTTCCACATCTTTTAGGTGGACGTGCATGATAGGATAGAGATCGTGTTGCTAAGGCAGACCTCCTGAGGTGTTGTAGTTGTTGGATCATGGGGATGTGGCTAGTGTCTAGTAATGGAGTCTTATGTGTCGTCCTTGTACACTCGGGTCCTTGGGATTGTTTGTTAGACATGTACATCGGTTTGAGTTTTTGGATATATATATATATATATATATATATATATATATATATATATATATATATATATATATATATATATATATATATATATGATGGCTCCTATGTGATTTGTGTACGTGAACAAGTTATCACATGTCACAGGTTGTGGCTAGATAGCCAGTGAATTATGTCATGTAACAACTTTTAATATGAATGAAATACAAGTGGCTCTGGTTTATGGCTTCAGACATGATGAGTTCATCTTGATGCATGGTCAAGAATTAGTTTTAATTTCTTGTGTTTTTGGTAATCCGCTTACTTAGTGTTAATTTTGTGTTTGGTTTTGGGTAATCTTGTATTGTGTGACAAAGAGTGTCACAAGTGCTAAGTCGAAATCAGTATCATACAAGATTCATGGAAGAGTCGGACTCCATGATCATCACCAACACTACTCCACCAGTTCAAGTCTGCAATGCAGTGACATAACAATCAAACTACAAAGACAACAACTTGTAGTCAAAGTTACAATCATGTAGAGACAACAACGCATAGTCAAGGCTATGGCCCTATAAAAAAACTAGTTTTCCTTGGTACATGGCACAACACTAGAGAACTAGCTCACGCATGGGCATTCAATAATAAACATTATACCACTATTTCACAATTTAGGGATACAGGGAGTTATCTCCATTAGAACCTCGCATATTCAATAATATGTTCTTTGAGTTTCCCATAGGAGTTACTCATTTCACCATCCAGCCAAATACTGACGCTGAAGATGGATATATGGTACAGGGCAGCTATATGATCAGAGTTTCACTTGATTAGATATACCAATTCAGTATCTTTTAATGCATCTATCAAGTTACAATGTATTAACCCTAAACAAACTCTACAAAATTTAGGTAGGATGCAACTTCATAAGATATATAATGCATTAAGTGAGAATTTGTCTCATCATCATATGGTACTTGTATTACTGCCATTCACTATTTCATCACCAGTGTCACATCACTATGGGATATCAATTCCTCAATCACATCACTAGAGGTTTTCACCTCAAACTGTGCTCAAGGCACTTGCTAGGTCATTAGACCTATTCATGTAAATCCTAACAATTAATAATACATTATATCTCAACAATGCTCATAATCATCACTCTATATTATACAAGGTTCGACATGGCATCCACATAATTATTCCACTCATCTCACCTGCAAAGTTAGTTTTACATAATCAGGAGAGATAAAACATTATTATGGAATACAATTTTTCAAGTAGAGTAAGAACATGAGTCACATGATCACATGATTAGGGTTATGATTCATGCTTAGTCAATTAGTGTTTCATAATTCCATTCAACTTCTAAACCTTAAGTCCATCATCTTCCACATATTTGGAGAGCATTAGAATTAAGCATTGTTATTACTAATTAACCAATCATAATTACAACACCTTATGTGAACCATTACACTATGTATTATCCATGTATACAATGATGTGCATTAACCTTGCTCACTTACACAACATGGTGTTATGACTTGCAACACGTGCAAGCTAACTCTTCCTACAATGTGTGTAGTAGTGCTTTGATCTGTAATGAGTGCAAGGGTATTGGTTGCGACCCACGATGCATGAAGCACCTCCCTCGCCCATGACACATACAGCTAACTCGCCCGCGACGCACACCAGGATCATTCACCCGCAATGCGTCCAGCAAACTCACCCGCGATGCGCACTAGGTTCACTCCCCGTAATGGGCACTAGGCATGTTGCACTCATGACGCATGCAGGGCATGTCGTGCCCGCGATGCATGCAGGATCGCAATGTGTGCAGGGTGACTTACCCTCTACGTTGTGTTACATACATTTCAAGCATGCAGCACCTATCTCTTAGGGTTAAAGAGTTGCAATAACATTCAAAACATGGTCTCGACCTAAGGGAAGTATATTAGCCATATGTACATCATCTAAACAGGTTCAAATAGGTCGAGACTGTTGATTAACATCAATGAACACCAACTATCAACAAAGTGAGTAACACCCTAGATCATGGTGTTCATTAATCCTACAATATGAGTCATAGAGGATCATCAAAAGAAATGTATATAGAGAGTGAATGCCACAATTCCCATGTATGTTAACATATTTAAAACCTACTCTTATCATTTGGAACACGTTTTAATCAGGTAGAATAGAAAAGTATGATCATTTTTAAGATGTTGATAGATGGGAAAAAAGTTATAAAACCTGCCTAATTTGAGGGGAAACTTTCTCCTAAGATCTCAAGCTCCAAAAGCTTCAACTAAGATTCCACTCTTCTGCCAAAGGATCACCTCCAAGAAGAAGAAAACCATGGTTATAAGGGAGGTTCAAGAAAGAGGGAAAACAATCATAAAGAACAATGAATTTGTTTTATGGTAGTGGATAATCCCTATAAATATAGGTCGAACCAAGAAAGAAAGAGGAAAAGAGAAGAAAGCATCATGTCTCTAGTTGCCACCATGCCAAAGCATAGTCTAAGGCCTTTTTGAAGAGGATTTCTATCTCTAGAAGGCCACCATGGATAATACTTAGTCTATGGACAAGGAGGAAGAATATGGAGATGGATTTTTCAGAAAAGGAAACGTGATCTAAAGAAGAAGATCACTTATCAAGAGACGATTCTCCAAGAATCACCACCAAAAGTTGATCCTAGCATAAGATCTTCACTGTCCAAGATGGATCGGCCACCCAAGGTTGTAAGATCTGACCTTCCTTGCTCTTGGAGCTCCAAGGATGATCTCAAGGTAGAAGAAGAAGTTTGGGGTCAAAAATATTTGCTTGCAAGGAAGAGAAGGGGTTGTATATCCCAAAGGAGGAAAGTAGAATATCTTGATGTGTTAACATATTAGATCACCAAGGGACACTTGCCCATCAAGGAAATAACCTTATTTCCTCAAATAAATAGAAATGTCCATGTTTATCCAGTAAAATGTTGCGACCACTAAGGTTGGTTGCCCTCATTTCTTGATCGAGACACTCACAAGCACACCCTTGTCTCGATCGAGACACTTCAAGGTTGAAACCCTAGTTCTCATATGTACATGGTCGAGACAATAGAAAATAAGGTGTTTCAACCCTCCCTTCACAAGGTTGTCTCAGTCGCAACCATGCATCCAAAGCATGTGTTTCAAATGCGACCCTCACCACAAGTGGTGTAGGATTACAACACTCAAACCCTAAGTCAATCACTTATCCACTATGCAAACCCTAGAAACCCTAATATCACATGATGATGCCACACCATCCTCCATGATTCAAACAAGGCATCCCATTGCATCATCTTCTCTCTCTCTCTCATGATGCCAAGGTAGAAAGAACACTCTCTACATGTGACATTTTCCAAGATAACCCTTTCTCATGCGTAAATTGCAAATTAGTCCAAAACATACACATATATTGTAGAATAGCTCAAACATTAGTCAAATTGGACCAAAATGAAAATATAAGCTTGTCACGTGACATTAAGACATCTTAAGAACTTACATTAAGGTTTAAGTATCTCATTATACAAAGTAAGCACAATTAAGCATTAAGCAAGGTCATGAGTCTTACACTAACAGTTATAGATTGTCCATATTTTGATGATACCTTAACCATTGCATTCACATGTATCTAATATGTCTATTTGAGATTGATTTCAGGTATTAGGCACATGAAAAGGTTCAATTCAATCAAGCCCTAGCTTGACCAAATACAATCTTAGTCAATGCAAATGCACTTTTGTGGAAAATTTCCTAAACCCCTTAGGACAATTTTTGTAATCATTTGTATTGATGCTATGACTTGTAATTAAGTTGGGGGGGATTAGGAGCACTTAAAACAAATATTTAGGCACTCTAATGGCATTTTTCAAAATTCATTACAGGGACTTTTGTCAGTCGAGTTTCATCTTTGATAAACTCGACTGACACCCTTGATGGATTTTGGGAACTGCCAAGGTCAATCGAGTGTCCCCAGGACAAACTTGATTGAAACCTCTGCACAAGAAAATCAAATTTAAGTCGTCGGCCGAGTTTCATCCAGGATAAACTCGACCAAAAATTCAAATTTTCTTTATCGCATAGTGTTATTGGTCAAGTTTGCTTTGTTGAAACTCTACCGAATGCAATGTACAACATGTGCAAAAAAAGTGTTTCTAGTCATTGGAGTGTTGCAAAACTCAAAATAGATCCATTTCAATAACCAAAATGACTAGAATTTGTTCCTAGGTGCTTCTACTGGCTAGTAGATACCCCCAACTATAAATAGGGACCCGTGGGCTTCATCCCAAGTTTGCGTCTTATGCTCCTAGCTATAGTTGAGTGGATTTGTCAACTAAGAGCCCCTTTCTCTCTCTTGCTTACTACAGATTAACATCAATATGAGTGAGATAGGTTATTTGTGAGAGAGCTACTTTATTGTACTCATTGTGAAGCTCCCAATCCTTCCTTTCCCAATCCCTTTATCTCAAGCAAAGTTGGTGAAAGCTTCAACTTGGTGAAGGTGAAGTTGAAGGATGAAGATCATAGTGTAAAGTAGGTAGTTCCTTCCAGGCGGAAAACTTGTTGCAAGAGGGGAGCTCCTTGGTGAAGGTGTCCAGCTCATTGTAAAAGTGGGTAAGCCCTTGTAGAGGTTGAAGACACTTTCTCTAAGGATAGGAAGGACCTTGTAAGGTTTATTGGCTCCATTAAATCCTTAAAAACGAAGGCTAGGTATCATTTCCCTGCTAAAGGAAGGTCGTGTTGTATCTCTTATAATAGAATATAAGAAAGTTGCAATGGTTGCAAAATCCTAGAGGTTGACCTCTCTAGGTAGTGGATGTACACTCTCCTAGTTTGGAGTTTGGAACCACTATACATAGCTTGTTATTTATGTCATTCAATCTCTCTCATCCTTGCTATGTATGTTTAGTCACACAAAAATTCCATATTGGCAACCTTATCTCTTGAAGTAATTTAAAGGTCTAATGAATTTGGTTTAAGTGTTTTATCTCTATTCAACTCCCCCCCCTCTAGAGCCCTTTGATCCAGCAAGTGGTATCGGAGCCACGGTATTCTCCAACTATATCTCCCATGAGAAGAGAAGATGGGCAACAACCTCTTAGGTTCTCTCAACTTGAAAGGTGGATTCTCCATAAGACCTCCAATCTTCAATGGCACAAACTTCCTCTATTAGAAGAGAAGGATGTAGTTCTACTTGCAAGGGTAAGCTACGACATGTGGAAAGTGGTCATCCTTACCGGCAAGGAGATGGGAGGAGATATAGTTACTTGGGATGAAGCTACCTTGAAGAAAGCCCAGCTAAATGCAAAGGAAATTAGCATCATATATGCAGTCCTCACTCCTACAATATATGAAACAAACTATGCATTACCTTTTAAGGGACTAAGAAATTCAAGGAGTAAAAGGTCTACATGCTCAAAGGTCTACTTGAGAACTCCAAGATGGATAAGAAAGAGAGAGTGGCAGAGATGTATTCTAGGATCAACACCATTGTGAATGGACTTTCTTCTTTGGGCCAACCTATGGATCAAGGCACTATCAACTTGAAGATCCTTAGATATCTTCCCAAGAGGTGTCAATCAAAGGTGACCTCCATTGAAGAAATAAGAGGCCTTCGTGAAATTGCTACCAAGGAGTTGATTGGGAATCTCCAAGCGTATGAGTGTAGACTTCACAAGCAAGAAGAAGAGGAAAATCTAGAAGAGAAGGAGTCAAAGAATATGAAGGAAAATGTCTTCAAAGCTCAAGTGGAGGTTGTTGTTCTTCAACAATAACTTGCTTGCCAACCTACTCCTTCCTCAAGTGAAGATGAAGCCCCTAATTATCATGAAGCTAACTACTCCAAGGGGAAACACTTCAAGGGAAAGCCCTCCTCCTCCTCAACTCTAAGATACTATGAGTGTGGTCAAAAGGGACACTACAAGAATGATTGCCCCAAGGAAAAGAATTCCTACCACAATCATGGCTCCAAGAAAAAGGAGGACTACAAGGAGAGAAAGTTCAACAGGAAAGACAAAAAGGAAACAAGAGGTAAGGATGTTTCCCATGCCGCTTGGTAAGAGTATTCCTCAAGTGATTCCAGCTCTAATGAAGGAAAGTGACACCTTACTCTCATGGCCTCAAGTAGTGAAGACATAGGTGAGGCAATTGAGGTAAGTGAGGTAAGCTTGAATGAACTATATAAGAAACTCTCATTGATTTTATTAATGTTTCCCTTTCTTATTACTCAAAATCCAAATCAAAGAAGAAAAGATTAGGGAAAAATTATGGATGATCTATATGCTAAAATTGATTTTCTTGAGCAAAATGAAAAAATCCATCTTGATAGCATAGATTCCTTGCAAGGTCAATTTCTTGAGCTTGAATTGCAATACAATGGAGTTGAGGTAGAAAATAGTATTTATCTTAAGAACGTCAATACTCTTAAAGATTAAAAGCAAACTTTCCTTAATGAACTTGTTTTGATTAGAACTGAAAATGACAAGCTTGTTGCCAATTTTAATGATCTTAGGCATCTATGTGATGGTATTAAGGATGAAAATAGAATCTATCTTGATGAGCTTACTATGCTTAAATCTAAAAATGCTAGACTCCTTGCTAGAGTTAATGATCTTGAATCTAGACATATCTTGTCTAGTAATGAAGTTGTTAGTATTACTCTTGAAAATGATTCTTATTTCACTAAAGCCCTTTGTTTGGATGTTAACCTTTTACATGCTCAATATGATATTGTTAGTCTTTCTTCTATGGTCATTACTCTTAGTGATGATAATCATAGACTTAGAGAGACTTTGCAAAAGTTCATCAATGGGAAAAGTCCCTAAATGTTGTCCTAGAGCATTCTACTAAACAAATGGGTGGAAGTGGTTTAGGATATGAGGAAGTCCCTAAGAGCAAGGGAAAAGGTAAATGATGATCATTACTCTACTTATTGTCCTTACAAGGAGAAGGGGACCTACCCAAAGATGAAATGGGTCCCCAAGCTAACTCTAGATCCCAAGGTTTGAATTGAGCACTGACATCTTCCTTTATTGTAGGTTAAAGGAAAATGGATTGTTGATAGTGGTTGCTCCAAGAACATAATAGGTGATATGAGCCATTTCAACAATTTCACAAAAAAGAAAGGAGGATCGATGACCTTTAGGGATAATAAGAAAGGTAAAGTTATAGGTGAGGGTGATGTGGGTGATTCACTATGCTTTAAAAATATTCTTCTTGTAGATGGCCTACATCACAATCGTATTAGTGTTAGTCAATTGTGTGATAATGGATATCTTGCTCTATTTACCTCTCTCGAATGTCTACTTCTAGATTCCCTCTCCTACATTGTCATATATACGCAAACTAGAAGTGGAAACCTTTATGTTATTGTTCTTTTTCTCTTAAGCCTATTCTTGGTAAATGTCTTATTGTTCATAAAAGTGATATATCTTTATGGCATTGTAGACTTGGTCATCTAAATATGTATCAGTTAAAGAAGTTGAGCAAAAAGGAGTTGATTAAAAGAATTCCTAATCTTGATTTTTTAAAGGATGAGGAATGACAACCTTGTACACAATGAAAGCAAACCAAATCCTCCTTTAAATCCAAAGGAGTCCTTAGTACCAAGAGAGCTCTTGAACTTCTTCACATTGATCTATTTGGACCAATGAGAACTCAATCACTTCGTGGTAGCAAGTATTTCCTCGTGATTGTTGACGACTTCTCTCTCTATAATTGGACCTTCTTATTAGTTTCAAAAAAGTGATATTCTTGATGTTTTCTCTACTTTTTGAAAATGGGTTGAAAACAAATATTCTTGTTGAATCGTCTCTCTCCATAGTGACCATGAGTAAATTTTGAAAATGATTTGTTTGAAAAGTTTTGTGAGGAATCTAGTTATATGCACAACTTTTCCTCACCTCGTACACCTCAACAAAATCGGGTCGTAGAGAAAAATAATAGGTCTTTACAGGTAATGGCTAGGCTTATGCTTTTAGAGTATGATACTCCCAAAACTTTTGGGCCAAAACCGTTAGAACCCCAAGAAATAACTCATCCTTCCTTAAGGAAACCCTTAACTAGGTTTTTACTCATCCTTCCTTAAGGAAAACCCCCTATGAGTTATTTCATGGTAGAAAGCCCTCTATCAACTTCTTTCACGTCTTTGGTTGTCCTTGATTTGTTTAAACACCAAAGATTCTCTTGACAAGTTTGATGCAAAATCCTATAAGGCTTTCTTTCTTGGCTATAACACTACTAGTAGAGCACATAGATTATTTAACACTGATTTGTCTAAAGTTGAAGAATCTATTAATTTTAAGTTTATTGAAACTAACCCCTTTATTTTCAAGAATGTTGTGAATGATGATGTTGTAGATGAGGTGATTTCTAGATTAAAAGAACTCAACATCAATGACAAAGGAAAAGAGGTGGTGGTAGATGAAGAATCAAAAGAAGAAGAAAAGAATGATCTGACTCTCCAGTTTGTTAAAGATCATCCTAAAGAGCTCATCATAGTCAATCCTTTTAAAAGGGTGAAGACATGGGTTGCCTTCAACAAAGAACAAGCCAACAACACCTTCATCTCACAACTTGAGCCAAAGAATGTCAAAGAAGCTCTTAAAGATAATGAATGGATCCTACAAATGTAAGAGGAGCTAGAGCAGTTCGAGAAGAACAAAGTGTGGACCTTAGTGCCAAGACTAAATGATAGAAAGATCATTGACACCAAGTGGGTCTACAGCAACAAACTAGATGAAAGCGACAACGTGGTAAGAAATAAAGCAAGGTTAGTAGCTCAAGGGTATAACCAACATGAAGGTATTGACTTTTATGAAACTTGTGCTCTTGTTGCTAGACTTGAATCTATTAGAATGCTACTTTCTTTTGCTATTTATAAAAATTTCCTACTATATCAAATGGATGTTGAAAGTGTGTTTTTGAATGGTATAATAGAAGAGGAAGTCTATGTGGCTCAATCTTTTGGCCTTAAACATGACAAGCTTCCTAACCATGTTTGTTTGTTACAAAAAACTCTTTATGGTCTCAAACAAACCCTAGAGCTTGGTATGATAAATTGAAAAACTTTTTGTTAGACAATGGCTATGTCATGGGCAAAGTTTATTCTACACTATTTCTTAAACACATTGTTAGTCATTTTTTATTATTCAAATATATATTGATGATATCATATTCGGAGGAACTGATCTTGATCTTTGAAAGGAGTTTAGTTATCTTATGCAGAGTGAATGTGAGATGAGTGTGATGGGGATCTCACATTCTTCCTTGGCTTCCAAATCAAGAAAACAAAGGATGGAGACTTCATCAACCAAGGCAAGTACACAAGTGAACTCTTGAAGCACTTTGGGATGGGGAACACCAAGTCAATGGATACTCCCATGTCCAACATCGCCAAACTTGATATAGATGAAGAAGGTTAGAAGGTAGATGAGAAGTTATTTAGAGGTATGATTGGTAGTTTGTTATATTTAATTGCCTCTAGACTAGATATTATGTTTAGTGTTGACGTGTGCTAGATTTCAATCAAGCCCAAAATCCCATCTTATAGTTGTTAAGAGGATTCTAAGGTACCTAGTCAAAACCCAAAATTTTGGACTATAGTATCCCACATCAAGGCACTAGTGATGTGGATTATGTCAGGTGCTTAAATGATAGAAGGTGCACAAGTGACACTTGCTTCCTCCTAGGATGATGCTTAGTTTTTTGGTTCTCTAAGAAATAAGGCAAAATGGTTCATTCAACTACCGAGGCTGAATACATTGGAGCTGGGAGTTGTTGTGCCCAAGTCCTTTGAATGAAGCAAATGATCCAAGACATTAATGTTCATTATGATGCTTCTCCAATCTACTGTGATAATACTAGTGCAATAAATTTATCATACATTCATATATTGCATAGTAGAGATAAATATATAGAGGTCTGGAATCACTTCCTTCGTGACCACATTGCTAAAAAGGATATCTATATCACTCATGAGGACGCAGAGAACCAACTTGCAAACATTTTCTCTAAAATTCTAGCTAGAGAGAAATTTACTTTCATTACATCAAAATTGCTTATAATTGCATGTGATGATAATGGTATGCCTTCTAGCTAGATGTTCTCATATCTATATGTTCTTGCTCATAAAATGCTCATCTTATGCTTGTTTGTGCTACTTTTTCCAAGTTTGAATGCTTTGTTTTTGGTGTTTTTCTTTAAAATGGCAAATGCTTGTTTTATTACAGAATAATAGCCAATGATGAGTGGAAAGTGCCTTAATATGTTCAAAATGCATGATAGGCTAGAAAAATATATTTACATAGATCTCTAGTGACCTAGAATTAAATTTCTTATCTTGATGTCAGGCTTTCTTGTCGGCCGAGTTTGCTCTGGGGAAACTTGACCGACAACATACCCAAGGAACGAACACACAATAATGCTGACCGAGTTTCCCAAATCTCAAATTCGACTGACAACACTATTGCATGGAAATATATATATAGATTATCGGCTAATTTTCTCCCTCTCAACTAGAGAAAACTTGATTGATTAGTGTCCCTCTATATTTTTTCCTAGAACCCTGGGTCTCCCAAACCTCTTTCTAGCCCTAATCTGTCCTGTTTGATCTTCCCCAACCTTAACCCTAAGCTTGGGCGGCATGTTGCTGCTATTTTCTTCATTGATTGGCGCCATCTTCATCAAGCTTCCTCTCCATGGCGTCCAATAGGTGGAAAAGAACAGATCCAGCTGGAGTTCCTTTGTCCTCCACATCCTCTAGGCTCATTGCTTATGATGGTACCTCTTTTATCTCTTCTCAAGTAGTCAATCATTACAAAGACATATTGCCTAGAAATATGTTCCTTTTTAGGCCCTTGTTAATTCCTAGCAATGAGCTACTAAAAGAGGTTAACAAGATCTTCTCCAATCAACACCTTGATGCTCTTTTTTTATGAATGTATGGCCTATAATAACTCCCTATCGAGCAAGAAAGCAGTGCATGAGTTCTATGTGAATCATGCCTAGAACTACACCACTTTAGTGCCTCCTCCCAATACCCAAGTCATTTTGTCATCCATGATAGGGGGAGTCAAGGTTCAAATCTATGAGTATTCATTGAATAATTACTTATCTTGCTCCTCAGATGGATGAATCCCTCTCCTATATGTTGTGACCTCCTTGATCAAGAATCCTTCTACAAGAGTTTTGAACCTGAGTTAACCCTTCCTAATGTTCATAAAACCTTAAAGAATCCAGAGGTTCCGTATAGGAAGAAAGCCATCTTATTGTCTTCTTCTCTGGATATTAAGACTCACTTGGTTTCTCTCCTAGTTAACTGCAACATCCATCCAAAGAAGAATCAAACAAATGTTGTACAAAACTCGACAGTGATCATGTATTGTCTTCTTCAAAATATCTATGTCAAATGCGCAAGATACATTCTACATCACATGACTTGCTTTGCCATAGAGAAGAACACTAGAGACTCCCACCCACCCTACCCTAACATGATTTGTTGTGTCTTTCAAGATCATACTGACAAATCCCTTTTCAAGGATCTTGTCTACCAATTCAGTAGGAAAGGAGTTTACATCAATGACACCACAGTTAAGAAATCCTTTCACCACACCTCCTCTACCCCTGGTGCTTCAACCTCTACCCATCCTCCTCCTCGACCTAACTGTACCCCCTTTTTCAGTGTCTAATGAGACCTTCCTGGGTTACATGATGTACCAACAGGCTTACAACATGTAGGTCTAGGAGCACCTACACCAGGACCTCGTTCAAATTATCTCAAACATGAACTTGTCCTACACTCAACCTTATCCCACCTACCATCCTTTCCCAGCTGCTGACTATGTCTCATATGCATATGCTCAATTCCATCTAGCCTTCTAGCCTACTACTTTCATTGTACCCCCTTCCTCTGATGGTGACCTACCTCTGCTTCCTTTCCCCAGCTTAGTGATTCTCAACTACTTGCTCTTCCTCCTGGTCCTACCGCCACCTTTCTTCCTAGTTTTGATGGGGGTTTTACACCCAGCTTTGAGCAAGCAAATGCACTACATGCATGTGGTATGTCATGGGCGGAGCAACATCGCAAGTGGCCTACTACTCACTCCTTTGGACTTCCCTGAGGATGAGGAGATGGTTGATGAGGATGATGTTGAGGATGATGGTGATGGTTCATATGATGATGGAGATGGTGGTGAGGACAAACCTTCTACCCCTAATGCACCTTCTAATGGTGATGAAGACTACTAGCCTAATGATGACGAGGCCCTCGACATAGATGTGCTTGACGTTTAGTTCTTAGTCCTTAGTCCTTAGAGTGATCATACATCTATCTTTTGTAGTTTGTCATGTATTGAACATTGGGCATTGTATCTGAGGATTACTCTTTTCATATTATGTCATTTTTCTTTGTTGTTTTGTAGTTTTCATCTTGGGAGGCCATATCTTTTGTTGTAATCTTATTATATGTACCTTAACTATATACTTTTCTATAACTCATAAGTTATTGGTGTGTACTCCCATATTTTGATTATGACTCTGGTATATTTGTTCTCTCTTTGGATTATATGAGGT